>JAPPVO010000016.1:45380631-45980631 GCA_030407325.1 Camellia japonica | reverse complement strand
ACACCTTTGGGCATATTAGACTTTTGCCCCTTTACCATACTATCAATCGTTGAGAGGGGGGGGGCATCGCTTTCCAATGCAACCTTTGATATGCGAGTTCTTAAGAAGGATCGGGCTGGCACCCACTCAAGTATCCACCAATACTTATAGGATAATGAACGGGGTCGCCGAGTTGAATTATCGATTAGGATTGCAATTAGGCTTGGCCAAGATCCTTCGTCAATACACGCTCGGTCACAAAGCCGACGAATTTAATTATTACTTGAAAATAAGGTCGGGCCGAGAACATTTAGTAACTGGCACACCGAACAAAGATATGCACGAGGACGACTTCTTTTGGGTGTCAGGCAATTACGAGATTATTGATGTGCTTGGTTGGTACACTAGCAAAAAATTTTGGTTCATTATGTAAGTCGCGCTCCTTGACTGGTCAACTTATTTTCCTTTGTTATTCTGTGCTAATTGCTTTTTTCTTACAGCTATTGAAGAGTTGCAAGAAAATTATTTCAACCCAAACGAGGCTACGATCAGAACCGTGCTAAGGTACAGACACTAAGATTGTCACGATCTTCTCGGTTATGTGCTGAGCTAACGGTACTCTGCCAAACGTAAAAGTAAGGTTATAGATTTCCTGCAAGAGCCTTCTCCTCTACCAGACCTAACACTTCCAGATGTCCCATTAATTTGGCTGATCGAAGAAGAAAAGATGGTGAAGCGAAGCTGAATTAAGAATCTCATCACTGCTACCTCCGTCGACCTGTCCACTAATTCCTAACCCCCGCCACCAGCCAGTCAAAGTTCTAAGACCATGCTAGCCCTTGCCTCTATTGCTGCTCGAACAACGAGCACAGAGTCACGCCAGGCTAGTAAAAGGCCCCGACAAGCGGATCTATCTGCCGAGTTGGTGGCTAAGCTTAGCACCGAGCAGCAGGTTGTGGAGCCAACGCCTTCGTGAAAGCTGGAGTTGAAGCATTAGGGAAAGAAGATCTCAGCTAGTGCCTCAATTGCTGCTGACAAAGAGCATCTTCTAGCCTTTGACTTGTCAAAGGCACTGCTTCTGCCGAGTGACATGATCGGGAGTGATCACGTTCTCAACACCCGGATGGTGAAATTGGATATGAAGTCTATGAAAAGGGTTAGAACTTCAAATGTTTCCAACAGTTTGCTTGGTTTGATTGCTTGCTTGCTCGGTGTAACTTTTTCGTGCTCACTTGCAGGCGATCCAGAAGACCCATCTGGTAATAGACCGCGTTCTCAAGCTGTGGCATAAGGTGACCGAGCTGATTGATGCTAGCAAGAATGCCTCCAACGAGCTGGGCCGAGCTAACGTTTTGCTTAAGATTGCGAACACTGACAATGCCAAGCTCCTCGGCCAACTCGGTGGCGCTGAGCAAGAGAGAGATGCCTTACAAGTCGAGCTGGAGGCGCTGAAGTAGAAAAACAACGACATCAAGAAGGACGCAGAGGCGCACGGCGTCAAGGTCGTTGAGGAGGCCTACACCAAACAAGTTAATGCCATCAAGGACATCTTCTTTTAGTCCGGTTGGAAGGTAGCCTGTGAGAAGCTCAGTCAGGGTCCTTCAATCGAGATGTTCAACTCTCCTCCCCTAGCCTTTCTACTGGACTATATGGTCTCTTATGCCAACAAAGTCTTCATCTCTTTGCAAAGAGAGGAGACCGATGAAGATGGGACCAATGATGAGGCTGTGGAGGTGGCCGAGCAAGATAGGACCACCTAGCAGGAGCATGGTGCTGAAGAAAAGGCTGTTGTGGTTGACCTTGCAGACACTACGGCTGGAACTAGAGATGAATTCACTGATCTCTCCCCCCTAGTTTAGCTTTGTATTTTTTTTGTTTTTTCTTTCGAACTTTTTATAATCGGGCTACTTGCCCTAACCTTTGTACTAAACTTTTTAATCAATGAAAATTGCACAACTTTGGAAACTGGGAACTTTGTAATGTGTTTTTCTTTCTTAAAACCATGCAACATTATTGAACAAAACATCAACTTCCTCAACCGGGCAATATTATCTCAATCGCAAAGATGGAGTTGAAGAAAATACCAACTCCTTTTAGCTGGGCAAAAATCATCTCGACTATAAGGATGGAGTTGAACAAAACATCAACCTCCTTAGCCGGGCAATATCATCGCGGTCGCAAAGATGGAGTTGAGAACTATCAACTCCTTTTAGCTGGGCAAAAATCGTCTTGGCTATAAGGATGGAGTTGAACAAAACATCAACTCCTACACTAAGATGTTGGAGTTGAACAATTCATTAACTCCTTCAGCCGAGTAAACCATTTCGGCTAAAAGGTTGGAGTTGAACAATTCATTAACTCCTTCAGCCAAGTAAAACCATCTCGGCTGAAAGGTTGGAGTTGAACAATTCATCAACTCCTTCAGTCGGGTAAAACCATCTCGGCTGAAAGGTTGGAGTTGAACAATTCATCAACTCCTTCAGTCGAGTAAAACCATCTCAGCTGAAAGGTTGGACAATTCACCAACTTCTTTAGCTGGGCAAAATCATCTCAGCTAAAGGTTGAAGTAAGTTGCCCCTTGTCCAAGGCAAATCCAACAAGAAAATGAAAAGCAATACAACAATTTTCTAAGCAAAGTGACTTTCATTCCCATTACATATATGTTTCAAACAAGATTAAAAATAAAATTAAAAAAGGGTTACATTGCAAGATGAAGGGGTTTACATTGGAAGTTGGAATTAGAAACAATAAAACTTTAGATTTGTTGTGTTCCATGGCCGTGGTATGGCTTAGCCGTTGAGATCTTCAAGGTGGTATGCCCCTTTGCTAGCCAAGCCAGTTATCTTGTAAGGCCCTTCCCAGTTTGCCACTAATTTTCTTTCACTCGGCACCAGAGTGTTATCCATCACCTTCTACAAAACCCAATCCCCAACCTTGAATTGTCTGGAGTGAACTATTTTGTTATACTTCTTGGACAATTCTTATTGGTATGTCGCGACGTGATTAATACATTCTCTTTCCGCTCTTCTATAAAGTCCAACTCCAAGGCAATTGCTTCCGCGTTTAAGTCTGGCTCAAAGTTTTCGCTTCTAATGGTTCGCATGCCGATCTCAAGTGGGATGACCGCCTACATACCATAAGCTAGAGCAAAGGGTGTCTCCCGTGTTGAGTGCCTCGACATTGTTCTGTAAGCTCAGAGAACATTAGGGAGTTTCTCGGTCCATTTTCTATTGGCTTTTTCTAGCCTTTTCTTCAACCCATCCAGAATGGTCTTGCTTGATGCTTTAGCTTGGCCATTCGACTAAGGATAGGCCGGTGTTGAATTGTAGAACTCTATCTTCAACTCTTCGTAGAATCCTCTGAACAATTTTCCATCAAATTGGGTGCCGTTGTCGGAGATTAAAGCTTTGGGAACTCTGAATTGTGTTATCACATTCTGCCAAACAAACTTCTTCACATCTTCTCTTTAATGGTTGCTAGGGGTTCAGCTTCTACCCATTTGGTGAAATAATCCGTCACAACAATGAAGAACTTGCAGTTGCCTGGGGCGGTTGGGAGTGGCCCCACTATGTCTAGCCCCCATATTGAGGATGGCCAAGGGCTTATGAAAGAGAGAAGTTCTCTGGTCGGTTGATGAGTTTGGTGTGCGAATTTTTGGCACTTCTCGTATTTCCTCATATACTTCTGTGCATCAGCTTGCATGCATGGCCACCAGTACCCTTGTGAGGTAGCACGGTAGGTAAGAGATCTTCCGCTGATGTTGCTTTCACATATGCCTTCATAGATCTCAAAAAGACAAGTAGCGACTCTGTTTGGATGGACACATTTCAGGTATGGACCGGTGAAAATTTTCTTATATAAGACACCAGATAGAGAGAGCCAAAACCGCTTAGACTTCACCCGGATTTTGTTTGCTTCTTTCTTGTCGGTCGGCAAAATTCTTTCTTTCAAGAAGAGAATGATGGAGTCCATCCAGGAAGGACCTAGCTCGGCGCAAAAAACTTCTGCCTTCTCTAGTTCTTCGA
Organism: Camellia japonica; assembly: GCA_030407325.1. Lineage (NCBI taxonomy): Eukaryota > Viridiplantae > Streptophyta > Magnoliopsida > Ericales > Theaceae > Camellia > Camellia japonica. The sequence goes on along the minus strand of JAPPVO010000016.1, from coordinate 45,976,627 downwards.
TGCTAGGTCTTGGAAGAAATTCAATCATGTGAGGGCTAGGTGTTGTCTTGTTGGCCATGGAAGCCAAATCGACCAACTCATCTGCCCGACTATTCCCTTCTCGGCCGATTTGTTCAACTCTTACGGCTTGAAATTTCTTGAGTTTCTCTCTCACCAGAGTCTGGTATTTAGCCGTTCTGTCATCCTTGGCTTCATATTCTCCAGACACTTGGTTGACAACGAGTTGGGAGTCGCTGTAAACCATCAGCTCGAATGCTTTCACTTGGAGTGCACTTTTTAGCCTAGCTAGCAGTGCTTCGTACTCCATTTCATTGTTTGACGCGGACAACCTAAGTGTGATGGAATGTTCAATGGCCAGTTCGTTAGGTGAGATCAAAACTACGCCTAACCCAGCACCATGTCTGTTTGAAGTGCCATCGACAAAAAGTTTTCATATTTTACTAATAAAAAGCTTCCAACATTTAGTAGAGTTTTGAGATTTTTGAAGGACCAAGTGTTTTGTACTTGGGTTGCTCAGTTGCTCAGCTATCTCCTCTTCAAGCGCGCCATTGTTAATTGTATCCTGCACAGCTTCTTCTTTGCTCGGCTGCTCAACTATCTCTACTTCAAGCGCGCTATTTTTGATTGCAACTTGCATGGATTCTTTCTCCCATTGCGATGCGATGTTGGGCTTAGCAGAATATCCGGTCGTCTCGGAACCCACCAATGCATTGCTAGGTTATGGTTGTCTTTCAAATGATGGACTTATGGCCTGGCGCGCAATTTTCACATCGCCTTCCATGTTTGTCTCGTTAGGAGGGTTGAAGTGGACTAAAGTGGGATTCGGTCATGCTATTTTTGTGGTGCCTTCCCCTTTTGTTTGAATGCATTAGTAAGATCCACCGGGAAACCGGGTGAGTTCCTGGTGAGAATTATGCAATGAAGTCGGTTAATGCTTGTGCTTTGATGACGGTTCTAGGTTCAAACCTGATGTCGACCTGTCCCAATTCGACTACCCACTTCAAGATGTGGCCAGAGAAGTCTGCTCGCTCGAACAAGGCTTTAAATGGAAATTCCGTTAGCACAATGATTATATGTGCAAGGAAATAATGTGCTAACTTTCTAAAGGCCATCATCAATACTAGTGCGAGCTTCTCCAGCAGCAAGTATCTCGACTCCACGGGGAGCTAGGTTTTGCTCACATAAAAGATTAGGAGGTGCTGGATGCCTTCTACCATGACAAGCACCTCACTGATATCATACTAGGAGACGGCCAAGTAGAGGTAGAGTTCCTCATCTTGCTTCGGCATGATGATGAGTGAGGCGGATAACAAGTATGTTTTGAGTGTGGCCAATGCTCTGTCGCATTCTTCTTTCCACGAGAACTTTAACTTTAAAGCTTGGAAGAAATGGCGGCAACGATCTAATGACTGGCTAATAAATCTATTAAGTGCGGCTGCCATCCCGGCAAGATGTTGCACGCCCTTCGTTGAGTTTGGCCACTTCAACTCTTGTATGGCCTTGATTTGTGATAGGTCTGCCTCAATTCCTCTTTTGGTGACCAAGAAACCCAACAACTTTCTAGACCCTACTCCAAAGGCACACTTTGCTACATTGAAGTGCAACTTGTGTCATTTGAGAATGGTAAACATTTCGGCTAGATCGGTTAGGTGATCAGCCTCACATTTGCTTTTGACGACCATGTCGTCGATGTATTGTAACAACCCTCGTCACTGTTTACAGATTACTTACTGATTATTGCTAAACCGAGACCGATTATGATCGATAATTGAATTGATTAAAATACTGAACTGACTGACTGAGATTCGAGACTGATTGATTGACTGTGACTGTTTAAATGCATAATATATTTGTTTGACTGCCAAATTATCTGTTCTTGTCTTATGCATAAAACTGCAAATTGAAGGCCTTATCGGCGGCCAAATCGAAAATTTATTGATGTTCTGTAATCATCATAATTTATGTGATGTTATGGTATATTTAATTGGAAATCGATTTGGTATGATTAAATTAGATAAAATAAGTTAAATCAAAGAGTTGGCCTTATTTACCGTTTTGCCACCTAGTGGCCCTTTTCATATAAAACATTCTTGAGCCTTTTTCATCCAAACAAAACATTTTGCTCAGCCATTTCTTACTCCCAACCGACCAAGAGAGAGAGGAAGTGAGAGAATTGAGCTCCTTCTTGAGTTTGCTTGGAGAATTGAAGAAATTGAAGGATAATTGTCTAATTGAGCTTATAGTCTTGTGATTGAAGACCTAAGGTAGATCATTGACCTTCTTTATTGTGCATTTGAGTTTATTCTTGCATGATTCATGGGTCTTTAGTAATCTAAGGCATGAATTGGTTCAATAGTGTTGAGTTGAAGCTCATTCCATGCATGCATGCTTGTATTGATAAGTTTGAAGTTGTTTTCATGGCAAATGACACATGCATGCTCATATTTATGTTTAAGTCCATGATTTCATCTTGTTTTGAAAAGAACTGGCTCATTAGAGCATGAATTTGAGGCTTGAGGGTTGTTGTAGTACATGCATGTTCAATTGGAATCATGTTCATGAAATTGATTTGAAAATGGTGTTTAATGGAACTACCTTTGGGCTTTGATTTCTCAAATTGATCTTTGAAACATGTTGTACATTGAGTTTTAAAGTGTTTTCTAGAAAATTAGCCCAAAAGGATCGAATTTGATATATTGAAAGTTGATTTTGATCTTGGAGTTCAAATCTGGAATTTCCAGATTTTGGTCGTCCGCTCGAGCGGAGGAAGTGCCGCTCAAGCGGGGAAATCGAGCTCCCAGCATCTCTCACTGCTTTACAGTCTGCTCGAGCGGGGTATTGTACGCTCAAGCGGAGGCTTGTGTCACACGCTCGAGCGGGGAAGTTGACGCTCGAGCGGGGACCTTTGTTGCATGTCCGCTCGAGCGGGGAACTGTTTTTCTGAAAATTCTGAAACTGTTTTCTGAGTGCATCTTTGCATCCTCATTCCATTCTAGGCATTCTTAGGCCTAGTTTAAGGCATATTATTGAGGATATAGATGTAGAACACACCGAGGCAAATTAGGGATTAAGTTATTATCTTTCCCAACTGTGTAGCTTAGTGTGTGTTCAATCTGTTAATTGTGTAGGTTTGGCTTACCGAGGAGACGCTCTAGCTTACTGTAGCCCCGAACTCTGTGAGTAACAATTGTGTAAAGATATGTTCAAAATGATTACCTATTGAATACTGAATTGTACTGCTTTCTGAACTGATACTATTAACTGAATGAATGTATGTCCTATATTCTGAACTGTATTGTGGCATCCTTAGCAATTACTGTTACTGACTGTTACTGTTACAGAGATCTCCGTTGGTTCCCTCGTTGGAACCACTACTGTTTACTGATTGATGACCATCAACTGGCTGTTCGGTCTTTTAAGACCTACTGTTTACTGTACTGCTACTGTCACAGATATCTTCGGAGCAAAGTGCTGCACAGACCTAAGTGCTACAGTGTGAGCCACCTCTAGAATCTGTGTGAGACACCTCTTGAGTCCATACTGGGCTTTAAGCCAATTTGTGAAATCTGGAGCAGAGTGCTGCACGGACGTAAGTGCTACAGTGTGAGCCACCTCTAGAATTTGTGCGAGACACCTCTTGAGTTCATAAGAACTGTACTGTTACTGTTACTGTTACTGTTATTGTTACCGTTACTGTTACTGTTACTGTTACTGCTACTGCACTGTTACTGTTACTGTACTATTACCGTTACTACTACTGTACTGACACTGCTACTACCACCGTACTGTTTGGCTATCGGATGTGCCCCGTACGATTACTATGATTTCTAAATGACTGTTATGACATGAAGTATAAGCCACCGACTGTATAACTGATCTACCGAGGCAAACGACTATTTAAAATACTAAAAGGACATTCTTTCTTAATCCCTTTATGCATTGTGTTATTCACTGGGCTTTAGCTCACTGCTCATATATATATGTAGGTGTACAGGCACCAGACCGCGGCTAGGAGCGTCAGGCAAGCTTTAGTTTCGTCAAGCCAACCACTGTGCCTCACTGCGAGGTTCCGAGCCTTTCAAGCTACGGCTTAGGGGTGTTTTAATCTCCCCATCTGTCCCTGTATCTAATTGGTATTACTGTATAGACTGACAGCACTGTACTGTACTGTTAATAGGGATTTAGTCCCTGTACTGATTGATTGTAAATATTGTGCATACTGTTCTGTACTGAATGTCTATATGAATGAAAAATCTTTTTGCATACAGACTGTCACAGCTCATTGGACATTGTTTATTTGCTGTTCTGGCTTCCGCCATGCCCATGTACTCTGTACTACTGTATTACGGTTAAGCAGGCCTTCGGTAATCTCGGATTACTGGCCGGTTACGGTGCTAAACCCATAGGGGCGGGTTTGGGTCGTGACAGAGTGGTATCAGAGCGATATTTAACCACGAGTTATACCGCACACACGTGTCCAAATGAGCTATAGGATATCCTAGAAAAAAAGTTAGGGCATTGCATGAGCATAAAAAGTGTGTGTGGTTATGACATGACTGATTATATGCTAATGTGTTAAACTGTTTAAGTATGCAACTGTTTATGTTTATAATTGCTACCACTGTGAAACGAAGCCTATATGCATACTTAAAGAAGTTAAATGGAATAACATGTAATGTTAATGTTACTACTGACAGGGGAAATCTACAAGAAAATGAACGTGTGAAAGTAAAGGGTCATGTGACCGTACCTGAATTGAATTGAAAGCATACACACGTCTGATATGGAATGAAATGTAAAACCAGTAAGAACCTCTCCTAAATTGCTAAACACCCTGTGGTGTGTAAACAAGGGAAAGGACGAGGAACGTAAGCAAAACCGAATCTTCTGATGTTAGAGTTAACAGGCTAGAAGGAATGGTTGACGTCTTAACTGAAAATCTGAGGAGATAAAAAGGCCGACATACGTGCTTGAATCAACTGAATATGAACTGATGACACTGATACGGAAACCTAAATAAACTGAAACCACCGGAAATTTCTGGGAGGTACCGAACCACTGAAAACTGAGACTTGGGTTTAGAAACTGAGAAAATATGTGAAGTTTTCTTCGAAAAATACTTTCCCCAATGCATCCGAGATAAGAAAGTACCTGAGTTTGAACAACTTGAAAGGTGATAAGACTGTACTCGAATATGAGGTAAAATTTACCTAACTAGCTTGATAGGCACCCCACATGATAGATACTAACTACAAAGACTAGAAAAGAACTGAAGGTGGGTGTGACCTAGATATGATTGACTGAATCGACGTTTTACGACCCTCAAAGCGTGTAGATGTCCTGGATAGAGTATAATGTTTGAGATAACGTAGCAGCATTGAAATATCCAAATCAACATCGCCAACTGAATTAGAAAGAATGAAACAGAAGTAACAGAAAGTGAAAATGACCTCCGTAAATGGAAAATCTCGGGCAATAGCTTTGACTAATGAAGGTCAAAGAAGCAATGTGAACAATGATATACCTATCTGTACTGTATGTGGGAAATACCACTGAGGCGTTGCCGCCACCTATCCGAAACTTGTTTAGACGTGGTCAGGAAGGACATTTGCCTAAATCTTGCCACGAACTCAACTGAACATGAATGAGTCTAACTCTAGACCCTAGTTCCGAAGAATGCTCGGAAAACTGAAAAGACTGACGTAGGTATTACCTGAAATAGATGAAACTGCTTGTACGAACGTTTGTGTGGGAATCGTATATTCCGTAATTTGGTATAGACTGAGAACATATTGACTGAACCGATTGAATTACTGGAATTATGAACCATATACTATGAGGACTGTTAGGACTTGTGAACAGCGAGAACTTGCTGAGTTAGGTCCTTGTATCATATTGCAACAACTGAAAGTGAACTGTAGGTATAACCTTTTGAATTGTACTAGAACTGTTGAACATGGGAATACCTTATGATTGACTGTAATTTGAGAAATCTGTTCGACTATAATTTGTACTGCACTGTTACGTATTGACGGACATTATTGAATGAACGGACCCTTGAACTCGAATTATACACGCGAACTGTTTGTGTGTGTGAGACCACTGAAACTAAGAACCCATATTGGTTTGTAAAGATGAACTCCCGCTTATGAATTTGTGAACGAATGCCTACATGAAAACTGATTTTGAACTCACACCTGTATATATGTTCCCATGCTTGTAATATTGTTAAGACTGAGAGGAATGGACTGTGAATAATGAACCTTTTGAAATCTACCGTTGATGCGGACTATATGTGTGACACTGTAAAACCTTATGTTAACATTTACCTGTGCTATGGAAACTGTTTAGACTTATGTACATATCTGCTCACCTTTGCTCGGAATGATTGTTATGTTATTTGTTGATAATTTAACCGTTGGGACTATGACCCTGGACCTGCATGACTGAATAAAGACCCCAAATGATAAACTCTAGACTGTGAATTGTGGTTGTGAGAAATTGACATGACTGTTTGATTGAGCCTGCGAGCCTATGCTTATATGAAGGAATTATTTGGAAATTGCTATATTGACTGTGATGCTTACCTCTCAATGTGAATAACTGCATGCCTGTGCACTGCATGTAAACTTATTGGGAGGAACACGTTGTATATGATCTGTACTGCTTTGATATGAATTGTAATGCTATAAGACTCTGATGTCGGTTGACAAATTGTGAAACTACTGATTATGTACCTAAACGAATGGAGTTCGAACTAATGTGCCTCATCTGGAAATGATAGGAATGGAACTGTTATCCGATCTAATCTGATAGAACGGTGGGTTGATGAAACCCTTTGTGTAACTAATAGAATTTCTGTTGGATGCTTGTGCTTTGAACTTTTACTTGTAATGATTTGACAGAACTTGCATCTGACATGACCTGGTCGAACTTTCATCGAATTGACCTGAGGGAAACCTTAATGAAAAAGCTGTTATCAGATTGCTTACAATGTAGGAAAACTAGGAATGTGACATGTGATGACTTACCCGGTATTACTGTTATGACCATGAACTTGTTTGACTGGGAAATGACTGTTTTGGTGATTACTGTACTTCGGGACTGATGGGATCTGTTGACCACAGACCGGTTTTGATCATAAACTCTGACTGCCTGGAAGTATATGTAATCTGTATGACTGCTGTTGTATTGACATGTGCTATGACTGAATCTGTGAGAACTGGAACTGATGAATAGTAAATGAATACTTACTTCGGAACTCTGCCTACTGCTATGGGAGTAATGTACAATTCGCCTTATATTACCAATAACTCCCGAATGAACTGGACTGACTGTGATGGCTTACCGAATTGATAACCAAATTGAACTAAGACCGAGTGAACAACTCGGAAGAGGACGAATCGAAACTCTGTAATTTAACGGGGGAAATTACTTATGAAACTGAGACCAGTGCAAATTTATAACCCCGATAAGTACTGTATCTGTCCTGCACTGTATCTGTTCTGTACTGTATCTGTTCTGTACCTGCTCTAGTGGTGCTAATGAGTGCACCCCGAATGCTTAAGTAAGAATTGTGGCATCTATGTATGCCCTGGACAAGAATATGGAAATGAACATGCATCCGAATCTATCCTTGACTGAAAATTGAATGTGCATAAGATTCTGTTTTAATATGAGCCCCAATCCTTATACGTGATTTCTGATTGTGTTTCTGTGCATTGCTAAGATTGAGATTGGGCCATGAACTTGTTTATGAATCTGATTATGCTCCTGTTATAGAGTGAAAGTTACTTTTATGCTAAGCATCATCTCTGTTGTCATATGTTAATTCGAGTTTGGAGGACCAAACTCTTTATAAGGAGGGGAGACTGTAACAACCCTCATCACTGTTTACAGATTACTTACTGATTATTGCTAAACCGAGACCGATTATGATCGATAATTGAATTGATTAAAATACTGAACTGACTGATTGAGATTCGAGATTGATTGATTGACTGTGACCGTTTAAATGCATAATCTATCTGTTTGACTGCCAAATTATCTGTTCTTGTCTTATGCATAAAACTGCAAATTGAAGGCCTTATCGGCGGCCAAATCGAAAATTTATTGATGTTCTGTAATCATCATAATTTATGTGATGTTATGGTATATTTAATTGGAAATTGATTTGGTATGATTAAATTAGATAAAATAAGCTAAATCAAAGAGTTGGCCTTATTTACCGTTTTGCCACCTAGTGGCCCTTTTCATATAAAACATTCTTGAGCCTTTTTCATCCAAACAAAACATTTTGCTCAGCCATTTCTTACTCCCAACCGACCAAGAGAGAGAGGAAGTGAGAGAATTGAGCTCCTTCTTGAGTTTGCTTGGAGAATTGAAGAAATTGAAGGATAATTGTCTAATTGAGCTTAGTCTTGTGATTGAAGACCTAAGGTAGATCATTGACCTTCTTTATTGTGCATTTGAGTTTATTCTTGCATGATTCATGGGTCTTTAGTAATCTAAGGCATGAATTGGTTCAATAGTGTTGAGTTGAAGCTCATTCCATGCATGCATGCTTGTATTGATAAGTTTGAAGTTGTTTTCATGGCAAATGACACATGCATGCTCATATTTATGTTTAAGTCCATGATTTCATCTTGTTTTGAAAAGAATGGCTCATTAGAGCATGAATTTGAGGCTTGAGGGTTGTTGTAGTACATGCATGTTCAATTGGAATCATGTTCATGAAATTGATTTGAAAATGGTGTTTAATGGAACTACCTTTGGGCTTTGATTTCTCAAATTGATCTTTGAAACATGTTGTACATTGAGTTTTAAAGTGTTTTCTGGAAAATTAGCCCAAAAGGATCGAATTTGATACATTGAAAGTTGATTTTGATCTTGGAGTTCAAATCTGGAATTTCCAGATTTTGGTCGTCCGCTCGAGCGGAGGAAGTGCCGCTCAAGCGGGGAAATCGAGCTCCCAGCATCTCTCACTGCTTTACAGTCCGCTCGAGCGGGGTATTGTACGCTCGAGCGGAGGCTTGTGTCACACGCTCGAGCGGGGGAGTTGACGCTCGAGTGGGGACCTTTGTTGCATGTTCGCTCGAGCGGGGAAACCTGCTCTCGAGCGGGGAACTGTTTTTCTGAAAATTCTGAAACTGTTTTCTGAGTGCATCTTTGCATCCTCATTCCATTCTAGGCATTCTTAGGCCTAGTTTAAGGCATTTTATTGAGGATATAGATGTAGAACACACTGAGGCAAATTAGGGATTAATTTATTATATTTCCCAACTGTGTAGCTTAGTGTGTGTTCAATCTGTTAACTGTGTAGGTTTGGCTTACCGAGGAGACGCTCTAGCTTATTGTAGCCCCGAACTCTGTGAGTAACAATTGTGTAAAGATATGTTCAAAATGATTACCTATTGAATACTGAATTGTACTGCTTTCTGAACTGATACTATTAACTCAATGAATGTATGTCCTATATTCTGAACTGTATTGTGGCATCCTTAGCAATTACTGTTACTGACTGTTACTGTTACAGAGATCTCCGTTGGTTCCCTCGTTGGAACCACTACTGTTTACTGATTGATGACCATCAATTGACTGTTCGGTCTTTTAAGACCTACTGTTTACTGTACTGCTACTGTCACAGATATCTCCGGAGCAAAGTGCTGCACAGACCTAAGTACTACAGTGTGAGCCACCTCTAGAATCTGTGTGAGACACCTCTTGAGTCCATACTGGGCTTTAAGCCAATTTGTGAAATCTGGAGCAGAGTGCTGCACGGACGTAAGTGCTACAGTGTGAGCCACCTCTAGAATTTGTGCGAGACACCTCTTGAGTCCATAAGAAAAGAACTGTACTGTTACTGTTACTGTTACTGTTATTGTTACCGTTACTGTTACTGTACTGTTACTGTTACTGTTACCGCTACTGTACTGTTACTGTTACTGTACTGTTACCGTTACTACTACTGTACTGACACTGTACTGACACTACTACTACCACCGTACTGTTTGGCTATCGGATGTGCCACGTACGATTACTATGATTTCTAAATGACTGTTATGACATGAAGTATAAGCCACCGACTGTATAACTAATCTACCGAGGCAAACGACTGTTTAAAATACTGAAAGGACATTCTTTCTTAACCCCTTTATGCATTGTGTTATTCACTGGGCTTTAGCTCACTGCTCATATATATATGTAGGTGTACAGGCACCAGACCGCGGCTAGGAGCGTCAGGCAAGCTTTAGTTTCGTCAAGCCAACCACTGTGACTCACTGCGAGGTTCCGAGCCTTTCAAGCTACGGCTTAGGGGTGTTTTAATCTCCCCATCTGTCCCTGTATCTAATTGGTATTACTGTATAGACTGACAGCACTGTACTGTACTGTTAATAGGGATTTAGTCCCTGTACTGATTGATTGTAAATATTGTGCATACTGTTCTGTACTGAATGTCTATATGAATGAAAAATCTTTTTGCATACAGACTGTCACAGCTCATTGGACATTGTTTATTTACTGTTCTGGCTTCCGCCATGCCCCTGTACTCTGTACTACTGTATTACGGTTAAGCAGGCCTTCGGTAATCTTGGATTACTGGCCGGTTACGGTGCTAAACCCATAGGGGCGGGTTTGGGTCGTGACATGTATGCTTCCATTGTCCAACCTAATAAGGGGGCGAACATTTTGGTTATCATTCGCTAGAAGGTGGTGCCAGCATTCTTCAATCCGAACGGTATGACCCTATAGCAGAACAACCCCCTTGGGGTCGTGAAAAAAGTAACTTCCTGGTCGGGCTCATGCATGGCAATTTGGTGGTAGTTGCGATAAGTGTCCAGGAAACTTAGCCTATTGTGCCCAGCTGTGAGATCTACCAGTTGGTTGATTCGAGGCAGGAGAAAGCTGTCTTTAGGGCAAGCTCGGTTGATCGTCTTATAGTCGACACAAACTTGTCATTTCCCATTCTTCTTTAGTACGACGACAGTGTTAGAGATCCACCGAGAGTAGTGCACTTCCTAGATTGTTCCAACTTCTAACAAATTCTTCACTTCTTCAACCACCACCTCACCATGATGAAACGCCAATCTTCGTGTTCTTTGAATGACTGGCTGGGCATCAGGGAAAACATTGAGTTGGTGGCAAATGAAGTTTGGATTGACGCCAGGCATGTCGTAAGGTGTCCATGCAAACACTTCGATGTTTGCCACCAAGAAATTCATTATCTCTAGTCGTTCTTAGGCGGTTAGGGTTGATCCTAGCAAAAAGAACATCTCCGGATCACTCTCATTAATCCTTACCTCCACTAAGTCCTCAACAGCCTTTTCTTCGGCTCTCTTACCCACATCGTCCAGGACACTTTGATCTTCTGGTCCTTCGATCATTTATACGAAGCCTTTGGCAGCTCGGCTTCCATTTACGGCCACGAAACATTGCTTGGCCATGACTTGATCGCCCCATACTTCTTCTATCATCCCCGTGGCGGAGGGGAACCTCATCACCTGGTGGTAAGTTGACGCCACTGCTTGCATAGCGTGAAGCCATCCTCTGCCCAAGATCAAGTTGTAAATAGAAGGCACCTTCAATACCCAAAATTCCACTTGCTTGACAATCGTCCTGCATTGACCGGTAGAATGATCTTCCCAACTAGCCACTCTGGTTATGAATTAAAGTCGACCAGTGGCGAGGTCGCTGGGGCCAAATCTTTGTCTTCCAACTTGAGTTACTTGAAAGCGTCATAATACATTATTTTGACCGAGCTGCCCTAGTCGATGAAAATACGTTTAATGTCAAAGTCCTTCAAGCGGAGCGTGACCACCAACGCATCATTGTGTGGGGTTTGAATTCGCTTTAGATCTCTACTTAAAAAGCTAAGGACATCTATTGCTTCGGTCTTGCCTTTCTTCACTGCCGACTAGACAGATGGGACTTCCTTCATATGCTCCACTTTCTTGATCATCCCTCAGAGCTCATATACCCGCACTGGCTCTATGATCCCATGGATTACATTGATTACGCCTTGGGGGGATACATCTAAGGCGGCCAAGCCATTTGGCTCGGCTTGAGCTTGGGGCGCGACCTTGATGCCTCAATCAATGTGATGATCTAGGTGACTGGCTGCCACTAACTTCTCTAAGTGCTGCTTTCAAGTTATACAGTCTTCTGTGTGGTGCCCACACGCATCATGGTAGGTGTAGCGATACTTCGGATTGAAACCTCTTTGTGCATCGCCCAACTTTGCCGGCCACCGGACGTATGCCTCATTACGAATCTCGTTAAGGATGCGGTAGATTGGGATTTTAAAAATTATGGTGATGCCTGTTCGGGACTTCAACTTTCTCTTTGCATCTTTTGCGACATTGCGGGGGTAGTTATCCCGGTCGTTGCTATGACCTTTACCTTGATTGTTGCGGTTAGTTCTGTGGTCCTGTTCTCTTTCGCGGTTGTTCAGACGGTTTGCCTATTGTCCGATTGCGCGAACCTTCCTGGTCACCTTTTTGTCCGCTGCTACAGGATTCACCTTCGCAGTAGCTGCAATCGCATCATCCTCAACTCGAATGTGCTCATTGATGCATTGCATTAGTAGTTCCATGGTCGTTGGTTGGGTCGTCGGTTGGTTCATCGTAAGCAAGTCTCTGAGTCTATGCTCGACTGGGAGACCGCACTTGTATTGGGTGATTGCTAGGTTCGTCAAGCAATCAAGTATCTCATTGAAAGTTTCCCAATACAGGCGTTGTACACCTTCAAGAAATCGCTTGTTTCCATCTTAATTCCCAAAAAGTGGTCGACTTCCTTGGGTGTTTTGGTGTTTCTCTTAAATCAGGTGACAAATACCTCCACTAACTGTTGCCACCTTTCAATACTCTCATTCGGAAGCCTCTCGAACCACTTTAGGCGTAATTTGCCCAAGCTCGATGGGAAAATAAGCCACATCAGTGTGTCGTTGTGTTAGTGGCCAACCATTACCTACCGGAAATGGCTCACGTGTATGTACGAATCGGTTTTTTCGTCATAGAGCGTAAATTTGGACTGGTGGAAGCCAGCGGGGAGCGGTGTGTTCTCTATCTCTATAGAAAAAGGGGTGGCGCTCAGCCTCGCCAACCCTCAATCTGGTGGCGTGTACGTTGGCAGGCAGGGTAGAGGCATTACAACCTTTTCATTGACGCGCTCTCTAGGGGCCAATCGTTGCAGCGCCGGCACCCTCTGCACCTCTCACCGACACGCTCGTTCTTCTAACACACCTCGCAGATCTCCTGATCGATCGGAGTATGAGTATCTTGACGTTGTTAATGGTCGTGAAGGGTGGTAGTTGTTGTCTTGAGTGTGAGACACCCCTGCAGGTGTAACAGAGTCGTCAACTTTGAAGTTCCTTGTAATGGAGAGTAAAGGACGTTGTCATCTACTCTGACTGCCAGAGTTGTGGGATCAGGCACGCTCACTATGGTTTTCCACTCCAGCAACGCTCTTTCTCTTCAGTTGGCGTTTCATGGCCTCAATCTCCGTCGTTATCTTGCTAATGATGGCATCTTGGTCTCTCAGCTTGCTTTCTAGGTGTTGAGTGTGTGTTTCTTGCCGTCGATGGCGTCCTTCTGTGCTTAACGACCGCCCAGAACTCCTTGCGCATTTGTCTCGCGCATCTTTGGGAGGCCCCTGTGCGATCTCCAATCCAGCCATCGACAGAATAGCGGGCAAATCATCGCGACGCCGAACTAACTCGGAAATAATTCCATCGACGACGGACTTCGAAACGTCATCGTTGGTCGCCATAGAAGGTGATCATAAAAGCTTGGAGGACAAGGTTTTGTCCGTCAAAGATTCCCACAGAAGGTGCCAATTGTACGGGGAGCAAATATTCATCGCTCTCTGTACTCTTCGTGTCCAAGCTTCGCTTCACTCTAAATAACCTGAGAACACAACGACGGTAAGCTACCCAGCGGGTGGTGGCCGGAATACCCCTCCAATGGTCAAGTTAGCACAGTTTTAGAGAGAAAGAAGACAAAAGAGAGAGAGCTCTGATAACCAGAAGGTCTCAGTGTGTAAGGGTTCTAGGCCTGTGCATGGAGGCACCGCACTTTTTATATAGTTTCTAGGTGCACCTCTTTATTCGTCCTTCCTTGGATGCGTGGATATGCTCCCCTCTTGTCTTCTTCCATGTGTAAGTATAAATACTACCAAACACTAAATAGTGAAACTGTCTAACGGTATTGACATGTACGAATAACGGAATCTCCTTCTTGCAATCCAATCATGCCACGTAGCACTTCCTACTGAGTTGTACCCAGCATGGCGACACAATCTTCCCTTAGGACCGTGCTTCCTGCTCGGTCTTGACAGATAAAACTGAATGTCGACTCAATCGAGCTCATCAATTCACAACAAGCTCCTGCTCGGTTGAACCTAGTCTACCAAGGACAAATCTCATCCAACTCTTGATGAAATGCACATCTCCTGACTAAGCTAGTACGTCAAACATCTGTCTTTAACCTGGTCAGGTTAAGATCTCGATCTAACGCATATCCAACATTTGACCGTGCTAAGACCCCGGTCGAGCGTGTGGCCTAATTTTGCCTGAGTTAAGACCTCGACCGAAGCCCAAACTAGCTCAGCCCATATCTAGTCATAAATCTCCCTCTCACAGAAACATAGAGAAGTGATGTGACCAAAAAAAATAAAAATAAAAGGACAATAAATATGCTAAATAAGTAAGTTTCCAAACAATTCCTATATTTTTGACTTACAATAAGCAGCAATGTAGACAACTTCTATCACCCCACCTTTTAAATTTTGAATGAAACATAAAACAGGAAAGGCCAAAATCAAACTTAAATGAAAGTTAGGCCTTGTTGGGCATGAAACACTTTTAGCCTAAGAGTCAAAAAATTATTAAAAAAACCATGAAACCTATAATCTATACCAAAAAGTCAAAGATTTTTTTTTCTCTTTACTTTTTTGCGTATCTTTTCGTAAAAAACTAAATAGTCATTCCAAACATACTAGTTTTTTTACCTCATATTTTAGCCAACAAGCTAAAAAGTTACTAAAATAACATGTTCCCAAACGAGACCTTAGAGAACAAAAATGTATGACTTTTTTCCTTTAATGTCCTTAAAACGTGCTCACGCGATCACTTTCTGTCTATTTTTTTAATATTATATGACCGAAAGACCAAATTAAAACAAGGGTTAAACCAAAATGAAATTCGAATAAAAGTGGATGAGCAAAATATATAACTTTACTCCACATAAGAATAACGAAAGGATGAGAGATTCTATCAGCACACCACAAAAATTCTCAATTCACCCCATTTTAGTGCTCGGATTTCAACTTCCGAATGAAACCAAATTCTATCATTATATCCAAATAATCAATTCACCCATTTTAGTGCTCAGATTTCGATCATTATATGCAAACAATCAATTCATCTCATTTTAGTGCTCGGATTTCAACTTCTGAACGAAACCATACTATCATTTTATCCAAATAATTAACTTTTATTCAGAAGTTAATATCCCAACAATTATTTTTGTTCAAAAATTAATATTTAAACGACGAAAATATTGTAAACTAAACAAAGTGTAGTGTGCAAATAAAAATAGCCAAAACAACTGTGCATAATGTCTACCAGAATTGTCCATGTGTTTGATGTTCTTCTGATAATATTAAAATAAATAGATAAAGTATACAAATCTACTGGAATCCAAGTTTTGTTTCTATAATAAAAATCATAGAATAGTAGTTGGTTTTCATTTTTCAAAAGTCATATGGGATGCCGAAATCAATAGCATAAAATTCATAATTTTGTGTTGATTTTATATGTTTCCAACATCCTGAATTGAACAAGACCTAATTACACATATTGCCAAGTACAACCAAAGGGAATCTATAAGTTCAGATCTAAAAATATTCTGACTGAAAGCTCGAAGATAAAATAATACAATTGCACTAGTTTTCCCTAAAAGTTTCAAGAACAAAAGCAATAACATAACAGGAAGCCAAAAAAGAAGAACCAGCCGTTCAATGATGAGATCAAGTTTTGAATCTTCCCAGCAAAATCACAGATAGATGATTCCCATTGACGTACATGCAACGAATGACATGAAGAGGATGTACAGAAATTTCGAGATGTTGAACAACTATCAGCATCATCATTTTGTTCAAGAACTGGTACGCAATGAAATGAAAACTGAACCATGAGTCAAGCACATAACACAAAATTTCAAAAGGCAAACTTCACTTTACCCCCTTATGATTTGGGATGAGTGCGGATTATCTCTCTAATATTCGAAAATTACCACATAACCCCCACGTAGTTTGTGGACTAAAACGCACACTAAACAGAAGTTGTAAATTGACAATTATACCCTCATTCTTCTTCTTCTCCTCCTCCTCCTCTCTCTCTCTCTCTCTCTCTCTCTCTCCATTTCATCTTCATCATCTTACATACAGATTATATATATACAGATCCTATTCCTAATACAACAGATGTAAAATAAGCTACACATACACCAACATACACCAAGCGAATTGCCAACTATATATACATATACAAAGCCTATTCCAAACTATTCCTAATACAGCAGATGCAAAATATATATATTAAACATAACACAGATATATATATATATATATATATGGATTTGATATACATATATATAGATTATATAATCAATTTTTTTTGATAAATTAAAATTAGCTTTGATATACACATATATATATATTATAATTTGCATACACATATACAGATTATATATATAGCTACACATTTCAACCATATTCAGGAAGATTATATATAAAATTTGCGGCGGTGGCTCTGGATTGGGGTTGGCCGAAGCTGCTGGGAGTGGTTGACTGTGGAGGTCAGGGTGGAGTTGACCGGAGAGTGGCCCCCGGAATGAGATTGACCGGAGTCAGGTAGTAAGAAACTCAAAAAATTTTGGTTGTACGAAGATCAAACCATCTTTCATCTTCTTCTTTTCTTTTTTTTTTCCTGGGTAGAGATTTACAAATCTGATAGCATTGTTTATAAATTTGAAGATGTGCCAGAAGCATTTTCGTTTTAAAAAGTGTTACTCTCCTTGCAAGTGTGTAGCTCTCACTTTAACGAAAAAGCTAACTGTACGTTTTAGTTCACAAATCACATGGAGATTATGTGGTGATTTTTGAATGTCAGGGAATAATCCGCACCCGGTCCAAACCATAGGGGGTAAATCAATGAGAAATTTACATATGACGAAACAAACACACAACTACTAGTTAATGAGAAATTTACAAGAAAGAAGCAGAAGTAAATCAATCTACAAAACCTCCATACTCGACAAGCAAACAGCGAGTAAAAGTGAATAACAGCTATCATCAACACAAGACGGTCCACAATAAGGAGCTATTTTTTACCCTACAAGACCAATTTTATGTTCATAGTTTTAAACCACGTCTAGAATCTATATTACATTTCTTCAAAACTGCGACCAGTAAGGGTTCCATCACGAAACTTATTAGAGTACCCCTAAATATTATCTGACAATTAGTGCATGATGTGTTATCCTCATAGCCCGTAAGCGTCTTCTACAAGACGGCAGGTACTACTGCATATGATCTGAAAGCAAAAAACAAGAAATGTCAGCTCCTTTTTGACTCACAAGGTAAATTACATTAAAACTCAAAATGCTACTATAAGTTGTCACATCACTTTCTCTATTTTTTTTTTTGTATATCTTTTCAGAAAAAATAAAAAAGTCAACTAAAATAGTCAATTCCTAAATGGGGCCTAACTGTCAACAAGGATCAAACTTACATAGAACTCCCAAACTTAATAGAACTCCCAAGAAAAGTCCAGCATATGCAGCTGTGTGTGTGAGCGCTTGTGCATTAGCAGATAGAGGGGCCTAATTGTCAACTAGGATCAAACTTTTTTGTGTATCTTTTAGCTTGTATAACATTACCTAGCATATGGCCCGTGCAAAGATCTGAAAAACTTTAATATGATAGAATCCATCTAATTGGTTTGGTCACAGGTTTTGGGCAAATTACACAAGGTTCTCAAATTTTCTCACTAGTATCAATTTGGTTCTTAGAGTTTCAATCATAACAAATTTGGTCTTTGATTTTCACTTTATGTCTATAACCAATCGATAATGGCTATTAGAATTTCTTTCAAAAATGGCCATGTACACTTCGAGTGACCGATATTGGGTTTTAGTTTGTGTATATGAGAGGAGAGAGATAAGTAATTGAAGCTTAAAGAAAACAGTACCTTTGCCTGTGTTCTTAAACATCCATGCCAACTCCCTTGGGACCAATGCAGAGTTATAACAAACATGTCTCGAAGATATCTTATGCAGGTACCCAACAGGAGCTAGCACAGTAAATCCTACCCTTCCAACCCTGCAATAGCCATTGGCCATCTTCATCGATCATAAAATCTTTGTGGTACCCTTCCTTCACCTTGCCTCTCAGTTTCTTTATTAGCTCCTGTTTCAATGGAAGGATCTTAAAACCAGACCTCATGTTCCGAACCTGCCACTGCTTGTATGTCTCTGGCCTCTCAACCCGTTCCAAACCCTCACAGGCAACTACATTCATTACCTCACGCCCAAGGAACCCCACCTCATAATTCATCCTCCCCTGATCTTCACGGGGTATAGTAGTGTCAAACATATCAAACAATGAAGAGTAGTGGAAGAGTGCCTCACGAAACCGAGTGACAAAGAAGGGAGCATTGTAGGACCCATTAATAATAGAAGGGATGAAAATGTCCGGTTTCATCTTCCTAATTAACTTCAGAACAGCATCCCTTGGATTGTCAACCACAACTGTCTCATCCAGTAGGTTCTTAAACCGGAAGAGACTATTCACAGCAAGCACCTCATCACTGCATAAATTGAGGTCCTCAATTTTGATAGTTTCCCATTTTTGTGCTATCGCTTGGTATTGAAATGCAACATTAAAGCGTTCACAATACTTTGCCAAGCGACGCCCAGACTCCTCAACTAATTCCGCAGGACGGAAACCAGGTTTTGGATATTCTATCCCGGTAATCCGAAGTTCAGGGGGTCCACCAGGTAGGGCTGAGAGATGTTGGATGAAGCTGGGCCACTGGAAACCATAAAGGATGCCAAAATCAACAATATGAAGTTTTTTCTTGGTTGATTTCATAGTTACATCACAAATCATTTTGTTTGCAAAGATTAGTGCTATCTTCTTGTATGGGCAAGCTGCAAAATAAAGCTGGTAAGCTTTCAACTTTTCAACAGCTGAAATCCTCTTGGAAGCTAGGGCTCCCAAAATCTGGCTTGCAGTGCCAGCCAAGCGTGCCTCAAGACTGTTCGCAAAGATATGGGCCAACCTCTGAAACCCATCACCAGAAGGAGAACAGTTATGCCTAATCTGCTTTAGTTGTTCGTATGCAATCCTGCGGTCATCAGCAGCAACAGATTGAGCGCAGTTAATCAAAAGAGTCCTCAAATCCACCACTTCCGTTTTGTTGCCCTCCTTCTTAGCACGATTCTTTCCACCACTAGATCCATGTGGTTGTTCGTTCTGCTGCGAGCTCTTGGATGCTTCACTTTGCACTTCATCACCATAACAGCATGTATTCTGTCCAGTAAAAAGTAAAACTTTATCAAACATTTCCGTTAACTCAGCCTCTTCCATAAAAACTGCTGACTGCTTGCTACTCCTCTCCTCTTCTAAAGTACTATCTTCTCGATGATGATGCTTCCTACCCTTTGAGATATTAGGTGAGGATGATTCCCTCTCATCCTTCTCCACCTTGACTACAACCTCGGAAGCCCCTTCCTTCGACTCTGGAGGCAATGCATAGCTCTCCAAATCAATAATCAATGGATTATTAGGAGGAAGGAACCTATTAGCTTCTTCCACCCCTCTATTGAACTGCAAAATGGATTGGCTATTGCTAAATATGTTTGAAACCACACGGCCACTCATAGAAGAGTCCATTGGACCATTAACATCATTCCACTGCAAAGTCGACTCAAAAGGGTATCCCAAAGGAGCACTTTGTACAGATGTTTTATTCTCTCCAGGATCAACAATCCATGAATCAACGGAGTTGCTACCACTAGTATTGCTGTTAGTACTCTGCTCACTGGAACTACCAAACAAATAATGACTTGGGCTTTCAACGTTTTGGTTGAAGTAAAGAGGGGGTTGGTCTGGGGAAGCAGGGTACTTCTCACCAATAACAGCATACAAGGATTTCTCAGTAGCTTGTAGGGCCAAAGGATCATGGAACATACTGGGCTTCTGTTCAATGTTCTCTTCATTGAGTATTGAATTTATGTACTTGAGAACATTATCATTAAAGTCGCTATCATCTGGGGAGTCTGCTTCCGAGGTTCTACCAGAGTTCGGAGCAACATAACCAAGTTCAGGATCAGGGGAAAAGGAAGAAAGATCCAAGAAGTTGAGATCTACAGAATCATCTTTAAACTTGAAAGTGTTTTCAAGATTTTCAGACTGATCAAAATTGGGTAAGAAGGTATCATCTTCGGGTTTGAATCCATTTATAGAATTAGAGAATTCTGTGAAATGTGGATCCATTGACCATCTGCTACTCAAAAGCCCTATTAAAATCAAACTTTACAGTCAATAACTCTTACTCAAATTGGTTAATTTCCAAGACATAACAAACTTTCTACATCTAGTTCTAAATTCAAATCTAACTACAGCCAATAATAACTTATTGGAAAGGAAAGGAAACCCAAAAAAATTATAAAAGAAAAATAAATTTAAACCATAGTTCTATTGAATATCTTAAAAAAAGGGTTCAGCTTGTCTCATGTTGAGACAGTTCAGCCCATGGGCCCATTTTTGGGCCCCATTTCAATAATCCGAACCGTTCAATGTGTAGAACCTCACGTTGATCGGATATTAATAGCTATTTAATCGGATCAGATTTGTATTAAAAAAAATGAACGATGAAAAAATAAACGGTTGACAGAATTCTGATCCAATCAAATAGTTATCGATATCCGATCTACATAATTTTTTACAGGGACATAATCCTCGACGAGTTCTACACATTGAACGGTTCGGATTATCAGCCGGACTGGACGGGTCCAGTCTTGATCTCAACATGAGACAAGCTAAACCCCAAAAAAATCAACCATGGGTATAGCTTAAAAACAGGAAAGTCATGGTAGATCATAAATACATACTTTTTAAATAAATAAAAATAATAAAAAAAACTTTATTCAATCTTATGATAACTAATGGCATCTCCAATCCTTTATCAATTTTTTTCATCAAATTCAAATTTAATGAAAAAAGCTGCTAAAACTGTGCTCCAACCATTCATCAAATATGTATTAATCAAGGGAAGGGCATTTTTTTTGGCACAATTCATTCACCAAAAAGATTTGAAAATGGTTTTCTTTCATCAATAATGGTTAAAACAGATTTTTAGGATAAGCTTAAATTTGTTAAAAATATATATATTTAAAAAAAAAAAAAAAAAAAAAAGAAAAAGAAAAGAAAAGAGTGACTGGAGAAAAGTAAGGATTGGAGATGCTATGAGAACAACTTTAGAATGAAATAAGAGGAAAAAATAAGAGAAATCCAAATTCAGAAACCCTAGGAAATCCATTAGCTACAACAAAAGTAAAAATTAAGCGTAGATTAAAGGAGAAGAACTATGAAATGAAAGCGAAACGTGAGATTTTTCAGCATACCTGAGAGAAAGAGTGAAGAGAGAGAGAGTGAAAGAAAGAAAGAGAGAAGTCAACCAAAGACGATAAGCTAAAGGAGCTGCATACAAATGGGTTGATGCGATGATGAGAGAATAATCTTTTTATGGCTAAACAACTTTCCGAACAAGAAGGCAGCAGTAGCAGATATTTGTGGACTTTTCTCTCCTTGACAAGTATACCCAAATTATTTCTAGGAAAAATTATTAGGTGTTTTGGACGACAACGTTGGAATTCTTGTGCCAATCACTAAGGTTCCATCTTTGGTGGTTAAAATAGTTAAAAAATCAAAAATATCTAGAAAATGTTTGGCATAATTTATATAAGTGTATTTATTTAAATTATATTATCTTTTTATTTTTTTATATTTTTTTCGTAAAAAGTCAACAAATATAGTTAGATATCGTTTGGGAAATTGAGTTAGTTTTTTAATTTTTTAGTTATTTTATCTTGAGATTAAAAAGCTTGTTTAGGTTGAACTTTTTAATTTTTTTGACTTTTATAAAAAAAAAAAAGTGAAAGGATTATAATTTGAATGTGACATTTGTCTTGTTGACTTTTTTATCTATTTTATCATTTTGTGACATTAATCACTAATCTCAAAAAAACATCATGCCAAATGAAGGCTTATTTAGATAATCTCACATGCCCCCTAATCACTTTTTTTTTTTTTTCTGTTATTTTACACATTTATTTTGTAAAAAATTAAAAAAATTAACTAACAATTCTCACATATCTTTTAATGTCATCACCAATAATAAGGTCTCGTTTAGAAAGTAAGTTAAAATTAATTTAGCCCATTAAAAGATTAAAAAGGTTAATAATTATTTTATTTTTTTTCTTGTAAAATTATAAAAAAAAAAAAAAGTCAAAAATTCTTCCCAAATAAAACTTTTTTAACCAAACTAAAATAACAAAAAAAAATTAAATTAAAAAAAAATTATTTCCAAACAAAGGCTAAGGTTTTTGTTTGAAAAGTGACAAAGTTCAAAAAATTGCTACAACTTATCATATTATACTTTTTTTTATTTTTTTATGTACATCAACAAAATTTTAAAAAATTAATTAAAATAATCAATTTTCAAACTATTCCTTAATGGTGAATCATATTTCCTTCACCAATGATGATATTCCAGGGCACCACCTAACTTATGCCATAGGACCACCAAATAACTTTTCTGTTACTAGGGCGGCTCAACCCCAACGAATACGTGCACCAAATTGTTTGACCATTACAGTATAATTTTAAGGATAAATTACATTGACAATCCTACTTTGTTTCTCTGAAATTACATTCACACTCCCTCTATTTTGGATACTTCTAAAAAATGGCATATTACCCCTATATTTATGCACTTTTCTACTCTTTCTCATCTTTCGTACATTTTACTAGGAGTGTCTGCAGGGTGGTTTCGGATGATTTGAAAACAAAATTATAAATCAAATTGTAAATAGTAGATTAATAAATAATCAAACTACAATTTGGACGGTTTAGGCAATTCCAATTTGTTAATTGATTAAAGAATAATTTTAAACAATTATCAAGTATTTGAATAATATATAACACTAATTTTACATAATATTTTATATATATATAATACTAATTTACAACAAATTTCACATCTTATATTTCTCTTACATTGATTTTTACTTTGATATTTTATTAGAGGTAACAAAAAATATATGTGTTAACAATGGTGGAGTAAAGCGATTTCGAAGACGAATTTTAAATTTTAAACCATGGATCAAACTAACCCACAGTTAGTGAGTGAATTTGGCGATATTTTACACAACTCTATATTTTACCCAAATTTTAGGTTGTAAGTAAGGCGGGCTCTAGAGCCCGATTTTGTTCACACATTAAAAAAAATAAGTAAACAATATGTACTTTACATTTGAGTTATGTTTATTTTGTTGTAAAAAATATTTTACCTATTTCTTGTTGTTTCGTTGGCTAAAAAGTAAAATAGCTTTTCACGTAAAATATTTTATATCATAAAATGTGAAATAATTTACGTTTAGACATACCGTAAGTTATTTTTTGGTTCTCATCATCGTTTATACCACTTAACGTACATATCAAATTTTACTACTTTCATACACATTGAACATCTTTATCTTTCTCTCTTTATACATACACATAGGAGTGTGTGCGGTGCGATTCGGACAGTTTGAAAGTAAAATTATAAACCGAATGACGGATTGACAAATTGGCAAATTGCACTTTGGGCGGATTGTGGAATTGAAAAATATTCTAACTAATTATCAAGCATTTACATAATATATAATATGAAATTACATAATATTTTTCATATATATAATACAAATTAATTTTATATAATATTTTTCATATATATAACTATTAACTTATAACAAATTTCACATTTTAGATCTCTCTCACACTCATTTTTACTTTGATATTTCATTAGAAATTAAAAATATATATATCTAATTATATCGGAGCGGTTTTGAAGGTGGATTATAAAATTTAAAGTTTAATCCGCGATTAGCGGATCAAACAGTGTGAATTGATGCGGATCGGTGCAGTTTTAACAGATTGAGTAGTATTTCACACAGCTCTACATACACATACATTATATATAGTTGAGCAAATTAATCACAATTAAGTTTTGAAATTATTATTTTTGTTATATTCAATTCACATCATCTATATTCAATTCTACATGAAAACTATGAATGAATATCATTTTCTTTTATTCTTTTTATTTTTTAAATTTCCTTTATGTTTGATTCTTTATTAAGATTTTTGTTATAGGAAATATTTGAAGTGCTAACGAAACACATGAAACAAAAACAAAAATTTATTTTTGGGTAAAATTATTCTAGATTAAAATATTTTACAGTGAAACGAACGAAGCTTTGGTGTAAAATAGCGGGACTTACCATTTTGAGTGGGACCATTATTTATTTATTTTTTTGGATATAAGTATATTTTTAGTAGATGAACAAATTCATTTTCGCAGTCAAATAGACCCAAGGGGTTTGACCATTATGAACGGAGTAAATTAAGGTTTGATTTGGATTTGGTCCTTTTTTTTTAAAAAAAAAATTTTTTAGGTGGTTATGTTTGGTTTAATTGTTTAAAAACTATTTTTATAAAATTTTTGTTTATTTTTGTGAATTTTTTTATATTTATATTTTATTTTTAAATACATTAAAATTAGATACATCTAATTATATTTTTTTATACTAAAATATAAAAACATTCACTAAAAATTTTACCCAAATTTTGGTTGTTGCTGGGGCGGCTCCACCGGAACGAATAAATACACGCAAGGGCTTAACCATTATAAACAGAAGGCCACTCCATTTATAAAACTACGATTAGATTTTATTTGGTCATAAATTCAGGCTCTAAAATAATTTATTTATAATGACAAGTTAAGGTAAAATGATTACAGTAGCCATGTATATATATATACGTGGCACACGATAGAACACCAAACTATTTGTTCCCTCTCTATTCTTTCAAACCCTCTCCTGTCTGTCCCTCTCTCCCTTTCTCTTCATCATTGACCTAACCACCACCGTCCCAAATCTCCTCCGTTGCCGTCCTTCGTCGTCGTCGCTGACCGCAACACCTCCGGCTCCGTTTTTCTACTGCCTGTCTTCTATTTCTCTCTCTTCATCACCGACAAAACCACCACCATCCCAACCTCCTCCGTCGTTGTCGCTTACCAAACCATCACTCTCTCTTCCGTCGTTGTCGCTTACCAAACCATCACTCTCTCTTCTCTCCACCGACGCCCTAACCATCAAAGCTCTACTGTACATATCTTGCCATTTTGACATGCCTGGAGCAACCACTATTAATGGAGTGTTTAGGTACCCACTAAGACGGTCCCTAAGCTCCGATCTGCGCCACACACTCTCTGTCTCTCTCACCTCTCCGACCTCAACAACACAGATCTGAGATCGATCAACCAACAGGTATTTTTTGTAGTTTGAAATTTGTTTTGTTTTTTGTGTGTGTTGTGGTGGATCTGAAAATCTGAGATCTGTGCTTACATATATAAACATGTTTGAATTTATTTTTATTTTTTTGGTGTTGTGGTGGATCTGAAAATCTGAGATATGTATATATATATATATATATATATATATCTATTTATACAAACCTAAAATAAGTGACTTCCTCTTTATAAATATGCTCTCGAATTTTTTTTGATTATTATTATTGTTGTTGATGATGATTTGCAACAGATAGTAGGAGAGAGAGGACCTATAGGGAAAAATTGAACAGATAGGGGTTGGTTTGGCTATCAAATTTGGTCAGTTATTTGAATAGATAAGATAAATAAATAAAAAAAAAGATAATCAAAAAAATTGAACATATAATAAATTTGTACAGAGAGAATTTTATTTGGACAAATATTTAAACAGATAAAGAAAATTTGAATTGAAAAAATTAAAAAATTAAATAGATAGATAGGGGAAAAAATTGAACAGATAGGGAAAAATTTTTAATAGATAGGAATTTTTTTTGAATAGATAGGAAAAAAAATTTGAATTGATAGGAAAAATTTTGAACAGATCCTCAACGAAAGTCAATAGATAAAAAAAAGTCAACAGATAAATTAAAAAGTAAAATTAAAAACAAAATATCTTTTAATACAAATAAAATGACTTCTTACAAAATTATTTCATAAAAGGTAGATTTCGCACCAATAAAAAATATCTATTAAACCTAATATCTTATACTCTTTTTAATTTAGACTTTTCAACGATTATCTCTAAAACAAACTAGAGCGTAAAAATATATTTAAAAAGTTATTACTATAAAATGTAGATTTAATTCTTTTATTGGGAAGATCACATGAAAATGAATATGATTCATACAATAATTATTTTTAAATATTTTTTGGATAAGTTTTGTGTACTTTTTTTTTTTTAAATCAAGGAAAAAGGTAATTTATTGATTAATAATAAATTATAAGGGAATTGACCAGTAAATCCCTTTTGTGGACTTGTAATCCATAAGATCCTAAATGTTTTCTTGGTGACTGGATGGTCCCTTAATTTGTTTGTTAACTATTTTGCCACTGCTAGTATTATTGGTTGATTGGTGTGGGTTTGTATGGGAAAGGTGAATGGGTGTTTATGTGTCACGTTGATCGGAAAAGCGCAATAATACCTTTTTTAATTTAATAGGTTTGTAACACTCACAGAAGTAGAACGTGGTTTCGTACGTGATGTGAACATGCGAAATACACCCGCCCCATCAGAGGTTCCCCACATCCAAGGTGTGTGATCCCTCTGTTTTTCTTTTTGAGCACTGTTGGTGTCAAACACAAGTACCAATGGAATACACTACACCCAGCCCTCCAAACGTGCGATTACTATCACACTTACACCGTCTCCCCATCAAAGGTTCCCCACATCCAAGGTGTGTGATCCCTCTGTTTTTCTTTGTGAGCACTGTTGGTGTCAAACATAGGTACCAATGGAATACACTATCACACCTACACACGCCCCACCAAACTTGGTTTCGTACGTGACGTGAACACGCGAAATGAGGCACACTAAAATGGTTTCGGATTTCGTTTCGAATTTCTCACAAGCCGAATTTTAAACCCACATTATAGATGGAGTGAATGGGTTCACGTTATAGTTCATTTCGTTTCTCGATCGAACTCAAACCGGTCACGATCGCTTCAGAAGAGGCCCTGTGACTCCTCACCAACAGCAACAGAGGACCCATGAAACAGAGTCGGTAGAGGAAAAGCAAGGTTCGGTTCTTAGAGTTTACTGTCCGAAGCCGATTCAGAGATTGCCTCCTCTTCCTCACAATCACCAAGTGAAAAACGGATCTATTGATTGGAAGGAGTTAGCGAAGACGATCAATTTCGCGGGGGTGGCATCGCCGCCGAATTCGTTCATGTCGTCTCTGACGGGAGACACCGACAGCCTGCAGCATTCGATGTCGTCGGCGTTTCAGATTACGAACCCGTCGTCGGCTGGTCGGTTGTTGCTGTCCAAGAGGAAGTGCAATTCAAGATGCCTGCAAACTAATTGTTGTTATAATTCACATCATTAAATAAGAAACTATTAAATTAAAAAAGGTAGGGTTCATTATTCACATCATCAAATACGAAACGAATTGTTGTTACCAATGGAATACACTATCACACCTACACCCGCTCCACCAAACGTGGGATTACATATAAAAAAATGAAAACATAACAGCCCATAATTGATGTGAGGGCATATTTGTCCCCCACATAATAATGTAATTCAAAACAGGAGTTATCAGTAAGATATCTCTACTATCATAGACTGCCCAATCAAACAAAATATTCGTGAGACCAAATGGAATACAATTTCGCCATATAAGACTTTCTAATAAATTCCCCTAAATTATATTATACACCTAAGTTTTGTGTACTTACTAATGTTCTTATAATTTTAAATTAAAGAAATTACGTTTTTACCATAAAGTACAGCACTTTTTTTAAATAAAAATATATATATATATATATATATTTAACTTCGGTCTTTAATGAATGAGTTTTTCACTTTAATCCTTCAACTATTAAATTATTTTCACTTTAATTCAATTTTCAATGACCGTTATATTTTTTTTATTTTATAAAAAATACACATACACGTGACTTAGTGCATCTTAGCAGATATTTTATCCTAAAATATTATTAAAAAATTCATTTCATATTTTAAGAATCACTTTAACACCTATTTCCCTTAAGAGGCTCCTTATTTTTTTTCTATTCTATTAATAAATTCTCTATCTTTTTCTCTATTCTATTAAAATATAAATTAAAAAAATAAAAATCATAAATACATATTATAATCCCTAAACAAAGCAAAACAAAAATATATAAATTTGATGTGACATTTTATCTTATTAATTATTTTAACTTATTTTATCTTTTAATATTATTTTAACAAAAAAAACTAAAAAAATTTCGTCCCACTCCCCACTATATCCTCCACTAAAATGTGAATAAAATATTTTTTTAACTAAAAAACACTAGGGGTTGTTTGGGGTGTCCTAAATAAGTGTACTTTTTGTCTTTTTGGACTAAAAAATTGAGGAAGAAAATATAGATGTTTGGGTTAACTTTTTGACTTTTTATGAAAAAATGTGTAATAAAAAATTGTAAAAATTAATTTGTAGGAAAAAATTAGTATTGGAAGTTGTGCAGCCGTAATTGTTGACTTTTGGTGAATAGTATTAACTTTTTAACTTTTTGAGTAACTTTTTAACTTTTTAGCTTTTTTGATATATGCCAAACTTGGCCTAAAAAAAAAAAAACTCTCAGATCTGATGTTCCTTTGTCAAGTGGATCAGAAATGTGCATGACTTCTCCGTTTTCAACTTTCTTTCTCTTTCTCAATCTAGATCTCTAAAAAAAAAAATAATTCAAATCAAATTACACACTGACAATAAATAACTATAAATTCAGATCTGGAATTTGAAAATCAAACTAAAACCTAGACGATCATTGAATAATTTTGAAAAAGAAAAATGTGGGTCTGTGAATGTGATAGCAAGAGAGATCGACGAACTTCAATGCTTCAGATTCTGAATCAATCGCCCAAGAAACTTAATTAAGAAAAAGAAAAGAGAAAATTAAAGCACAACCTAAAGCCAAAATAAAGAGAGAATTAAAGAATAGCACTGAGTTCTCATCTAATCAGAAAACAACAAAGTAACCAAACTCACCAAGATCAATGAGATTGCTCATCAAAGAGGAAATTGCTAGGAAAACACGCTTTCCATTAGGTTTGACAAGCTGAGTGATCAGCCTAAAGTCAAATCAATTAAAACTCGAATTCGAAGACGAAGAATTGCCAAAAATATAGAAAAGCCATCGAATTGCTTCTCTGACGAAGAAAACCTCCGGAATTCGGTCAATGAGATTTTAGAACTTGGACCTAATTGAACCAAGCGCTTACACGCAGCCATTAACTTCATAAACTAAAATTTTTTGAGAAATTTAAGCTTGATGCTCCAGCTCCTGCCACTGCGCCGCCGTAGACGGTGGCCGTAACCCCACCGCTGTTGTCACCACGGACGATGATGCACCACTCATTCCTCGGTTGTGCTACTAGATCTGATCAGCGACATTGAGTTGGGGTTGAGCGCCAAGGTAGACCAGCGCCGACGATAATGACTCTGGTTTTCTTCAACTGTGACGACGGCGACGTTCAGACAGCGGTCGAGATTTGTGAAATGAATCTGAGACCGATCGAGATGAAAGAGAAAGAGAGATGAGATCGGAGATCTGAGCACCACAGCAGCGAGATCGTCGTAATCGAAACACCATGGTGGCGACATCGGAGAGAGAAGATGGTCGGTGGTGACAATTGTGTCAGCGACCGAAGAAGGGGAGGGGGAAGGAGGAATGGCAACGGGGCGGGGGGAGGCAGGGGATTACCCTCCCCGTCCTCTATCCCCGAAGGCACAAAAGTCCCCGTCCCCATCCCCGATCCCCGCGCGAGGAACCCATCACCCTCCCCGCCCCCGCCCCCTAACGGGGATCGGTGATCCCCGACCTCGAAAAATCCCCATACAAAAACAGCATCCACAACAAACAACAACAACCCCAACAGATCAACAACCACAACATTATAACCCAAAAAAAAATGGACAGATCTGATACACACACATATATGTATACATACATGTATACATATACAACAGATAAACCAAAAAAAAAAAAATGATACTGATTCACACTCACACTCATACATACATGTATACATATACACAGATCTGTGTGGATCGCGCACGGATCCATGCCGATCAACTCAGATTTACGCTGAAACATGGCTGAAACCGCGGTGCTACGGTGAGAGAGGAGGTGCTACGGTAGTGCTGTGATGGAGGATGGCAGAGGAAGTGTTGCAACAGAGGACGCCCTGGATTTGGTCTGGATCGACTTGGGTTTGAGAGAGTTCACAGAGAGAGAAGAACGTGAGAGTGAGAGAGAGATGAGAGTCAGTTAAGAGAGTTGAGAGAGTGAGTTGAGATGAGAGTCAGAGAGAGTCTGAGAGATGTATATGAGAGAGAGAGAGAGTTATATAAATATAATACAAACTAAACAGATATATAAATATAATACAACTAAACATATAAGTAGTATGTATGCGGGGATCCTTTGGGAAAATGTCAGGCCAAGGCCAAGAAATTTATCCCCGTTCCCGGCCCGAAAATCATCGGGGATGTATTTTTCAATACTAGCCCCGGCTCTATGGGGAATAATTTTCGAGGAAAAACCTATTTATCGGGACGGGGCGGTCCGGGTCCCCGTCAGGCCGGGTTCATATAGCCATCCCTAAGGGAGAGGGAGAGAGAGAGAGAGAGAGAGATGCGATAGGTACGAGTATTTTAGTAACATGTCCTTTTCAGCAAAATATTTAAGCGTATGAATTTTTAATTAAGGCCTTTTGGAAAAAATTATTTTAATAATTTTTTAATTTTTTATAAAAGGATGTGTAAAAAAAATAATGTGATAATTTATAGTAATTTTTTAACTAAAACATATTTAGTATGTTACTAAATGAGACCTAAATAAATTTAAAATTGAATTTATGAATCGGCTGTCTCTTAATTACTATATGCTTAATTGCACTTTTAATCCTTATAATTTGATCAAAATGTCACTTCAATTCCTAACATAAATAACAAAGGTAGTACCTGATTTAATTTTAGAATCATGATTTGATAATGAAATTGTATTTTGAGTTTGTAAGTTATTGAATCATAATTTCAAAAGAGAAAATTTGTTTGGTTGTTAGTTTTGAAATGAGTTTTAAATTAAATTTTGAATTGAGTTTTGAAATTGTAAAATGAGTTTTGAAATAATAAAAGTTATTTAGTTACGAGTTTTGAAAAGAGTTATCAAAACTTAAATAAAAAACTTATAACTCATAACCAAACACACAATTCAAAACTTTATTGAAAATTCTATTCAAAACTTATAACCAAACTCTTTTTAAAATTTAATTTAAAATAATTATTGAAAAAAATAAAATTTTTATTTAAAAAATTCAAAAATTTCTGAAAATAGATTTTTATTTAAAATATTTTAAAAATATTATTTTTTATTAAAAAATATTCAAATATTGTTTTAAAATTATATTTGATTGAAATTTTTTTTAATTGTTTTGTTTTAAAAGGTTTTTTATTTTTTAAAAATTTCTGTTATTTAAATTTGTTTTGTTAATTTTAAATTAATGGCCAAATAATTTGTCATTTTGGTGTAAAAAAATAATTTTTATATTTAAAAAATATCAAAAATAAATTATTATTTTTTTCAAATAATAGATGGCAATTGTTAAAAAAAAAAAAAAAGAGCACGGTTCCGATCAACTGGCCCAATGTCCGAGAGGATGTTTGAGAAGACGACCGGATAGTCTCAAAAATTCAAAAACTCTCTGGTTATCAAACATGTTTTGAAATGTGATTTGTAAGTATATTTTGAAAACTATAATCAAATAGAGGGTTAAAATATAAGAGTGAAATCATGATTTCAAAATGGAACCAAACAGAGCCAAAATTTTTATAGTGAAATTATAAAATAAAAAAAAGGGGGCGAGGCTAATAATAATCCCATTTTTCTGATTTGTGTGTCATTTAATAAAAGCTTACTTTCTTCGATATTTCACAACTCCTTCGATTAGCTTTCCTGAACACTGAACTTTTGATAGATCCACCTTTCTCTTTTCCATTTCAAATGTTACAATTTAGTAATTAAAAGATTAATTACATTTTTAGTAGCTAAATATGTTATTTGTATAGTTTTGATTAATTTTGTTTATAGTAACTAATGTAGGTTATTTGTAGATGGTAGATAGAATGTAATACTGATGGGCGCCCAAGAGGGCCCAGCTTACAGCCCAAATAAGCCCATAGCTCACGACTCAGGTATTAAAGCCCAATAACTTTGAGAAATCAACATTGGGGCCAGGACCAATAGCATGCAAACACTTGTCAAGCAGTAAATTAGCCACGTAAGTAGATAAAGATCCTACAAAGTTATTGCACTCACACATTAACCATTTAATGAGGTCATTATAGCATTAAATACGGTCAGACCCCTCGCGCCGAAGTATGCAGAATCACCATGAACGATATCAATTAGACTATAGACTTTCGGCCAACGAGACAGCTGAGAATGGATAAGAAAATGATGAGTAAAGGATATAAAGAAATTTTTCAGGATACGTTAGAGGTTAAGTTTTTACCCCTTTACTTCTCTCTCTCTCAAAAATCAATTCGTTCTAATCTAAATTGATCGTCGGAGTGTCCGTCGGGGGACTATCTCCCTATTTGGACCTTTTTGCAGGCATGCTTCGAGAACACCGAGGCCAGCAGACCGATTGGAAGCGTGAATCAGTCCAACCCCCATTGAATTAACCGCATTGTCAAAATGTAAGTGTTTGGCATTGTGGATGGAGCCAGAAACCTAGTGGCCAAGTGACAAAATGCAGGATTAGCACAAACATATTATTATAGAATATGAATTGATAACCAAAGATAGATATATGTAATTGTTGAAATTCAACAACTTTTAGGACATGTTTGATTGGGTGGATTAGAGCATGGGATTGTGATTATTAATCCGTGGGCCCAATTATCTTATGTTTGTTTTAACATTTTGGTTTAGGATTATTAATCCAACGGATAATTAATCCAACAAATTTGTAGGATTATTAGTAATGGGGTAGGGGTGGGATTATTAATCTAATGGATATTAATCCAATTGGATAGTGAATACTACACTAATTTAATAGGATTATTAATACTTCACTATTAATGTTTTGAATCAAACATGACCTTAGAGTTTAACTGCTAAGGGTTTGGCTTAGTTAGTGAAGAAAGCAATTAAAAGGTTTACCGTCCAAGAGGTCACGGGTTTGAAAATTACGAAGGCCAAACATTCCAAACTTTGGAGTTATTGGAAGTTTGTTTAGTCGTTAATTTCAAAGTCCCAAAATTAGTTGAGGTACGCGTAAATTGGTCCGAATACCCAGGTAGTAAAAAGGAATTTTTAGAGTATTCAACAAGTGGAATCAAAAGCTAAGTGTCTTAAAATCTTTTTGTTGTGTATTTTATTTTGAGTATGAATAAAAGTCTGTCATATTTTTGTATTTGTGTACACTGTACAACTATTTTGCAATTAATAAAAAAATTCTCTTAAGAGTTGTACCATAGGAATTAAACTAAGAAGTGACACACTATTATGTTTGGTTTGAGTTTTTTAAATTAAATTTTTTAAAAATTGAGTTTTTTAATTTTCGTTTTTTTTTTTTGAATATTTTTTATATTTTAAACATTTTTTCACTTTTTTAAATGCACCTTACTTAGATGTATCTAAAAAGTAAAAAATTTGTAAAAAAATATTTTAAAAAATTAATAAATACATAAAAATACAAAAAAATGTATTGAATTCTCTTATTTTTTTGAATTTTTTTCACAAATTTTTTACCTTTTAGATATATTTATGTTAAGTATGTTTAAAAATTAAACAAATTGCTTAAAATATTAAAAAAATTCAATAAAAACAAAAACAAAAAAATACGAAAAACAAAAAGGTAGAATTTTTTGAAAAGTGTTTTTGAAAAACTCTAACCAAACAAAATTACATATTTTGAATTTCATTTTAATTTCTCTAGTTTTGTACATGATTTTTTTTCGTTCAAATTGTTAACAATGAATGATAGATGAATCACACTGTCACAAAATTGAAAATGTCAAAAATCAAATTGTTCAAATTAAAATAAAAACTAAAGTGACTCTTCCCTTAAATTACATGAACTAATTGTGTAATCTATCTTTAAAAATCACATTTTTTTAATTTTGGTGTCTTTAATGATCTTTATTAAAATTTTATCATTTTTTTTTTTTAACCTTTTCAATCCGTCTCGTGTGAACGAATATAAAAGAGTAAAATACAAAAAAAAAAAAATAAATAAATAAATAAAAAGATTAGCCAAGTATAACTCAAAAGATAAATAAATAAAAAGATTATCCGTCTCCTTTTGGAACTTTTTTTTTTTTTTTTTTTTCAAATTTTAAATTTTGAATTTTTACAAACTTTTCGAGTCCATTTAGCCAAGTATAACTCAAAAGTATAATTTTTTAAAATTTATTTTTACTATAAAAAAAATCACAAAAAAGCAAATCTCAAAGACATTGAGATAAACATCTTTGGCCTATTTTAAGAAGATAGTAAAAAGTGACTTTTTAGCTTTTAATTAAGTTTTTGACTTTTTTAGACAAATGATTTGGAAAGTTGGTAAAAAGTTACTTTTTGCTTTTTTTTTATTAATATTTGTTTATGATGTCAAATCATAATAAAATGACCAAACTACTCTCATTCAATTTAAAATATTTACAACTTCACTCATGTAGCACATTTTGACCCATAAGAGGTAAAATTGTAATTTCACCAATGACTGAAAACCAATTTCTCAAATAAAAAAAATATTAAAAAATCAACTTTTAACTTTTGATACAAATCTAAAAAAAAGGCTAAAAGCCAAATTCTCAAAACACCCCTTTGTCAGATAAGGTTTGCGCTACCATGGGTGTCTATTGTACTGAAGCCTGTGCAGCTCTCAAAGCAACTGAGTTTGCTCTTGATTTGCGCTACATAACATTATTCTGGAAGGGGATTCGTTTTCTGTTGTGCCACTGTCTCGCTAAATGGCGGTCGATTGAAGAGGTTCTTGTATCGCTGCGATTTTTAGTCCTTGGTGATGCATTGTTTGTCTCTTAATATTCTCCTGCATTTTACTATCTAAAACAAAACAAAATTTAAAAAAAAAAACACATTGAGACAAACAAACGATTCGCTAACCATGTTAAGAAGATAATCAGGACTACAAAAAATTAAAGTTGATTGGTTTGTCCAAACCGTCTGATTCATGATATCAATATGTAATTAGGTGGTCATTCATTCTATCCCATGACGGCGCTTTTTTTCTTGAACAAATTACATAAGTAGTCCTTATAGTTTGGGGCTTGTATCACTTTAGTCCCTGACTTTTTAATTGTGACACATTTGATCATGAATTTTGAATCTTGTTCCAAATAAGGACAATTAAAGATATCATTAGAATTTTCCAGGATAAAATTGTCAATTTGATAAAATATAAACTAATTTGACAAAAATAAATGTCAAACAACTATTTTTGAATTTTTAAAAATTATTTCTACATACTAAAAATAAAATTATGTAAAATTGATAAATCTTTTAGACATTTATTTATTTTTTTTACCAAATTAATTTTTATTATGTGTTTGGATGATGATCATGTAAAGTTAATTTGAAAAAATTGATCATGTAATTTTTATTAATTTTACATAATTTTATCATTGGTGGATAAAAATAATTTTTTAAAAATTTAAAATATTTTTTTGATATTTATTTTTGTCAAATTAGTTTATATTTTATCAAATTGACAATTTTACTCCTAAAAAATTTAATAATATTTTCAATTGTTCTTATTTGGAACAAGATTCAAAATTCATGGTCAAATGTGTCACAATTGAAAAGTTAGGGATCAAAGTAACATAAGTCCCAAACTATAGGGACTATTAGTGTAATTAACCATTTTTTTCTTTTTCCTCATAAAGGCCAATATCCCTATGTAACACATAGCAAGCCACTTAGAGCATCCACACCAGTCTTTTTAAATTTTTAGTCAAATTATAACTTAAAAAATTATTTTTCTACTTTAGTTAGTCACCTTTTTAATACGTACTACATCAAATTCTGTATTTTAACTCAATACTATTAAAATATTATTTTCTTATTGTAATTGTTATTCTTTCCTTTTTTTTATTAAATTAATGAGCTGCTAGCCAAAAAAATTTATAATGGTAAAAATGGAGGAAATGCCTAACAAGTAAAAATAAATAAAATAAAATAAAATTGTCGTTGACCAGTTGATCAGCCAGACTTCCGGATGGACATCCGGTAACACCTAATCCACTTGTTGTAGCGATGAACAGTCGCTCGCTTCATCAGAGGAGGAACTGTAGCATTGACAAAATGAACAAAGGGTATAGCGAATCTGATGGATCACATTTCTGATGTTGATGCTCTCTACAATAGCTTCAAAGCCATTGTACAGAGGCTGATGCTAATGCTCTTAGAAAAACACTTTAAATGCACAAATGATTTTCACATAATAAATACATACGTGAAAACAAATATAAAATATAAAAAAATTAACAAAAATATAAAGTAGTTGACAAAAATAAATGTCAAAAAGTTATTTTTGAATTTTTGCACATTATTTTTACCCACCAAAGATAAAATTCTATGAAAATGAATTTTTTACATTTTTATTTTTTTACCAAATTAATTTTTAGTATGTGTTTGGATAATGATCATATAGTGAGTGGTTGCTTTTGTTGATATTTTTGGATGGTTATCATGTAATAGATGGTTGTTTTATTATTAACAGATTTTTTTGGATGATTATTATGTAATGGATGGTTATTAGGTTTTTAATGTATAATCGATATATTTAATATATCAAATGTTTTTAGTTTTGGATTTTTTGATTGGATGAGGCTCGTCTACAGTTTGATTTTAGACTGGATCATATTGTTGGGCCTCCGTAGGCCCATCTTGGAGCCCACATCAATGATCCAAACCGTTTGATGTGTAAAGCACATCGAGTACTTCATCCTTGCAAAAAATTACGTTGATCGGATATTGGTTGCTACTTGATCAGATCATATTTCTATTAAATTTTTTTTTTTAAAAATTATACTCAACGTTGATAGAAATGTGATTTGATCAAATGATTATTGATATCTAATCAACGTAATTTTTTGCATGGATGCAATACTTGACGAGTCCTACACATTGAATAGTTCGGATCATTGATGTGGGCTCCGTGGTAGTCCACGAGACCCAACAGTATGGTCCAATTCGATTACGGGCGGGACATAAGCCACACCCTTTTTGATTTAATGGATTGGTTTCATAATGACATCAAAGTTGTCGTAATATTTGACTTTTGAAAAAATATAAACTAATTTAACGATAATAAATATAAAAAAAAACAATTTAAAATAGTTATTTCTACCATTCTAAAAGTTAAAATTATATAAAAAATTATGTGTTTTAAATTTTTTTCACCAATTTAATTTTTAGTTTCTAAGAAAAAATTTTAAAAATAGATTTTGAAAACCATACAAAACATAACTTTATAACCAAAAAAGTGTCATCATTATTCATTAAAAAGAAAGGTCATACATTTCAAACAACATACAAATTAACAATATAAAATAAATTTTCTGACGACTTTACCCTTGAAATGAACCATTTGCAAAGGAAACATCTTTGATTATCCTTATTTGAAACCATATTCAAAATTCAGAATTAAATGTATCACAATTAAAAAGTAGAGATTAAAATGACACAAGTCCCAAACTACAGGAACTGTTAGTGTAATTTGCCCTAATATAAACTTTAAGGGGTTATTAGAGGTTTGTCACGTTGTTAACTTTAAAACTTGGGATTAGTTGAAAATTGGTCTAGATTTCCAATTATAAAAAATAAAACAAAAAAATTTGCTATTTACTTTACTGTTGTAATATAATATTGTTGGTGAGTTTGGAATGGTTGATTTTTTTTAAAATTATTTCAGATGAGTTTTCTTTTATTTTTAGTAATTTTTTTAATTTTATATTTTAATTAATTTTTTTATACTTCTTAGATGCACCAAATTAAGATGCATCTAAAAAGTAAATTGACTAAAATATTAAAAAAATTACTAACAATAAACTAAAATTCTAACAAAAATATGTGTGTATTTTTGCCCGACTTTTGTTTGTTTTTAGTGATTCTTTTTATTTTATATTTTAGATAAAAAATTTTACTTTATCTAAAACGAAAAAAAAAAATGAATTTTATGCTTTTAGTGCTTTTTCTTTTGTAATTTTAAAAAATTTTAATTCCTTAATGATCTAAAAAGTCAAAAAAAAAAATCTAAAAAGAGTTTACCAAAAAAAAAAAAGGCAATTTATTTATTTTAGTGTTTTTCTTTCCCTAAAAATTTATTCCGTCTAGTAGAATATAACCAAACTAAAGTGTTTTTTTTCAGACAATTAAAAACTCATTAAAATAAAATAAAAAAATCATTAAAAAAAAAAAAAAAAAAAAAAAAAGATCAGACCCACCCACCTACCATTATCAATAATTCATTGTTGACAATCCTGATCTGCCATTCAACGCATAGACTCTCATCCCCTCTGAACTTCTCTCTCTGTCTCTGTCTCTCTCTCTCTCTCTCTCTCTCTCACACACACACACACACACACACATCTCAAATCTTCTCGATTTTCAAATTCTAACGTTCATTTTCACAACAACCTTATATTTGGTTGAGAGATTTGTAAAAAAATTTGAAAAGAAAAATGAGAAAAGTGTGTACAATTTTACCTATTTTTTCTTTTTCATTTCTGAATCATTTTTCAAATTCCCAAACCTTAAAACCCCCAAATCTTTCAATACCATCCTCAGTGAACTCATCCATATGGAGAACGGCAACAATCCCATCAACACCAGCTGTTTCTCAGATGATAGACCAAGTAAGCGAATTCCAATTTTGTATTGGATCTCTTTTATGTGTAAACATTTATTAGTTTCTTTGTGTTTGTCCCCTTTCTCTTGCTTTTTCATTGGGCGTGTTCATTATTATAATGTTAATATTGTAATGCTTATGCCTCTCCGTTTGCGTAGATGGATGGAGATGTTTATTTCATAATTCAATGTTTGTTTGTGGAAGAATTGCATTGACATATATATCTTTTAAAATTCAAAATTGGCATAAAAATCAGAGACTTTGATTTTGGATTTTGAATGATGTGTTATAATCTGAAACATTTTGAAATAAAGATCTTCATTCCAACTACATATAATAAAGAGTATCTAAATCGAAACAACACCATCACTACTTCACACTTGGAACTTTCAAATCACACTCATAATATATTAAACCACACTATTAATACATTAAGATTCTTAAACACACAACAAGCATTCAACTTCAGATACTACAATCCCCATCGAAAAAAAAAAAAAAAACCCTTCAGATACTACAACACGACACTACACTTGGGCCCTTGTTTCATTACAGAACCAATATTTCAATACAAATTTTTTTTTAAAATTTCAAATCCTTGATCCAACCTTAGCCTTGCTTGGTTTAATTCTGTAGCAGTGAGCTTATTACCTTGTTTTCTAACTTCACGCAACCAATTTTCTGCGTATGCCTTTATTTCTTGATCTTCTTTTTCCATTTCCTCAAACCACTTTTGGAATGTCTGCTTGTACGTGGATTCTTTTTTAGCATTAACGTGGACAACAGCGGCAAAAATATGAAGCCTCTTCTTGTTCTCGTCCATTTTAGTGCCTGTCATTTTAGTGCATGCTTTTTCCATCACGTCTTTCCACTTTTGCTGCACCTCATGTGAGCATAGTAGCATGTGAGCATAGTAGCATTTTCTAATAAGCAACACTTGAATAATACATGGTGACAAAAAAGAAAATAAAAGTATATACATGGAACGGCATTTACTGCAATATATACAATCTACTAGCACGGTGCAAATGTAAAATGTAGTCAGGGTTGTAACTTAGGGGAGTCTAATAGATATCTATTAATAAAAAAATAAAAAATAAAAATGGAAATAAAGTATATATTACAAGATCAATTTTTATTGATATAAAAAGTAAAAATTAACATAAAAACATGGTCTAAATAGTTTTCTATTGGGTAAATCTATGATGTAGTATGGAAGGGTTGCAAGTCAACACTTTACCTTCAATTGTTCTTCTGATCGTCCAGGAAAACTTTTTACGATGCTTTTCCACCTGCAGAATTTGGGATACCAATGAAAAAATCAATGTGTTATAAAATAAGGGTTGTTAATGAAATTGCAAATTTCTACCTTCTCATTCAATGCAAATGTATATGTATTAGTATTACCTAGTAAAGGGCTAAATTGAAATTTTAGTGCAAATACAAAGGTTCTAAATATAATTAACCCTATTTAGACTATAGATACATATACTATCTGCTGTAAAACATACCTTTGGCCTTGTATCGCAACTTCTAGCACGAGGTTTTTTTCGTCTTGAAGACTGTACGACTTATATGACTTCTTGGCTGGTTTGTGCTGTGGTGGCCCTGAAGATGGTGCCACATGATGATCAGGTCCAACATAGCTCCCTCTGTTGATCAATGGGAAATTATTTCCATCACGAGCTGTTTGGCTATGGTTACTGAATCAGAAAAGTATTATAGGAACCTCATAAATTTCAATTAAAATCACTATAGTAATTAGAAAAAAATTACTTACCCCAAAAATAAAGAAGAAAAAGAAACAATATAAGCATTGAATCCATTGTTTCGCTTTACCTTTGTAGAGGCTGAGATATGAATCCATTGTTCCCCAAGGGTAGATGACTGGGTGGCGCAATTTGGTTTTGAGCTGCTGTTGGAGATGAATCCCAAGCACCTGAAAAACAAAATTATACAGAATGACTTGATTTCTTGTGGTTCATGAACTTAAAAAAGCATAAATTCATGATTATGAGCCGTAAATAATAGCAAATATATCGCAGTTGCATCATTCTACTTACAAATTCATAGGATTTTGTTTAACATGTATAATTTATATTATACAAAATGATGTTGTTTAGCATTTTCCTATATATGAAGGCTAAACAATTACTATAAAAGTTCGGTTTTGTTGGACCAGGGTACGATAAATGCAAAAGCATATTATTAATATTCAAAATTTATGAAGTATCATTGTGATATATACATGTGATATTCTTCATCAATGAGGGCACATAAAAAACATAGATGGATCGATTTTGTCTCCTAGTCAGGTGACTAAGATGGGTCAAATTGAATTTACTCACCCTAGAGCACTATATCAATATACTAAGTTAGTATTTTAAGGTCATGTTTGATTCACAAGACTAATAGTAAAGTATTAATATAATCTTATTAAATTAGTGTGGTATTCACTATCCAATTGAATTAATATCAATTGGATTAATAATCCCATCTCTACCCATGACTAATAATCTTACAAATTTGTTGGATTAATTATCTATTGGATTAATAATTCTAAACTAAAATGTTAAAACAAATATAGAATAATTGGGTCCACGGATTAATAATCTCAATTTCATGCTCTAATCTACCCAATCAAACATGCCCTAAAAGTATTGAATAATTATTTAATAATTTAAATTGTTCATCTTAGAAAATTTATTTTTGAAAAAATGAACGACAAGTATGATTTTTGTGTTAACTATCTATTTTTTTCTTTTAAAAATATTTAGGATCTAATCATGGTTACTAATGTCGGATTAATTTTATTTTTTGCATGGTTAATTTGTTCAATGGGTTTTTCAAGATAAATAGATCATTAAAGTAAGCTTGCGATGGGCCATTGCTGGTTGGATTATGAGAATTTAATGCTATACAATTATGAGAATTTAATGCTATAAAATTAGAGTGGTCATGTTAACCCAACCGTCATTTGTGGGTTTGAACTTGCCTTATTTATCAGGCAATATTTGTTGGACGGAATTAATTATTGGCGGGTCCTAATGAAAGCTTATATAAACTTTGAAAAGCCAACTTTGCAAAAATATATAGTAATTCCTCTATAATTAGCCATTATAGTAATTAGAAAATACACTGTAAAGATAAAATATAGCAAAATTTACACTAATAGTTTAGCATGTTTGTAATAAAATATAGAAACATATTAATATGTAAATAAAATTGAAGCCTAATTTTCTTGTTTTAAACTTTCTCATTCTCATTGTTAAAAACTGGGGGGGGGGGGGGGGGGGGGGGTAGTTTTGTCAATTTAAATTTAAATTTAATTTTTTGATTTGTTTTAAAAAATTAGGATTTAAATTAATAAAATTTAAAACTCAATGTTTGTTTTGTTGCAAGACTCAAATTCTGAGTATTTTTCCCCCTTATAATTTATAAATTGTTTAAATTATAAAATTATTGCCCTTAATTTGAGTTTCTATCACCTCTTTGTGGTACGGTAATATGCTCTATAACCCTTATATGGTGGAGGTTGTTATTTGAAGCCACGTGGGGGAGTTGGGGGTGAACCCAACTCAAAAGAATAAATAAATAAATTTTTATTATTACTGATTTGGATGAATTGTTTTTAATTGAATCATATAAAATGGAACTATAAATTTTAAGAATTAAATAGACAAAATGACGGCATTTGTAACGAGTACAAGTAATTAAAAGTAAATAATTATAATGTAAGTGTTGATCAATTAAAAAAAATATAGAAAAAGAAAAGGTCTTTCACCAATGTAAGTGTTGATCAATTAAAAAAAATATAGAAAAAGAAAAGGTCTTTCACCAGGGGAAGGCAGCTGTGAATTTGTATCCTCGAATGAGAGGCGGGGGTCTTCAGGGTCTTCAGGGTCAAGTCTATCTAGTATTGCAGACATTGTCTGTTCTTCATGTTCAGGAGCAGCTAGTATTTGAGACAGTGTCATTCCTTCATGTTCAGGAGTAGCTAGTATTTCAGACAGTGTCATTCCTTCATATTCAGGAATAGCTAGTATTTGAGGCAGTGTCATTCCTTCAATATCCATGATACTATAACTATCCATATGCTTGAAAACCCTGTCAAGAAACACATAAATTAACACATTTGTCTCAAAATAAGCTTTAATCCATTAATTATTTAATTACTACAGAAAATTTTCATAGTTTTGTTGATAAGCTTTTTTCTTACAAAAAGAAAAGAAAGACATGCAGGCAACTATGGAAGAAGCCAAAATATTATGAGCCTCTTCGGTGCTATTTTTCTTAAGCATACGTTTGTTACATGAACACACATAAGAGATAAAATAAAAGTAGTGAAATAAATCCAGTGATAAATAATAGATCAGCGAGTGCTAATAAATTCCGCACACCTACAAAGAAAAAAAA
The DNA here is from genome assembly GCA_030407325.1 of Camellia japonica. Classification (NCBI taxonomy): domain Eukaryota; kingdom Viridiplantae; phylum Streptophyta; class Magnoliopsida; order Ericales; family Theaceae; genus Camellia; species Camellia japonica. The sequence goes on along the minus strand of JAPPVO010000016.1, from coordinate 45,932,912 downwards.
AATTGCACACAAGATTGAATGCTGAAAGACCATATGGAAAAAGGGAAATGTTGCACAATTCATAAAATTACATCAGTTTTTATGAATTTATATATGTAATATCATAAAAATGCATAAGTTGGATATAAATTTATGAAAATCTATTCATAAAAGTTTTGAAATTTACAAAATTACGTAAATTTTTATGAACTTCCATAAATCAACTCAAAAAAATATATAATTCAAACCACAAAATTACATAACAAAAATGCTTGCATATGGTATCCAATGCAAACCTAAGAGTTTTCCATGACAAAAGGAAAAAATTGAAACAAAAGGAATTGAAGAGACACACTTACAGAGGTGATAGGAAAAAATGCAAGCTATAGCTCCTCAACGTTTGACACCCAGTTAACATTGATATTAATAGAGAATTTTGTGTGATAAATATTGTGTGATGTTTTTTTTTAACAAGGTATTGTGTGATTTTAATTGTGTGATTTTTTTTTTTTTAACAAGGTATTGTGATTTTGATTGTGTGATGATAACTCGTCAGAACACTTTGTCAATTGAAAGATGAAGAATAAAGTGCTCTTAATTGTGTGATCCATTAACTTTAGAAATTTGGGGCTGGTTTGTGTGTTCTCCTGATTTTCAAAACCCTCTTCCGATGTATGTGGGCACCGTACCGTCTCAAACTTAAAAAAACTAAAATTACAGCCAAGAAGATTCTAAATTCTAATAGTTTATTGTAAGTATTGTTTTATATATATATATATATATATATATATAAGCTAACAATTCAAAATTACAAACTCATATTTCACCCAGAATCAATTTGGTAAAATAAATAAATAAATATCTAAAAAATTTATTAATTTTATATAATTTTATCTTATAGAAATAATTTTTAAAAATTTAAAAATATTTTTTTAATATTTATTTTTGTCAAATTAATTTATATTTTATCAAATTGACGAATTTGTTTTTGAAATTGAGTAATGGTACTTCAATTGTCGTCAATGTTTGACACTTTGTTAAGTGACTGATGGGATTGCACTGCAAAGATATTAATAGAAAATTTGAAATTTGTATGATAACATAATTTTTTTTTCTTCTTTTCTTTACCAAATTGTGTGATTTTGATTGTGTGATTTTTTTTAGCAAGGTGTTGTGTGATTTTGATTGTGTGATGATAAGGTGAGACTGTACTCCTAATTGACCTGTGGTCCATCAATATAATTACCCTAGTTTAATGGTTAGGTGAGACACTATCCTCCTAATTGGCCCCGTCACGCCTCCTTAAAGCAGGATGAAGGGATCTCTAGTGCATGCACATCCTACAGGGAAAACCCCCCTTTGCACTGTCATTATTTTTATATATAGCCGCCGGCCCGTCCGTCCGGTAGTGACCCAATGGTGTGGGTCCTAGCTTACAACTGGAAAATACGCCTGGGTTGGTTGGTATAATTATCCTATACCAAGATGACGAGGGAGATTATGTATCCTTGCCCTCACTTTTACGTTCAAAAAAACATAATCCCCGCCTGATTTGTGGTTGGCGGATAATTTGGCACTTGGATACATCCACCTCTCTTTAATAGTCTCTGCTAGCTGTTGGTTGTAAGCAGATTAGGGTGGATGGCTAATATTCAACTTGGACATTCCGATATTAGGCCCATCATGGAACCAACCGGGGAATAACCATGGCCATGGATAAATGCTGATTGAGCCCATCCATGGTAAAGGTATGGGGACGCAAGCCATGACCAAAATTTGAATGATGTGTTGATGCAGTTATGAGTATTGCATTAGAAACATTCACATATATATATAAATATAAATTAATAGTGAGATTTATTATGTTAGTATTGTGTTGATAAATAAAATAACAAACATAATCCTATACTCCTGCATAAAAATGTCATAAAGGTAAAATTATTGAAATAAAATCACAATTGTATATAATTATTTGTGTGATTGGCATGAGGAACAAAAGGTGATTTGAATAGGTGGGTGTTGTTTTTTTGTGTGTTTTCAAAAGTCAAATCATTTTATTTTATTTTTTTCAAATTCAAACTACTCTTTAGAATATGTAATATGAAATACATTTATAGATTTTGTATCACACAAATTTGCCCAAAATCATACCATTTGGTCTCTCTCTCTCTCTCTCTCTCTCTCTCTCAAACCTTTTCTCTCTATAAAATTACAATATCACATTTCTTAGACATACACAGTGAAATGACTGGCCTTATTGTTCCCTGCGATTTCCACTTGAGATAAGTTGAGAGCTTTTGATTCCATGACAATTATGGGTGGGGTGATATGAGTCATATCTGACCCAAAAAAGGGAAGATTGTGTGAAAGATTCATGTGATATCTTAATGAAATCCAACATGTGTGAAGATCAATTTGAATTTCAGAACACACAAAACCAGAAGAGAGTTAAAACAATCACACATCAACTTGTTCTCATGACAATCACACAACTTAGCCTTTTTTTTTTTTTTTTTTTTTTGAACAAAGAAAAAAAAATATTCTGAGAAGTCATCACTATATCTATGGGCTCAAGTCCCACTGGTTGTTGGTTTGATTTGACCCAACTCATAAAAAGAGATTCATCATCAAAATACCAATGGAACTCAACCATATACCACAAACAAGTCTAGGTTTTGAGCGGAGTATAGAATGAGATCTCCGAAAAGAGCCAACTACAAAGTAGTGAATTCATTCCCTCAGATTCGGACCTGAATTATGCCTGCAGAGAATGATGCATTTTTCCACGACCCCGGTGGTCACAACTTAGCTGAATGTGCTTTTTCACTATAGTTCATGCCCCCACACTAACAAATCACACTATTGGTGACATCTCACCCACACTACTGACCATTTGTATTTTTCTGTTGAAAAAAATGTATTGATTTATTTTTATTTTTTTTAATAAAATGTTTGACTGTTAACAGAAAAGTAAACAAGGATTAATGGATATGAACAGTAACTTTTTTTTTTTTTGGTACAGCATTAATGACAAGTGTGGAGCATTGCTTGAGAAACACCTACTAATTTTCAGTCATATAAGCCTAAGGTAACTTCAATTGAGAGAGTTGAGGTTTTCAAATCTTTAGTGTTATACCATTAAGGAGATTAACTAGGGTCACATAGAGTATTCACAAAACAAGAATATAAATTAATTTAAATCTTAGTTAGAGATTGAATAAAAACATATATATAATTTCTATATAGAGTGATATGAGTCCTTTGAGCCTTATCATTTAAAAAAAAAAATTAATGATATTTATTTATAGGGAAGTGATTGAGACCTCCTCCAATCATCACCCCCACCACCCCACACACACGTGGCGGCTGGTGATTGGAGGAGAGGAAAAAAAAAGAAAAAAAAGAAAAATTGACCAATTAGAGAGAGAGAGGGGGTCAAGGGGGTGCCCCTTATGGGGGTCCAAGTCATTTTCCTTATTTATAAATATGCCATTATTACAATATTTTGATTGAAAATTTTGTAGGCACCTCTTTAAATTTTTTTGATTGGCTACGATAGTTTAAAGTTGTGTGATGGCACTTCTTTAAAGTAGATGAAGAAGACGATGCTCTCAATTGTGTGACACAATAATTTGTGGGGATAATTAGTGGATACACTACCGGTTGTGTCTTGTCATATTATTTACCTGATGTTTTGAATTAAGATAAATTGTATTTTGTCTTTTTGATATTTAGGCCTAGTTTGGCATATTTAAAAAAAGTTAAAAAGTCACTATTCTATTTAAGTCACATCATCTTATTTAAGTCACATCACTTCTCTAACACATCACTTCAAACTCAACCCAAACCCAACTCATATTTCATAAAAAGTCAAAAAGTGCACTTATTTAGGACATCCCAAACAACCCCTATTATTTTTTTACTTTAGTTTTTAATTATTTTTTGACCTATCATATTTTAAGTTTTTTTTAGGAGAAAACATCATTTTGTCCCCAAATTATTACACAAAAATCAATTTAGCACTCAGACTACGCATTATTTTAATTTCAACCTTACACTTTTTAAAATTTGATCAACTTACTCGCTCCATTGGTTTCCGTCTACAATCAAACAGAATTTGCTAACGTGTCACCAAATATTATTTAAAATTTCATTTTACCTCCAAATTATATCTTAAAAATCAATTAGCCCCCAAATATTTAAAAAAAAAATTAAATATTTAATTTTCATCTCAAAAATGAAAAAAAAAATTCAATTTTAAGTAAAAAAATTGAGTATTAGTAATGTTGAGTATTCTTTAGACAGTAATTAAATCTGAATTTTTTTTTTTTACTTACTCAATTTTGAAATTAATATTAGTCGATCAATTCTATTGAAATTAATTTGAAAAATAAACCAGTTACAATTGGACGCGCGTACAAAAATAGAATAGTCAAGAAATTTTTAGTTCAACTAGTTTCTGCAAGATCGACTTGAGATAATTTGAGATTTAAAGAGAAAATTTTAAATGAGAATTTTTATATTTTTTTATTATTATTTTGCAACGTATATTATTTAAAATATCATTTTTTCGTTATTGAGATTAAAAAAATTATTTATTAAATATTTAATTTTTTTTTGATATATTTGGGAGGTTAATTGATTTGTAAGGTATAGTTTGGGGGTAAAATAAAGTTTCAAATGAAATTTGATACCATGTCAACAAGTTCCTTTTAATTATAGACGGAAACAAACGGCAGGAGGTCAATTGATCAATTTTAAAAAAGTTTAGAAGTCAAACTAAAATGATACAAAATATGAATGTCAAATTAATTTTTCCATAATAATTTGAGGGATAAATGATATTTTCTCAAATATGTATTGTAATTTTTTATTTATCAAATAGATTACGTCACACTTTACAAATCACCGTTATATTCGGTTAGAGTATCTCCAATGGTTGTTGCTATAACACCGTTGGTATTGTTATAATTTGACAATGAATAGTACTATTTTGTCAAATTATAACAATGGTGCTCCAATGGTCACTTGTTATTTTGGCAATTCTCAACCAACTTTCCCTCCAAATTTATAGGTGTTGTTTGGATATAAGTTTTTTTGTGATTTTATTTTTATTTATTTTTTATCTTTTATGACCTTTTTTTAACTAGTTGTAAAAAAAATTATATATTTATATTATTCCCAACTAGACAAATATAAAAAATGAAAAAAATTAGAAAAATTAGAAAAAAAATTAAATAGAAAAATTAAATTTGAAAAATTACTTGGTTTTTTACTGTTTCAATTCTGTTTTTTCAACTGAATATGGAGCCACAAATATGTTCATATTTGCTGATGTGATATGTTTGGCAATTGTTATTTTACTTGTCAAATTTGAGAACAGATATGACATATGTCATTTTTGGCAAGTAAAATAACAAGCCATTGAAAACCCACTTTTTATCACTATCGCTAAATTATAATTTTAGCAAATATTTTGAGAACTCCATTGAATATGCTCTTAGTTATTACCTAAAAAAAAGAAGATGCTCTTAGTACACCAATTCCTTCACAAACCACACTCATTCTAGCCTTACCAAAATAATAATAAAATTGAAAAAAATAAATAAATTAAAGCGTGGCAGTCATGTTCTTAAAATTATAAGGCAATATGAATATTTTAAGGGTTAATTACACTAATAGTCCCTATAGTTTGGGACTTGTGTCACTTTGGTCCCTGACTTTTTAATTGTGACACATTTGACCTTGAAGTTTGAATCTAGTTCCAAATAAGGACAATTGAAAATATTATTAGATTTTTCAAGGGTAAAATCGTCAATTTGATAAAATATAAACTAATTTGACAAAAATAAATGCCAAAAAAATATTTTTAATTTTTTTAAAATTATTTTTATCCACCAATGATAAAATTATTTAAAATTAATAAAAATTACATGATTAATTTTTTAAAATTAATTTTACATGATCATCATCCAAACACATAATAAAAATTAATTTGGTAAAAAAAAAATGTTCAAAAGATTTATCAATTTTACATAATTTTATTTTTAGTCGGTAGAAATAATTTTTAAAAATTCAAAAATATTTGCTTGACATTTATTTTTGTCAAATTAGTTTATATTTTATCAAATTGATAATTTTACCCTTGAAAAATCTAATTATATATTCAATTGTTCTTATTTGAAACAAGATTCAAAATTCAGGGTCAAATGTGTCACAATTGAAAAGTCAGAGACGAAAGTGACACAAGCCCCAAACTATAGGGACTATTTGTGTAATTTACCCATATTTTAATTTGTAATATAATAATCACAACTAATTAAATTATTTTATATCAAAATTCTATTTATACAACATTACTCTTATCGGTAGTGATTGGTAGCTCGAATCACTGGCTCGAAATCTGGCTCGAGACCCAAAACGACGTCGTTTTGGGTCTCCAATTTTTTTTTTTTTTTTTTCTTTTCTTTTCTTTCCTGGTTTTGGCTTCGTTTTGCAGAACGAAGAAGAAGAAGAAGAAGGGAGAAGGAAGGGTCGTTTTGGGTCTCCAAGGTTTTGGCTTCGTTTTGCAGAACGAAGAAGAAGAAGAAGAAGGGAGAAGAGAGGGGAGGGGGGAAGGGTGAGGGGGACTGGAGGGGGCCTAAAAAATGGAGAAAGAAGACGGAGGAAGAAGAAGACGGAGGGGTTGCGACGAGCTCGGCGATCTCGGCGGGGCTGCGACGAGCTCGGCGGAGGCGACGGAGGCTGCGACGAGCTCTGCTGGGCCGACGACCGACGGGCGGCGAGACGATCGGAGGCTGTCTCCCTCCCACGATGAGCCCTCCCTGCGACGATCGACGGTCTGACGAGGACGCCGGGCGAACGACCCACGGCGAGGCTGGGCTGCGACGAGGACTTCCTTCCTCCCTTCCTCCTCTCTTCTTCCTCCCTTCCTCCTCTATTTCCTCTCTTCTCTCCCTCTTTCTCCATTCGAGCCATTTCGAGCCTCGTAGCATTCGAGCTACGAGGCATTTCCCTACTCCTATTGGCTTGTATTCTACGATTCAAACTTTAAAACAATCACTACTGTTTTTTAACAGAAGAAAGGACAACTCTAATAACACAAACGTGCTCTATTATAGAACACATATATGAGATAAAAAAGAGTCTCACCTATAATTCCCTCGTGGAACTCAAACTTTTATCTTTCTTTATTATTTTTTTTTTTTGGTACATGTACTTTATAGTGATAACTCTCTTGTTTTGTGTGATTCGAATTTGATAGATTGGCTTGGAACTATTTTAATAACAAAAATATAAAATAGATTAAAAAATTAATAAGATAAAGTATTATATTTAAATTATGATTATTTTATTTTTTTTTTTACAAAAATTAAAAAACTAAAAACAAAAATTCCAAATAAGGATTTTTTTAACTCTATATTAAAATAGTCAAAAAAGTCAATTCACATTTCAAACGAATGCAACATGTGTGATGTGTAAAATTGTGATTGATTTCTGTTTTGTGTGATCTAAATGTGTAAATGTGTGATAACTTCAACACAATTTTCCTTTCCATCATTATAGAAGAGAAATAGGGAAACAAATCGGGCCTTCACTTCGGACTGAGGAATTCAAGTCGGCTCATGGCATCCATCGTGAAGAGCAAAAGCAAGGGAAAATAGCGACGATTGGGCCAAGAAAAAGTTTATCAGGGACACATGTTTTTTTAACAACTCTGTATTTGAACAAAATTTTGGATGTTGGCCATATAACACTATGGATGGTATTTTTTTTATTGATTACAAATATATATATATATATATATTTATTATTTTTTAAATATCTAACATAAATATAATAAATTTTAGGAGCAGGGCCGGCTTGAGATTTGTGAGGCCTAAGACAGACTATGAAAATGGGCACCCCTAATATATTTTTTTTAATAAAAAATTTATGGTTAAAATGATAAGTATTCACAAATTTTTTATTTAAGTATACTTGCACATATAATTATTAAAATTATAAATTAAAATTTACTTCTATATATTAAGTTAATAATGTTGTATATTGTATGTATGGTTTGGGTTGGGCCCAAACACTTTATTTATTTATTTATTTATTTATTTTTTATATATTTTCATTTTAATAAATATAGGCCAAACCACATAAATATGGACTAAACCAAACATGAGCCCAATAAAACATTTTGGGCCCTTTAAATTGATCCTAAAATAAAACAAAAAAAAAGGTTGGACCTATAACAATTTATTAAATTTGGGGGCCCTTTTTTTGAGCCAAAATTATGGGGCCTAAGGCACAAGCCTTATTGGCCTTAGGCCAGGACCGGCCCTGTTTAGGAGAACTTATGTGTAGGTCCTAATAAATAGACTTATTGTCCAATAGATCATGTAAGAATTAATGACGTTTTTCATCAAATATTATTAAAAAATATCACTAATTGTTAATTTTTAATGACAGTTTAAAAATTGTCACAAAAAATGCACTAATTATAAGTTTTAGTGATAGTTTAAGAAAATCATTACAAAAAAAGGTCACTAATTTTTAATTTTTAGCGACAGTTTAAAAAATTTGTTACAGAAAAACGTCATTAATTATAAGTTTTAATGGCAATTTATAAAAGTCATGATGAAAAAAATCACTAATAGTCAATTTTTAGCAATATGCAAAAAATGTTACAAAAAATTATTTTTAACAACGATTTTATTAGGTCTTATTTTCAATAAAACATGATGGAAATTAAATTCAATTATTAGGATCTATTGGTGGTTATCTTAAATTTTACTGTCAAATTTAATTATAATAGAAAAATGTATTAGACCATCTACAATGGTTCATCAGATGTATCACCAAATTCAAATTTGGTGAAAAAGAGAGACTTTTTGTGCTCCAATAGTTTTACCAAAATAATATCAAATTGAAAAAATAGCAAATGTTTCACCAAATTGAAGATCTTGATACATTTCACCAGATTACTATGCAGGACCGTTAGTGAGCTGATACACCAGACGATCGGTCGGATGTTTGGTCGGTTGCCCCCTCGGTCATCCAATTACTTCAATAATTCCACAAAAATGATACTAGATCTTAAGGAAGGAGATAGAAATGAGGAGGAATGAGATGAAGATGAGGAAACATTCAGATTCTCATTCAGGGGTCCCACAAGTGGTGTGTAAAAGCCCATCTTATCGCTTCAACTTGACAAAGGCACTTAATCCAAAATCGGAAACATTCAGATTCTCATTTTCATCTAACAGTAAGCGCTCAGGTTTCAGATCACAGTGATAGACACCCCTATTGTGGCAGAAATCGAAAGCTCTAATCTTGATTGAGTTCTCTTACTCACCACCACAGTTTGACTTTAATGGCTTCTCTCTCATCATCTCTCACGAAACCCATTTCACAAACCTCATACACCTCCCTCAATTTCACTGACCACTCTTCAAATTCGCTTCTCCTTCCCAAAATTCTCTCCTTTTCTGGACTTGGGTTTCAAGGATGATCACTGGGGCTATTTTGCATTGTGAAGAATTCGAGCCAAATAGAAGCTTTAGTTGGTAAGCTTTTCAATCACAATCTCAATAAACAACACTGAAATTTTTCAGTTCCACCCCCTCCTCTGTTCAACATATGTGTTGGATTTTTTTTTCAGATTGCCTTGCCGGTCGACTGGCATTTTGCTGATAGTCAAAAATACACCATTGGAATGCTGGATATCAAATAGAGAAATTCCTCAAATTTTTACTCAAATTTGGTGAAATGTTTGATTTACCGTTGGAGATGTTCTTACAAAAATTTCTCATTTGGTTCAATGAATCAATTAATTTATGAATTAATTCTACCATTCACGAACCGAGATCTGATTAGAACTGAGAGTATGAATTGACTCTAAGGCCGGTTTGTTTTCAGATGTAGAATGGAGGAGATAGATAGTGAGGGGATTATTAGTGAGGGGATTGATAGTAAAGGGATTAGCAAAATTGTGTTTTTTTTCATAGTGAGGGGATTAGTAAAATTGTGTTTGTTTTGTTAGTGAGGAGATTGATAGTGAGGGGAATGTTAAATTATTTTTATATAAAATAATAAAATAAATAAAATTATGACTTTTACTTAACAAAAAATACAAAAAATTAAACATTAATGTTTAAAAAAAATGCCCAATGAGTAATAAAAATAAAATAAAAAATCAGTTGACCGGCGGACGTTCGAAACTCACTAAGCCAACAGACTATTTTTGTAATATCACATCTTCGCCCGGACTATCAATCCACTCGCCTAAAGCCCATCCTAGTTCGAACAGACTACCAATCCGGAGGCCACAAACAAAACAAACATGAGCTACATGCACTGTTAATCCATCACAGTCCACTTCAAACTATGATGGTACCCAAACAAACGGGGCCTAATATCTAAGAAGTGAGACCATTGAAAAAACATATGCCGTGGAGTTTTGAGGATACATATATGTTAAGATTATAAAATGGGAAAATATTCTTTTATCTCTTAAATTATTATGCAAAAATTAATTTAACACCTAGACTTTATATTATTTTAATTTGACCTCTAATTTTTTTTAATTTCAAATTTGATCAATTTATCGTCTATTAGGGATGTAATTTTGGCCCGGCTCGACCCATCAGAGCTCGGGCCGGGCCGGCTAACGGGCCAGAAAACTAGGCACAGGCCCAAGCTCAGACCCAGGGCTATTCAAGCTTTGGGCGGGCCAGTGGGCGGGGCCCCTGGGCTCGGGCTTTGGGCGGGCCTAAACAATTTTTTTTTTATTTTTTTCACCAAAATTTCATTATTTTTCATTAAAAATAACACTGGGCATCGGGCGGGCCGAGCATCGGGCGGGCCGAGCATCGGGCCAGGCTTTTGAGCGGGCCAATGGGCAGGGCCAAGTGGGCCGGGCTTCAAAACGTTGGCTCAGGCCCTAGCCCAAGGCCTCGGGCTGGGCTTGGGCTCGGGCCTAAACGATCGGGGCCCACCTCAGGCCGCGGCTCAGGTTTCGGGCCGCTCGCGGGCCACAGGCCAAAATTACACCCCTATCGTTTATCTTCTATTTTCGTCTACAATCAAATGAATTTGCTAACATGATATCAAACTTCATTTAAAATTTCATTTTACCTCCCAAACTGTACTTTAAAAATCAATTAGCCATCAAATATTATAATTTTTTTTTAATATTTAACAAATACTTTTTTTTTTTATCTCAATAATGAAAAAAATTAAATTTTAAATAATATACTTTGCGAAAAAATAATAATAAAAAAATATAAAAATTCTCATTAAGAATTGTCTCTTTCAGTCTCAAATTATCTCAAGTCAATTCTGAAAAAATTAATTGAGCCCAAATTTCTTGGCTACTCTATGTGTGTACGCATATGCAATTGTAATTAGTTTATTCCCTAAATTAATTTTAATAAAATAGATCGACTAATAGTATTCAAAATTGAGTGGGTAAAAAAAATTTAAAATTTAATTACTGTCTAAAGAATACTCAACATGACCAATACTCAATTTTTATTTAAAATTAAATGTTTTATTTTTGAAATAAAAAATAATTAATTAATTTTTTTTAATATTTGGGGGCTAATTGATTTTTAAAATATAATTTGGAGGTAAATTGAACTTCCAAATGAAATTTGGTGCCACGTCAATAAGTTCCTTTTAATTGTAGACAGAAACAGACGATGGGTAGTAAATTAATCAAATTTAAAAAACTTTAAGATTCAAATTAAAATAAGGCCAAGTTTGAGTGCTAAATTGATTTTCACCTAATAGTTTGAAGATGAAAATGATATTCCCTCTTATAAAATCAGACATAACTATCTTTTCGTAAATTTTATGTTCTTTCTTCATTGAAATAATCTAAATCACAAGATTTAAAAAAAAAAATTCTTAGATGGTGGAGGATTAGACTCCACCCTATTTATAAACATTGACACCGACCAATTTTATGACTATAAATTAGAGGTGGATATCAGCTCGTTGGCTCGCCTAGTCTGCCCTACTCATCCTTTTTTTTTAGGACTTGAGAACATTATTTTAGACCATAAGATTGGGCTGAATTGATATTTTCAGCCCAATTGATAAATAAGTTGGATTTGAAAATTGTACTTTAGACCCAGCCCGCTACATATTTAATTTAATAAATTAATTAATTTATATAATATATTGAAAATATGTATACTCTTTTACTGTTGCCTAGGATTTCCTTAGTTTTATTTTTTCCTCACACAGGGAACTGCCTCCTCTCCTCTACCTCCTGAGTGATAATTGAAAGGCCTTCTTGATTGCCTTTTGTATTGGTGAACTAAGACTGGATAAAGAAAATTAGTAATTAAACCCTTTAATACTTCAATTAGATTCACATTTTTAGTTCATATTTGTCGTTGTTAATGGGGTGGAAGAACTAAAGTTACTTACTTTAAAATAAAATCTGGGTAGATTCACATTTTTTAAGCCCTAATCTTATGAGCTTCTTATGGCTTGTTTGGTTAAATTTTTTTTGTTTAGTAAATTTGGTATTTTTTTTTTAATAGCTTATGTATATGGGCCGATGGATGGGTTTGGTAATTATAATTTATATTAAAACTAGGCTTGGGATGACTATATAGGCCTGATATTTGGATTGGACGGACTTAGACAGACACAACATCCCTTATTAGGTAGTCACAGCCTAAACCCAAACCATCATCGTAAATATACTTTTTTAATTTTTGTTTTTCATTGAATGTCATAAAATGTGGGGGAATTTTTTTTAACATTTTGAGTTCTTGCCCTGTATTAAAATTGAAATGCAAAACAAACTTTTAATTTAAAATATTAAGACCATTTTGGATCATGAATTTGAATAAAAATTTTAAAAGAAAAAAGATAAGTAAAATGTAAATAAAACATAGTTATATTTCACCCACATTTTTTTTTTCTCTTTTAAATCTTTATCATATATATATATATATATATATATATATTAAAAGTAATGTTTTTCCATTGCTTAAGTAATACATTATAAAGGCTTATTTTTAAAAAGAAAAAGAAACGTCAACACATGTCTTTTTCATTTATATATAGAATTCTACACAAACTCAATTTCAATTATAATAATCAATTTTATATGAACTCTATTTGATAAATACTTATTTTCCATATATATAATTATAATTTAATTACTATGATATTTGAGAAAAAAAATTATCTCGATATATAAATAAATAAATGAGACATACTGTGTTTAATTATGTGCATTGCACGAATCAAATTAATTTTTTTTATATTTTATATTTTTTATCTATCTTATTGATGTTTTAATATTAATTTGTATTTAATTTTTTATTTAACATGAAATTATTTATTACAAAATATTTATAATTAATTTAAATTTTATATGCCTATATACAATATGTATGAATAATTGAAAAAGAATATTAAAGAAAAAATCAATACTCTACATAATTAATTAATGTATTTTCTTCTTAATTCAATTACAACATATTTATATTTAATATTTTAAATAAATTTTATGTAATTCTATTTCTACATATTTTTATTATCCAAATAAATATAAAAATAAAAATAAAAATTAAATTAAATTAGAATCACTTTTCATTTTATATTATTAACTCTTTTTCTAATTTAACTATTACATTTAATATCAAAATGAGTGTTTATTTTATTATCTTATAATTTAATATATATCATATAAAATCATTATATGATAATCACACTTTTATAGCACATAGAACTAAAATTATTAAAATCAACAAATAATTTAGCTAAATTTATTATACATAAGTATTCAACTAACACTTTTATAGAATGGTAAGATTATTAAAATAAATAATTTAAATTTAAATTAAAATAATATTATTCTTTTGTAACACATATCATAATATAAAATAGCATTACATTAATTAAAGTTAACTCAATTGTGATTTTATGTCAGACATCATATTTTAAGAAGTGATTTACATACATGTGTAGCATCCAATTTGATATTAATTAATTAACATAATGGAATTCAATACTTTTTTTGTTAAGTTTTTATTAAGACTCAAAATTAATTTTTTATTTTAAAAATAAATTCCCGTGCATCGCAAAGATCATCCACTAGTATATATATATATTATTAAAAGTAATGTTTTTCTTCTGCCTAAGTGACATATTATAAGGAGTTACTTTTTTCTAAGAGAGCCAAACCAGCTTATATTTTCTTAATTACGTATAGAGTTCTACATAAACTCAAACATAATTTAAATTATACTAAATTTACCTATTTTATATGTACTCTATTTGACAAATAATTCTTTTTCATATATTTTTCATGATAAATTGAGATAATTCACAAATCCAATACCAATTTTGCATTTCATGTTTATTCTTAATTTTCTCAACGGTATTAGGATTTTTTTTAATGCTAAATTGCCTCTTTTCTTTTTCTTTTTTCTTTTTTCCTTGTTTTTCCGTGCATTATTCTATATCAAATACCAATTCTATATTATGGATTTGTCATTTAAATTTTATAGTGATTCTATATATGAAATTATACTTCATTTCCTACATTATTTTATATAAGGATAATGTTTCAGAGCTCGAATCTTCTCCTCCCTAATCCCTCGAATGTCCAAAACGACGTCGTTTTTGGCATTCGGTTTTTTTTTTTTTTTTCTTTGTCTTCTTCGTCATGCAGGCTGAAACAGAGGGAGAGGAGAGGGAGAGGGAGAGAGAGAGAGAGAGAGAGAGAGAGGAGGCAGATCGTCGCAGCCCTCCGCCCGCCGTCACAGCCCTCCGCCGTCGCCTCTGCTCGATCGTCGCAGCCCCGCCTCCGCCGATCGTCGTCGCAGCCTCTGCCTCGCAGCCCTCGCACCTCCTCCGCCTCCCCTTCCAGTCTTGTTGGCCCCCTCCAGTCCTTCCTCCTCTTCCTCCTCCTCCTTCTTCCTCCCTTCTTCTTCTTCCCTTCTTTTTCTTCCTTCTCTGATCTTCCTTCTTCTGCCAAAAAAAAAAAAAAAATCAAAAACGGCGTTGTCGCAGAATCAGGGGGATTCGGGGGGGGGAGCTTTCGAGCTCCCTAGCACGGTCCTTTATATAATCACAATTCACAGGAGAAAAAACCTACATAATAATAATACTCTTGAGAAACTTCTAAAGTTTGAATTTACTACTTGAGTTACTTTTTCAATTGTTAAATAGTAAGTTCTTTTATGTTTTGACATCATATTACAGTTGATTAATCACTTTACACACTGACATGCATCCATCGTTTGGATGTTTTCATTATTTTTCTTTTTGGGTTTACATGTTGTTATGTGATTCTTTTTTGGTTAGTCGTCGTTGAATTTTTTTTATATAGTTGATATTTTAATTTAATTAAGAATATTTATTTTACAATCTTATAATTTAATATATATACATATATATATATATATATATATATATATATATATATATATATATATATATAAAATCATTATATGATAATCCAACTACAACATATTTATATTTAAGTTTTTTAATAAGTTTTATATAATTTCTATTTCTACATATTTTTATTTTTCAAATGAATATAAAAGAAAATTAAATAGTTAGAATTACTTTTAATTTTAGATTACTAATTCTTCTTCTAATTTAATTATTTTTTTAATATCAAAATGATTATTTATTTTACGGTTTTACAATTTAATATGTATTATACAAAATTATTATCTGATAATTACACTTTTATAATACAGTAGAACTAAAATTGTTAAAATACATAGATAATTTAATTAAAATTAATATATATAAGTATTGAAATAATAATTTTATAGAACGATAATGTTAAGATTATCAAAACAAATAATTAAAATTATATTTTAATTTCATAGGCCAATTGCTAATTTAAATTTATAATTCAAACATAGACTAAAATAGGACGATGCACTCGGATCATGTTTAATAATACAAGTATATATTTATTGATTTTCTAAATTGGAATTTGGGGGCTCCTCCACCTTGCACTTGGATGATTTGGACTTTGGAGGACTCGTCTGGACTTTCAATGACCGCACATAGAGCTTTTTTAGATGGGGATCTGTTTGTTTGTTTGCAGAATTCTTCATATGTCTCCACTTTTGCTGCATGGTCAAAATGCCATCTCATTTAAAACCATATTTAAATAATGGAAAAATTATTGATAAATCCTATTTAGAAGTGTTTTAGCCCAAGAAGTTCATGAAGGAATTTTTTAACCCATTTGGTCTCATGTATGTATAGTTTTATTCCATAAAGTCTTTTTTCTTGATTTACACTATTTTCTTGGACACTTATGCCTCTATATTTAATTTTGATACTCTTATAAATATTTTTTGAACGGTTAGCAATTTATGATGTGAACATTCATATTTTAAAATTGACATTGGTAGGAATGTAAAATTGGCCCGTGGACGGCCCGAAACCCATAGCGAGCCGGGGCGGGCCCGGCCCGTTGACAATGTGAATATTCACATTGACATGTTAACATTCACATTAATAGGAGTGTAAAATTGGCCCGCGTCCCGTGGTGGCGCGAAACCTGCCCGCAGCCCATGGGCGGCCCGGGGCGGGCTCGGTCCGAGCCGTTGACAATGTGAATATTCACGTTGACATGTTAACATTCACATTGATAAGAGTATAAAATTGGTCCGCGGCCCATGGGCGGCCAAAAGCCCGCCCGCGGGCCGTGGCGGGCCCGGCCCGTCCCGTTGACAATGTGAATATTCACATTGACATGTTAACATTCACATTGATAAGAGTATAAAATTGGCCAGCGTCCCGTGGGCGGCCCGGGGCGGGCCCGACCCGGCCCGTTGACAATGTGAATATTCACATTGACATGTTAATATTCACATTGACAAGAGTGTAAAATTAGTCCGCGCCCCGTGGCTACCCGAAACCCGCCCACGGCCCGTGGGCAACCCGGGGCGAGTCCGGCCCGGCTTGTTGACAATGAAAACATTCACATTGACATGTTAACATTCACATTGATAAGAGTATAAAATTAGGCCGCGCCCCGTGGCTGGCAAGGCATCACTTACTGATGATTGCGGATACCCTGACTCAAGTTATTTGGTGGCCAATGGGATAGCTGATAGTGCTGCGGAAGACTTTGCCAAGAAGCTAGATGCAGAGCACAAACTCACTTGTCCTTGGAAAGGAAACTGCTGTGCAGAAAGCTTGGTGCAGTTTCCTCCTGCTCCCCCATCAGCTCTTATTGGTGGTTATAAGGATCGCTGTGATGGACTCCTGCAGTTTCTCTCCCTCCCAGTTGTGGCTGCTTCAGCAATTGAGCAGATGCGAGTTTCTCGGGCCTGGAAATTGACCGATTTCTTATTCACTCACAGGTTTTTTTATTTTATTGTATTATTATTATTAAACACACCAAAACACCACCGCAAACATTCCACATATCACAATCTCTTTTTTTTTATTTCTGTCGGGATCAAACCCGATCACCATTTTACATCAAAAAAAAAAAAAAAACCAAACAATCTCCAACCTACAACCACCACATCAACCAGCCTCACTTCTTCGCCTCTTCAGCTGTTCTCTTCTTCTTGCCTTTGTCTTGGGCGGCCCTTGCCGGTGCTGCCTCCGTGTTTCCCTCGCCGCCGAGCACGTTCACTTCCCGTTGCTCCTCAACTGTCACATATGGCGGCCCTCCAAATCTGAGCATCACGGTGGCCTTCCGCTTCAGTTCCTTATTTTCTGCCTTCAGCACACATATCTCTGCTCGGGCATCCGTATACATGCGCTGGAGCAGAGCCAGTTGGGCTTTTACCTGCTGCACCTCATTTGTTCTACTCTGAAGCCAGTGTGACAGGTTGTTGACCGCAGTCATGGTCTCAACACATGACCTTAATGTATAATAATTGGCCTCAATATCAGATTGAGCAGCCATTATCTGCTCAACTGCCACCATCGGATAGTTCAACGGCGCAAAACCAGGGGGGCTTGGTCCAAGGGCGCTTGGTTGCGGTTCAAGGGCCATATTCTGGGTTGTGGCCTCGTTGAGGTCGGGAAAGAGAGTAAGACCCCGGGACGAAGAGGCTATGTTCTGGGTAGCTGAACAGGAAGAAGAGGCTATATTCAGAGTTGGTTGGAGAGTGTTTCAGAGATTACAGAATATCTCTCTCAAGACAACGAAGTGTTTCTCAGAGGTTTTTCAGCTGGTTTGTTATGCATCAGCGGCAGCCTCGCCTTGGTTTAAATAGGCAAGGCAGACACGCGTATCACGCGCCTCTCAACGCCAGACGACAAATCGGCGCGCCTTTTGATGGCTCGCCTTTTGATGGCTGTCGGGCACACCTTTTGATGGCACGCCTTTTGATGGCACGCCTTTTGATAAGATTGGGCACGCCTTTTGAGGGTCCGACAAGACTCGGTAAACTGTCCGACATTGATTTCGGTTCTCTTCTACAACGGTCCGACATGACCCAGTAAACTGTTTTCTACAACGGTCCGACATGACCCAGTAAACTGTTTTCTACAACGGTCCGACATGACCCCGTAAACTGTTTTCTACAATGGTCCGACATGACCCAGTAAACTGTTTTCTACAACGGTCGACATGACCCAGTAAACTGTTTTCTACAACGGTCCGACATGACCCAGTAAACTGTTTTCTACAACGGTCCGACATGACCCAGTAAACTGTTTTCTACAACGGTCCGACATGACCCAGTAAACTGTTTTCTACAACGGTCCGACATGACCCCGTAAACTGTTTTCTACAACGGTCCGACATGACCCCATAAACTGTTTTCTACATCGGTCCGATATGACCCCATAAACTATCTTCTACAACGGTCCGACATGACCCCATAAACTGTCTTCTACAACGGTCTGACACGACCATACAGTGTCTCCTATCCTCTTTTATTTTATTTGTCATTTTATTTTTCTGTTTTGTTACTCTCTCCAAACTCAAGTTGGTTAGTTCCTAACCCCCTTGAGTTTGAGGGAGGCTGTTGAATGTAACAATTACTCCACCTACACCACTTAGTTTAGTGCTCCACTATTATACCTACACCACTTAGTTTAGTGCTCCACTATTATAACTCCACCTACACCACTTAGTCTAGTGCTCCACTATTATAGTGCTCCATTATGGCTTATATTGTATCCCCCATTTCTCTCTATAAAAGAGAGCTCTTGTACACAAATATCAATCAATAATATCAATACATTAATTTCCTACAATCACAGAAGTACATTGAAATAGTTACTGTGGATAATTTTGATTTCTGGTTTATGGGATTCCTAAATTATCAAAAAAATTTGAAATATCTTGAGCAGGCGATCTCCCAAGCTCGGTGACACACAACTTGGCTCATAAGTGATCCAAACAGAGATTTCTTTTTTGTCCTGCTCTATTATATCTAGATGTGTTTATATTAAGGGAACAAAACTATACTGTATTTTGTAGCCACTGTTATGTATAATTAAAATTTACTAGTTTTTCTTTGATCATACTTTGACCACTCCCATGTGGCAATAGTAGGACTTGTTGAATAGGATTGCTCATGGAAGCCTGGCCAACCTAGGCCTCCATGTTGATCCGGTCTAATTTTTGCTCCCAGACTTGTAATACTCTACTCCGATGTATGAACAACAGATTGATCATCTTGAACCAACTTGTGCTCTCTTGTTTGTAGTCAGGTTTGTTCAAGTCTTTCGAATATCAAAATATTTTGATGCCCGTGAGACTCAACCAAGCATAAGAAATTGAAACTCAACTTTGAAATGAACCAAAAAAAAAAAAAAACACAAATGATGCATTGCAGACGATTTTTACTGATGATTTATGGGATTTGTAAATCATCAACAAAAAAAATTCCTTAACTCATCAGCAAGGAATTCTATGGAGGTCACAGAGTTACAAACTCAACCAAACATCAAAACTGAATTACCAGCTCTTAACCCACAACTCTTCTTTGTCATTCTCAAAAATGGTTCTAACATTATTCAGCTGTGTTTACGGAATATTGATATGTATCTATAGAATTTTAACATATGTTTTTCTACTTGGGCTAAAGCCATGTCTTCTTTTTCTTGTCTGACTGTCTGTCTTTTTAAATTTTTTTTTTATTTTATTTTAAATTTCTATGCTAATTGGTGCAATTTAACTGGGCTAAAGTTCAAGAGTTGAACACTAGTAGTTCAATATGGAAAATTATTTTGTGCTGATGGGGCAATGTTGTGGCAATTTTCTTGCCCACTGACAATAAAATTGAGTATGGAATTGAATAATCTTATTGTACATCTACACGTACCTAGTAGCATACATGGCTGACTTTAGATTCACTGAAACACTTGGGTAAAAAAAAAAGAGTACTTTAAGCATTTTTAATCCCCAACAGGTCTGGTAGGTAATATTATGCACACTCAATATGTTATATGTACCCATGGCATTTTACATAGTACATATTTTTCTAGCTATCTTCAGCTAAAAACTGTTTTCTGTTCATTTCACTTGTCTTTTATGTTAATTGGATCAAGGGAACTGCGAAACAAATTTCAAATCAAATCAACAACACTCATTAGCCTTCAAAATTCAAGAGCCAGAACAGGTATTGAACATGTGAGAAAGTTGTACTGATGGGGCTATGATGTGTAGATTCTCTTTCCCACCACCAATAAAATCAAGCATGAATGTATATGTGTGTGTGTTATCAGGACGTAGTAGTGTGTAAGGTCGGCTTGGAGAAGTGTTGAAGCATTTTCTTTAATCTGCACTGCACTGGCCTACAAATACAATCCTTTCACTTACACCTCAGGCTCAGGATAAGATGAAAAGCATTTGGGTGATTCAGTCCTATCAGATTCTGACTTTGTGACCAGCCTCTTTTCCTTCCAAATTAAGTAACACTGGATCTGTTATGTATGGCTGCAGCAGAGCTGGTGTTCTTGTTCTTCTGTTTACCTATTTTTGCTAGGAAAACAAAGAAAAACAGAGTTGCTGGAAGACAGTTAGGAACAGAGAAATCAAAAATTGGTTTGCTTAGAGGGAAACCCAATCCTCCAATATCACACGAGTGGAATAAAATTCTGGTTGTTCATTTCAAACTGTGATCAGTACAATAAATAGGAATAAAGTGAACCACTCTGCTAAAGTTTAGCAGCCAATACCACACTAAAATAGGAACAAACCCACTATCTCACTAAACTGGGAACAACCAAACACAAATCTGATAAACATGAATATGAAATTTAAATTCTCCTAATGTCAAGAAAAGACTTATTCAGCTGATTTATTGCAACTAAAGTCCTGCTCCAATGCAAACATAACAGAATCGATTTCAACAGTACTGGAATTGTACCCAACTTGAATTCTGTGGTTTCATTTCTATTATTATTATTATTATTATTATTATTATTATTATTATTATTATGAATGAATTTATGACTAGATCTCGCAGGACAATGGTGTGGATTGCACCCATCATGGCCAATAAGATCAAGGCACTCATTTAAAAAAAAAAAAAAATTAAAAAATTCAGTTAATTTTTTTTTTGGGCCAATAGATAATATCAGATCAAAACTTTTAGTCGAAAAAGGGCGTTTCGGGGGCGAAAATTCAAAACAGCCCTTGAATGACCGTGTGGCTGACACAGACAACTTCCCCATGTCAAATAGGACTTGTCACAACTGACGGAACGTAATTCGGACCCGTAGGTAGAGAGTTAGAGCCGAATACGCCCAAAATTTAGTCGAAAAAGGGCGTTTCGGGGTGAAAATTCAAAACAACCCCCGAACCACCGTGTGACTCTCATGGGCAGCTTCCCCATGACAAATAGGACTTGTGACAACTGATAGAATGTTATTCGGACCCGTAGGTTTAGAGTTAGAGCCGAATACGCCCAAAACTTACTCGGAAAAGGGCGTTTCGGGGGCAAAAATTCAAAACAGCCCCCGAACCACAGTGTGACTCTCACAGGTAGCTTCCCCATGACAAATAGGACTTGTGACAACTAACGGAATGTTATTCGGACCCGTAGGTTGGGAGTTAGAGCCGAATACGCCCAAAACTTACACGGCAAAGGGCGTTTCGGAGGCGAAAATTCAAAACAGCCCCCGAACCACTGTGTGACTCTCACGGGCAGCTTCCCCATGACAAATATGACTTGTGACAACTGACGGAATGTTATTCAGACCTGTAGGTTGGGAGTTAGAGCTGAATACGCCCAAAACTTAGTCGAAAAAGGACGTTTCGGGGGTGAAAATTCAAAACAGCCCTTGAATGACCGTGTGGATGACACGAACAACTTCCCCATGTCAAATAGGACTTGTCACAACTAACGGAACGTAATTCAGACCCGTAGGTAGAGAGTTAGAGCCGAATACGCCCAAAACTTAGTTGAAAAAGGGCGTTTCGGGGGCGAAAATTCAAAACAACCCCCGAACCAGGTGTGACTCTCACGGGCAGCTTCCCCATGACAAATAGGACTTGTGACAACTGACGGAATGTTATTCGGACCCGTAGGTTTAGAGTAAGAGCCGAATACACCCAAAACTTACTCGAAAAAAGGGCGTTTCGAGAGCGAAAATTCAAAATAGCTGAATACGCCTTGTTATATTATATTAATTTATTGAATGTACACAACTGTGTTATATTATATTTAAGCTTTCATACAAATATCAAAATCTGAATGGTGTTTATGAGGCCTTGTGCTTCATGAGATATCATGTATTCTTTCTTTGATGAACCGTTTACAGGTGTCTCAACATACATTTCTACGTATTTGGATACATGTTGCATACAAATAGAAGATTGTTACATTAGCTTTATGTTAGTAATGACAGATTTAGTAATGATTGTTCTGCATTTAACAATGTTCCTTATAACAAAAGACTTTAGAAAGACTGATAATTGATTCATCATGGAAGGTTGCTTCTTTGATATGTTATTTGTCACTTGTTGCCAAATTCATTCATGAAGTTGGGCATTTATGGGTCCAATTCTATTTTTTTTTTTTGTTTTTTTGTTTTTTGTAGATGACTTTGTTGCGTGGACTTTCAAAGTAATATTTTCGTGTATGGAGAAAAAATTTCACTTTTGTATAAAACTAATATAATACTTTTGTTGTCCATGGCTTTTGTGCAGTTCACTATTACTGATACAGAAAACTTTTGGCAGTCAACAGATAATTACTGGCATGGTACATAGATCACCTTTTGTCACCGTACATATATATGATTTTTTGTCATGGTACATAGATGTACTTTTGTTTTGGTATATACAACACCTTTTGTCGTGGCACAGATTACGATGGTAATTTGTACCATGCCGCCAAATGGTCATTTCATATGGTAGTAAATGTAATCTTTGTATGTGGAGGGCTTTGATTTTTGTATGATTCTATATTTTGTATGGAATTATTATTTTAGTTTGGACAATAGTTGGTATGTAATTTGACAGTTAAAGTTTTTTATTTTTTGTATATGAATGCAGATTATGGAATAATTGATAGTATATGTATCATTTTATTTATATACGTATTACAGGTTGCTTGTGGAGAAATTATAATATTTGCAATTAAAACATAATATCATGTTTTTGGCAACTAAAAGTTTTGTAGCCAAAAAAAAATAAAAAATAAAAAATAAAAAACATTTGGTGACTAAACGTTTTGTAGCCAAAAGAAAATCAAACATTTGGTGACTAAAAGTTTTGTAGCCAAAACAAAATCGAACATTTGGCGACTAAGATATTTCATAGCTAAAAACAAAAGCTGAAGAATAAAAACACTTTTGCCGACAAAAATTTTAGTAGCCACAAATGTGGGAGTTTAGGCGACTAAATTTTTAGTAGCCAAAACAAAAACTATTTGCCGACTAAAATTTTAGTAGCCACAAAAATTTGACTTTAGGCGACTAAAATTTTAGTAGCCAAAACACTAGTATTTACTTTAGGCGACTAATATATTTAAAAACATTTTCCGCGACTAAATATTTGGTCATTAACAATAATTGAGGCTTTTGGCGACAAAAAAATTGGTCGCTGAAAATGTATTATTTAATTTTTTTTCCAACCTTTGGGCGACTAAATATTTAGTCGGCAAATGAATATATTTGGCGACTAACATAAGTTTAGTCGCCAATTAGCTTTCCCGACTATTCTTCGGCTACTAATTTTGCGACAAAAAAATTTAGTCGCTAAAGGCCTTTGGCGACTAAAAATTTAGTCGTCAAAAGTGAAAATTCTTGTAGTAGTATGATTCATTAGTAAAAGTTATGACATTTTGTTAATCTTATTATGATTGTGGAGAAAAAAGTTGGGGTTATGATTAATTAGTAAAAGTTATGACATTTTGTTAATCTTATTATGATTGTGGAGAAAAAAGTTGGGGTTATGATTCATTAGTAAAAGTTATGATTTGTACTACCAAAAGTTATGATTTGTCGTGGTGAATCATAATAAAAAATGTTACGATTCAAATGTTATGATAATTAATTACAAATAACTATATTTGTTATGAGTTGTCATTATATTGTCATGATTTATAGTGTCTTTGTTATGACACTTTGGTGAATATTATGACATTGTTATGATTCATTGTAGTATTGTTATGATATTTGAAAAAAAGTTATGATTCTTTCTGTAATCTGTTACATGACCGGGTTAGTAGGTCACTTTTTATGATGTGGCACGATATGGACCACACAATAAGTGCATATCATATGCCCTTTTATAAGGTGCACATTGTAGACTTTCCCTATTTTGATACATGCCTTAAACTATGAGATTTTTTTTTTTGTAATTTTTCCAATAAACTATTAAGTAGCGCTAAATGGGGAAAAGGTACAATATAGTATGGAAAGATTGCAAGTGAAACTCTTTACCTTCAATTGGTCTTTTGATCGACCTGAATCCTCAAAATATAGTTTCTTAATAGTCTTCCAATTGCAGTATCTGCAATACAAAATGACAAAAATCAACATGGTATCCTAATTCTATTTTAAAAAAAAAATGGTATCCTAATTATGTTTCATTTCTTAGTTGTGTTTCATGTCATAATAAAACTTACTTCCCTCCATATTTCTCAACTCCTTCAATCAGTTTTTCCATTTCTTCAAAATTGAACTTCTTATAGGTTCGACCTTTCCCTTCCGAGGAGGACAACTCGGCTCTTTTGCATGGCGGAGATCGTGGTACCTCTTGGTTGTATTTCCTCATGATCTGGAAGCCTGCAACAGGTAATGGTCCAGTTTAAGTGATCATCAAAGCTAAAAACTAGAGCAATGCTAGGAACCCCACCAATACACAAAATAAAAAAGTAATGTTTCTAAAATAATATAAAGATTTCATACATACAACTAAAAATTGGCTTTTACCTTGGCAGAGGTTGGGATGTGTTCCCAGCAAAATTTCCCAAGCTAAGTTGTGTGAGCTTATCCTATTCATCAGTGGTGGGCTTTTGACCCTGAAGTACACCAAGACACACACTCAACTAAAGCTTTGGAACCATTGCTTCCATATCCTTTTTTTGTTTTATTTTTAATTGAATCAAAATTCCAATATGAACTTAAAAGGCATTTTGTTTCCAATGGCCTTGTTTGTGGTCTAGTTGCATGGGAGAGGTTGGAGATTCAACTTCCCTCTCAAGAGCAAATTTAACCATTAACAACCAATTTTATGCGAAAAAAAAAAGTGTTCATTCAATTTTACTATTTTATCATAATAATTTCTAATCTCATTAATTTCCCGGGAAACTCTATTTAAATTTAGTGGATTTCTTTCCATTTGCCAACACAAAATTTGCCTAAACATATGCATGGTTTAGATTTTGGACCTACTATAATCTAGAGTGCCCAGTGGCCCAAAAAATCTAAAAGAACTACCACACACGGCTCTGTAATATTTGGTACAGGGTTTTGTAGGGCTAAAAGTTGTAAATGTAAGCCTTTTGGTATTGACTATTGAAAAAACAAATGAACAAAAAATTATACTAGTATCAAACATTGACTTACTTTGGCGCAAGAAGGCACTGAAGATTTGGTGCATGGTGGTGTCCCATGGTAGCTTTTAATTTTTTTTAATTAGGTAAATTATATTGATATCCTTTGAAGTTTAGAGAAAATATAATAAGTTTAACAATTTTGACATAATTGCACTCATCTTTTTTTTGGTGAAGTTAAAAAGGCCAAAACTAATGGATCAAGGGATGCTGCTGTGACTATGGTGCCCTAGTGGGGATTTTTTCTGAGTCTCTTATGATAACCCAAACCGTTCATATTATAGAGTTCGTTGAATAGTTTATTTATGCAACCCCAAAAAAAAAATGATTAGAAATCTATAGCTCTATAACAAGAGCACATTTGTTTTTTAAAAAATAAACAATTGACATGATCTTCATAATTTTTTTTTAAAAAATAATTTGAATATGATAATGGGTTGCTAATTTTTGATTAACTTCATTTTTTGTATGAATGATATACTCGACGAATCCTAAGATATGAACGGTTTGGATTATTGAAAAAAAAATCGAAAAAAACCACCATCGGGGCACCACAGATCATTGCTGTGACTAAAGTCACAACATGATTTCCAAATCCAAAACTAATATAGATCGTATGAATACACAATGATACACAATGTAAAATGTACATTTCAATGTAAAAGAGATGGCAACATCATTTTTTTTTTATTCATACGACTAATAAATTTTTGATAAAAAATGGGCCAAGTATTATATGAATTAAAACCTTAATGGAACATAGTGTAATTATATTAAACTTATGAGACTTATTGTATATTTTTCAAACTATGTGATCTGTCAGTGTAATTTACCTTTTTAATTATTTTATTCTCCTCACATAAATATTTAGTCATATTCAAGTGGATTTTACTAAACACATATTTTAACATACATTTTAATATTTTGATTAGAACATTCATATACATTAAAATTGACAAACCTTTAACACATAAAATTGAGTCTCACTTTTATTATTTTTTATCACATAAACACTTTAATAAATATTTTTAACATCTCTAATGAAGATGCTCTTATTTTTATTTCTGTTGAGAAATTATTTTCATGGCTCAAACCCTTGTGACCAGAAATGGTAACAAAAAAAAAAAACATTTCTGTTGGTTTATAGATCACTCTGGTAAAATTAAAAATAATTAAAAAAAAGAACAAAAAAGCATAAATAAATAAATAATATAGTCATATTCAAATAAATAAATAAATAAATTAAAATGAAAGCACTTTATACAGCTCTTATTTTAGCAAATTACAGTCTCCTTTAGTGGTGGATGAGGAAATTGAATAAAGGGGAGGCTAAAGCAAAATGATTTAAATTTTAGAGGAATTGAAATATGATTATATAGATTTTGGAAACTGAGATATTAATTTATCTTACAAAAACTTAAAATGACATGAAAGTTATGAGATTTTTCAAAGGTTTGGGGTGACTAAAATATTAAATTATTTTATAGTTACTAAAAACTGCATGAAAATAATAAATATTTTCAACGATAAAGTAAAATTATTTAAATTTTGAAAGAATTAGAGTAAAATTATATATATTTTGAAGGAATTAAAATGTAAACTTTTATAAATATTTAAAATCATATGTTAAAAGTATAATTTTTTAAAAGTTGGGGGTGGGATGGCCCGCCCACCAACCAACCTTATGTCCACCACCAGTCTCCCTTGTATTTCTAGAAGCTTAAGAAGTAATTACATGTCACCCCAGATGACTATCGCATATACATGCGAATTTTAAAAAAATATAGGACATAATATGTGAAAATATTAATTATTCTTTTTTGTTTAAATTGATTTTTTTAAAAAATTAATTTCTTAATTTTCATATATATATATCTTTTTGTTTTTAATAATTCTTTTAATTTTTTAAGTAATTTTTTTTTTTTTTTTTTTACTTTTTAGATTCATGTAATCTAAATACATTTAAGAAGTATAATATTTTTGAAAAAAAAAAAATCTTTAAAAATTCACTAAATACGGAAAATACAAAAGTATAAAATTCAATATATTTTCATGTTTTGGTGTGTTTATTGATTTTTTAATATATTTTTCATAAATATTACTTTTTAGGTGCATCTAAATTAGGTAGATCTAAAAAATAAAAAAATTGTTTAAAATATCAAAAAAATTTCACTAAAAACAAAAAAATTAATTTATAGAAAATTAATCAAACAAGGTAAATAAAATTATGAGTATATACTTATTGGAACAGAGTGGCTGATGTGTTCGAGCACAGTAGTCACTATTGTACGGCTATATGTACCCATTTCGGAGCCCGTTTAATAATCCAAACCGTTTACTTTTTATAATATATCAAATAGAATATATTTATAAAAAATTAAAATTGATTGGACATCGTTAACATTTTCACCGACTCACATTTGTATGTACAGAAATAAATGACAAATGTGATTTGTAGTATGAAACTGAATACAAATATGAGTAGATGAAAAGGTTAATGACATTCGATTAATTTGATTTTTTGTAAGTATATTCCACTCGATGTACTCTAAAAAATAAACTATTTGGATTATCAAAACGAGTCCCGAACTGGGCCCATATGAGAACACAAAGATAAGGCATAACTAAAAATGTCATAAGTCATAACTAAAGAAGAAAATAACATAACTAATATGGTATATGTTACACTTCTTTCAAGAGGTGTGTATGGTAGAATTATTCTTTTTTTCACCTTATATTTTAATCAAAAAATTACTAAAATAACTTATTTTCAAATCAATCTTAAATATAACATAACACTAGTTCTCCAAATTATGAGAGATTAATATGTATAAATATATATTATTTTTATTTTATTATTTTATTTTTAAATATATTCTATTTAAATTTATAATATTTTTATGTGCATTTAAATATTGTCTCTAAAACATATTAAGGGATGGTTTGAGATGTTCCAAATAAGTGTATTTTTTGACTTTTTATAAAAAAAAAAAATATGTAGAAAAGTAGAGAAAGTGAGTAAAGAAGTAGAGATGAGATGTTAAAAGATATTGATTGATGTGACCTAAATAAGTGTATGTATACAAAAAAATATACTTTTTTAGTGCTGTCAAACACCTTCTAAGGTCTCGTTTGGCAAGTGATTTTTTTAGTCAAAAAGTTAAAAAGTTACTAAAAAATCAAAAAGCCAATAACCTATACTAAAAAGTCAAAGATTCATTTTTCTTTTTACTTTTTACACATTTTTTTGTAAAAAATTTAAAAATTATCTCAAACATACTAATTTTTTTACATCATATTTTAATCAAAAAATTAAAAAATTATTAAAAAAACCTGTTGTCAAACAAGACTTTAAGTGTTAAAAAAATATAATGGTGAAGGAATGTACCTGTAGATCCCTATCAACAATTGCACTTTCGCAGGGCACTAAGCGAAATGAATTAAAGAGATTATATTAATAAAAGAAAAATCAACAAAGTCATGGGTTGACAGACTCTCATTTTTTAATCTATAAATTTACTTATAATCTATATAATAAGGTACAAAGCTTTTTGAAAATATATTAAAGACAATTGTTTTAGTATGATATTTTAATGGTCTTGATTCATTTATATATTTAAATGGACAGTTGAGATGAAAACCTTATCTCTTACTCTACTTGAATTTCCCATCCAAGAGCCACAAATTTTGCAACCACCCATCCTTATCTTTTGCACCTCACCTTTTCACATTTTACATTTCAAAACACACCCATCTACTCCCTACAAAAAAGAGACTTAAGATGAAAACTTTATCTCTTACTTTACCTGAATTTCCCGCCCAAGAGCCACAAATTTTGCAACCACCCATCCTTATCTTTCGCACCTCACCTTTTCACATTTTAAATTTCAAAACACACTTATCCACTCCCTACAAAAAAGAGACTCACGCTCATTGAACTCTCTTACCTCACCCTTCCACATTTTAAATTTCAAAACACACTCATCCACTCCCTACAAAAAAGGGACCCATGCTTATCGAACTCTCTCTATAAACTCTCCTCTTTTTTTCCTTTCAGTCTCACTCACAATTTTCAAATTTCAAAACACCCACGCTCATCCAACTCTCTCCCCTACTACTACTCTGCATCAATTAAAACTTCTAATTTTGTTTTTCTTTTTCAAATTCATGTACCTTTTTTTTTTCTTTTTTGTGTGGTGGTTGTTAGATTGGCAGTGTTGTTGCGGAATTATGTCTATGTGATTACTGTTAATGAAGGTTAGACAATTTAAAGATCTAGGTATGTTTTGCTTTTTCTTTTTTTTTCTTTCTTTTTTTTCAGAGAGAGACAAAGTGCAAATCTATGCATACAAGTTATGTGGCTGAGATGTTTTAGAATATTTGATCTTTATAAAATGGGTTTTGATTTTAGTTTGATTTATGAAGTGGATTTAATTCCTTAATAGAAAATGAGTGTTGATTTTTTATGATTTTGAAATGGGTGTTGAAAATATATTTGTTTGGTCTAATTTTTCAGAAATTATTTTGAGACTGGTTTTCATTTGTTATTACTCAACTTTTTTTTTTCTCCATATTTTAGTCTTTTTTTTTTGTACATTTAAAAAAAGTAAAATACAAAAAAAAAATTCATTAAAAAAACAAAAATCCAAATAAAAATGCACAGATTTTTGTTTGAATTTTTTTTATTGTTAGAATTTGTTAATATTTTAGTCAATTTGTTTTACTTTTCAAATATATTTAGATTAGGTGGATTTAAAAAGTACAAAAAAATGAGTAAAATACAAAATAAAAAAATAAAAAATAAATCATGTACCTTTTTTTTATTTTTTCTTTTTTGTGTGGTGGTTGGTGAGATTGGTAGTGTTGTTGCGGAATTATATCTATGTGACTACTGTTAATGAAGGTTAGACAATTTAAAGATCTGGGTTTGTTTGGCTTTTTCTTTTTTCTTTTTTCTTTCTTTTTTTCAGAGAGAGACAAAGTGCAAATCTATACATACAAGTTATGTGGCTAAGATGTTTTAGAATATTTGATCTTCATAAAATGGGTTTTGATTTTAGTTTGATTTATGAAATAGATTTAATTCCTTAATGGAAAATGAGTGTTGATTTTTTATGATTTTGAAAAAGTTTTTGAAATGGGTGTTGAAATTATATTTGTTTGGTCTAATTTTTCAGAAATT
This sequence comes from Camellia japonica, assembly GCA_030407325.1. Classification (NCBI taxonomy): domain Eukaryota; kingdom Viridiplantae; phylum Streptophyta; class Magnoliopsida; order Ericales; family Theaceae; genus Camellia; species Camellia japonica. The sequence goes on along the minus strand of JAPPVO010000016.1, from coordinate 45,901,775 downwards.
ATTTTGAGACTGGTTTTCGTTTGTTATTACTCAACTTTTTTTTTTCTCTATATTTTAGTCATTTTTTTTTGGGTACATTTTAGATATATCAAAATTAGATGCATTTAAAAAGTAAAATACGAAAAAAATTCATTAAAAAAAACAAAAATCTAAATAAAAATGCACAGATTTTTGTTTGAATTTTTTTTATTGTTAGAATTTTTTAATATTTTAGTCAATTTGTTTTACTTTTCAAATATATTTAGATTAGGTGCATTTAAAAAGTACAAAAAAAATGAGTAAAATCCAAAAAACAAATCCAATAAAATAAATGAAAATACCTTTAAAACAATTTTTGAAAAATCAAACCAAACAACTTATTTTTGTCAAATTTATTTCTATTTTTTCAAAAAAAATCAAAAAATAATTTAAAAAATCAAATCAAACCGCTATATCATGTATTATTTTTAATATACATTCAATAAAATTACTAATTTTTATAAAAAAACATTAACTTTGATATTAGAATAATTTTAAGACATTTCATCATAAAATACTAACATTTAATTTTATAATTTTTTAATAAAAATTTAAAAAAATTTAATGAGTTGAATTTTTAATACATATAATAGCATTATAGTATAAATTAAAATTTCCTCACAAGACTTAAGAAAATTTGAATTTTTTTTTGAAATGGGTATTGAACTAAGGGACTCATCGCCACTTCCGCTCTGTAACTGTCCACCACCATTGAAAAGGAAAATCTTAAAATTATGTTTTAATAATTTTATTTTGATTTATATTTTAATCTCATTATTAATTGTACCGTGACTTCAGGCACGGGCATACACTAGTGATATGATAAGGAGATAGATAAAAAAAATAAATAAAAAATATTTATTATATCACATCATTATGAGTCGAATTGTAAGAATTTTTTTGATAATCTCAAATGTTTTCTAAATTTTTATTTGCAAAAATTATGAAAAATAATTTTTAAAGGGCGAAATAGCTATATCATTACCTATCAACTGACATCAGGGTCAAACTGTTACGAGTGGAATTGTTACCCAATTATAAAATTAATGGAAATAGTGTATAATTATATCAAAATTATAAAATTAATTATATTTTTCTCATTAGTCAAGAAAGTAAATCTTTTGACCTTATATACATTGGCCATTTCCATCAAATAAGTAAAAAAAAATATAATATGAGTTGAGTTTAATTTAGGGCGATGTACCAATAAACGCCAAATTAATAACTATTGTAACCTGCAAAATAATCAAAATTAAATAAACAACATTACCAAAATAAAATGGGACTAAATGGTGCATAAGAAAACTTTTAGAACTAAATGGTTCAACTTTTTAGAAAATAGGATTTATGGGTAAATTTTCCATAAATTTACTAATAAGGAAGGATAATACACATTAAACCTTAAAATAAAATATATTTTTTTTCTCATGATACATTCAAACCATTTATATGTATTTTTTATAGTCAACTATCTTCATCTTATTCTCCAAGTTTCAATTATTTTATTTTCATCTTCCTCACTCCAAAAATTTAATTCACCTCACAAAACTCGCTATTATCATCAACATGATTATTATATGAATAATTTAATTTTGTCCTTTTGAGTGGTTGTATCTAGAATTTTGAAATTAATAAATTTTCACAATAATATCTCGCTTTGCATCTTATGACATCCAAGAAACCAGCGTTTTGGATTGAGAAACATTTTGAACCTGTTATAAATGATGACCAAGATTTAAGTGATTCTGATGCATCAGAAATCTATTTAAGGATTTTTATGAAGTTTTTATTTTTCATCAAAATTGCAGGAATATTATTATAAAAATAATAATTGTTTAGAACAAAATTGAATCCCTTTCTAAAGAAGGGACAAGCCACACTGGGGGATGAAACTCCAACATGCTCACCCCACTAGCCTTCAAAGCTTGTCTCACTAAGTTTTTGTTTTGAACCTTTCAAATCTCATTAAATTTTTTATAGTCAAAATTATCCTTTAAATAATGACTATTCATCATTTATAATTATCTATAAAAGAAGATGATGATTTGACATTTATTTTATTTTCAAAACTTTAAAACATCAACTTTTTTAAATTTAAAAAACTATAATAAAAAAAATTGTGTGCAAAAAAAAAACTAATTTTTTTTGAAAAAATTAAAAAAATTGAATCATTTTTTTCTGGAAAAATGAAAATTTTGTGTCTATAAAGAAACATGATGATGGAACATTATTGTGCAAAACTGAAAAAAAATGGTAATGTTTTCAGTTTTAAAACTAAAAAAAAAAAACTGTTAATATTCTCAGTTTTATTGGATATTTAAATCAAATCAATAAGTAAAAGAGTAAAAACGTTTAATCTCATACTTTGTTTTTTTCATCAGTTAGTAAACAATTATCTGGAATATTACTATGCAAAATTGATAATATTCTTAATTTTAAAAATTGGAAAGAACTGATAATATTTTCAGTTTTACTAAATAGGATTTATTGGTTCAAAAAATCTTAAATATGACCTAAGCTACCTTAACATTTGTAAATAAGACTTTTAGGTAATTAACTCTTTAAAAAAAATATAAAATGTATTGAAAATAAATTATAACCATAAATAAAATTATACTGAAAAATTGAATGTCCTTAATTATTTTTTAGGTATAAATAGAATTTCTCCCAACAAAAATGTTTAAAAACACTAAAAGTAGAGTTCTAATGAGAGCTCTACTTATGTGGCAGGGAGTCCCACTCATGAATGATTAGAACTCCAAATTTAGAGTTATGAATCATTGTTGTTTCCGCTAAATGTGTGATAACTTCGACACAATTTTCCTTTTCCATCATTATAGAAGACAAAAAGGGAAACAGATCGGGCCTACATTTCGGACTGAGGAATTCAAGTGGGCCCACGGCGTTTATCGTGAAGAGCGAATAAAGATTAAGAGTTTTAATTTTAGAGTTCTAAAGAGAGTTTTAATGATGTGATAAGGAACGGAATTCACATATAATATGATATATATGCTTATATTTTGGTTTTTTTTTTTTTTTGATCACGTCACTAAAATTCTTTTTAAAGTCCTAAAATTAAAACTCCTGTCCCTACCATTATTAGTGAAGAGCAAAAGCAAACAAAAATGAAAACGAAAACGGCAACGATCAATGGACAGGGAGCGCCAAGAAAAAGATTATCAGGGACACATGTTTTTTTAACAACTCGGTATTTGAATAAATTTTTGTATGCTGGCCATGTAACACTACGAGATGACATTTTTTATTAATTATAAATGTATATATTTTTATTATTTTTTAAATATCTAATATAAATATAATAAATTTTCTTATCAAATTTAATTATAATTGAAGAAGGTATTACACAATATTTATCCTGTCAGCACCTACAAATTTCTCATTTGGTTCAATGAATCAATTAATTTAGGAATTAAAACTGAGAGTATGAATTGACTCTAGAGCTTGTTTGGCATGACTTATCATAGCATATTTTTTTATCTTTTTATTTTTTTTGGTTAAATTACTTTTTTTTTTTTGCACATCTTTTCGTAAAAGTCAAAAAATATACCTATTTAGATTATCTTAAACAAGCCCTAACATCTAAGAAGTGAGACCATCGAAAAAACATATGCCGTGGAGTTTTCAAATACATATGTTAAGATTATAAAATGAGAAAATATTATTTTCCCTCCTACATTATTACACGAAAATCAATTTGATACTCAGATTTCACATTATTTTAATTTAATCTCTAAACTTTTTCAAATTTGATGAATTTATCCCCCGTCGTCTTCCATTCATAATCAAATGAAACTTACTAACGTGGCACCAAATTTCATTTTACCTCTCAAATTATACTTTAAAAATCAATTAGACCCCAAATATTTTAAAAAATAAAATTAAATATTTAATAAATACTTTTTTTATCTCAATAATGAAAAAAAATAAATTTTAAATAATATACTTTGCAAAAAAAAAAAATAATAAATAAAAAAATTCTCATTTAGAATTGTCTTTTTAAGTCTTAAATTATCTCGAGTGAATCATGGAAAAATTAATTGAGTTAAAATTTCTTAGCTACTTTATATATGTGCGCGTATACTATTGTAATTAGTTTATTTTCTAAATTAATTTTAATAAAATTGATCGACTAATAGTATTCAAAATTGAGTGGGTAAAAAAAATATTTTAAATTCAATTACTGTCTAAAAAATACTCAACATGACCAATACTCAATTTTTATTTAAAATTTAATGATTTCATTTTTGAGATAAAAAATTATTAATTAAATATATATATTTTTTAATATTTGGGGGCTAATTGATTTTTAAAGTATAATTTGGGAGGTAAATTGAAGTTCCAAATGAAATTTGATGCCACATCAGCAAGCTCCATTTAATTGTAGACAGAAATAGATAGCAGGAGTAAATTGACCAAATTTAAAAAGATTTAAGATTCAAATTAAAATAATACGAAGTCCGAGTGCCAGATTGATTTTCGCCTAATAATTTGAAGATCAAAATGATATTTCCTCTTATAAAATCAGACATAACTATCTTTTTGTAAATTTTATGTTCTTTCTTTATTGAAAGAATCTAAATCATAGGATTTTTTATTTTTTATTTTTTTTTCTTAGAGGGTGGAGGATTAGACCCCACCCTATTTATAAACTTTAACACCGACTATTTTTATAATTATAAATTAGAGGTGGATATCGGCCCATTAACCCGTTTAGCTTGCCCAACTCAGCCTATTTTTTGTAGGGCTTGAAAATATTATTTTAGGCCATAAGAATGGGTTGGATTAATATTTTCAGTCCGATTGATAAATGAGTTGAGTTTGAAAATTGTATTTCAGCCCACTACATATTTAATTTAATAAATTAATTAATTTATATAATATATTGAAAATATAGGCTCCTATACTCTTTTACCGTTGCCTAGGGTTTCCTTAGTTTTTATTTTTTCCTTACACGGGGAACTGCCTCCTCTCTGCCTCCTGAGTGACAATTGAAAGGCCTTGATTGCCTTTTGTGTTGGAGAACTAAGACTGGATAAAGAACATTAGTAATTAAACCCTTTAATACTTCAATTAGATTCACATTTTTAGTTCATATTTGTAGTTGTTAGTAGGGTGGGTGAACTGAAGTTACTTTAAAATAAAATTTGGGTAGATTCATATTCTTTAAGCCCTAATCTTATGAGCTTCTTATGGCTTGTTAGGTTAATTTTTTTTTTTTGTTTAGTAAATTTGGTTTATTGTTTCTATGCATTTTTTTAATAGCTTATGTATATGGGCCGATGGATAGCTTGGGAAATATATTTATATTAGAGTTGGGCTTGGAATGACTATATAGGCTTGATGTTCGGGTTGGGCAAACTTAGACAAACACAACATCTCTTATTAAGTAGTCCTGGCCCAAACTCGGCCATGTCCAGTGAATAACCACCTGTACTATAAATAAAGCTCTATATTTATTCTGATCAAAATAACCATCGTAAATATATTTTTTTAATTTTTGTTTTTCATTGAATGTCATAAAATGTGGGGGGAATTTTTTTTTTAACATTTTGAGTTCTTGCCCAATATTAAAATTGAAACGCAAAATTATCTTTCAACTTAAAATATTAAGATCGTACTTGGATCATGAATTTGAGTAAGGATTGAAAAAATAAATAAATAAAACAAAAATGAAGATAGGTAAAATATAACTAAAACATGGGTATATTTTACCCACATTTTTTTCTCTTTTTAAATCCTTATTTAAATTTATAATCCAAATATAGATTAAAATAGGACGATGCACTTGGATCATGTTTAATGATACAAGTATATATTTATTGATTTTCTAAATTGGAATTTGGGAGCTCCACCAGCTTGCATTGCGATGATTTGGACTTTGGAGGACTCATCTGGACTTTCAACGCCTGCACATAGAGCTTCTTTAGATGGGGATCTGTTTGCTTGTTTGCAGATTTCTTCATATGTCTCCACTTTTCCTGCATGGTCAAAATGCCACCTCGTTTAAAAGCATATTTAAATAATCAATATTTTTTATTTTATTTTACTTGAATAATCAATACTTGTATGTACACGGAAAAAATATTTACTGAACTATATATAATCCACTATGACATACAACCTTATACTTTATTTTATATGAAGTATAGTATGTTTTCAAGCATATTTAATAATAAACATCTTAAACAAAAATAGAGCATCACAAAATTTTAGAGAAATTCTACTATGCACAGTGCAAAAAAAAAGTGTGCATATTATATGTGAAACCAATTTTTTACGCTTACAAAAATTTACTAAACTATTTACAAGTTTTTAAAAACAGAAACAGATACTAAACAAATTTTTTTTTTACAATTTTTCAATTTTTTTTTTGTAAATATAGAAAGAAAAAAAAAAGAAAAAAAAAAAGTGCAAAAGGCAAGTTTAAACAAGTTCAAAGGATTGGGTTAGGAAATATTTTAACAGCTTAAATATTATTGAAATCAATTACTCATGATTAAAGATGAACTAATAAATCAAAGAGCATTAATATGTTTCAGGAACTTAAATTTTAATAATTCAACATTACAAAAATACAAATCAAAAGTAATATCATTATAAAAAAATAGATGCCATATAATTTACTTAGTGCATAAATTGTAATAAATCGCAAATTGCACCGTGTCCACGTATTTTTTAAGTTGTCTTATACTAATGAGTGGTAGGCTGTGGGAAAAAGAAAAAGTAATATAAATTTCTTTTCCCTATAAATAAGTGAAACTTACGGTTACAAGAATTTACTAAATTAAATTTTTGAAAACTAAAATAGATACTAAACGATTTTTTACTTGTAGTTTTTCAAATTTTTTATAAATATAAATAGAAAGCTTTAAATAAATGTTACCAAACAGACCCGTGTTCAATTTTCAATACCTTAATTTTCATATTTTGAATTTCAATTTTAAAGTTTATCAAACAATACCTTGGCTTTCTAAGGAAAAAGTTCTTAGTACTTGCTCGGGGAAATAAACTAGGAAAAATTATAAAATAAATAGTTTGAGCTTTATAATAAAATAAATTTATAATTTTATTAATTTAAATCCTAATATTTTGATTTGTCTTTTTAATTTGAATCATTTGCCTATTTTTATTAGGTAAAACTAACGGAAAAAGAGTATTATAATCATTAAACTTAATGAAAAATGATATTTTAGATATTTTTCATATAGTTACATTTAATATGATGACTAAAGTGTTATTTTTTTCGTCAATTTTAGTTAACGGAAATAGACAAATAATTTAGATTGAAAATAAATCAAAAAATTATGGTATAAATTGATGAATTAAAAATTTTAGGATTTATTTTGTTACATGACTTAACCTATGAGTTTTTTTTTTTGTGTGTAATTTTTCCAATAAACTATTACGTAGCGCTAAATAGGGGAAAGCTACAACGTAGTATGGAAAGATTGCAAGTGAAACTCTTTACCTTCAATTGGTCTTTTGATCGATCTGAGTCCTTAAAATATAGGTTCTTAATAGTCTTCCAATTGCAGTATCTGTGATACAAAATGACAAAAATCAACATGGTATCCTAATTCAGTTTTAAAAAAAACATAGTATCCTAATTGTGTTTCATTTCTTAGTTGTGTTTCATGTCATAATAAAACTTACTTCCCTCCATATTTCTCAACTCCTTCAATCAGTTTTTCCATTTCTTCAAAACTGAACTTCTTATAGGTTCGACCTTTCCCTTCCGAGGAGGACAACTTGACTCTTTTGCATGGTGGAGATGGTAGTACCTCATGGTTGTAAGTTTCCTCATGATCTGGATGCCTACAACAAGTAATGGACCAGTTTAAGTGATCATCGAAGCTGAAAAATAGAGCATTGCTAGAAACCTCAAATGAATTATCAAATATTCCACCTAATACACAAAATAAAAAGTAACGTTTCTAAAATAACATAAAGATTTCATACATCAACTGAAAATTGGCTTTTACCTTGGTAGAGGTTGGGATGTGTTCCCAGCAAAATTCCACAAGCTAAGTTGTGTGAGCTTATCCTGTTCATCAGTGGTGGGCTTTTGACCCTGAAGTACACCATGATACACACTCAACTAAAGCTTTGGAACCATTGCTTCCATACTCTTCCTTTTTTTGTTTTATTTTTAATTGAATCAAAATTCCGATCTGAACTTAAAAGGCATTTTGTTGCCAATGGCCTTGTTTGTGGTCTAGTTGCATGGGAGAGGTTGGAGATTCAACTTCCCTCAAGAGCTAATTTAACAATTAAACAACCAATTTTTTGCAGGAAAAAAAAAATGTGCTCATTCATTTTTACTATTTTATCATAGTAATTTCTACTCTTGTTAATTTCCCTAGAAACTCCATTTAAATTCAGTGGATTTCTTTCCATCTGCCAACACAAAATTTGCCTTATCAGTTTGGACCTATTGTAATCTAGGAGTGCCCAGTGGCCCAAAAAGTGTAAAGGAACTACCACACATGGCTCTGTAATATTTGGTACTGGGTTTTGTACGGCTAAAAGTTGTACATGTAAGCCTTTCGGTACTCACTATTGAAAAAACAAATGAACGAAAAATTATACTAGTATACTATCAAACATTGACTTACTTTGGTGCCAGAAGGCATTAAAGATTTAGTGGAGGGTGGTGGCCCATGGTAGCTTTTTAAAATTTTTAATTAGGTAAATTACATTGATATTCTTAAAGTTTAAAGAAAAAACAATGACATAATTATACTGATATTCTTTTTAGTAAAGTTAAAAAGGCCAAAACTAATGGACCAAGGGATGTTGCTGTGACTGTGGTGCCCTGGTGGAGATTTTTTTTGAGTCTTTTTTGATAATCCAAACCGTTGTTATTATAGGATTCATTGAATAGATCATCCATGTAAAAAATCAAATTGATTGGAAATCTATAGCTCTATAACAAGAGCACATTTGTTTTTTAAAAAATAAATGGTTAACATGATACTGATAATTTTTTTAAAACAATCTGAATATGACCATGGGATTGTTGATTCTAATTAACTTGATTTTTTGTATAAATGATATACTTGACGAATCGTACAATATACGGTTTGGATTATCGAAAAAAATTGAGAAAAACCCCCTCCAGGGCACCATAAATCACTGCTGTGACTTTAGGCAAAGTAGGATCCGCAAATCCAAAACTAATATAGATGGTGTGAATACACAATGATACACAATGTAAAATATAAATTTAAATGTAAAAGATATGACAACATCATTTTTTTATTCATACAACTAACAAATTTCTGATAAAAAATAGGTAAGGTATTATATGAATTAAAACCTTAAAAGAGTCTAGTTTAATTATGTTAAACTTGTGAGATTTTATTATATTCTTTTTCAAATTTTGTGAGCCGTCAATGTAATTTACCCTTTTAATCATTTTATTCTCCTCACATAAATATTTAGTCATATTCAAGTGGATTTTGCTAAACACATATTTTAACATACATTTTAATATTTCGATTAGAACATTCATATACATTAAATTGACAAACCTTTAACACATAAAATTGAGTCTCACTTTTATCACTTTTTATCACATAAAACACTTTAATAAATATTTTTAACATCTCTAATGCAGATACTCTTATTTTTATTTTTGTTGAGAAATGATTTTCATGACTCAAATCCTTGCGACCAAAAATGGTAACCAAAAAAAAACCTTACTGTTGGTTTATAGATCAATCTAGTGTTAAAATTAAAAATAATAATAAAGAAAAAGAACGAAAAGCATAAATAAATAAATAATTCAGTCATATTCAAATAAATAAATTAATTAAAATGAAAGCAATTTATACATCTCTTATTTTAGCAAGCTATGGTCTCCCTCAGTGGCGGACCAGGAAATTGAATAAAGGGGGCTAAAGTAAAATTATTTAAATTTTAGAAGAATTGAAATAAGATTATATAAATTTTGGAAACTAAGATATTAATTTATCTTGTAAAAACTCAAAATGACATGAAAGTCATGAGATTTTTTTTGGGGTAACTAAAATACTAATTTATTTTATAATTACTAAAAAATGCATGAAAATAATAAATATTTTCAAAATTTACGATAAAGTAAAATTATTTAAATTTTGAAAGGGTTAGAGTAAAATTATATATATTTGGAAGGGACCAAAATGTAAATTTTTATAAATATGAAAAACTACGTGATAAAAGTGTAATTTTTTAAAAATTGGAGATGGGATGGCCCCCGCCGGCCAACCAACCCTATGTCCACCAGTGTCTCACTCGCATTTCTAGAAGCTTAAGAAGTAATTGCATCCACCCCACATGACTATTCAAATATATGTGAATTTTAAAAAAATATAGGACATAATATGTGAGAATACTAATTATCCTTTTTTGTTTAAATTGATTTTTTATTTTTCATATATATATATATATATATTTTTGTTTGTAATGAATTTTTAAATTTTTTATTTTTACTTTTAGATTCACATAATCTAAATACATTTAAGAAATATAATATTTACAATTTTTTTTAAAAAAATACTATATATGAAGAATACAAAAAGTACAAAAATTCAATATATTTTTATATTTTGGTGTATTTATTGATTTTTTAATATATTTTTCATAAACATTTTACTTTTTAGGTGAATCTAAAAAGTAAAAAAAAATTCACCAAAAACATTTTTTTTTTTTACAGAAAACCAAACAAGGTAAATAAAATTATAAGTATATACTTACTGGAAATAGGGTGGTGGTTGTGTCCTAGCACAACAATCACTGTTGTGCACCCATATGAGCCCATTTCGGGACTCGTTTGATAATCCAAATCGCTTTTAGAGTATATCGAATAAAATATATTTATAAAAAATAAAATTGATTAGACATTGTTAACCATTTCATCAACTCACATTTGTATCTATAGAAATAAATAAAAATGTGATTTGTAGTATGAAACTAAATACAAATGTGAGTAGATGAAAAGGTTAATAATATCTGATCAATTTGATTTTTTGTAGGTATATTCTACTTGATGTACTCTAAAAAATGAACGGTTCAGATTATCAAAAGCGGTCCTGAAATGGGCCCATATGAGCAGTGGTGGAGGGAGTGAAGGCCAGGGGGTCACGTGCCCCCTGGATTTTGGGATTTTTTTAAAAAAATTTTGTCAACATAAAAAAAATATTTTAAATAAAAAAAATTATAAAAATATTATTAGAGTGAAATGTCAATGACATTTTAAAATTATGAGAACAATAATGATTGTTTTAATTGAAAATGAAGAGATTACTATAAATCATATTATTTATGAAATTTTTTGAATGTAACGGTGATATCATTATTATTGATATGCAAGTATACGTAATCTCACTATAAAGAGATAAAATTCATTGGATTATTAGTTACATTTGACATGTGAGGTTTACTCTCTATGTGTTTATGTATTATTAGTTGATGATACCATATATCAATGAAGACGTGGTATTACTATTATATTGAATTTTTAATCAAATTTTGTATAATTTTTTTTATCATTATATAATTTATTTTAAGACTTATATTTATATATATTTTTTTGTATCTATGATACACTAATTACAAATAACATTATTTTTTTGATATTTCTCAAAATCAATCTTAAAAACTTGCGTGAAATATTTTTGTAAAAATTTTTGATATTGTAATTAATAAGTGCATCCTCTAATTTTATTTTTTGGTTCCGCCACTGCATATGAGCACACAAAGATGAGGCGTAACAAAAAATGTCATGAGTTATAACTAAAATAATGTCACAATTAAAGAAAAAATTGATCATAATGTCACAATTAAAGAAAAAATTGATCATAACTAAAGAATAAAATGATATAGTTAATGTTACACTCCTTTTAAGATGTCTGTATGGTAGAATTCTTCTTTTTTTCACCTTATATTTTAGTCAAAAATTACTAAAATAACCTATTTCTAAACCAGTCTTAAATATAACATAACACTAATTCTTAAAATTATGAGAGATTAATATGTATAAATCTATATTATTTTTATTTTATTATTCTATTTTTAAATATATTCCATTCAAATTTATATTATGTTTTATGTGTGTTTAAATATTATCTCCAAAATATATTAGGTGTTAAAAAACTAAAAATATAATGGAGAAGGAATGTACCTGTAGATCCCCAACAATTCCACTTTCGCAGAGCACTAAGCGAAATGAATTAAAGAGATATATGTTAATAAATAAAGGATTATTTACCAATAAATCCTACCTCACAAACAACTATACCAATTAATCCCCAATTTAAACTGTTGAACCAATAAGTCCTATTACTAGACAGATATGTTCCATTTGATCCTTTTTTCAAATTTTTGTATGCATTTGTGACAATTGTGCCCTCAAAACTGATCAGTGGAACGTGTTTTATGGGTAGACGTTTCTTTTGGGAATGTTACACCATATTTGGTAAGTTGAATATTGCTTCAAAGGATGGGTCAGCCACTTTTTTGTTAGGGTTTCTGGTGTGCCGTCGTAGTGTGACGCCTGTGTGTTTCGTTGGCCTATGCAGCACTTCAGTCCTCAACAATGTCAGTTGGTTTGCAGGTATGTCATGTTTTTTTTTCGATGTGTATGCGTTTTGTTGATTTGTTTTGTGGACTATATTGCACCAGTACGTTGACGTCATGTTACATAACGTGTTGGGCATGTGTATGAATTGGTGTCACGGTGGGTATGGTCAATCTGTGTGTTTGTGGTGATGCATTAGCCGGAGGGGAGATAGGATAGTGGGTTTTGTCTGTGTGTTTGTTTGTCTTTTTGTGGATGTGTTTACAATGTTTTTTTATATTCACTGGGATGCGAGTCGTGGGGGACTGGGATGGTGCTTATTTCTTATGGGTGTTCCCTGTATGTGTAACTGAATCTGTGTTTTTTGTAGTGGCATTATTATTAAATTCTGGGTGAGGTTGTGTGACCTTGTATGCTTATTGAATTTCATATTCTGAATGCTTCGGCTTGTGTTCTGTTACAGCCGATGGATACACATGTAATGTTGATATGTTGTTACGGTAATACAAATGCCGCTGTCAATTTGGAAGCCCCATACCGATTTCAGGACTTGGTGAATCATGTTTACGAAAAGTTCTCCGAACTCACACATGCCAATCTGTGTTATTTCTTCAAAATGCCTGGCTACAATAACTTCACATTACAGAATGATGTCGATATGCAGAACATGATTTCTCTTGCTCGATCTTTTCGGGTGCAATGCATTGATGTTATCATTGAGGTAACACGTGCGGTACATTCAACAAATGTTCACTATCCCAACAACAATGTACACATTGGTCCATGTCTGTCGGATGTGTTGTCTGACGAGTCGGATATGGCTGACGAACAAGATTGTTTGGACAAATATTGTCCCCACGTCGATAAGGTTTTTTTGTCGGCTCCATGGGCGAACGGAATTCAACATGTTGGTCAAAGTTTTGAAGGGGGAGCTGCTGAATTTCGAACGGTTCTTCGCAAGTATGCGGTGGAGTGCGGATTTCGTTTCAAATATATTAAGAATGATTCTGTTCGGATTACAGCAATATGCATGATGCGCGAATCGAAGGGATGTATGTGGTCCGTACACGCACGTGTTTTACATGCCAATGGTTTTTTTTACGTACGTAAGTGGAATGGCTTGCACACATGTGGTGTTTGCGTTCGGACACCAAAAAACCCAAGGGCTGGTTCTGACTTAGTGTCTGATGTCATTTCTGAACGGGTGCGTGACAAACCCCTCACACGCCCCATTGATGTTGTGTACGACTTGAAAAAAGATTACGGTTTGGAGGTTAGCTATCGGGTTGCCTGGTTAGGTGTCGAAAAAGCCCGTGGTGAAATGTTCGGTGCACACTCAATCTCGTTTGACCAATTACGTTGGTACAGCGATGCAGTTATGACTAACAACCCAGGCAGTTATATCAACATTGAGTACGACGAACAACACAACCGTTTCTCAAGGTATTTCATATCATTCAAAGCATGTATTGATGGTTTTGCCCATTGCCGACCAATGCTTTTTTTGGATGGGACATTTCTGAAAGGGAAATTTAAGGGGAACTTGCTAGCCGCCACAGCGAAAGATGGCAACCAAGGTATGACGTTTTTGTGTGACCATGCGCAACATGGTTTGCCACATTCGATCATGTCTGTTTACGTTAATGTACACATTATTCTACAAGAACATACTCAACTGACGTTTTTGACAAATTAATTGTATGCAGGTCTATTCCCTTTAGCCATAGCCATTGTTGATTCGGAAAACACTACAAATTGGGCTTGGTTTTTGGGACACCTCGCAAACGTCGTAAACGGCCAAAGAGAACTAACATTTTTGTCCGACCGACACGCAGGCCTGCTGGAATCAATCCCAGCCATATTTCCCACAGCACATCACGCATTTTGCTTAGAACATTTGCAACGTAACTTGCAAGACAAACTACGCTACGTCAACAGTTCATACCGCGCGTGTTTGTTGTCAAAATTCCGATCTTGTGCGTATGCACCAACAGTTGTTGCATTCAACGAGAAATTGGAGGAGTTCATGAAGGCTAGTCCCAATGTGGCACCAGCTTTCTTAAAAGATTTACCGCCACATTACTGGGCAAATGCGCATTTCCGGTACACACTTACCACCTTTAATTTTACCAATTTCACATTCTTTCATGCTCACAATGCCACCTTGTATATTTCTGTCCAACAAAGTCACTAACAAAATTAATGTACACATCCCACCAGCGGTGCACGTTATGGCGAAATGAGTTCTAATGCCGTCGAGTCATTCAACTCATGGATACGGGAAGCACGGCACCTCCCAATCACTCAATTGGTTGACAGTATTCGGACCAAGATTATGCACAGATGTCCAAACGCCGACACAAGGCGCAATCGTGGCCTGGTGTTGTTTGCCCGAAGATGGAAGATCGCTTAGTCAAAGCATACAACAAAGGCAGATCATGGCTTCTAAGTCAGTCCAACAATGAGATTTTCGAGGTCCACTCTTTTCCATCAGTAATGGTTGATGTGGGAAGGCGTACGTGCTCATGTTTCCAGTGGCAAATCAAAGGGTTCCCTTGTGCTCACGCTGTTGTTGCTATTCGCAACAGCGGACTCGACCTTTATGATTTAGTCGATCCGTATTACCATGTGTCGGAGTACCGGAATTCTTATGCTCGCAACATACACCCCATACCCACGGTTGAGAAACCACCATTTAGCATTGAAGATTACATCATACAACCACCAGCTGTCAAACGACCACCGGGAAGGCCCAAAAAAAAACGAATGCTTTCGAGGGGGGAAGAAGTTCAACAGATTAGATGCAGCCGTTGCCAACGTTTGGGGAACCACAACAGAAAGACGTGCAAAGAACCAATTTAGCATTACATGCAGCCACATATATTTTCAGATACAACATTTTTATAGTCTTTATGTTTTTATTGAGAATAAACGGGTTCGCCACACACTATGACCCGCAACACTTTTGATGTTTTTAGAATGCTTTCAGCTTTGCCCAACATTTTCTGTTGTTTTTTTAAGATACGTAACATGCAACGCATAAACCTTATTATTATCCTGTTATTACGTTTCAAAAGTTGTCGGGTACTTGATACGCAACGGTTTCATGTTACATTGACCTTTCAAAACCACATTAACACAATCAGCCCACATAACATCGACAACTGAACGCGCACCCAATAAAACCGACCTGCCCAATAACACCCTGTCCTTTTCATATTGAAAGCAGTCAAACAGTAACCACTTCTCCACACAGGCAAAATGCACGTACTACTATCGATACGTTTCCAAATAAAACGTGGCTACATTTTCAGAATGTTTACAGATTCGACATCTTCTGTGTGTTTTATTAAGATACGAAACATGCAACGCACAAACCTTAATATTTATCCTGTTATTACGTTGTACATTTTGGACGGCTAATTGAATCGCAACATTATAATGTTACATTCACATTTCAACACCGCATTATACAAACCAATCCACCTAACATCGACAAACAAACGCAATCTAAATCCGACCTGCCCAATAATACTCCGTCCTTTTCACATCGTACAGTCATAGATACAATATCACAACATACATTAGTTCTGCCACCCAGAAGCAGTCACACAGTTCCCACAACTCAACACAATGCAACTGCACGTACTAATATCGCTACGTGTCCACGAGAACGTGGCTACATTCGTCGACATTTTTCAATACGTATCATGCACATAATAACAACCTCCAACATACATACACAGCAATAAACACACAAAATTATTTGTCAAACCAATACTAATTTCATTCAAAACCCGTGACAAGTACTGGACAACGACTGTATGTCAACACCCAAAAACATTCGTTCAACAACTGCAAAAACCAACACCAAAAACTATTGGGAGTATGTTTCAAACCTAAATAACTACACGGGAATAACAACCTTTCTAACAAAAACTTGTCATATGCACATTTCGCAAAAAATATATCTAATTTACTGATAATGCCATCAGCCCAAAACAATCACCAGCAGACATATATACTATACCAACCCCCGCACCGGATCATTGACGAAAGACTTCACCATATTTGCACGCAGCACGCTGCAGTTGGAACCTTGCAGTGTCCGTTCCACATCGCAGTGGTGCACGTACTGTCGCATTATGGCACACACAATTATCCCACAGTCAAGCCTACATTGAACAACATTTACGTTACATCAGTAAAACTATACGAGGTACAGAACACTACTAACACTAATGTTTCATAACTACCACACTTACGATTCCGCTTTTTGCTGTGGGCACCTGCTCACAGCCTCCAGCACATGATCAAAATCAGACTCGATGCTAAGAACATCCATTCCCACCTCAAGCAGCGACTGTTTCATGACGTTCGTCACCCGTTCCTTCTGCCACACATGCAAACAAAAAACCAACAGTAAACACCTAATTCCCACACACACATCAACAAACCTTACTTATCAACTTACCAACAAAAGCGCTTCGGTGTAATGCACGTCCACCCTGTCCACACGCTGCCGCATCGGATTATAATGCTTCCACTCACCACTCTCAGTATCGTATACGACAAGTGTCCAATGTCCATTATGGCACATCGGAAAATGAATGAACCGACACATGGTACCGGCAGAGATATTCTTCCGCACAAACTTATCAAATCCTCCCACATCCGCGCTTTTCACCATATCCTGCACACATACAACAACCACACCACGATATAAATAACCACAACATAATCACTTACCACCCACCCACAACAACTCACCAGGCAAACACTACTGAAAAAATATGATTTGTCAGCCTGATCATCATTTCCAAACAACTTCAGCTGATCAGTTTTCAACAGCTCCGTATATGCATCAATCACCTGCGTTGCACAAAACAGCTGCACCTCAAATAACTTAAAAAAACAAAAACACCACCACATCGCATGCTGCCACCATTTGCTACATTCATACTTTACAACTAAAAAACCCTACGTAGTAACTCATTTAAAGATAAGATTGAACTTACATTGCCCCGTACACTGCTTTGCCTAACCAGTCCCTTCAAATCTGTAAAGTCTACTGTCACGCCGGTAGAATCGTCTGCCCACACAATAGCCCTACAAACAATATGTTTAAAAAATCCATTCAGACGGGTGACGCACACACAGCAACAAAATAACAAAAGCAAAACACTAAAAAAACCTTACCCGTCGCCTTTACGCTCATACGCTTGTTTGATCTTCGTCTTCTCTTCAAATGTCATCATCTTCCACACCCCTAACCTGTTGTTGATATCAAAGCCCGACCATTTTTTCCCTGTACCTCAACTGCATCCACATCTATAACGGCATTACCACTCACACAGTTCTTCACTCCCCCAACATTATCACTTTCTGATCCCATCCTTCTATCACGAACCCCTAACAACGGGTACTCATAGTCTGCCAACTTCCGCTCCTTTCTCACTTTGCCTTTAATGTTACGTACCAACGAATTTAGCCCGCCCAACCGCGGTACTCCTTCACCCACATATGGCAACACTTCTACTTCCGTATCACACTGCTGGACATCCATTGGATCATGCACCTCCACCTCATTCGGTTCACTTCCTGCCTGCCATGCACAATCATTGACTGCTCGTAACGGTGACACATCACACAAAAACGACCCACCATACCCACTGCACCCCGTGCCACTTCCACCAGCACCTTGCTTATTTCCAGCGTCACGGAATGCTTGCGTGACAACATGCACATCACGGTCCTCCAGTTGGTCTTCCAGTAATGAAATTTTTTTCTGCATTTCCCCATTCTCCTTCCTCAACTTTTCAAGCTCCTCATCTTTCATCTTCAAAACACACCCAAAACCGCCAACTATGTTCACAGCCTGCAAGTCGCTCTTACTCTTCAACTTAGTAATCTCTTCTTCAAGGAGTGATATCATATTGTCCTTGTTTTTGTTCTGCAGCTGAAGTGTTGTGATTGCAGTTAACGCTTCTTCTAGTTTAGAATCTACCTGCGTGCAATTTTCATATGCACGAATCGATTCACGCTGTACATCCAGCCCTGCGCCCAACACACCCACTGAATGATCACGCACATTACCCGCATGACTCTTTCCAACTTTGTTTTTCCCACGTGCCTCAACAGTCCCACCCCGCATTCCAACATCAACTGTCTCTTTCATTACATTAACTCTGTCGACAAAATCATCTTCACCGCCAAGTTTGTTTGCGCCAATGTCAACGACGTCGGCCACATCTATGTCAGCCGCTTCGACATCCAATCCCATCATTTCCCGTTCATACTCAAGAGACCTCAGACGATCAGTCTTTACCTGTCCACACAGACAAACACAATCACATTTTAAAATTACAAAGGTCATTATCAGACTCCAACTTACAAAGTTCCACAACAACCATATTGGAAACCAATGCCATGCATACCTGGAATGTTACAGCACCAGCAAATTCTACCCCCTGCGCTTTATTCAGCAGTGTTCCAATGCCCCACTTAAGGAACCTTGGAAACATGTTTTCGGTTTCAGGCTCCACTATTGTAGAATGTTCACACAACCAATACTGCGACACACATCACAAAAAAACAAAAATCCAATTAAACGTGCAAAAAAACCCAACAACACATACAAGACAATAACCACAAAAACATTCAGTCACACACTTACCAGCAACGCAACCACGCATCCGGTCACCTTCCCCGGCGTTTTATGAAAATCCTTGACTGACCCCATCAACGTTGACAATATTGCGCCTGTCCAGTCATACATCCGTACGGTATTCAGATTGTTCAAGTACCGAACAAATGTCCAACTTATTGTCTCCCCAGAGTTGGCGAAAAAAAGCTTCCCACAAATATACAGCGCTAATAGTTTCGCAGCGTCTTCCTCATCTTGTTTGCTATGACCACTGACAGCCTCTAAAAATAATGTCTTCACTAGTTTCGATGTTATGCGTGAAGTTTCAGAACACCTACGTTGAATGAAGTCCGCTGCTGGTCTTTGTCCAGGTGACAAGTCCATGCGCCTCTTCCCACATTGTAATCCAAAGATTAACCTAATGTCACTGCTACCAAGTTTCACCATTGAGCCTCCAATGCTAAATGCATTCTCCTGCTCATTGTATGCCTTTATAATTTTGCATATTAACTCATCACACTTTCGGAATTCGTTATGGTTTAACTTGTTGACATGTATCGCCTCTATCATAACCCAGAATGGTGTTCTTCTCAACTGATTCAAGTGTCCCTCCTGCAGGTTTGCCACACTCACAAGCTTCACTATCCCTGCAATGTTTGAACGGAAGTTCATCCTCGTGTTGTGTTTAGGCTGGCACCCCGTTACAAGCTTACCCACAGTCCGCGCATCTTCACCTTTTCTTATTTTAGCTTGCTTGAATAGGATTCGCCCCTGCATTTTCACTCCAAGGTTGTTTGCATTTGACCCAGTTTGCCCCTCAACACGTTTACGTTCACATGAACGTGTCCACGGACTCCTTACCCTATCGCCATCTGCAAGACAAAACCACCAACACATTTACCAATCATTTCAAATCACATACATGCCACAGAACCACGTACAAAAGACATTACATTACAGGAAAAAAAACACCCACACATAACACATAACACCCTCTATTTTATGTGCCTTACGAAACGCGAACAATTCAGACTTAACAAAATACCAACTCATAAAACAAAAATACCAACTCACCCATGTACCACATTCAAATGCTGTCCAGTTTAACAACAGCCAACCCCACATCCACCTAACAACCAAGACACACAATAACAAAAACAACAAAACCAAACAACTACCCAAACCTAATTCCTAAACCTGAAATAAAATGGACAAATTCACACAATCCACACCTGCGTACCAGACCCACAACATATCCCATTTACTTTCTGCAGCACCCAAAAAAAAGTGGGGATCCCACCTCTATATATGCAGCACAAAATGATTAAAAAAGTATACCTATTCCTGTGGTCCCAACTATTGTTACACAATATATACCACTACATTGACCACAACTGTAGGCCACACAACCCTCCAAAACACACATCATCACAAGCACAACCCACAAATCAAGTACACATAAAAACAAAAACACACAACCACACTGTCCCACCACAGACCCAAAACCAAACGCCCAACATCCACATCGCAAATACCCCTAAAACTAAACACACACCCAAAAAACCTGGTCGATCGAACATAAACACGACCGACCACTTCGGTAATCCGCACGAAAACACCAAATACCAAATTAAGACATTACCCCACACAAATATTTCAAAACCAATGTTAGGTGCCATACCTTGTTCGGCCATTGCAGACGTCTGAAAACCCAACGAACACAGAAAAATGAGGATAGGGTTCCGAAACGTTGAACGCCCGACAATGTCACACAAATCTTGAATCAACGTAACGCTGCAACCAAGCTTCAGTATCGCCCCTCCTTCCCCCGAATCACGAAACGGAATACTGTCAATCGAAATCTACCAAATAAACGAAATCGCTATATTAGGGTTTCTTCATTGTGGGAAATACGAAACGGGTTTAGCATTTTATACATGGGGATGTGGCTGTATGAAACAACATGTAAAACGGGTTGAAGTTCGGTTACTTGGGCAAACCCGACTGTGTGACATACGTGACTACCACAAACTATACTACCTTCATAAAACCCCTTAGTACGCTTTGCCAATCTGTGACGCGCGAATATGTGTCACGTGACACAACTCAATCATCTTGCAACACTTTACAAACCGCGTTGCCCCACGCGCCAACAACACAGTCATTCCAATCCGCCAAAAACGGGAAAATTAAACAGTGTGGCAAATATGTCCTTTCATGCACCACAGGACCAAACGGGATATTAGATTAAAATTGGGACCAAATGGATCATAAGATCAACTTATGGGATTTATTGGTAGTTTTCCCATAAATAAATCAATTAACAAAGTCATGGGTATTTTTAGAGAAATGCTAGACTCATATTTTTTAATCTATAAATTCACTCATAAAGATATGATAAGAGGATAGATTAAAAAATAAATTAATTAATATTTATTATATCACATCATTATGAATTGAATTGTAAGAATTTTTTTTTGATAATCTCAAATATTTTCTAAATGTTTATTGGCAAAAATTATGAAAAATAATTTTTAAAGGGCGAAATAGTTATATCATTACCTATCAAATTGACATCAAGGTCAAACTGTTGCGGGTGAAATTGTTGGCCAATTATAAAATTTATGGAAATAATGTATAATAATATCAAAATTATAAAATTAATTATATTTCTCTCATTAGTCAAGAAAGTCAATCTTTGGACCTTATATACATTGACCATTTCCATCAAATAAGTAAAAAAATAATATAATATGGGTTGAATTTAATTTGAATTTGATCCTTATATATAGGTACATGGGTCCACGATCTCGTTTTAATAATTTAAATAATTACTTTTGTAAGGTTTTCTGTATATATTATTCATAAAAAATTAGATAACAATAGTCATTTCATTTTATCATATCCGTCTGTATTTTATAAATAAATAAAAAATAGATGAACTATTTTTAAAAACATATTTGTCATTATTTTTTTAGAGATAAAATTAAACAATTATGATTATTAGATTGGTGTAATTTTTTTCACGAATGATATACACAGAAAACCTACAAAATGAACAATTAAAATTATTAAAATAAAATCTATAATAGACCTCATGAGTTCGAACATGACCTCATCTGCATGCAATGTTTGGAAGCCTTGGATTCAACAAAAAAATCCTCACCAGAAGAAGTCAACCATTGACTGGGGATGCCATCGTCTTCTTCTATCATTTGATAAAGTGTGGCAATTGATCTATCAGTCGATAGTGAAGCGCCTGAGAGATCCTCGGTAGGTCCTCTGTTTGGTAATAGGTTTAGATCCATATTTGTCCGTGCTTTGAAAACCTGATCAGAACACAAATGACCCGTTCTCAGAATAAACTTAATCCATTAATCGATTGTATATCTGCAATTGCTAATGCACCTTTTCCATTAGCTTTTAACTTAATTAAGAATAGTTATTTTTTATCCTTCTTGGAATGATCATTTGTTTATGATGAACAATGATAATTCTATTTATAACGTAATTTTTTAAATTTATTTTTATAAGCAAAATAAACACTATGACAGAATAATTATTTTATATTCTATAAACCAATTAAAAAAAAAAAAAGCCAATTAAATTTTAAAAAATAGATATTTTCTATAGATCATGTGTGAACTAGACAACCTAGTTGGGTCTCTAATGATTCAATCCATTCCTTTTGCAAGTATCTATATGTAGATTATATATGGGGGAAAAAAAATTATATTGATTCAATAAATGAAGTCATATTTTTCTTTAAAAATAAATAAATAAATAAATAAAAACTGTAAGGATGATTTTTAAAAGAGATCATCTATTTTTTTAAAGAAAAAATGCAACAAAATAGTATAACTACAATTATTGGATCAATATGAATTTTTTTTTTTTTTTTTATAAATGATTTACACAAAGAAAATTATGAAATAAATGGATTAGATTATCAAAAGTAAGATTGTACTGAGCTCAACAATACTGTCTAGTCTACAAGCCCTATTTAATTAAAAATAGTAGTGTTAAATTAACTTAGTCACTAATTAAAAATAGTGATATTAAATTAACTTAGTTACTTAATCTCAACTTATATTCAACTTGTCAAAAATTTGTTCGAGATGGACTCTGTAAACAAACTAAGTTTAAATATATTTTAAATTTTGTTAAGTTCTAACTAAATTTAAACAATTCAATACTCAACTTGATTTTACTCAGTTCGTGTACAACACAATTTGCAAAGACATAAGCTAAAAAGAGTCATCAAATGAATGCAAGATACATATATATATATATATATATTTTTGATGGGTTACAAACTCAAAGTTGATTAAAAAATTTCATCCAAACCGAAACTAGAAAATGAACCAAAAAGGATTTGCTTGATAGAGAGACTTACAGATGAAACTCAAAATGCTAAATAAGGCCGGTGTGATAGCTGGGAAGGGAACTCCCAAGTAATTTATATAAATTTTCAATTGTGTGGTTATTTTTGTGTGATTCCCATCGTGAAATTACTCTTAATCTTCTTCGAAAGTAGTTGGATTGATCCACAACTGTGTAAGGTTGATTTTGTGTGATCACATTTTGTGTTCTAAACCTTTTCTTCAAATGTTACGATATTGATCAATATTGTGTGTTCTGTTACTTCCTTGCAAGCCACCAAAATAGTTTAAATTTTCAAAGTAAAATTGTTGGTGGATCTAATGTGTTTCCAGCAAGCTGTGCATCACCTCTTGCCACCTGTGTTGCTGCAGCTTTTCAGCCAAGCTTGTTACACAAGTTCTGCAATCTTAAGAGGTGTAGGGTGTTTCATTGCGTTTGTGCAAATTAATCTGCGTTTTGTCAACGAAACAGAGGAGGTATGACAATTCTTCAATTTCTGTTTTCCAGTGTTTGCTTCATTGAACATTTTTTTTTAGATATCTGTTTATGAGGTTGGTTAGTGCCTATATTGACTTTAATTTCTTCTTGTTGAATTTAACTGTTCATGAGTTTGTGTTTGGGGGATGAACTTCTTTTTTGACATTAGTTATAATCCCTGCCCACCAAGTGTTTGATTCTATGTTCTAGTGAGAAATTTATCGCTGTTCATGGGTTTGTGTTTTGGGATGAAGTTCTTCTTTTGTGACATTTTTTATAATTCCTGCCCACCAAGTGTTTGATTCTATGTTCAAGTAAGAAATTTATTGGAAACAATCGATCATTGGATGATGAGGCTAAGTATTTCCCCTTGTGTGAAAATCGCAAGAACCAGACTTCATCATAGTGTTCTTGTAATAGCTGTCATAAGAAGTAACAGAAAATAAACAATGAATTCCAAGGGATAGATGAAGCCATGTTTCAAATCAATAAACTATGTAATCAGGACAAAAAAAAACAATTTTTCAGAGACCTCTGTGCGGTGCTTCTCCAGCAAGCCGTTGTTGAAGTGGTGCTATTGTTTGCTGGTTTATTTGCCTCTGAAAGAGTTCCCCATGTGCTGCGAGACAAAAACAGTGAATCAGTGTAGAAAATGATCTATATATATACTCTCTGCAGTTTGGATTTCACCATGTCTAGGAAACCAGACAATCTGGTATGTGAGTTTGCCCTTGGATTTGTTCAATTTCTTACTGTTCGTTTGAGTGTTGCATCTTCCTTTATTCTGCAGTTTGCATTTGGGTTGAACTGTGTATGTTTTTTTTCTTTCACAGACCAGCTGCCAATCCGAACAATCTGGTATGTAAATTTTTTGTTTGCAGTTTCTCTGTCTTCTATGATGGAGATGTCAATACTTGATTTCTATGCTTTTGTATTACATTGACGTTTGTTAGGTGCATAGACAAATTATGCATACCATCTGCTTGACAATATGGCTGACTAAGCCCAACTGAGTTTGGCAAAGCAAAAAATTATGGGTTTCCATAATTCAATATTTGATTATTTTGATGGAAAAAGTACCAAAATTTGTGATTCCTTATTAAATTTCAATGTATTCAGAAATTATAGACAAAATCGTCTGCTTTATTCATGTAGGAAAACACCAAACTGGTTTTTCCATTCCCATGTGACAAAGTGATACCTGCGAAAGGCTTAAAATGTAAGAACCT
Organism: Camellia japonica; assembly: GCA_030407325.1. Classification (NCBI taxonomy): domain Eukaryota; kingdom Viridiplantae; phylum Streptophyta; class Magnoliopsida; order Ericales; family Theaceae; genus Camellia; species Camellia japonica. The sequence continues at coordinate 45,876,442 of JAPPVO010000016.1, read as the reverse complement.
TACGTACTAAAGTCGGGATTTTGTTGCTCTCTCATGTTCCAAAGTAAGTTATAATATCACAGTTCAGTTGGGTTCTAATAACTTTTGTGAATCTTCCCAGTTCTCCTATTCCCTCTTTAGATGAGATGAGCCCATTGTGTCTTTTGAAAGCATTTGAATATTTGTAAAATTGTTCTTAACTTTGTTTAAGATTATGATGTATCAGAAATTTCAAGAACTTGATGTCATTCTAAATATTACACCTTTGAGTCTCTTTGTCTCTTAAAGTAATTCTGTTTGTGTCTCCATAACTAATTCAAAGTCTGACTTTTAAATATTATGTGAAACATGAGAAAACTTAGTCTACCACCAACAGACAAATAATTAAACAAAAAAAATGAAAAAACACAGAGGAATTTGAATCTCATACGAACATTTATTTATTTTCCCAAAGAGAAGAAGAAAAAAACTTGAAATCTTGTGTCAAAAACACTGAACCCCCATCCAATCCGTCGATGTCATACTTGATAGGAAAATGGCTCTAAGATTTAGCTATCAAGTATAATGAGTAGATTGCTCACAAAATTAAGATCCTATCAATCAGTTATTTGACTTGATGGTGTATGCTCACAAAATTAAGATAAACTCACAAATGTAATGAAGAAACAATATTTTTAACTTCCGATGCGTTCCTGAGTTAGTCCTAAAAATTCTTGCTACTGCTATTTTCATATTCTTCGAAATATAATTCCTAATCCCTAAATATTTCAATCCCAATTAATTTTTGGGTCACAAAAGAATAAAGAACAGCACAAAGATGAAGGTGAATATGGTCTCACTGATGCAAGCTTTGTCTTGCCCGACTCACACTAGTTCAGATATAAGAAAAGGTGACCTATTATAGACACTGCAGTTTATAGGTAGAGAAAGAAAAATAACAACAAAACAAAATATTCAAACTGGTAGAAGAAATAACCCAACATCCTGAAGAACAGGTCTGAGCCGATGAAAATAATGAACTCCTCAAGCACCAAGCCCATGCATGTGCTGAAGAAAACAAGAGAAATTCATTTCACATCTTAACCATCTGAATCAATATAGGACAAGAAAACCCAAAACAGAAACACAAAAGAGAGAAAATAATAACAATTTAAAAAAGAACAATATTCTTTTAGGGAAAAATGATACTTTTTCAATTACATGTTTGTCAAGCTGTTAACTTTGACATTGAAAGGAAGAAACAAAATAAAGCTTCCCTGTAACTAACCAAGTTTCCAAAAATGCAAGTTAAGCAATTAAAAAAGAACAATATTCTTTTAGGGAAAAATGATACCTTTTCAATTACATGTTTGTCAAGCTGTTACTTTGACATTGAAAAGAAGAAACAAAATAAAGCTTCCCTGTAACTAACCAAGTTTCCAAAAATGCAAGTTAAGCGGGAAGAACCATTTCCTTTATTCAAACAACTACCCAATGAAAACTTGACATATATATGCTTTCACCCAAATTCTCCTTCACTCCAATTCAACATACTTTTGCTGCATTCCTAAATCTTAAAATTTACAATTAACCAAAAGAGATGGAACCAATCTTTCAAACTGTAACCTGGCATTTTGTCTTGTTTTGCTGTTCTAAAATTGCTCTTGGATTTTATTCCTCTTGAAGTCATGTATACTCCTAATGGTTTTCATTGACATGGCATGATTTAATATTCCTTCCTATTCGTTATGTTTCCTCTTGTAATCATTTGATCTGATAGGATACTAAATTTCAGGGTGTTATTCATATATGGATGATGTGCTTGTTTGCTTGATATGACTTTTGTTCATATCTCTAGATATAATGTTTTCTAACATGCTATGAGTATGCCACTTTAGTTTCTTAATTCTCAAAGGAGAATTTCATGATTTTGGAAATAATTTACTTCAAATTGTTTTTAGAACCTATTGCAGTGTCTATTAAGATTTGGACCCTCCATTAGGGCTAGCTTCCTTTGCAAGGAGATTTTCAGTGGTTCTTTGTGACCAAACTGATGTTTTTGCTATCTCTGTGATCAATCTTGTTTTTTTCTTTTGTCAAGTGATTTTAATGCATGAATGTATTTATTCTGTTTTTTTCAGGAGGAAGAGAAGTTTGTGAAGGACATGGAGATGAACAATTTAAAGAAATTTGTAAATCAAGGGTTTGATTTTTTATAATTTCACCTTATTAATCATCTTTTATGTTTTTGTGCTTCCGGGAATTACATCTGGATAAATTTTTTACACATGAGGTGAGCTTTGAAGACATCAACAAAGCTTATGATTTATTTCTTGAAGGAAAATGTCTCCGAGGTGTGATTTGGATGAACAAATGAGTATGTCCCTCTGATGTTATTCTGTGTCTTCCCTTGGGACATCTCTTATCTTATTGTATGCTTCATAACTCCAAAATCCATGAATTTTGGTGGTTGATTACAATAAAATTGAAGGTTATGGTTATTCTACAACATTGCCACGGCAATTAGAAAGTAGAATCAATGGAGTTTGTATTGCTTTCAATAAATCAATAGTTGCTTTGATATTCAAAATAACTGAAAATGATACATATACATATACTTGAGATAATTATTATTATTTATTTCATCTCTCTTAATAAAAATATAATTATGTTTATATTGTTCTCTATACATAATCTTAAATATATATTTCAATTATTGACGCTGACAATCGCGTGGAAGTCTAACTAGGTATATATATATATGTTACTCGTCAAAACATTTGGGAACCGGCCCCTGAGCTAAGGTTAGTAAAATTTGTGTGTTGAGCTCTCAAATTTTGGAGCAAAATAAGACTCTTAAATTTGTTAATTCTATATTATATTATAAATTCAAAATCCAAACATTTTTTTTAATTATTTTTTATTTGAGGCCTAGGTCACCCAATTGAAAAAATATATATATAGGGTTTATTTGGGATATGGGTTGGTTTTTGACTTTTTGGCTTTTTGTCTATTTTAGCTTGAGATTAAAAAGTTTCATTTGGGATAGGCTTTTTGGCTTTTTTGACTTTTGTGAGAGAAAAAATAAAATGATTATAGTTTGAATGTGACATTTTATCTTATCAGACTAAAAAATTTATTTTGTTTTTTTGGTTACTTTAATCAAAAAACCCTCGTTTAGCTTATGCCAAACGAGGGCATAATCATTGTTAAGCCAGTTAAAATTTTATACAATCAATCCAAACAAATTGAAATATATATTATATAATGAATCCAAATAGAATCTTATGTCAAGATTTTAATAGAATAAATAATTTTATTTTAATTTTTTTGCCCTCTCTCTGTATCATATTTTAATTGAATAACCTTACTAATTTCCCTTAATTTTGTTTGCACTCTCTCTTTATCATAATTTAATTTAATAATTTTGCCTTAATTTTTTTTTTTTAACAATTTCTGTTTGACTATCAAATAGTCAATGGATTGTGATTGTGTTATCAGATATTATATTAAAATAATATAATCATTTCGTTACTAGATATTAATAAATTATGTTCTTTATATTAATTATTGTTAAACTATAAAATAACCATAAGTTTCAAGAAGCTTCTTTATATCTATGCAAGAGAAGCTAAAAATAATTTTAACCTATATGTTTGCATTTATTAATATAGAATAAAGGCCTTGTTTTGTTTATTTTGGTTTTGAGAGATAAATTTAAAAAAAAAAAATTTGAAAAAGATCTTAGCATTTTTTTTGATTTGTTTAGTTGTATACTTTGGAAATAGTTTTGTAGTATAAGAGTTTGGTATGATTTGATATTTTATTGTAATTGAGTAGATGTGTGTAAGAAAAAAAGTGATTGAGAATAAGAGAAGAGAGAGAAAAAGTGATTGATTGATATATAAGAGATATAAAGTAATATTAAATTATTTTTTTAAAAATCACTAAACTAAACAAATTTTTAAAAAAAAATTTCAAAATTTGTTTCTCAAAACAAAACCAAACCAGAACAAACAAGGCGTATGAGGTTCAAGTTGTTGATATTCTTGAGTCAGGTTTGAAGTTCTGGTGGACTATTATTGAAGTAAGAAACATGAAGAAAATAATTTATTACGAGATAAATATTCAAAAGAAACAACGCTGACCAATTTCATAAATATTGAAATAACTAATTGATGGCCCCGTTTGGTAGAGTTGTAGAAAAGTGATTATAGATTATAACTTAACAGAATATAACTTATAGCTGTGAACATAAACGTTAACCTGTTTGGTGCAGCTGTGGGATTATGTATTTAAGCAGCGGAGTAATATTTGGTTAATAAGCTGTAAAATAGTTGTTTACTATATAATTGTCTTTTCTACCCTTATATGATATAAAAATAATTATTTTGTCATTTTTTTCAGTTTTAATTTTCATTAATAAAAGTTAATATAATTAGTATTAATTAGTATCAATTAATATAAAAATTGATACATTTGCTAAAAATGAATGGAAGTATTATTGTCACAATTATTTTTCATTATAAATTAATTAGTATTAATTAATTGCTTAATTAGTATCAATTAATACTAAAATTATTAATTAGTATCAATTAATGGCTTAATTAGTATAAATTAATATTAATATTTAATTTTTATTAGTATCAATTAATATTAATAATCAACAACTGTTATTAATTAGTATCAATTAATAATTAATTCATTACAAAAGTATACAATATTAATTTGTTAATAATTAATACCAATTAATATTGATTTTTTTAATTAATATTGATTTTTTTCTTTTTCTTCAGAAATATACAATTTTTTGTTTTTTAATTAATGTAAAAATATACAATATGAATTTATTAATAATTAATACCAATTAATATTTATTTTTCAATTAATATTGATTTTTTTCTTTTTCTTCAGAAATATACAATTTTTTATTTTTTTAATTAATATTAATATTAATATTTGGGTATTGACGAGGGCATTTAAGTAATTTTAGCCCCCCACACCAGCTGTGTGCTTAAGTAAAAAATTTAAGCATTCCCTGACCAGATTTTGAGATAAGCTGAGAAATAGCTTGATTTAAGCTATAAGCTGGTTAACTTAAACTGCACAAAACACAATATTTTAGCTTAAATTAAGCTAAAAATTGAAATAAGCAGCTTGTAAACTCTACCAAGCAGGCCTGATATCGTATCTTTGTCACCACTGTTAATGATGGGTGATGTAGTGATCACATACCCTAATTTAGAAGGAAAAATGCTTGGACCTTTTTTTTAGGCTCCATAATTTTCTTTGAATCTTAATTGTTGATGTATGTGTGAGATTCACTTACGTATATATGGAATTCAAACTATCAATGGTTAAAATCTAAAAGGGTTGTTGGAGTCCCCCCAAAAAAATTCTCAATCATTGTTGATTTAGAAGTAGATAAAGATAAGAAAGACTTACTAGTAGGCTAGGTGAATTTATTGTTTAATAAATTATATGATAATTAATAATATTTTTATTAAATATTATTAAAAAATATTATTAATTGTTAATTTTTAGCGACAATTATAAGTTTTGGCGATAGTTTAAAAAAATTATCACAAAAAAATATCACTAATTTTTAATTTTCAGCGACAATTTAAAAATTCCATCACAGAAAAATGTCACTAATTATAAATTTTAACAATAAGTTACAAAAATTGTGACAAAAAAAATCATTAATTATCAATTTTTAGCGACATATATTAAAAATATCATAAAAATTATTTTTAATAATGATTTTACTAAGATTTATTTTCAATAAGATTTAATATGAATAGTCTAAATATTAAGACTTTTTGATAATTTATCTTAAAAATAAAAAATAAAAATAAAAATAAAATGAATGAAATTCTATCTAATTGATTTATATATCTATAATAATTTTCACGTGTTATAAAAATGCACTGCGTTGTCATTGTTGGTAAGAAGTTCAACAGAAACGGTTTTTTTTTCCAATAGAATCTAGAAAAAATTGGTGATAAATTTAATTTAAAGAGAGTTTAAGACATTAAATTCAATGTATTTTTTTTGAAAAATGTTTGGGACTTATTTTTGAGATAACTTCTACACTCCCAAAGTAATGTTGGCCCTCCATGTATGTGTGGAGTCTACACCATGAGTGGTTCAGATTTGTGAGGGTCTTATGGGGGTGGAGGTCTCAATCATTGCTTATTTTGTTTCCAATTTTACCCCTTATCTATCTGTTTACTTTGGTTGACTATTTGTTCAATTTTTTTCCTATTTGTTCAATTTTTTTTTTTGGTATCTGTTCAAAATTTTTCCTATCTGTTCAAATTTTTTCTTTTATTTGTAATAGTTGCCCAAATTTTATTATGTGTTCAATTTTAACAAATTTTATCGATTGGAATTCAAATTTATTTAAATGTTTAAACTCTATCTGTTTATATGTTTTTTTCAATATGATATTATCTGTGTATATGCTTTTTTCAATCTGTTTCATTATATCATCATCATCAACAACAAACAACAACAATAACAATAACAATAACATCACAAATCTAAAATGTGTCCAACAATCAACAAAAAAAAGAAAAAGAAAAAGAAAAAGATACATACATTCACACAAACCTAACTTATTTTCTCCATTTGTTTTATCTCTTTTTATCTCCATTTCATTATTATCATTATTCATCTCTTTTATTTATTTATAGTTTGCTTGGGCTCCAAGCAAAAGTTATTTTTTTTCCCTTCAAGCAAATGTTATTTTCTTTCCTTCTAAGCAACCTTTCTTTGCCTCCAAGACAATTATCTTTCTGAATTTACTTAGAATCTACTCTTTATTTTGCCTATAAATTTGAACTCATCCTTTCAACTTCTTTTTATGATTCTTCTTCTTGGTCCATCTATATCTCTCTCTCTTTTGTTCTGGCACAGTCAGTTGCCTCGTCTCAACTCATCAATAGGCAACTCCACACTCTAATTCCCCCAAACCCTCTCTCTCTCTCTCTCTCTCTCTCTCTCTTCATTTTCTCTTAATTCTGACCAGAGTCTTCGACGTAGCAACTCCGTAGTGCCTGCGATGGAGGATACCTAATCTGTCTATCTTCTTATCCTCTCTCTCTCTTATCAGCAACTTGTCTTCGGCAACGGCGATGACTCAATCAGAGAAACCCTTGCCATCATCTCAGCTTCCTCTCTCTCCCTCTCTCTTCCCGTAGGCCAAGATCTGAGTACCCTAACCCTAGATCTTTTTCCACTAGAACCATCGAACCAGTCTAGTAAAGTCCAGCTCGTTGAAGTTAACCTCAACTTCGATGGTGGCGGCGGCAAGTTCGAGGTCATGGAAACGTGATTAATCGTCATTAGCAGCATCATAATACAGTGTCGCACCGTGTGAATCAGTTGAACGCTCGAAGATCGGCGATGACGAACTCGCTATTGAGGACTGTGGAAAGAAACTTAGTGCATAGAGCTTTGTTGGCTTTGCATCAGCCGAGGCGATGAGTCAATTTTCAGCCAAGGCCGAGTTATCTGTTGACAAAGTAAAAAAATACTCGTTGATTTATCTATTGCTTGTTGTGGTTTGTATTTTTTTTATTATTTGTCTCTAGGATTTTGAGCTCAGATCTGTACGATTTTTTCCATTACTGCAGCAGTCTTGGCTAAGGCTTAGGTTAGGGATTTCATGTTCACAGACATGGTTTGGTTAGGGTTGATGATTGCTGGTGATGCTCTTCTTTTTAGCGGAGGATGGGTCGGACTGATCCACACTTCCAACGGATCAACTGGCGCTGAAAAACAATGGGGTATGCTTGTAAGACGGTCCAAAGGGGAAGGTAGTCTCCCGACGGACACTCCAACGATCAAGTTAGGTTAGGGCAAATTGAGAGAGAGAGAGAGAGAGAGAGAGAGAGAGAGAGAGAGAAAGAGAAAGAGAAGTAAGGGATGGAAAAACTTAACCTTTACCGTGTGCCAAAAGCTTCCTTATATCCTTTGCTCATTATTTCCTTGTCCACTTCAAGATGTCTTGTTGGCCGAAAGTCTATAGCCTAGTTGACATCGTTCATGGTGATTCTACCACTCCGGTATGAGGGGTCTTGCCGCATTTAATGTTACGGTGGCCTTATTAAATAACTAATGTGGATGCAATAATTTTGTAGGATCTTTGTCTGCTTACGTGGCTAATTCCCTGCTTGCTAGGTGCTTGAATGCCAGTGGTCCTAGCCTAACACTAGCTTCTCAGAGTTACCGGGCTTTTAACACCTGGGTTATGGATTGGACCCCACTGTGAGCTGGGCCTTCTTGGGTGCCCATCAGTAAGAAGGGTGCCCATTAGTATCAGTAGTCCCCAATTCCCGAGTGCAGCTTTAGTCCAATGAAGGGAATAAGAAAGAAAAAAGTAGTCCCCTAAGACACCAAAGATATCTGGTAGCCAAACGAGGAAGAGAGTCGACTGGTGTGGTGGTCGACCGTGGAGGAAGGCTGTAGACACCCCATTTTTAACCGCTCTTGAGACTTGGGCACTATTGATGGTTTACTTGGTGGTGAAAGGTGCGCAGGGCAAAAGTTCGATTTCTTCGGCAAGAGGAGAGTCAAATCCTAACCTCACACCCCATTTTGGACCAAAGCCATTTTGAATGTTTTTTACACCTTAAAACCCTCTCTATCAAAACCTTTTTGAAAATAGGTTCCTACGATGTCCTGACGCACGCATTTTGTTAAATGTCGCGCCTTTTGGTAAACCGAGCAAGGACAGAGTGGAAATGAATGAAGGAGAGATGAAATCTTTAAAAAATCTTTCAAAATATCCTGTTTAGGGGTTTGGAGTTGAAGAAAATGGGAAAGGAGAGAAGAGAACTAGTTTGGGAGAAGTTCGGCATGACTCCGGGTAGGACCAAAACTGCGCGGCTTCACCAAAAGAGGGATATCTCTTAGCACAGTTGGAGTTTTGATGCAAGGCTTCCATCATTGGAAAGCTTACTTCCGGGGCTTCAATTTTCACACAAGAATGACCTGAAAAGGCATCCAGATAAAGGAGTTAGGCTTTTTTCAAGTCGGGGACTAAGGCTGATTTTTTATGCTGGCCTCTATGGAAGTGTACCGGCCATTAATGGCCAATGCCTGCCCCATGCCGGCCAAAAATGGTAGGGTGCCGGCCAACAATGATAAGGTGCTTGCCATTGATGCCAGAAAGCAGATTTCAACAGATATTTTATCTTCAGCTGGCACAGCTGTCTTGGCTGAGATATTTTCGACCAAACCTTTGCTTTTTGCTATATAGGATGCCATATATCATATATTCAAGGGGGTTAGAACACTTAGAACTTCTTGAGCAAGTTTTGAGAGCCTCTCTTTCTACACCTCTCTCTCCACATTCCTCTCTCTCAAGAACTCTTGAGCATTTGTGCTAGAAGGCTTGCATACAACCATCTTCAACCTATCAACCCTTGAGAAGAGTTGATCACCATTGGCTTGAGGTCCCTTGGAACTTACTTTTGGGCTGATCGAAGGTTGTTTGGCTCAGATTTGGGGCTGTTTTGCTGCTGTCCTTCAAGGTTCTTCAAGGGTAAGCACTTGCTCTTTTGAAGCTTTGTTTTGCATGCTTGTTTTACTACCATTTCAAACTATTTTTGGCTTGGTTTTAAACTGAAGAAAGGTCTGATTTTCAGTCCTAAAAGTCTTGGTTTAAGCCTTGTTTGGCTAGGGGGTTGTCTCTCCCTTTTGTTCCTTAGCTTGTTTAGCTTTTGAGCCATCTTTCAAGGCCTTTCAAAACAATTTTCATGGCCTTTTGACCACTGAAATCTAGAGGATTTTCAGTGGTAAAAACCCTGTTTTGAGGCTCAAAATAGGAGGGGGTGGTCCCCCATCGTCTTGTCTTGTTTACTTGCATATTTGGCCTTCCAAAGGACCATCCCTCTATGTATCTTTGAGGCTTGGTTCAGGCCCTTTTTTGTGACTTTTAGGACCTGCCTTGACCCTGTCCATGGCTGGTTTGGTCATATTTTGCTTGCATCTAGTATGTGTTGTGTAACTCCATTCATAGCTCATCAAAGTAGCATGTGTGCTTAGCTTGTGTTGAGCCCATTTCAGTGGGTTTTTGGTGATGTTTTACCATGCCATGAATCTGTTTTGGATTGGTTTTGTCACTCCATGCTTGCATGATACACTTGTAGTGCAAATCCCCTAAACTAGCTTCATATGCTCCATGCTTTGCCATGTCATGTTAGCTTGTTTGGTTTACATTTCAGCATGTATTTGGTCATCATTTGGCATGTCATGACCCTATCCATAGTTGGTTTGATCATCCTTTGCATGCTCCATATAGGTGTAGAACAAATCTTGTTTACTAGCCCTTTGTGCATGATGTTTTGACTCATCATACTAGCATATTTTGGCTTTGCTCTAACATGATTTTATGCTTATTTTGGGCTGTCCTTGGACTGTTTTAGGCTTCCATGGCCATATCACTCGTGCTTTGTATAGCTATAGTGTAAATGCTTAGGCTAGTCTTGGGTTTTGAGGCCCCTACCATGCCATACATGTGATGTTTGCATGCTTTGCCCTCATTCCATATGCTATTTCAGTCCATGAAATGTTGTCATACACTTGCATTTGACATGCCTTGAATGCTTTATAGAGCTTGTGCTTTATGCCTCAAGAATTGACTTTTGTACATGCCATTAAGCCAAGCCTTTGGCTCATCATTTCAGTGCATTTTGGGTCTTATTATACCATGATGTAACTCTGTTTTATGTTGTCCAAGTCTTGTCACGATTGGTTTCAATAGGTGTAGTGCATTGCCTCTTTAAAGCCTTGTATGCTCCATGTTTTTGGCTTTGTGTTCTAGCCTATGTTGGCTAGCTTTGAGCTTAGTTTTGGTCTTGTTTGGACCTACCCTAGGACTGTTTTAGGTCCCCTCGGCCCTTTGGGGTTTGCCTTGTATGGCCATGGCTTAAGTCCCTTTGCTCACTTTGAGCTTTGAGCATCATAATATTCTATGCTTGCATTGTTGATTTGATTTGGCATCACTTTACATGAGATTTCAGAGCTTACCTCATTGTCATACATCCGTGTTTGTTGCTCCTTAAGTGTGCTTAAGAGTTGTCCTCTTTGTGCCTTAATACTTGAGCCATTTGGCATACATGTTTGCCTTGCCATTTCATGCTTTTCATGCCATCAATCCATCACTTTTGGCCACTGATTTGGGCTTAGTTGAGAGCTGCCCACATTAGTTTAAGTCCATCCCTTTGCATGTTGTCGCATGCCTATCTTGCATATTGTTGTATGCTTGCTCCATCTTTACACGTTGACGCATACTAGCCCCATTACATGTTGTTGCATGTTCATGTTGCATTTTGTCATGTTGTCCAAGGTTGTCACCTCACATCATGCCTATGTGCTTGTTGCATGTCATTAGCCTTGTTAGGTTATTCATATTGCATGTTTACCATCCTTACGTGTTGCATTATTTGGATTAAGTGTTAATCCGAACACGAGGAACGAGGGGCGTTTCATACTCCGAGTGATGGAACGTGTCTCAATTCTCGGTCGCCGAAGCTCTTGATGATTCATGATAGAGTTCTAGGCTTTACTTGCTTTATTTGTGCATTCGTTTTCATATTGATTTGCACAAGTTGGATCTTTGGCCATCATGCATCGGGATGCGTGATTGATGGTCGTGGATCCGACTATGCCTCTTCCTTGATGTTTTGGGGTGGCATAGTGCATACATGCCCTTGGGAGACCGTCCCTTTTCTCTATTTTGTGCTTTGTTGCAGCTTGGTGTCACAGCACACCAGTGGCCGGCAGTGCACCACTGATGGCCGGTAGTGTCACACCCTTGGCCGGCAGTGCCCTGTTGTTGGCCGGCAGTGCTCCTCCATGGCCGGCAGGCCACTGGTGAATCCCCCAGCAGTGTTTTGGTAAGTTCCATCAACAAACACTGGAAGACACCCTGCAAACAGAGCCTCTAAAGAGCAACCGGAAGGTGTTTCGAGGCGAGGAACCGAAGCGAGCATGCATACCCTCCTCTTCTTCAAACAGAGCTGGAATAGCATTCATTTACTGCTTACTTGTTAGTTAGTAGTCGTGTAATAATTAGTTGTAGCTAGTTATTAATTCGGTTTTGTAATAATTAATTAGCTCGTGAGTTAGTTGATTAGGCGGCTTGTATTATTTATTCGGACCCTCCGAGCGAGGGCAATTGTGTAATAAGTGTACGTGTGTGTGATGTATGTCTTCCAACCCACGTCTTTCTCCATTTTATTTACTAGCTTATGATGGTTAGTTTAGGGCATGTTTCAATTAGCATCTATATATAGCATGTTTGCATTCATTCATCTGTCTTGCATGCACCGGGCTCGGCGCATCATACTAACTGCATTGTATTTCAATTCCAAGTTGAATACTTGTTAGCTGTAGCATTTCATATGCCATGTTTAGAATAGCCGAGCCTATCTTAGTTGCATTTTGCATGTGTTGCATTAGCCATCTTAACATGAACTAGGATCATGCATTGATTACTAACTAGTTTCTGTTTTTGGCTTGGAGTACTCGGTAAGTGCTTATGCTTTAGCATCCTTGCATGCGTGTGAGTGACTGCCATGATAGCATGCTTACCATGAGGCTATGTGTTTATGTGATATAACTGCCTGAATGCCTGTGGGTGAAGGTTGGGTTATTTGAATTGGAACAATTCACCAATTGAGAGTTTTAAGCCCACTTGAGAGTGGCAAAATCATGTTTTCTAAGCCCACCCGAGGGTGGCAAAATCCACGTTTTAGCCTACTTGCGAGTAGCACCTTCAAACCGTTTTTCAAAACGAACATGAGATGTTTTGTTCCAACTCAGACGATCCAGTCTATATTTGTATGCTGTGTGCATCACATAGTAATTCTAGGCTAATAACCGGAATAAGAGCACATAATGTTTTCAAAACTCGATATCATGGTTAGTAGAGGCCGATCTTTGATCGGGCGAGCGGGGGTGCTCATGAAGTGACCTTCCCCAATCGTACCCAAGTTTCCGAGCCGAGGCAACTTTGGTGATGACGGACACGTGGCCTTAGGCAACGAGTCAGGGTTTTCTAAATTTTCCCAAAAATAAAATATTTAGGTGGCGACTCTGTATCTGGCAAAGCAGTCCATGTTTGGCACTTCTTTCAAAAAATCTGTTTTCAAAAACAATTTGCCGGATTTGGACTCTTTGATGATTCATCAGTCTTGCATTGCACTCTGCGAGATTAGATACAGGACCGTGACATTGAGTCCTGAACTGTAGTGAGCCCAAATGAACAAAACGGGATTTCCCTCCCGGGACGTTCAGGGACGTCTACAGTTTCTGGCGACCCTGCTGGGGAGTTAGAGAACTTGACTCGAACTCATGATATCTAGTTTTGACTACATTTATGTGTTTCTTTGCATTGCATTTGTATTGGTGTGCCTAGGACACCGTGTTTGCCGTATGCTATTCCTGAACGGTTTGCCGGAGGCTCGCTTTGCGAAGCGTGCCATAAGGCTGACCGGTTGCGGGCTCTGCCACAACGGGAACACAAACCTCGGTTTTACCGGGGCACCCCTTTTGACCATTCGACCTAGTGCACATTCGGAATCCATAGTGACCATTCCAAACTAGGACAGGTTGCTTACCCGTTTATAGGTTGTTTGAAACCACTGCGTGCGTAGTGAAACCCTAGTTCCTGACAAAATAGGACAGGTAAACCGTACCTGTAATAACCCTCAGCACGGATTACCAATAAGTTACTGATTACTGCTAAACCGAGACCGATTATGACTGATAATTGAATTGATTGAAATACTGAACTGACTGACTGAGATCCGGAATTGAATCGATTGACCGTATCTGTTCAATTGCATGTTTATCTGTTTGCCTGTTTAATTATCTGTTCAAATTTGTATGTTTAAACTACAAATTGAAGGCCTTATCGGCGGCCAAATATGAAATTGATTGATGTTCTGTGTTCCTCATAATTAATGTGATTTTATGGTATATTTAATTAAAAATCGATTTGATATGATTAAATTAGATAAAATAAACAAAATCAAAGAGTTGTGTTATTTACATTAATGCCATTGTTAGTGGACCCCTTTTTATAACATTCTTGAGCCCTTTTTCATCCAAACCAAAACATTTTGCTCAGCCATTTCTTACTCCCAACCGACCAAGAGAGAGAGAGAGAGAGGAAGTGAGAGAATTGAGCTCCTTCTTGGGTTTGTTTGGAGAATTGAAGAAATTGAAGTGTGGATTGCTAAATTGAGCTTCTAGTCTTGTGATTGAGGATCTAAGGTAGAGTAATTACCTTCTTGTTTATGAATTGAATTACTCCTTGCATGGTTTAGAGGATTATTAAAGGTTAAAGCCAAGATATGGCTTATTATGTTGAATTGAAGCTCATCTCTTGCATGCATGCTTGTATTGAGGAATTTAAAGTTGTTTTCATGGCAAATGTTACATGCATGCTCATATTTATGTTTAAGTTCATGATTTCATCATGTTTTTGGAAGTTTAGACTCATTTGAACTTGCTTTGGAGCTTTGAAGTTGATTAAAGCCTTGCATGTCACATTTGAATTGTTGTTCTTGAACTTTGGTTTCAAATGAGTTTAATTAAGCTACCCTTGGGCTTTGATTTTTATAAATTGAGCTTGGAATCATGTAATATTATGAGTTTACAAGAGTTTTCCAGAAATTCAGCCCAAGAGGATCGATTTTGATGCTTTGAAACTTGATTTTGAGCTTGAGGTTCAAATCTGGAATTTCCAGATTTTGGACCCACGCTCGAGCGAGGAAGTCCACGCTCGAGCGTACACTCTGTGATTCTGCCTTCCGCTCGAGCGAGAAAAGTTACGCTCGAGCGGGGAATGCGAGCATCCAGTACTTTGCATGTGTTCACAGTCCGCTCGAGCGAGGAAACTCACGCTCGAGCGAGGACTTGTGTCTTACGCTCGAGCGAGGGTCGAGCGTCCATCGAGCGTAGAATTGGAGCATCCAGCATTTTTGCTGTAGCACACAGTCCGCTCGAGCGAAGGGATTGACGCTCGAGCGGAGCTCCTTTGTCTGCATGTCCGCTCGAGCGAAGAAAGCCTTGCTCGAGCAAGACCACTGTTTTTCTGAAAATTCTGAAACTGTTTTCTGAGTACATCTTTGCATCCTCATTCCATCCTAGGCATCCTTAGGCCTAGTTTAAGACATCTTAATGAGGATATAGATGTAGAACCACACCGAGGCAAATTAGGGATTAAGTTATTATCTTTCCCAACTGTATAGCTTAGTGTGTTCAATCTGTTAACTGTGCAGGGTTGGCTTACCGAGGAGACGCTCTAGCTTACTGTAGCCCAGAACTCTGTGAGTAACAATTGTGTAAAGATATGTTCAAAAATGATTATCTTCTGAACTGTTTACTGAACTGAACTGTTTACCGAGTTGAACTATTTTATGAACTGTTTACTGTTAACTAAATGAATGTATGACCTATATTCTGAACTGTATTGCGGCATCTTTAGCAACTACTGTTTATTATTACTGCTACTGTTACAGAGATCTCTATCGGTTCCCTCGTTGGAACTACTACTGTTTACTGATTGATGACCATCAATTGACTGTTCGGTCTTTTAAGACCTACTATTTACTGTACTGCTACTGTCACGGATATCTCTGGAGCAAAGTGCTGCACAGACCTAAGTGCTACAGTGTGAGCCACCTTTAGAATCTGTGCGAGACACCTCTTGAATCCATACTGGGCCTTAAGCCAATCTGTGAAATCTGGAGCAAAGTGCTGCACCGACCTAAGTGCTACAGTGTGAGCCACCTCTAGAATCTGTGTGAGACACCTCTTGAGTCCATAAGAACTGTACTGTTACTGTTACTATTACTGTTACCTTTACTGTTACTGTACTGTTACTGTCACTGCTACTGCACTGTTACTGTTACTGTTATTGTTACCGTTACTGTTACTGTACTGTGACTGTTACCGCTACTGCACCGTTACTGTACTGTACTATTACCGTTACTACTACTGTACTGACACTGCTACTACCACCGTACTGTTTTGCTATCGGTTGTGCCACGTACGATTACTATGATTTCTAAATGACTGATATGACATGAAGTATAAGCCACCGACTGTATAACTGATCTACCGAGGCAAACGATTGTTTAAAATACTGAAGGGACATTCTTTCTTAACCCCTTTACGCATTGTGTTATTCACTGGGTTTTAGCTCACTGCTCATATATATATATAGGTGTACAGGCACCAGACCGCGGCTAGGAGCGTCAGGCAAGCTTTAGTTTCGTCAAGCCAACCACTGTGCCTCACTGCGAGGTTCCGAGCCTTTCAAGCTATGGCTTAGGGGTGTTCTAATCTCCCCGTCTGTCCCTGTATCTGTTTGGTATTACTGTATAGACTGACAGCACTGTACTGTACTGTTATTAAGGATTAAGTCCCTGTACTGAATGATTGTAACTATTGTGCATACCGTTCTGTATTGAATGTCTATATGTATGAAAAATCTTTTTGCATACAGACTATCACAGCTCATTGGACATTGTTTATTTACTGTTCTGGTTTCCGCCATGCCCCTGTACTCTGTACTACTGTATTACTGTTAAGCAGGCCTTCGGTAATCTCGGATTACTGGCCGGTTACGGTGCTAAACCCATAGGGGCGGGTTTGGGTCGTGACAGTACCCCAACATAGGGGTGTTTTTGGCTCTCACTTGTTTGTTATGTGCTTTTAGACTGCGTCTTTACAAGAATGCATGTATCAGTTTACAAGTTTGGGTATCAGGCCTGCGGGCACCAGTTCAGTATTTTGTGAATCAGTTATCTGCGGGTATCGGGTTCAGTTTTGGGGGTAGTAATTTGGGGAACAGTAATTCAGTTATATCTGCAGGTATCTGTCGTAGTAAAATTGAGCTGAGATGTTGTCTACTTTCTATTTCAAGGGGGGGAAGGGTTCAGGAGATTCAGTTCAGAGTAACTAGTGTTCTCTTTCGCTGAGGCAAGGCAGAGAAAGGCCAGTCAAGGCTCACCAGTTCGTCAGATCCGTCAGCCACCAGTCATATCCCTCCGTTCAGTTCAGCGGACTTATGATGACGCAAAGTTCAGAGGAAATTGTGGTTATGGCAGCCGCATTGGACCAAGGAAACATCTTGCGGGATGAGACCAATGTTCAAGTATCGTACCCGCCCAGGTCGCCTGCCGCGCACTCGATTGGACGCCACAGTTGTGTCAAGCTTGTGAGCTCACCACGTTTGAATTGATGGGAATGATTGGTGATCTTCAGCGATCTGTGGCTGATCTCGCCTACGGAATGTCGGCCTCGCCACCAACCGCGTCCTACGCTGGGAATTTTGTACCCCAGGAGCCCCCGCTATTGGGGCGAATTGTGATCGAGCTCAGCCAACCTGAGGCTGTCTCAAGCTATGGCCATGACGTGTCAACAACAACCGGGTTTCGCTCTGATATAGCAACCCAAACCCTCGATCAAGTTGAGGCTAGAGGTAAGAACAAAGTGGGAATAGGTGCTGATCCCGTTAAACAACTGTTGTGGGCAGTCGAGGCTTTGAAAGCCGGGGGGTTCAATTAACAACAAGTACTCGCAGTCGTGGCTAAGACTGTGGATGATGCTTTCCTCACTCCAACCGAGGGGAGTTCTTGCCAGGCGGAAAATCGGGATAGGCCCCGTCATGCCAGAACAGTTCCTTCCAATCCTAACTTTGCACCCGGAAAGGATCAGAAAGCCAAGGCAGCACCTGCCGATCCTTTTGCTAGTGCGTCCGGCAAGAGTCAGCAAACCTCAAAGAATCTATCTCGAGGTCGCAGGGTATTCCACGCCCTTTATATGCCTTGTCTAAGGCGCTCCAGATCCTTGCCGAAAGGGGCCATCTTAGACCCCTTGAGCCTCGGCCTCTCCCGAAGAATCTCCCTCCCTCACAAGATGTTACCTTGTACTGCGCGTACCACCAGCAAACCGGTCATAGCACCGACAACTGTTTCTGTCTTCGTCATGAAGTACAGGATTTGATCGACAATGAGGTCATCCTCCCGCCTACCTCAGCGAAGTCTGTCACTGCTGAGTTG
Organism: Camellia japonica; assembly: GCA_030407325.1. Classification (NCBI taxonomy): domain Eukaryota; kingdom Viridiplantae; phylum Streptophyta; class Magnoliopsida; order Ericales; family Theaceae; genus Camellia; species Camellia japonica. Next base: position 45,858,395 of record JAPPVO010000016.1, on the reverse strand, counting down.
TTAGATTTCGAGGATACTATAAGTATGTGATCAAGAGTTGGTCCACCTGCGGGCGGCGCTCAGTTTACTTCGGATGTGGCGTATGGCACGCACTTTAGAGCATTTGCGAATGCTAGTTTTGCACTTTCTGACTTGGGTATTCAGTCAGTTTTGTTATCTTGTATATAAGCAGTCTTTTTGTACTATGTCGGTCGGGTCTGTCTTGTTGTGTCGAGTCAGTCCTCTTGTATAGAAGTTCGGTGATTTCGGGGGTGTTACCTTGGATATCACTATTTTATTTTGTGTTTATCTTTTTGCTTTCTCTTGAGTCTATTTCTGCTATGGAGCTAGTCGCAACCCAGAAATCTGAATGAAACAACTGTGGCAGTCATATTTTTATGCCTATTACTACTTTGAGCCTGTGGTGCTAGCAAGTTTAGAATGAAACGGCAGCGCATTTCACCTGCTATTTTGTGCCTATAAGTCATTGTATTGACCTAAGTTTTTCAAAACTTTTTTTTACACTGTGGTGATGAAAATGAAGAGGAAGGAATTCCTCGGGTTTTGTAAAATTTGACCAATTGAGAGAAGGAGAGGCATGCTAAGCCCTTTATGATTGAGATCATGTTTGTTAACGTGAGTACTGAGAAGGATCCTGGCTTGATCCAGATTGGTTCCACATTGTCTTCTACGCGAGCGATTTGTCGCTTTCTTAAAAGCTTTCAAAAAATATTTTGCGCAGTCCTGCGAAGACCTGTGTAGAATCGCTCTTGAGATTGTGCAACCTAGGATCGCTCTCAGCCTCAAGATTCAACCCCTTGCTCTCAAAACCTTGAACGTGAATTCAGAATGTTCAACGGCTAACCGCAATGTGAGGCTTGTATGGCCAGATCAGAAGCACCCCTCGAACTAAGGGTAGAAGACGTCAGATAATGCACTCGAAGAGTCAAAGACGAAGGTTGGCAAGAATGCCAAATCCCAGAAGGGAAGAAAGAAGAAAGTTTTGTTGAAGAGCAACCGAGTTCCTATCCACAACACTAGGGGCAAATTCAGCCCCCCATTGGATGGACTCCTGCATCGTCAATGAATAGCAGCCATTCTCCTGGATTCAAACGACTTCAGGATCTCGAAACCATTTGACATAGACAAAGCTACACTTTTACCCTTGAGAGGCTCGCTGGGCCGAAAACCCGGAAGGGCGACCCAGGCAAAAGTTAGAGCAAGAAAAAGAAGAAAAAGAACAAAAAAAGAAAAGAAATGCAAAAAATGAAAAAAAAAGAAAGAGAAGAAAAATAAAGAAAAATGCAAAGAAAAGATGAAAAAAGAAATGAAAAGAATTGAAAAGAAAAGAAGAACAAAGCTCGCAAGGTTGAAAACCCAGAAAGGGCGGCCTTGGCAAAAGTTAGAGCGCAAAAGGAGAGGTTAATACCCGAGTGTACCTTAACCCCGAACTACGTAAGGCTTGATTCCCATTTTTGGGATACGTAGGCAACTTCACTCTGAAGTCCAGCCGTAAAACACTTCAAATCTGACTATGTCCATGTGATGGTTCTGGTCATCTTTGTCTTCTCTGTATCCGAGAATTTGGTTGTAATTGTCACTGTGAGGACTGGTTGCCATGTGCTGCGGCGCTATTCAGACTAGAGGCAACTTTCTGTTGCCATACAGTGTGCCGCGGTGCTATTCAAACAAAGGGGCAACTTTCCGTTGCCATGCAGTGTCCTTCAAGCAAGGGGCAATTTTCCTTCGAATCTGAGGTTGTGCATCTCAAGAGTAGGTTCCGTGCTCGTTGAGCAGTGGTCGTTTGCAAAAATAGTTTTTGAGAATTTTTACTGAGGTTGACTGATTTTCTCGAAAAGTATTCCATTTTTTTTTTCAAAATTGGACATTTTCTTGGACCCAAAAAGGGAAAATTTTCAGTACTCATAGCCTGACTTGCATGATTTTAAATCAGAAAATTGAACAAGCATGCTAATTTAACCCTTATATTGGTCAAAATTGTTTTAGCAGAACGCAAAAAAATAAAAAATGGTCAAAATGATGAACTAGGGGCACAGTTGAGTCAGGCTTCCTGTCTGTTCCCCCGTTGTCAGCGTACTTGCCAGAAAGGGCACTCTACTTGCCAGAAAAGGGCACAACTGAAGCTAACAAACAAAGGGCCGAAAGCTCTCTTATCCTCCGAGCAGCGAGGTATCAAGCCAAGTGCGAAGCACGAATTGGAATGGATCAAGATATTCCACTCCCTCATCTGGACAGATCTGATCACGTCCAAACTCCCCGGCAGAGCATCGTCAACCGATGTCAGCTACAGATTTGCTACACACCCAGTGTTAGCGCAACCCCTCTGTGGGAGGAACTCATCGGCTGTGAGCGGAAGAAAGAGAATCTAGCAGCATGCTAGGGACAAGAGCCCGCAACTTCTTGTTTATCCATCAACCACCCAGGGGAGGGATGAAAAATGAGAGATTAAAGAATAAAAGAGATGTACGCTGAGAGGAAAAGCAAGAAAAGGGTTTTGAGAGAAAAACCGAGCTTGAGGGCCGAGTGATGTGAGAATCACAAATAAGAAAGGGTGGGGAATAATACCTAGAGAAACTGGCTCCTCGTGCACTAAGAGGTCTCTTGCCATTGGAACACGTCTGTGTGTCGTGTCAGTCGTTTTGTTTGTTTTGATTCTTGTTTTGAGTCGTTTCGGGTGTCTGTAGATGTGTTTAGGTTGTCTTACCTTGTCTTTCTCTTTGTTGTTGAGTCGTGGTGTGCTGTGTTCAGTCGTAGGCTCAATACCCAGTTGAGAACTTATTCTCACTCTCAATTTCAAAAAATCGTTATGTACTCAGAGTGCCGTGCCATTCTCCACATTTGTACAAAACAAGATTTTGTTCTTTCAAAAACCGCAGGGTTCAACCCGGGTCATGTGGGAACAGTAAAACTAGGACCTATCTGAAGCTATATAGGTTCCAGACTTCGAAGTAAAAGAAAAAAGGAAAAATGTCGGGCATCTGAGTTTGTTTTAACTTCTGCAAGTTCCATCATCGCGTCCTGTATGTTCAGAATGAGCTGTATGTTAAAAATTAAAAGAATACTGTGTTATGAGCCGCGTGTTCAGATCGAGCAGTGTCGTGTCATGAGCTGTGTGTTCAGAAATGAAAATTTATGAGCTGCATGTTCAGAATTAAGAATGAGCTGCGTGCAAATGAAAATATATGAGCTGCGTGTTCAGGATTGAAATGTGTGCTGCATGTTCACTTTCAAAAAAAATGGGCTGCGTGTTCAACTTTCAAACAAATGTGTGCTGCGTGTTCACTTTCAAAAATGGGCTGCATGTTCAGAAGTTCATAAGTTTGGGCCGCGTGTTCAACTTTCAAACAAATGTGTGCTGCGTGTTCACATTAAAAAATGGGCTGCGTGTTCAGAAGTTCAAAAGTTTGGGCTGCGTGTTCAACTTTCAAACAAATGTGTGCTGCGTGTTCACTTTCAAAAATGGGCTGCGTGTTCAGAAGTTCAAAAGTTTGGGCTGCGTGTTCAACTTTCAAACAAATATGTGCTGCGTGTTCACATTAAAAAATGGGCTGCGTGTTCAGAAGTTCAAAAGTTTGGGCTGCGTGTCCAACTTTCAAACAAATGTGTGCTGCGTGTTCACTTTCAAAAACTATGGGCTGCGTGTTCAGAAGTTCACAAGTTTGGGTTGCGTGCTCAACTTTCAAACAAATGTGTGCTGCGTGTTCACTTTCAAAAATGGGCTGCGTGTTCAGAAGTTCAAAAGTTTGGGCTGCGTGTTCAACTTTCAAACAAATGTGTGCTGCGTGTTCACATTCAAAAATGGACTGCGTGTTCAGACATTCAAAAGTTTGGGCTGCGTATTGAACTTTCAAACAAATGTGTGCTGCGTGTTTACATTCAAAAATGGGCTGCGTGTTCAGAAGTTCAAAAGTTTGGGCTGCGTGTTCAACTTTCAAACAAATGTGCGCTGCGTGTTCACTTTCAAAAATGGGCTGCGTGTTCAGAAGTTCAAAAGTTTAGGCTGCGTGTTCAACTTTCAAACAAATGTGTGCTGTGTGTTCACATTAAAAAATGGGCTGCGTGTTCAGAAGTTCAAAAGTTTGGGCTGCGTGTTCAACTTTCAACAAATGTGTGCTGCGTGTTCACTTTCAAAAATGGGCTGCGTGTTCAGAAGTTCAAAAGTTTGGGCTGCGTGTTCAACTTTCAAACAAATGTGTGCTGCGTGTTCACTTTCAAAAATGGGCTGCGTGTTCAGAGATTCAAAAGTTTGGGCTGCGTGTTCTACTTTCAAACAAATGTGTGCTGCGTGTTCACATTCAAAAATGGGCTGCGTGTTCAGAAGTTCAAAAGTTTGGGCTGCGTGTTCAACTTTCAAACAAATGTGTGCTGCGTGTTCACTTTCAAAAACTATGGGCTGTGTGTTCAACTTTGAAACAAATGTGTGCTGCGTGTTCACTTTCAAAAATGGGCTGCGTGTTCAGAAGTTCAAAAGTTTGGACTGCGTGTTCAACTTTCAAACAAATGTGTGCTGCGTGTTCACTTTCAAAAATGGGCTGCATGTTCAGAAGTTCAAAAGTTTGGGCTGCGTGTTCAACTTTCAAACAAATGTGTGCTGCATGTTCACATTCAAAAATGGGCTGCGTGTTCAGAAGTTCAAAAGTTTGGGCTGCGCGTTCAACTTTCAACAAATGTGTGCTGCGCGTTCACATTCAAAAATGGGCTACGTGTTCAGAAGTTCAAAAGTTTGGGCTGCGTGTTCAACTTTCAAACATATGTGTGTTGCGTGTTCACTTTCAAAAATGGGCTGCGTGTTCAGAAGTTCAAAAGTTTAGGCTGCGTGTTCAACTTTCAAACAAATGTGTGCTGCGTGTTCACATTCAAAAATGGGCTACGTGTTCAGAAGTTCAAAAGTTTGGGCTACGTGTTCAACTTTCAAACAAATGTGTGCTGCGTGTTCACTTTCAAAAATGGGATGCGTGTTCAGAAGTTCAAAAGTTTGGGCTGCGTGTTCAACTTTCAAACAAATGTGTGCTGCATGTTCACTTTCAAAAATGGGCTGTGTGTTCAGAAGTTCAAAAGTTTGGGCTGCTTGTTCAACTTTCAAACAAATGTGTGTTGCGTGTTCACTTTCAAAAACTGTGGGTTGTGTGTTCACCTCAAAAGTTTGGGCTGCGTGTTCAACTTTCAAACAAATGTGTGCTGCGTGTTCACATTCAAAAATGGGCTGTGTGTTCAGAAGTTCAAAAGTTTGGGCTGCGTGTTCAACTTTCAAACAAATGTGTGCTGCGTGTTCACTTTCAAAAATGGGTTGCGTGTTCAGAAGTTCAAAAGTTTGGGCTGCGTGTTCAACTTTCAAACAAATGTGTGCTGTGTGTTCACTTTCAAAAATGGGCTGCGTGTTCAGAAGTTCAAAAGTTTGGGCTGCGTGTTCAACTTTCAAACAAATGTGTGCTACGTGTTCACTTTCAAAAATGGGCTGCTTGTTCAAAAGTTCAAAAGTTTGGGCTGCGTGTTCGACTTTCAAACAAATATGTGCTGCGTGTTCACATTCAAAAATGGGCTGCGTGTTCAGAAATTCAAAAGTTTGGGCTGCGTGTTCAACTTTCAAACAAATGTGTGCTGCGTGTTCACATTCAAAAATGGGCTGCGTGTTCAGAAGTTCAAAAGTTTGGGCTGCGTGTTCAACTTTCAAACAAATGTGTGCTGCGTGTTCACTTTCAAAAATGGTCTGCGTGTTCAGAAGTTCAAAAGTTTGGGCTGCGTGTTGAACTTTCAAACAAATGTGTGCTGCGTGTACACATTCAAAAATGGGCTGCGTGTTCAGAAGTTTAATAGTTTGGGTTGCGTGTTCAACTTTCAAACAAATGTGTGCTGCGTGTTCACATTCAAAAATGGGCTGCGTGTTCAGAAGTTCAAAAGTTTGGGCTGCGTGTTCAACTTTCAACAAATGTGTGCTGCGTGTTTACATTCAAAAATGGGCTGCGTGTTCAAAAATTCAAAAGTTTGGGCTGCGTGTTCGACTTTCAAGAAATGTGTGCTGTGTGTTCACATTCGAAAATGGGCTGCGTGTTCAGAAATTCAAAAGTTTGGGCTGCGTGTTCAATTTTCAACAAGTGTGTGCTGCGTGTTCACAATAAAAAATGAGCTGCGTGTTCAAAAACGAAGAATGAGCTGTGTACCCAGATAAACAGAGTGCTGTGTTTCGAGCTGCGTGCCAAATAAACAGAATGTTGTGTTGTGAGCCGCGTGCCAAACAAACAAAGTGTTGTGTTGTGAGCTGTGTGCCAAATGAATGGAATGCTATGTCGTTAGCTGTGTGCCAAGTCTTGCATGGTGCATGCATTTTATCTTGCTTTTTTTTGCGCATTGCACTGTTTTGTGCAGTTTATCACTCGCGCTTTCTTGCGCATCGCACTGTTTTGTGTATTCCCTCTGCGTCGCACTGTCTTTTGCATTCACTTTCACTTGCACTGTCTTGTGCACTTCTTTTTTTTTTTTTTTTTGAATCATTCGCATTGTCTTGTGCACTTCCTGGTCTAGGAGACCTTAAATCCTTTGGTCTGGGAGACCTGAAATCCTGCATCTTCATTCGCACTGTCTGGTGTACTCTCTGGTCTAGGAGACCTTAAATCCTCTAAAGGTGCAATTCCTTTAGTGTTTGTCGTGCCCGAACGACTTCTGGTGGTCTGGTATAGCCACCTGCCTGTGTTAGCGGTGAGTTCCTAAGAGATCAACTGAGACGGTGGAAACTAGAGTTCGAATGGCTTATGCCTAGAACGCAAAGGTTTGGGATTTCCGAGACTAAAGTCTGGTTTAAATACCCAGGGGTATATCCTCGGCTTGAAGTCTGTATGGCAGCCCCATAGATTGAGATAGCATATGTATGCGCCTTAATTCTGGATACTGAACCAACCTAGTCTGTCACCCTGTTGGAGAATAGGGAAAGCTGCGACCATAGTCAGGGAGAAAAGTAGTACCTGCGGTTCAACCGAGAAGAAGGGGAAGATTCCCACATCAGCATGAGGTAGGACATTGCTGAGGTAGGTCATTGCTAGTTACCCCTGTAAGGTACCTTCATTTCCTAACTACTACATCATCTAATATGTCTATTACATTTTAGCTATTACATTACATTGTACATAGCATTTATCGCATGCATTCACTGCATATCCATTGTATCGCTTGCATCCTTTCCATGTTAAGCTTAGTCTGGCATGTATCCATACCTTTCACGTTGAAACATGGTTATGAGTTTATGCGTACGTGCCTATTCCACTAAAGGAATTGTGGTTTGAGGGTGACGGCACCATTTCTGTGTTAGACGTGGTTTGTTTGTGTCCATGCCTTTTCTAGGCAAAATATGGTTTGGCCGTGTGCCTTATTCACTCCATATAGAGTATATTGCATTTAGTTTGTTGCATTCACTGCATATCCTTTGTATTGCTTGCGCCTTTCCGTGTTAAGTTTAGTCTGGCATGTGCCCATACTTTTCGCGTTAAAGCATGGTCATGTGATTATGTGTACGCACCCACACCACTAAGGGAATTGTGGTTTGAGGGTGACGGCACCATTTCTGTGTTAGACATGGTTTGTTTTGTGTCTATGCCTTTTCTAGGCAAAATATGGTTTGGCCGCGCGCCTTATTCACTTCATCCATTGCATCCATTGTATCATATTTTAGTCTGTTACATTCAGCATTTAGGATCACGATCTTTCCTCAGCAGATCATTCCCCACTTGTATCATGCCACCCAATTACTTGTAATTTGTGGTCTCTCTGTGAAACACATAGTTTTGCATGTGCTCGCACCCTTTCCACGTTGAAACACAGTTCTGTTATGTGTAAGCATCCATGCTGAGTTGTGGCCAGTACTAGGATGTAGGCACTTAGCTTGTGTTAGGCGTCGTTCGGATCGTGCCCCACTGCCTTTTCTGTGTTAAAAGTAGTTTGATTTTGCATTTCCATCCCTTTATGATATTAGTGTGTTTTTGTACTGTTGGTAGTTTGATCATCTCACATACATTGCATATCATTTGTATTGTTTCGTTACATTGTATATTATTACATTGTTTTCTAAATATTGCATATCATTCGCGCTATTTTGCGCATCGCGCTATCTTGCACATCGCACTGTTTCGTGCACTGCATCATTCGCGCTATCTTGCGCACCTCATCTGCACTTGTTAGTGCATTGCATTGTTTTGCATCCCTACCGTATTGTTATGTGTCACACTTAGGTTGCATTGTCATGCATCCCTCCGCTTGCATGGTCATGTACTTTTTACTTGCATTGCTATGCATGTTTCTAACGATGTTGTGCCGGTTAGGGTTTCTCCCTTTTATAGACACGATATTGTATGTACGGTTCATTTGAAGCTGGCATGGCCAGACGAGCCACACAGGTATTGTATGCACTCCGCGTGAAACGTGGTAAGAATTGCATAATTTTCTTACATCCTACCCGTCGGAATATGTAGGACTGTTGTTCACCTGCTTAAAACTGGTGCATGATTTGCTTCATTACAGCATCCTTGGCATGATTCTTAGTCATGCTCTTGCATCTTGCATATCATTTGCATTATGCCCCAGCCTCCGGGCGCATCTCCGCATGCCTATATTGATTGATTGTCTGAGTCTTCGGCCTTGTCAAAAATGGGTCATCTCTGGGCTTTGACACTCACTCTCGTCACTTTGTGACTGTTGAGTTCTGTCAAAGAGGGGCAACTATAGACACCCCATTTTTGACCGCTCTTGAGACTTGGTCACTATTGATGGTTTACTTGGTGGTGAAAGGTGCGCAGGGCAAAAGTTTGATTTCTTCGGCAAGAGGAGAGTCAAATCCTAACCTCACACCACATTTTGGACCAAAGCCATTTTGAATGTTTTTTACACCTTAAAACCCTCTCTATCAAAACCTTTTTGAAAATAGGTTCCTACGATGTCCCGACGCTCACATTTTGTTAAATGTCGCGCCTTTTGGTAAACCGAGCAAGGACAGAGTGGAAATGAATGAAGGAGAGATGAAATCTTTGAAAAATCTTTCAAAACACCCTGTTTAGGGGTTTGGAGTTGAAGAAAATGGGAAAGGAGAGAAGAGAACTAGTTTGGGAGAAGTTCGGCATGACTCCGGGTAGGACCAAAACTGCGCGGCTTCACCAAAAGAGGGATATCTCTTAGCACAGTTGGAGTTTTGATGCAAGGCTTCCATCATTGGAAAGCTTACTTCCGGGGCTTCAATTTTCACACAAGAATGACCTGAAAAGGCATCCAGATAAAGGAGTTAGGCTTTCTTCAAGTCGGGGACTAAGGCTGATTTTTGATGCTGGCCTCTATGGAAGTGTGCCGGCCATTAATGGCCAATGCCTGCCCCATGCCGGCCAAAAATGGTAGGGTGTCGGCCAACAATGATAAGGTGCTGGCCATTGATGCCAGAAAGCAGATTTCAACAGATATTTTATCTCCAGCTGGCACAGCTGTCTTGGCTGAGATATTTTCGACCAAACCTTTGCTTTTTTGCTATATAGGATGCCATATATCATATATTCAAGGGGGTTAGAACACTTAGAACTTCTTGAGCAAGTTTTGAGAGCCTCTCTTTCTACACCTCTCTCTCCACATTCCTCTCTCTCAAGAACTCTTGAGCATTTGTGCTAGAAGGCTTGCATACAACCATCTTCAACCTATCAACCCTTGAGAAGAGTTGATCACCATTGGCTTGAGGTCCCTTGGAACTTACTTTTGGGCTGATCGAAGGTTGTTTGGCTCAGATTTGGGGCTGTTTTGCTGCTGTCCTTCAAGGTTCTTCAAGGGTAAGCACTTGCTCTTTTGAAGCTTTGTTTTGCATGCTTGTTTTACTACCATTTCAAACTGTTTTTGGCTTGGTTTTAAACTGAAGAAAGGTCTGATTTTCAGTCCTAAAAGTCTTGGTTTAAGCCTTGTTTGGCTAGGGGGTTGTCTCTTCCTTTTGTTCCTTAGCTTGTTTAGCTTTTGAGCCATCTTTCAAGGCCTTTCAAAACAACTTTTCGTGGCCTTTTGACCACTGAAATCCAGAGGATTTTCAGTGGTAAAAACCCTATTTTGAGGCTCAAAATAGGAGGGGGTGGTCCCCCCTCGTCTTGTCTTGTTTACTTGCATATTTGGCCTTCCAAAGGACCATCCCTCTATGTATCTTTGAGGCTTGGTTCAGGCCCTTTTTTGTGACTTTTAGGACCTGCCTTGACCCTGTCCATGGCTGGTTTGGTCATATTTTGCTTGCATCTAGTATGTGTTGTGTAACTCCATTCATAGCTCATCAAAATAGCATGTGTGCTTAGCTTGTGTTGAGCCCATTTCAGTGGGTTTTTGGTGATGTTTTACCATGCCATGAATCTGTTTTGGATTGGTTTTGTCACTCCATGCTTGCATGATACACTTGTAGTGCAAATCCCCTAAACTAGCTTCATATGCTCCATGCTTTGCCATGTCATGTTAGCTTGTTTGGTTTACATTTTAGCGTGTATTTGGTCATCATTTGGCATGTCATGACCCTATCCATAGTTGGTTTGATCATCCTTTGCATGCTCCATATAGGTGTAGAACAAATCTTGTTTACTAGCCTTTTGTGCATGATGTTTTGACTCATCATACTAGCATATTTTGGCTTTGCTCTAACATGATTTTATGCTTATTTTGGGCTGTCCTTGGACTGTTTTAGGCTTCCATGGCCATATCACTCGTGCTTTGTATAGCTATAGTGTAAATGCTTAGGCTAGTCTTGGGTTTTGAGGCCCCTACCATGCCATACATGTGATGTTTGCATGCTTTGCCCTCATTCCATATGCTATTTCAGTCCATGAAATGTTGTCATACACTTGCATTTGACATGCCTTGAATGCTTTATAGAGCTTGTGCTTTATGCCTCAAGAATTGACTTTTGTACATGCCATTAAGCCCAAGCCTTTGGCTCATCATTTCAGTGCATTTTGGGTCTTATTATACCATGATGTAACTCTGTTTTATGTTGTCCAAGTCTTGTCACGATTGGTTTCAATAGGTGTAGTGCATTGCCTCTTTAAAGCCTTGCATGCTCCATGTTTTTGGCTTTGTGTTCTAGCCTATGTTGGCTAGCTTTGAGCTTAGTTTTGGTCTTGTTTGGACCTACCCTAGGACTGTTTTAGGTCCCCTCGGCCCTTTGGGGTTTGCCTTGTATGGCCATGGCTTAAGTCCCTTTGCTCACTTTGAGCTTTGAGCATCATAATATTCTATGCTTGCATTGTTGATTTGATTTGGCATCACTTTACATGAGATTTCAGAGCTTACCTCATTGTCATACATCCGTGTTTGTTGCTCCTTAAGTGTGCTTAAGAGTTGTCCTCTTTGTGCCTTAATACTTGAGCCATTTGGCATACATGTTTGCCTTGCCATTTCATGCTTTTCATGCCATCAATCCATCACTTTTGGCCACTGATTTGGGCTTAGTTGAGAGCTGCCCACATTAGTTTAAGTCCATCCCTTTGCATGTTGTCGCATGCCTATCTTGCATATTGTTGTATGCTTGCTCCATCTTTACACGTTGACGCATACTAGCCCCATTACATGTTGTTGCATGTTCATGTTGCATTTTGTCATGTTGTCCAAGGTTGTCACCTCACATCATGCCTATGTGCTTGTTGCATGTCATTAGCCTTGTTAGGTTATTCATATTGCATGTTTACCATCCTTACGTGTTGCATTATTTGGATTAAGTGTTAATCCGAACACGAGGAACGATGGGCGTTTCATACTCCGAGTGATGGAACGTGTCTCAATTCTCGGTCGCCGAAGCTCTTGATGATTCATGATAGAGTTCTAGGCTTTACTTGCTTTATTTGTGCATTCGTTTTCATATTGATTTGCACAAGTTGGATCTTTGGCCATCATGCATTGGGATGCGTGATTGATGGTCGTGGATCCGACTATGCCTCTCCCTTGATGTTTTGAGGTGATTTGGGGTGGCATAGTGCATACATGCCCTTGGGAGACCCTCTATTTTCTCTATTTTGTGCTTTGTTGCAGCTTGGTGTCACAGCATACCAGTGGCCGGCAGTGCACCACTGATGGCCGGTAGTGTCACACCCTTGGCCGGCAGTGCCCTGTTGTTGGCCGGCAGTGCTCCTCCATGGCCGGCAGGCCACTGGCAAATCCCCCAGCAGTGTTTTGGTAAGTTCCATCAACAAACACTGGAAGACACCCTGCAAACAGAGCCTCTAAAGAGCAATCGGAAGGTGTTTCGAGGCGAGGAACCGAAGCGAGCATGCATACCCTCCTCTTCTTCAAACAGAGCTGGAATAGCATTCATTTACTGCTTACTTGTTAGTTAGTAGTCGTGTAATAATTAGTTGTAGCTAGTTATTAATTCGGTTTTGTAATAATTAATTAGCTCGTGAGTTAGTTGATTAGGCGGCTTGTATTATTTATTTGGACCCTCCGAGCGAGGGCAATTGTGTAATAAGTGTGCGTGTGTGTGATGTATGTCTTCCAACTCCACGTCTTTCTCCCTTTTATTTACCAGCTTATGATGGTTAGTTTAGGGCATGTTTCAATTAGCATCTATATATAGCATGTTTGCATTCATTCATCTGTCTTGCATGCACCGGGCTCGGCGCATCATACTAACTGCATTGTATTTCAATTCCAAGTTGAATACGTGTTAGCTGTAGCATTTCATATGCCATGTTTAGAATAGCTGAGCCTATCTTAGTTGCATTTTGCATGTGTTGCATTAGCCATCTTAACATGAACTAGGATCATGCATTGATTACTAACTAGTTTCTGTTTTTGGCTTGGAGTACTCGGTAAGTGCTTATGCTTTAGCATCCTAGCATGCGTGTGAGTGACTGCCATGATAGCATGCTTACCATGAGGCTATGTGTTTATGTGATATAACTGCCTGAATGCCTGTGGGTGAAGGTTGGGTTATTTGAATTGGAACAATTCACCAATTGAGAGTTTTAAGCCCACTTGAGAGTGGCAAAATCATGTTTTCTAAGCCCACCCGAGGGTGGCAAAATCCACGTCTTAGCCTACTTGCGAGTAGCACCTTCAAACAGTTTTTCAAAACGAACATGAGATGTTTTGTTCCAACTCAGACGATCCAGTCTATATTTGTATGCTGTGTGCATCACATAGTAATTCTAGGCTAATAACCGGAATAAGAGCACATAATGTTTTCAAAACTCGATATCATGGTTAGTAGAGGCCGATCTTTGATCGGGCGAGCGGGGGTGCTCACGAAGTGACCTTCCCCAATCGTACCCAAGTTCCCGAGCCGAGGCAACTTTGGTGATGACGGACACGTGGCCTTAGGCAACGAGTTAGGGTTTCCTAAATTTCCCTAAAAATAAAATATTTAGGTGGCGACTCTGTATCTGGCAAAGCAGTCCATGTTTGGCATTTCTTTCAAAAAATCTGTTTTCAAAAACGATTTACCGGATTTGGACTCTTTGATGATTCATCGGTCTTGCATTGCACTCTGCGAGATTAGATACAGGATCGTGACATTGAGTCCTGAACTGTAGTGAGCCCAAATGAACAAAACGGGATTTCCCTCCCGGGACGTTCGGGGACGTCTACAAAGGCGCCTGACTGTAATAACCCCAACCTCTAATTAACATTAATCTATGATTTAATACGCCTAATAAGTAACTAAGACGAAATCTTGAGTTAATTAATTGTGCATTGCATTATTTGTGTTTATATCTATCTAATATAGAAATATTTGTTTGTGTTTCTGTTTCGATCTATGAATTGAAGGCCTTATCGGCAACTGAATGTGAAATTGACTTGGTATATGTATTAGTTGGAATTTTTAAGATATTATGGTAGGTCCAATTGAAATTCGAATCAGAACCAAATAATTAGAATAAAATAAGTGTAATTGTTTAATTTAATCAAAAACTAATTAATCTCACTAATGGTACCTATATAAGCCATATGTTGCCTCATACCACCACTATACACACACACTTCATCATCTTTTGCCATCAAAATGTAGGGGAGAGAGAGAGAGAGAGTTAAGTGTAAAAAGCTTGAGCTCAAGAGAAAAGGAGTTTGGATTGGGAAGAACTTAGAGCATTTGACTTGGGAACTCAAAACATCTATACATCTAGGCCATAATTGAGCACCTAAGGTAAGAAATCAAGCCTTAGTTGTGTTATTGAGGTACTTAACACATATATTCAAAAGAATTAGGTGAATTGAGGCAAGAATTAAGGTTATTGGAGTAGACAGGAAGAGTATACATACATGCATGTGCATTGCATTGCAATTAGAGCATGATGTCTAAGAATGTGTCCCATGCATGTTCATATTTTGGTTTTAGTTTAAGAATTCAACTTGTTTTTGTGTCAATATCTCTATTAACCATGTTTTGGAAAGTTGAAGCTCATATAATTGCATGCAAGTCATGTTCTTGAAGTTTCAAGTTGAATTTTGACCAATTAACTTACTCTTGGGCCTTGATTTTGTGAAATGATCCTTAATTTTTGATGTTTTCCAAGTTTAAATGTGTTTTCTCAAGTGTTTGGCCCAAATGGATGAGTTTTGTAGCTTTGAAGTTGAATTTGGGAGCTTGGAGGTGAATTTGGAAATTCCAGAATTCAACCTCTCCGCTCAAGCGATAGATCCTTACGCTCAAGCGGCCACTTTGTTTTTGCATCTCCGCTCGAGCGTGAAACGCAAGCTCCTAAAAGTTTCATGTCTTTGCAGACCGCTCGAGCGACAAGAGTTGCGCTCAAGCGAGTACTTGAGTCTCACGCTCGAGCGAGCGCCGAGCGAGCATCGAGCGGAAAAATCGAGCAAGCAGTATTTTTGCAAAGTTTATAGACCGATCGAGCGAAGGAAGTTACGCTTGAGCGCCTACTCATATTTTTCATGTCCGCTCGAGCGAAGGAAGCTACGCTCGAGCGGGACCCTTGTTTTCATCAAATTTGACTAAGTGTTATGAATCACATTTTGGCTTCCTCATTTCATCCTAGGCATATTTAAGCCCTAATTAAATCAAAATAATGAGGAATAAAAGCAGAACACACCAAAATAAGAGAGAACTAAGTTAATGATTCTAGGTATGTAATTCTATACGTATCGTTCTGTATCTGTGTAGGTCACGTGCTACAAGTTACCTGATCTGTCTACTCTGCCTGTTTGCTTGGAGCCATTTGCGAGTAATAACTCTGTAAAGTTATGTTTAATTATAAGTATTTTCTTACTGATATGATATGATCTGTTTTCTGAAATGCTATATTATGAATCATGAATGAATGTTCATTTTTCTGAAAATGTATTGTGGCATCCTTAGTTCACGTGGCCCTCACCCGGGGGTAACAATACCGTGGCCAATATGCACGTGGCCCTCGCCCGAGGGTAACAATATCGAAGGCTATATTCACGTGGCCCTCGCCTGGGGGTAACAATACCATGGCTACTTGTGCGCAAGACATGGATCTTAATGGTTGTCGGTACCGACTATGGAAATTTAATATGTCATGATAGCTAAATGGATGTACCACAAATACCTGCTAATGATTTCTGGAAAGTATGTGAATATGGATCTATTTCTAATTCAAAATCTGATATGGGACATCAGTCATTAAATTCTTTACTTTATTATTATTCACTAGGCTTCGCTCATCATTTATTTATATATGTAAGTGATCAGGCACGTGGCCAGGCTCAGTGATGACCGCCTGGAGAGTTTTTGTCAGCCAGCCTTTGTGCCTCCTGAGGAGGTTCTGCACGTCTTGTGGTCATGTTTTGTGAACATAAATGGCATCGTCTTCCTGTGAATTATGAGCAAGTTTTCTGTTATCGGTATATTACGGCTAAGTCCATTTTGGCTATATCTATAATGAATGTGACGTAAGACTACTTCATTATGATGTTATGTATATGTGTATAAAGGTTTAAAATTTCTGTCCCATATATGTCTCTATAGTTCTATGGACTATGTATGTTTTTATATTTGCTTCCGTAGTCCCTAATTATTAGTTATTCTGTTCAGAGGCCTTTCGTAATCTAAGGATTACTGGCCGGTTAAGATGCTAAACCTATAGGAATGGGTTTGGGTTGTGACACTGACCGACTGGCAAAGTTGGCCGACCAAAGAGGAAGGTGACCGACCGAGGTGGTAGCTGACCGCTGGGGAGGGTAGCTGACCAGCGAAGAGGGTGACTAATTGAAGAGGAAGGTGGTCGATCGAGGTGGTGGTCGATCGAGGTGGTAGCCGACCACTGGGAAGGGTGGCCGACTGACAAGGAGGGCAACCGATCGAGGAGGAAGGTAGGCAACCGAAGTGGTGGCCGACTGCGGAGGGAGGTGACCGACCGACAAGGAGGGTAGGCAACCGATGTGGTGGCCGACCATTCAGGAAGGTGGCCAACTAACCAAGGTGGTAGCCGACCGTAGAGGAAGGTGGCCGACCGAGGTGGTGGCTGACTGTTGAAGAGGATGGCTGGTCAATGAGGAAGGTGACCGACCGCTGAGGAAGGGAACCGACTGGCGAAGGCATTAATGGCACACAGGGCTCGAGGTACAGGAAAACACGTGATAATGTGAAGTGGAATACATCGGGGGGGAAAGAAGAGATTGCGACAGTACACGTGGGATAATCTGGATAGGTGGAAGTGGAGGGCTGTAAATAAAGGGGGCGGGGTTTGGGAAGGCGGGGGATTTTAACTGGGTGAATTTTTGAATGGGTGAATTTTAATCACGACCTTTGAAATACAGGCAAATCTTGGGCCTTTGGACTTGTGCGATTTGCATACCTTATTGCGAGAAACCAATACATTCCAAACTTTGCTTCGTTTGTCTCGTTTGATTCTCCGCTTCACCATATTGCAAACTTCCTCACTCCTGCAACCAAAGCTATATACAGAAATGTAAGGGAGATGGCACAAAACAAGGTGCCAGCCATGGTGTCTAATGCGTTAGGGGAGAATGATGGGGCTGCATTAGTGGAACAGTACAGGGTGAAGAGGCTGATGAAAAGGGGGACGACGTAAACAAGGTGACCTATCTCAGCGACGATGATTTCAGCCGCCCAACTGATTAGCCAAGTGGTGCTGGACCACTGGCATACCAAGGCGGATAAGTCCACCTTGACGGAGGAGGACTTGGAGGAATTTCGTAGCAAGTACCAGATTCCGACGGATGTAGGGTTGAGATTGCCAACGGCAAATGAGAGGGTATCAGATGCTTGGCCAGTAGAGGTTCACGCTATACGAAGAGGTGCTACGTAGGGGTCTGAGGTTGCCTCTCCCACAGTTGGTGGTTGACATGCTAAACCGCCTAGAGGTGGCCCCAGGACAACTGATGCCGAATGCATAGAAGATTTTATTTGCTTGTGCGGTCGCGTGGCCACGGGCGATCGGAGGGGAGGCGATGATAGTAGACGAATTTTTTCATGTTACAAGGCCTCAGGGCAATAAGAGACATGGGCGACCCTGCAGGCAATAGCTGGGAGGGCGTTGGTGGCGAGATTACCCTTGTCAGTGAAGAGGTGAGGGCTAAAATGGTTCTTCATGTCGGTAGACGGCAGAATAGGAGTTCGTACGAGTTGGAAAGTCCCAACCAAGTCGGTTGAACCAAAGTTGGATTCTGCGGCGGAGAAGTGGGTCAAGCAGGTGAAGGAGTGGAGGGAGAAAGATGGGCTAAAATGGGATGACCTAGTCCAACCCTCAGCCTTATTTGCCTTGAAGTTAGGGCCTGAGCCAACTGATGGAGATCCTGCTCCAGAGGAAGTGGAGGCGAGGAGGAAAACACAAGACGTAGAGGGTGTGTGAGCTTTTGCCGTGGTGGACCAATATAAGGAAAAACAGTTAGGCCTAGCGCCGAAGCTGGTTGCAAAGAGGTCAGTCCAACCACGACCCAAACCCTTGGAAGAAAAAGACTTGGCAACATTTGTGTCTCTACGAGCGCTGGTAGATCCATTGAGAGAGAAGAGCAAGAAGGATATAGAGTTGGTTTTGAAAAAGAAGAAGAAGTGAAAGATGGTGTTAGAGGGAGGTAAAGAGGGAACGCCGCGGAAGAAGACCAAGGAAGGGGCAGTGGGAGTGCTCCCAAAAGTAGAAGGAGAAGAGGCCAGGGTTGGTGTAGAAGCGGAGGCAGGGTTGACCGAGCCCTCGGTCGTCCAAGTGCGAAACGGGATAGGCGACCGAGAAGGGTTGCCAACGACCGACCAATCGATAGACGTGCCTTCCAAAGAGGTGCTCTCAAGGGAAGTGCCCCCAAGTCAGGAGTTGTGGAGAGAGCGGGCGAGAGAAGCGGAGACGAGCGCAGTGCTGGGGTCGTTGGAGACTGCCATTCATCATGTGCGCGCGGTGGTCGGCGGCTTGGTGGGTGATGGGGGCAAAGCCAAGGTGGTTGCAAGCTGCCAGCTGGGAGTTATAGAGGATACGGCCGTGCGAGGGGTGTCTTAGTATACAGAGGCAGACCTCGTGAGAGGGTCCTGTTCGGTGCAAATGGAGGCGCTAACCCTGATTGTCGTTTTATTGGGCAAAGGGGCAGAGACGAGGGCAGAGGCAGAACCGCTTAAGGCCTAGTTGGAGGAAGCACGATCGCATCTAAGGGTGTGTGCGGTGCGAGTTGGTGCGGTTTAGGAGAAAAATAGAAACCGTATGGCGGGTGGCGGATTGATAAAAATGTCATTAGAATTTGCCATTTTTCTTATAAAAAATCGGCGGTTCGGTTGGCAAATAATGGCAAATTTGCCTTGGCAGTTTGGGCGGATTGGCGGTGTATAAAAGATATAATTGAAATTACAGAACTTGAATCAAAGAGTAAAAAGATCTAATTTATAAAGTAATTGAAATAGTCAAAATTAAAATATTCATCTAATATAACATTAAACATTAACAAACTAGTAAACTAAAAATCCAATACTCCAAACAAATTATACAATAATAATAATTTAACAAGGCAATAAATACTAAAAAAAATTCAAAAAAAACTTCTAAAGTTGATCTAAGTTCAACATAGTTCACAAACAATCCAACATACTTCAACATAGTTCATCCAACATCCAACACCTAACATAGTTCTAAAATAAATTCTGAAAAGTTAATCAAAGTCTACAAACAATCCAAAAGTTCACAAGCTAATCTAAGTCCAACATCCAACATAGTTCTAAAAAAAAAATCTGAAAAGTTAATCAAAGTCCACAAACAATCCAAAAGTTCAAAAAGTTAATCTATTCATCAAACTCCACAATTACTTCAACTCTTCACAATTGCTTCAACCAAACTCCAAAAACTTCATTAATCTGTAGAAATAAGCAAAAAAAAAAAAAAAAAAAAAAAAAAAAAATCATCAAAATCATTATAAAAAAAATAAAAAAAACAATATAACAAAATAATATTCAAGAGTAAGAATTAAGTCTAACCTCAAGAACTTTAAAACCAAACTAACTTGGAGACAAATTAGTCCTCAACAATAGTTGCTTCTTGTGTAGTAGATGATGCAAAAAATTTTGAAAAATAAAAAATATTTTTAATGTTATTCAAAATTACATAAAAACTAAAATCAATATTGAATAATTAATTTAAAATAAACACAAATCAAAAAAATTACCTGACTCAATTTCTTCATATTGTTCAACATCATCCATACATTCTCTAAGATTGATTGGAATTGATGTAGACCGTAACAAATTTTGTGCACAAATTAGCGCCTCCACCATCTTTGGCATCAAAGAACTCCTAAATGGATCAAGCATACGTCCACTAGTACTAAAAGCTGACTCAAAGGCCACTATAGAAATTGGGACAGCCAACACATCTCTTGCTATTAGAGAGAGAACCTTATACTTATTGCCATTAACCTTCCACCAATTCAAAATATCAAAGTTTAGAACTCTTGGGTCTACACAACCATCAACCAAATATTTTTCCAACTCTGACTTGTTTTCCACACTTTTTTCTGACTCTAAATGGTTAATATATTGAGAGGCAAAGAGTGTCATGGGATCTTCATCTTCCTCTTCATCAACTTTCATCACTTGAGGAGCTTTACTTGCAAATGAAGGTGCAACATTAGCAACATTGTTCTTTTCAACATAACGATCAAACAAGCGCTCCAATGTTGCCTTCACCCTCGCCACTAAAATTTATACCTTGTCATTTTCATACACTTTATTGAATGAAAACTTAAGATATGTCAACTTGTAGCGAGGGTCTAACACAGTGGCAACATATAACAAGAAATTGATATTATTAAGATTCTCCCAATATTTGTCGTATTTCAATTTCATCTTATCAGCCATGTTACTCAACACTGCATCTCCACTTTTACTCAATTGAACTAATTTAGATTGCACCGATACAAGTTGATGAAAAAAAACATTAGATGTCACATGCAAGAATCCTAAAAGTTGCAAAGTCACCTGATAAAAAAGTCTTAAAAATTTTACAAAGACTCTAGCTATATCCCAATCTTCTTCTTTAGGATATGAAATGAATCTTTTTCCTTTCCCTTTGCCTCTTCCACCATCATTCTCATTTGCATTCTCATTTTCATCATCATTTTTCATGAAAAATAACTTGAATCGTGGGTCTTCCTCTTCTAAACACTCAAAAGCTTTTTGGAATTTCTCGGCTACCTCCAATATCAAATAAGTGGAATTCCACCTTGTTGGAACATCAAGGCATAGCAAACTCTTACAAGTAATCTTTTTATGCTCCACACAATTTTTAAAAGTTTGTAGCCTAGCTAGAGATGACTTTACATATTTCACAGCTTTTCGAATTTTGGCAATTGAGTGATTTTGTTCTTTTAAACCATCACAAACAATTAAATTCACTATGTGTGCACAACACATCATATGCAAAAACTCATTTGCCAAGTTAGTGGAAGGCCAATCTTTGGTTCTTCTCTTCAAAAATGCAATAGCACCATCATTAGAGCTTGCATTATCAACTGTAATAGTGAAAATCTTATCAATCCCCCAGTCTTGCAAGCATTTGTCTAATTGTTTGTCAATTGTCTCACCCTTATGATTAGGAACTATACAAAAACTAAGAATTCTTTTGTGCAAATTCCAATGATTATCAATCCAATGGTCGGTGACACACATATAATTTAGATTTTGAATTGATGTCCAAGTGTCAGTGGTTAGGCATACTCGTTGTTTTCTTAGAACTTTCTTCAATTTTTGCTTTTCATCAAGAAATAAGTTCAGACAATCACGAGCAAGAGTAGTGCGAGAAGGGACATGAAGCTTAGGTTCCGTAACTAAACAAAAATTTCTAAACCATTCCTTCTCCACATGCCTAAAAGGTAATTAATCAATTATAATCATCTTTGTTAGTGCTTCCCTACAAAGCTTTTCATCATATCCTACTGCTTTGAGAGATCCAATCCTTCGACCATCATGTTCCTTTTCTTCTTATTCTTTTTTAACAAAAGAGAGCGTTTTTTTGTTCACTTCCCTAATAGGAGACTTTATACATTGATGCTTAAGGTGGTTCCACATATTACTAGTCCCATATTGTCTTCCACGGGCACCATAATCCTTACCATAATAATTACAAGCAGCCCTAGGTTTATCAGGCTCACAATCATCAAGTAAAGTGAAATGTTCCCAAATCTCAGATTTCTTTTTATCCAAATTAATACTAGGGCATGGACGAGTTTTACCAGAATTTTTGGCAGGCATTATGGTAGTGGTAGAACTAGCAGCAGTGGTTGATTCTGCAGTTGGTGTAGGATTTCCACCAGCATTTATATTTTCCTCATCCATTCTCTATTACAATAATAAAAAATTTATATAAATGATAAGTAAATAAAGCAGGGATATATAAATAATATATAATAAGTAAATTTATATGAATTACAAAAATTTTCCTCATTGATGTTTTATATATATATATATATATATTATATTATATTATAGCGACCCCGGTCTTTTCCCATTTGGTTGTTGTATCCGGACTTAGGTTCCGTGGATCTTGTCATTATTTAATTGTTGTTGTCGTCCTTTAATTTCTTATTTTGAGTTATAGGATGTATTGGGCAGGTTTGTTGCAGGTTGGTTGGGTTTAGGAACCAAGTGTTGCTGTCCAGATTTCTGGACCTTCGCTCGAGCGAGGAGTTGGTCGCTCGAGCGAGCTTTTGTTTTTGGTCCTTCGCTCGAGCCAGGGTTTAGTCGCTCGAGCGAGAGTGGAGTTTTGTGTTTGGTGGCTCGAGCCAGTATTTCTTCGCTCGAGCGAGCGATTGCGTCTAGTATAGACCTGAGAGCAGTGGTTCTTCGCTCGAGCGAGATTTCCTTCGCTCGAGCGAGAGAGGTGTATGTTTGCGAGTTCTTCGCTCGAGCGAGCATTTCGTCGCTCGAGCGAGCTTCTGGGTTGTGGACCTGTGGCATTGTGTTCCTGGCTCGAGCGAGACTTTCTTCGCTCGAGCGAGGCTTTCTTGTGTCTGGTCGCTCAAGCGACCAATCCTTCGCTCGAGCGAGCCTGTCAGGTTTAAATAGGCAGCAGCGGGGAAAATTCAATTTTTTAATATTCTTTTTGATCCAAAACCCTAGGTCCGACTTCTCTCTCCCTCCACTCACCTTCTCTCTTAGATTTCATCTCTTTTTAGGGTGTTTCTACCCTAGGTTCTTTATTAAAAAGATAGAGGGGATTGAGGGTTTCGTTTTAATCTGAGAATTTAGCGGTTTGGAGCACTTTGGATTTTGGGTCATCATCTTCATCTTCTCCATTCGCGTTATTTACTTCGAGGTAGGGATTTCCTACTCCATATTATAGGTTTTATTCTAAGTTTTGGTATTTTGATATGTTGGGGGTTGTTTGGTAATTTTGGGAAAAACCCTAGTGTTGTAATAAATTAATTTGTATAATTAATTTAGGGAAAACTGGTGAATTTAGTTGAATTCATGGAATTGGGAACATTCGAGATTTAATGGTGTAGTCGAATAGTTTCATCACTCACCTATGAAAATGTTGCATTTATGCTTATTGATACATTTATTTCCTGTTTAGAAATAACTGTTTTGGGCTATCGGTGGAGGATAGTCGTGATTGTTGTAGACATTGCATGGGGATTAGGGAAAACTGAAACTAATCACATTGGTTGAGTCATTGATTTTGACTGTTGAATTAATACAGAAAATACATGTATTGATTGAGTATTGTATATGACAAGTGTTTAATACATTGTATATGTATTTTGTTTGGGAGGAGATAGGGGATGTACTCTACGATTTAGGGGAAGATAGGGGATGGACCTCTAAACCGGATTTTGTTTGGGAGAAGATATGGGATGGACTCCATTAGCACCACTAATATGTGTGCTTATTGATTTATGGAAGTGTTTTTACATGTTGTTGATACAGCACTAAAATGTGTATCAATCGGGAAGTATGGAAGTGTTTTGGTATGAGCCTTAGTCTCATTTGTTTTGTTGATATTGGAAGTAATGTTAATGTGATATATAGTTCACTGTTATAGTTTGGCCAGGTTCTGAGCCACATTGGTATAAATGGAAAGTTAAATAAATAATGGAAAGTGAAACATGTCATGAAACTGTAGGTTGATGAAATGGATATTTGTGTTAACCATCTATTGAATGCTATTGCTTGATTCAATGCTTATATTTGGTTTAGTATATTTCTACTGGGATGTGGCTCACCCTATACGGGAACATCATTTTCAGGTCCAGGTGATATGCTACCTCCAAGGACTTCGCTTGGAAGGATTTGGATTTTGAAGACTTGTCTTTAGTTATTTGCTTTATTTGATATTACATGTAAACATTCAGGCCAAGGGCTTAATCTGTAGTTGAGTTAGAACTCATATTTTTGTGTCCAAGTGTTAGCTTGGAAAGATGTAAGCCTGTAGGGCATTTACTTTGATGTTACATGGGATGTCTTTCAATAAAAGTACTCTGATAGATGATATAATAATTGGTTTTCTTTTATCAATGCATGTTAATGTTATATATATATTATGGGTTTATTTTGAGGGCGTTACAATATTATATAATAAGTAAATTTATATAATAAGCAGGGATTTAATTTATATGAATACAAAAATTTTCCTCATTGATGTTATTTATATATATATAGAGCAAGGAAGGGATCTATTATATATATATATATATATATATATATGTACGTAGATAATAGAACAGAGAGAGATCAACGAAAAAAAGAGAGACAGAGAGAGCATTGAGAGAAAAGAGTAGAGAGAGAGAGAGAGAGAGAGAGAGAGAGAGAAGAGAGAGATAAACTAATAGCGGTGGTGAGTCGATCAGCATAGCAATGACGGTGAGGAGATGAAAGGCTAATAGATCGGCAATGGAAGGAGAAACCAGCGGTGGCGGTGAGGAGAGGTTGGCGGCAGTGAGCCGATTGGCACAACAGCGGCGAATCGGCGATGAATCTGTGTGTGTGTGAATTAATGAAATGTTTGTGCACAACAGCGGTGATGAATCTGTGTGTGTGTAAATAAGATGAAATTGAAATGTGTAGGTGGGTGTCGATTAGGTTTAATTGAGGAATTATTGTGTGTGTGTGTGAGTATAACTTGGTTTGTGTGTGTATAAGTATAATATGTGGGCTTTTTTTTTTTTTTTTTTTGAAACATAAGCAGGTCGGGTCGGTTAGACCTACGGGTTGGGAAATTTCACCCACCACCTGTGCCGACCTGCCAGTGTTGGGCCTCCCACCTCCCCAACCCGCCTGCCAGAATTGAAATTTTGTGTGTTTCGGAGTGATTCGGTGCGGTTTTGGAGGTTTTGGCGGTATTATGCACAACCCTAGTCCCAGTTACAGAATGTGAGGGTGGAAACAACGGGCTAGAGGAAAGTGGCGCGAAGTGCATGTGCTAAGGGCTTGGCGTACGCTCAGAGGGCAAACAAAATGGAGGTGTTGGTTGTGGTGCAGGGTTATATGGCTGAGCGCACCATAATGGGCTAAGTTGAGGTCGCCGCCGAACTATCAGTTGTTAAGGCAGAACTTGAAGCGACACGTTGTAAGGCGGTGTCAGAGTGAGCAAAAGAAGACCGATAAAGCTCAGCAAGCCTACGCCACCACCAACGAGTGATTGGAGGAGGCCCTCGTAAATAATGAGGAACTGCGTGATCTGGCCTTGAAGGACAAGGAGGTGGTAGATGCATGAGTGGCTGAGTTGGATAGGGCCCTAGAAGAAGAGAGGGCCAAGACAGTGGAGTTAGCCAGGGTATTGGCGTCTGAAAGGGCTATTTATCCAGATGTGTGCATAGCTGCAGTGTAACAATTTAAGCTATCCCTTGAGTTTCAAGTGGTCATTGAAGCAGCTGTGGCGATAAGCTTGGCCAGGGAAGAGGAGGGTGGTGCTGGATCGTCGAATGTGGCGGCTGTTGAGCTGGTGAAAGGGCAGACTAGGGAATAAATAATCCAGAGGTTTCAACAGTCGAACTATTACAAACACGAAATGAGCATGTACTGGGATAGTGGCTGGACAAGCTTTAAGTACAAGGTGGAAAAGCTCTTTCCAGACATGGACTTTAACGACGTGAGGCCAGGAGAAGGGGACATTGCCCAGACCTCGCTGGATGAGAGTGTAGAAGAGGAAGGCTTAGCATCCAACGAGGACGATGGGGGCGAAGGCGGAGCAGTTTGAAGAGCCCCCATTTGTTTTTTGTTATTGTTTTTTTTTTTTTTTGAATTGAAATGGTTTTTTGTACTAAAATAGATCTTTGTAAAGAATTTGTGTTCAAATTACAATGGTTATTTGTCTAATGTTTGTATGGAATATGTGTGTTGTGGCTTGGTTTATTTGTGTTGAGACTACAAGGGCAAGTTTATATATATAGTTTTTTTTATAAAAACTTACCTGGTTCAGAAAATATTTGTGCATGTAATGGTAATGATAATATTGTGAACTGACTTAGTGATAATATAAGAAAAGACTATGAACAATGTGAACTTGTACGATTTGTCCGTTGTGTGTGCTAATTGGAAAAATGAGGTTTGGAGAATGAATCTTTGTAAATAAGAGTGACATGGGTTTTGACTGAAAAAGGAATTAATAAAGCATGCAACTAGCTGGGGTCTGAATGCTCAATCTGGTTAAGGCTTAATGGAACTTAGTCTGGCTGAGGCTTATGTAACTCAAGCTGGCTGAGCTCTTCAGGCTCAGTCTGGCTAAGACTTGAGATACTCATTCTGGCTGAGGCTTATTTAACTTAATCTGGCTGAACTCTTTAGGCTTAGTCTAGCTGAGACCTAAGATGCTCAGTCTGGCTGAGGCTTGAGATACTCAGTCTAGCTAAGCTCTTTAGGCTCAGTCTGGCTGAGAGTTGCAATGCTCAGTCTGGTTGAGTTTTGTTTAACTCAGTCTGGCTGAGACTTGCAATGCTTATTTTGCCTGAGCTCTTCAGACTCAGTCTAGCTGAGACTTGCAATGCTCAGATTGGCTGAGGCTTGTTTAGCGCAGTCTGGCAGAGCTCTTCAGGCTTAGTCTGGCTGAGACTTGTAATGCTCAGATTGGTTGAGGCTTGTTTAGCTTAGTCTGGCTAAGGCCTGTTCTTCAAGAAGAAGGGTACAACACCACAACATGTAGATTGAAAATTTTTGTCATTAAAGCATGGTCCTGCGATCATAGAGTTACACATTGTATGGCAAAGGCAAAAATAAACAAATGTTCTAAAATAGCAAAGTAAACCATCCAACAGTAGGACCATACAAAAACGGAAGAAGCCATCTTATTAGATGTATCGCTTCAAGTGCTCAGCATACCATAGGTAAGGGAGGTCTCTGCCTTTTATGTCTTGCAGACGGTAGGTGCCTGGATGTGGCCTGGATTTGACAATGTAAGGGCCTTTCCACTTAGCCGCTAGTTTCCCCTCGGTCAGGTTTTTGGTTGCAAGGGTTACTGCTCGCAAGACTAGATCTCCCATTGTGAATTCTCGAGGTCGGACTCTGTGGTTATAGTGTTGCCATACTTTCTACTGGTATGAGGCCAGTCGGACGACGGCTGTTTCTTGCAGTTCTTCGATAAGGTCCAGGTCGACCCTCCGAAATTCTTCATTCAGTTGTGAATTGGGATGGATGACCCTCGGCGTCGGTAAACCAATTTCCACAGGGATGACTGTCTCGGCACCATGTATTAAGTGAAACGGGGTCTCCCCAGTCGGAGTTTGGGCTGTCGTCCGATAGGCCCAAAGAACGTTTGGTAACTCCTCTGCCCAGAGTCCCTTGGCGGCTTCCAATTTAGTTTTGATGATCTTTAACGAGGAACGATTGGTGACTTCGACTTGCCCATTGGCTTGGGGATGGCCTGGAAAGGAAAACATGGTTTGATGCTAAGCTTTTCACAGAATTTACTGAACTTGGCATTATCAAATTGTTTGCCATTATCTAATACGATGGCCTGGGGGATTTCGAATCGGCACACGATTGACTGCTAGACGAACTTGGTAGTGTTCTGCTCAGTGATTTTAGCAAGAGGTTCTCATTCCACCCATTTGGTGAAGTAGTCAATGGCAACCACAGCGAACTTGACTTGGCCTTTGCCTATAGGTAAGGGACCAATTAAGTCGATACCCCACTTGGCAAAAAGGTAGGGACTGCTGAGTGTGATTAGCTCTGCTGGTGGTGCATGAGGTATGTTGGCAAAGCGTTGGCATTTATCACACTTAAGCACGAAGGCACTGGCGTCTTGATTGACTATGGGCCAGAAGTAGCCCGTTCGGAGAATTTTATGGGCCAGAGACCGTCCGCCTGAATGGTTACCACAGACGCCTTCGTGTATTTCACTCATCATATAGTTTGCTTAAGTAGGACTTAGACATCTGAGGTATGGGCGTAAGAATTCCCGTTTGTACAATAGACTGCCGATGATGATATAATTACATGACCGGGCCCTAACTTTAGTAGCCTTCTGTTTATTGTATGGTAACACCCCTTGTTCCAAGAACAGGATGATGTCTTGGGCCCATGGGATAGGCTCGTTCTGGAGGAAATGGACCTCTTGTGGATCTGGCGAAACGGCTAGATGGATCAGGTATTTAACTCGGATGCCGTGACTGAGGTCCGACTGGTCGGTCGAGGCCAATTGAGCCATTTCGCTGGCCTGAGAATTTTCTGACCTAAAAATGTGCTTGATTTGGAAACTACTGAAAAGGCGGACAAGCGGAAAATCGAGGTCTCTGGCCGGTTTAGGAGATAAAAATGGCTATGCTCATATCCCATTTAACCTTGGTGAATTAAGGCATCTTCTATTTATTGCACTTTATTATTGAGCTACTCATGCAGTTCACTATTAATGTAGCAGAAATGTGTAAAAGAGGAAGTAAGGTACTGATCTTCTGTTAATTCAAAGAGAATACCAAAAGTAAGATCATTCTCTAGAATTTACGAAGAATATATCGAAAATAAATGTTTAACAACGGTTAATTCTCACAGAATATTAAAAGTTAAAAAGAAGAGTATAAACTCTAAATTATATTAATTTTCAAAACTCCCTTTTGCCATAAGGTCTATAATCATCTTAATTAGTTATTCCAAGTAAAAAAAGAAAAAAAGAAAAGTTCTACCAAGCACAACATTATTTAGTCCAACCTCATCATCTATGAGTTAACCAAACATGATCTTATGGCGAAAGAGTGACACAAATATATGTATTGGTCAATTTTTCTTTTATCAGCGAAAAAAATATTGAATATAATGAGTGTCCATAGTTGCAAGCAATAACTAGTTTAGAGACTTGAATTCAATGAAAAAATTCCTCACCTGAACCAGGCAGTTGTAGATTAGGCAAGCCAGGGTCTTCATGCACAGATGGCAATTCCCATTCAAAAAAAATATTTCCTGGAGACCATGAGAGTTCTTGAGCAGGTGCTGATAGGTTAGATAAAAAACAATCTAAGCTAGAAAAAACCTGATCAAGACACAAGTCATTCAGCCTAAAAATTCCTCACCAGGCCTAGGTTCTTGAACCACAAGTCCAAAATCGCCTATCCATGTTAATTTCTCAGCAGGTTCAACTATAAAGTATTCTTTTTCACTAATAAAAAAAAAAAAATGTTAGGAAATAGGTTTGTAAAATATAAGCAGTAGTTTAGCAAGTTTTGTGAAAATTCATAACATAATTAACAAAAATAGCCATGGTAATTACCTTGGAAAGGTTTGTTTCTGTTCCACAAGTTGTCGATATTTCCACCGGGGAAAGGCAGGCCTTGAGCAACCTGGGTATTGTTTTCGCAATAAAACTCCTCACTAGAAGTAGGCAGCTGTGGATTTAGCGACTCAGGTTTGGAAATGTACCCTTCAAACGCAAGTATGAAACCTTCTTCAATAAAATTATACAATAAAAATATAGCAACAAATATCAGTCAGCGTGACATTTTGCACTCACAAAAGCTTGAAGCCTGAAGGACTACACAAAAAACCACAGAAAATTATTCAAAATGAATTGTTTGAGTGAAGCAGGCAGAGAGAAACTTACAAATGATTGACAAAATGCTCAATGTGATGAGAGCTTGCAATATCTCAAATGGAGCTTTGTTAGTAATTTATAGGCCTCCATGCATTGTGCCACGAAGAAGAAGACGAGTGCAGTTGTGGGGGATTCATACAAACTTTTTAAGAAATCATGAAGTTCTGCAATTGATAGTGTTCTGTACATCACTTTGTAGCTGTTCAAACTCTTACGCTGTGTTTGGTTGGGGAATTTGGAGAAAGGATTTTGAAAGGAAAAGGGAAAAAGTGTGAAATGCAGGTATATTTTATTTTATTTCACCTATCTTTTCCATTTTCCTTTCCAAATTCCTTTTTAAATCCCTCAACCAAACACAATATTATAGTTGTCAAATTGATGAGAATTGTATTGAATTCTAAATTCGAATCAAATCAAAAATCATTAACATTCTATACAAACTATAAATATGATAGTAAAGTGTGTGTGGTCTGCTGTCTGGATGCTCCAGCAGAGGGCTTTATTGTTGTCTTTGTTTTGTTTTTTGGCTGGTTTTTAGTATTTCTATCTGTTGGTTTTGGCATGTTTTACATTTCGGTTGTATTTTTGGTTTGGGTTTGTTGATTGTGGTTGGTTACTCACCAACTCAGGCTGTGTGCTAGCATATGATTGGGCGATCTCAACAGTGCCAACCTAGTTGGGATTGTTTTGTTTCGCTATGATGCCCTATGCACTCCCCTTCCCCTTCCCCTTTCCCTTCTTCTTTATTGATGTATTTCTTTATTCGGTCTTCATTAATAAAGTTCCCTTTTCTTCGTTGATCAAAAAAAAAAGAAAAACTATCGCGTATATATATATATATATATATTTGGGCACATATTACTGAACTATTCTTAAACAAGAATATGATTATAGGGTCGAATTAGGAATACATTGCGTTTATAGCGAGAGATGTGCGTACAAATCCTATAAACTATAAAGTCATTTTAAAATTATAATATAATCGCTATTGGCATTAAAAAAAATGGAGTTAAAAACCTATATGGAGTATAATAATAAACATAATTAAGTGAATGGATTTTATTTTAAAACCTCCAATATTTTAAAAAGTGTCTGATTATCATTATTAAAAATAAATAAAAACTTGTGAAATATATTAAGTTTAACTCATGTAATTTTACATTATATTTATTTCACCAAAACAACAATATATAATTCATGAGTACAAATTACTGTAGCTTTGAACATTCTTAAACGATGTATTGTAATATATATTTTTGGACATGTTGAGTTTTACTGAATTTTATTAAAAAAATTAATCTGATCATCAAAATAATAAATCATACCCATGTATTGATTATTTTTGTACTAAATATTCTTACAAACTGGATTATGTCATATATATGTATGTATATGTATATATGTATATATATAGAAAGAATTGAAATCTATCAATTATGATAGTTTCAAACGTTACATGAACTACAAAAAATAAATCACATAAAAAATTAATTGTGAATCATGTGATACACTATAAATTCTACAAAAATGTTTTAGAGCTCTAATAAAGGAGCTCTAATAGCTCTAATAGAGTGTGGGTCCCACTGTGATAGTGAAGTTTGTGTCTTGTGATTTTTTTTTTTTTGACTTTCCATATCATTAGAACTTATTGATTTAGAGGAATGTATCATTATTGTAAATTCTATCACAAAATAGGTTTACTCATAAATTTGTACTGAATGAATAAAAGAGATCATGATTATCAGTGGCCTGACTAGCAAATAGAAATGACTATATTCATATCCAATTCAACCTTAGTGAAATAGGTAATATTTACCCTCCACTAGCCATTATATACACACTATTATTGAGCAAACTAATGTTTTTCACTACCTTGTTTCATTTCTTAGTGAAATGTAGCACTGAGGGGTCAGATTGATCCATCTGGATTTTCACACTTGGGACACATTTAATTTCCTGATAATAATAGGTGAAATAAGGTCTCGTTTAGGAACAAATTATTCTAGCAACTTTTTAACTTTTTGGCTAAACTATGAGATAAAAAAAACTAGTATGTTTGGAATGACGTTTTGATTTTTTACGAAAAAATGTGCAAAAAAATAGAGAAAAGAGAATTATTAACTTTTTGGTATAGGTTAGAGGCTTTTTTATTCTTTTAGTTACTTTTTGACTTTTAGACTAAAACAAGCACATGCCAAACGAGGCCTAAGTTATCAAAAAGTGTTCTATTGAATAAGTTCTTCCACTTGGGCCAAAAATAATCCCTTGTATGTGAGATTGCCCATGATTAATTAATTAATTAATTAATTATTTTGAATTAAAAGAGTCCTACCAAGCAAGTACAGGATTATTTAATCCAATCCCATCTTTTATCCGCAAATTTAAATATGACCTATGGCACAAAAGTGGCACGATTATATGTGTCGTTCATTTTCCCCTTCAAATAAAGTAAACAAATAATTAATAAGTAAATATATAGATTGAATATAATGATTGTAAACATATGATTGTAAATATAAATATATAAAAGAAAAATTCCTCACCAGAATAAGGCAGTTGTGAAGTTTGCACGGCGGGGCGTTCAGGTACAAATGGGAGATTCAATTCAGCCACATATTTTTCTGGAGACCATGAGAGTTCCTCTGCAAAGGTGTTCATAGGGTTGGGTTGGGACAATAATAACACTCTATGCTAGAAAAAAAAACTAATCAAAACACAAAAGGCAGTAGTGGCTCAAGGTTTTTGAAGATTTCAGACCAAATATCAAAATAATATCTTATTTAATTAAACTTTTGAAAAAGGACATTTGCTAATAAAATTTGTTTGAAATTTTTTGTGAGCCTAATTAGTCGACAGTTTAAGTGGCCTAATGGTTGAGTCACCTCTGCACAAAAGTTATATTCGGATCATGAATTTAAGTAGATATTTAGAAAGGATAGAAGAAAATATGAATCGACTATAAATTAAATTTCTTCTCCATTTACTTTTTTGAAGAAATTACAAAGAAATCTTATAATTTGACCCTTATAACAAAGTGAATAAGGAGTTTTTAACTTTTTCAATTCAAACCCTAATATTTTGATTTATTTCCAATTTAAATCATCTGTCTATTTTCGTTAAGTAATTCGAGTGGCATGGTAGGATTGTGACTGTTTTGGGAGTGTTTGGACTGCATTGTGTGTGGTCAGAATTATTGTGTGTCTTGTTGGATTAATCTGATTTGTTCTGTCTACTACTGGTTTTGATTCAGAGCTCTTCATCAGTTCGATTCTGCTTCTGCGCTGCTTCTGAATTCTGTCTTGTGCTGATATAGTTGGTAGGCAGTGGAGTGGATGGTGTTGAAGGCAGAGGACTTCCATTCAGCTGTTTTTGTTGACAGACAGTGGAGGTTGTTGCAGTTGTTCTTGGTTTGCATTCAGCTGGGCTGGTCTGTGCAGAGGAGGAAGATTTAGAATTATGGAGTTAATTGTTTCAGATGGCAGCAGGGGGTTGTTAGTCCTGTTCTGCTGTGTAGTTCTTTTTGTTTTTTCCCCTTTTTTTCTCCTCTTGTTCTCTTTTGGTTGGTTCCTCACCAACTGGTGCTTGGAGTTTCGTTTTAACTCCAAGCTCATCTTTATTGATGTATTGTTCCATACTTTGTATGTTGTCATCAATAAAGATTTTTTTGCCGATCAAAAAAAAAAAAAAAAAAAAGTAATTTGACCAAAAATGATATTTTATTCATTAAAATTAACGAAAAAACATATTTTAGACATTTTATGTATACTTACATTAAGTTTAATGACTAAAATATTTTTTTTTTATCAGTCTTAATGAAAAGAGACAAATGATTTATATTGAAAATAAATTAAAAAATTAGAGTTTAATTAACAAAATTTAAAATTATTTTGTCACAGGATCAAATTCTAAAATCTGTTTTTTATAATTTTTTTTTTTTTACTTTAAATTTATAATTCAAATCGAAAAAGTAAACCTATTCTAAAAATTTTCCTCACCAGACAAAGGTAGTTGTTGATTTGGCCGTCCAGTGAACAAATGGGCATCTTGATCCGCAAGTTCAAAATCATTGCTATTGGTAGACCGTGTGAATTCCTCAGCAGGTCCACTGTTTGCAATAGTTTTTGCAAAATTTAAGCAGTAGTTATTGTATGAAAATCCATAATGCAGTTAATTAGGAAAATAGGCAACCCAAAGAGTTAGCTTAGTGGGTATAACTTGGAATTCAGAAGTGTATTCTTTCTCAATTTCAAGTTTAACTGCCATTTGAAACAATACATTACTTGGGGTCACATTCAAGAACTCTGTTTGAAATTTGTCCGATTCACGTGAGACGTTTTACATCAAGATTAGTTAAAGTGTGCGTGACTTAACCCGAACACCCGATTGTCAAAAACAATTAGCAAAATAGGCATGGTAAATGAAACCCATGCTGATTAAAAAAAAAAAAAAAAAAAAAAAAAAAATTAAATTCATGGATCATTTGAATAAAACAAAAGAGTATGAACAAATCATAAAGGTCTATTATACTTTCACTCTTATAGTTTGATTCAAATTTTGTTTTAATTCTTATTATTTTAATTTGAATAATTTGACCCCAACCCTTTAAGTTTAGTTTTAATTTGATCTTTCTAATTGAATTTTCGTTAATTTTTCCAGCATGTACATCTTAGAAGAGTGATAAGTATTTCAAAATCATTAATTTCAGTCTCCAATTTGAACTAAATAATCAAATTGAAACTAGATTTAAAATGTAAAGACTAAACTGTTCAATTTGAAACAGTATGGATAAAAATTAAATTTGAGTCAAACTATAAGTATGTGATTAATATAGTCAAAAAGTTAAAAAATTATTATAAATTATCAAATCACTTTTTCTATTTCTTTGTACCAACAATGATTCATCCCACTAAAAACACCACCACTAATAGCACTAATGCATTAAAAAAATAGAAAAAAAAAAAATACAGCTCTAAGACCAAAACATCACATCATTTTTGGCAGGACCCACTGCCACCTAATTAGTGGGAGCACTAATTAGTGCTCCCAAGCATTTTTCTTCTTTGTACATCTTTTCATAAAAAATCAAAAAACTAACTAAAATAATTACATTCCAAACCAACCGGTAATTTACCCAATCATCAATTATGGAATCTAGCACCTTCAGAACAAAAGGTCATTGGTTTCCAAATTCAAAATTTGTTTGAGTTGGTTTTTTTTGTTTTCTTTCTATATTTTATTCATTTTTTTTAAATTTTTTTATGCACTTTAAAAATAAAATATTTATTAAAAAAATGACTAAATGATGAAAAAATTATTTAAAATAATATTTAAAAATAAAAAGAAATAAATTCATTTGACAGAAAATTGGGTTTTACCTTGGAAGAAGCTGGCATGTGTTAAACAAGTCATCCGAGGAAGCACCTAGGAGAGTCTGGTATTGGGCAACTAGTTGATCATCATCATGAGTCGTGTGCTTTTGACCCTGAAACAACTTCACCAAAACCACAACGAAAATATTAGAGTCTCAATAAGTATTTACAATATTATTTATAATAATGTGGTAAAATAAATGTATTAATTTTTAATTTATTATATATTTAATAATAATAGAATCAATTCTCATACTGCATTATTATAGATAAATTTGTAAATATAAATATGTGAGTGCCTACTATTATTCAGGCCTCGTTTGACAACTCAATAGTTTAGTTTAAAAGTTAAAAAGTCACTAAAAAAATTAAAAAGTTAACAACATATACCAAAAATTTAAAAATTTTCTTTTTTCGTTACTTTTTGCACATCTTTTCGTAAAAAATCATAAAGTTATTTCAAACATACTAATTTTTTTATCTCATATTTTAGTTAAAAAATCAAAAGATTACTAAAATAATATATTTCGAGACGAGGCCTCAATCCACAATTTAGCTATGACCATTGTTGCCATAATTTTCCTAGGGAACAAACCATAGGTGAAAAGAAAATCTGTCTCAAAATTAAGGTTGCAACAAGTGCACTTTATTTATTTATTTTTTTTTGAGAATATATATATATATATATATATTTCCCTAATCGCAATAGTACAATAACTAATAATCTTTGTTGTTAAAAGTCACTTCACTAACTTGGGCTATTGATATATGAAATTTATGTATTGCACTCACCTCTCTCCATTCTTCTTTTCTTTATAGAAGATTTATGGGGAAACTAATATGGAAAGGAATATTTCATTTCATACTTAATTTTGAGGATAAATTATAAACATACCCTTGGAAATTTATTTAAAATACAAGTGGCTCCTTATAGTTTTAGAAATTACATTACATCTCTTAAAGTTTCTAATTTCATAACAAATGATCATTTTTATTAATAGATCATCAAGTCAATTAATAATTTTTAACGATATTATAAATATATTTTAATTAATAATTCAAATAATTTTATTATTGTAGAGGAGAGCACACTACAAAAAATGTCACTTTTGGCTACCAAAATTCTGGTCGCCAAAAGTCCAATATTTAGTCGCCAAAACCATTTAGCGACTAAAATATTTTGTCGCCAAACTCGTCGCCTATACTCTGTCGGCGATAGTATTGGCGACTAAAATATTTTTGGTCGCAGAAAGTGAACGTTTTGGCTACTAAATACACGTTAGTCGGCAAAAGTTATGTTTTGGCGACCAAAATATTAGTAGCCAAAAGTAAGCATTTGGCTACTAAATTTTCATTAGTCGGCAAAGGTTATGTTTTGGCTACCAAAATATTAGTAGCCAAAAGTAAGCATTTAGCTACTAAATTTTCGTTAGTCGGCAAAGGGTATGTTTTGGCGACTAAATATTTAGTCGCCAAAAGTGTTCAAATAAAATTAATTAAATTTTCAGCGACTAAAGAATTTAGTCGCCAAAAAAATTATTTTCATTTTATTAAACTTTTGGCTACTAACCATTTGGTAGCCGAAAGTCTTCATTATATTTTTAGCTACTAAATTTGTAGTCACCAAAAATCTTTGAGTTCTTTATGGCTACTAAATATTTAGTCACTAAAAATGTTAATTTCCTTTTTGGCTCCCAATTGATTAGTCACTAACAAATTCACTTCTTTTTTTTTTCACTACTAATCATTTAATTGCCAAAAACTTTATTTTGTGTTTTTTTTTATTATAATTAATTTCTTCCCAAATAATACATATATCTATTTCTATTTCGTTTCAACAATACAAAAATTTAATCTTTTAACATCAAATTCTATACAAATCAAATACAATGCAACCCAAAATAATAATTCCATACAAGCACAAAATCATACAAAAAAGATGTCCTCTGTACAAAAAATTGTACATCAAATTATGACTAAATACACGAACATTCATTTATGACTAAAGGTCTTTCCTATGAGAAATCTTCTTTTTGACATAATTTGTTATTATACAAGTCCACTCCTGCATTGAAATTATGACTAAATAAAAATAAAATGAAAAACTGCCACGGAATATTTGCAGCCTCACGCTTCATCTCTGCTGCTTTGCCACTGCCACGGAAGTACATGTAAACATCCTGCATAATATAAATAAAATGAAAAACTAATAAGATTAATACCAAGTGCCCATGAAAATAAAATTAAAAAAATAGCCATTCAATTCTAGGTAAAACATTGTCAGTGTAATTATGTCGGAAGAGAGGTTAATTGTGTTTTCCTCAACCCTTAAGGGAGGTGAGTGTAATTAACCTAAAAAAAAAAAAACAGCAATTGTAAGTTATAGGTAATCTTGAACAATGATTTCTCTCAAATGTTATGTGTTCTACTATTCATTCTTTCACAACTAAACTCTAGTTAATTGGAGAGCAGCTAGACACTTTATTATTCTAGTTGATGATTGTGATGGTGTCTCCTGCTCAATCGCCTGTGCTTTTTTGATACAGAACAGATGAGAAACCACTTTGAAATCTGAAGCACATATGTATGTATACAAGGTCTGGAAAAGTAAAAAATAAGATTTGGAGAACAACGTTGGAATGCAAGGAAAGCCTGTACAGCACAAGAAAATATGGGCAATGAGTGCAATCAAGACATGCATGATAGAAAGAAAGAACCAATCAGTAATGCATTACTGAAAACAAACAACAAAACAAAGTTCACATCTCCATGGTTGGATAGAACCCTGAATTCTGTGCATCAGCCACTAGCTTCTCTAGTGACCATCAATATTCTAACATTTTTCAAAGGCAGATTGCCACAAATTATCATTTTTACTACACTTTTTTTTTATAAATATTTTATTCACACATTGCATTTTCTGAACTCTTTTTTCTGTATGGGTGCATAGCATTACTGTTACATATATGTGTTACATACATAGTGGCAAAAATTCATCTCTATTTTAACAAAGCCTATTGTAGTTTTGTCTCCTTTTTGACTTCACTGGCAATATGGTCCCCAACCCAACCTCACCTCTTGTTTTGTATAGTTAAAAAATGATAATATATACCTGGGTGAGCAGAGCATCATCAGTGGGGAGCCTCAAATCATCCTTGGTGTTTCCATTTTCAGTCAAAAGACTCACCTAAACAATTGTACAGAATTAAAAGTAAAAACAGGGGAACAACCACGTTAACATAATTGACGAGGCAGTGAAGATAAATTGTAAAGTTTCAACCCTAAGAAGAGTAACTACCCCAAAAATGACGTATAATCCAAACAATGTCAGCTTGAATGCAGCACACAATGAAAGGCCTCATGAACACTCCTACCAGAGCATCTCATTGGAGTTTGATTGTTCTCCTGAATTTACTACAAGTTTCCATACTACTCTGTCCAATGAAATAAAATATCAGTTGCCAAATTTAACCATACCGTGCTCATTAGCCAAGAATATTAAGCACCATTTGCATTATGTAAACCAACTTGAATGCAACATGTTACCAGAGCATCTTATTAAGCATCATCATGATTATTTTGTGCCATTATTATGTATATACAAATGTCAAACTTCAATTTAAATAATTGCAAAACAACTTTTATGGAGTTATATATTTTTATTTAATGATTTTAATCATAAATATTTATTTGCTAAGATAGCAATTCCTAAAACATGCATTTTTAACAAAAACTACAAACTACAAACTGTCAAATTCAAATGGAAATAGAAACTTACAGGGAAATTTGTAGTGGTAGTGGTGCCCCAGTACTCAGCTGCTTTGTCTTCCTTATCATAACCTCCTATATTTCCAAAACATATTACAAATGATTAAAAAAAAAAAAAAACCACAATCATTGGTTTGGAAAATCCTTGATCTCATTCAAAAAAGTTACATTAATCAAGTGATTTAATTTTAAGGGAATATAAAAAAGGAAGAGCAAAAGGGAGCACTTTTTAACTCACCCAAAATAACTAGAGCTTTGATATTATACATCAACATATCCTCATTGTTCACAAATTCATTGGTATTTTCAGAACTATCAATCATTAGTAGGAGGCTCAAAATCATTAAGTGATCTATAAGTAAATCCACAACTATCAATCATTAATCTAAGATGCAACAAAATTTTGAGTATAATGAGTCATTTGTATGCCTTAATACCCATTTGTATGTGAGCTGCATTCTCAGAAAGTATAATGAGTCACTCTAGTTTTGCCCCTAATGAGCCCAAGGATATTATTGACTAGGATATCAAATTCACAAACAAAATGAGAAATAAAAACCCTTACACCAAATTAATGCAATTAAAAAAATAGAATAACCTATTAGAATAACAAACTTCCCAGACGAGGCCATTGACAATACAGACCAAGTCCACAAGTAGTGTTTCAATCTCTTCCAAACATCATGAGAGCATCAATTCATTAGTAATAAATAAACATGTAAAAACAATCAACTTTGACCCAAAACCAAGATATTTAAGCATTAGATATTTCCGTATGGTCAAATGATTAGTAAAATTAATTTCTTTCTTCTACAATAAAGGTGTACCTTCCAACCCTAGTAACAAGTCTACAAATCACAAACAAGCAATTAAAATCAACCACCATGGTATTGACAAAACAATGAGACACTTTCAATATGGAAGGCAGAAGCAAAGTATTCTAACAATATAAAAACCCTAGTTTAATCATTGAAGATTGAAGAACATCAAGTACATAGCCATATAAGTGAGCTTCAGGACTTCCTGAAACTTCTTTCATCACCTACCACCACCACCATCATCCAACAAGCACAAAAAGAGAAACTGACTATTTATCAAGATGGACTAACCCCAAAATGACTAGTCTTCATGTTATAGAATTCCTACACAACCTGCCCCAATGATCAAAAAGCCTTCTTTTTTCTTTTTTTTGCCTAAATAATAGCTCTATGACTACAAAAAAAAAAAACAAAAAATTGAAATAAAACAATCATGTAATAAGCAAATTGCAGTTAGGGGAAAGAATAATACTATTCTCTTATTGTAAGCCTCGATGTTCTTGTTGTATTCAGTCTTCCTTTTCTCTGCCCTCGAGACAAGTGGGGCTTTCTCCTAATTTTTGAAAGAAAAAAGAAAAACAAACAATCATTATAAATAAATGCATTTACTTTGGAGTAGTTGCAATTAGAAGCAAATTATTAGGTAGAATCATTTTCTACAAAATTACTCACAGCTTCTGACATGGATTTCCATTTGTCTCCACCAGCCTTACCAACCTGGACCAAATTCGATACAAAAATGCTAAAAATTAAATCAAATTTTAACAAAATTAGACAGAATTCTGGAAATAGGATGATTCAAAAACGCTTACAGCAGCAACGGATTTGTTGTTTGGATGCTTCTCCTTGTACATCTTCCTGAACTCCTCCCTAAGATATATACACACAAAAGCAAAGCAAGCAAATAAGCCCTAAATCAATTGAAAATTTATATTTACAGGAAAAGCACAAATCAATCAACGATGATTATACATGAAAACGAAGAAGGCACTGGCAGGCCTCTTAGGCTTGTTAGGATCCTTGGCAGCAGCCTTCCCCTTCTTCGCAGGCTGTTTAGCAGGTTACTCGGCACCTCTCTTCTTCACAGAAAGGCTAACAACAAAGCACAAACAACAATCGATCTTCATCATCATCAACACACAAAAACAAAACAAAAAACCGATCGAGAGAGAGCCGATCGGTGTAGATGCAAAACCAGAGAGTAAGAGACTGTGAGATGAGAGAGTGAGGGAGATGAGATAGTGAAGGAGACGAAGAAGAAGAGAAGACGAGGAAGACGAAGCATACCTGGAGCTGGAGGCTGGATGGAGGCTGCTCAGCTCTCGTCGTGAGTCGTGACCAACTTTCCCCCAATATTTTGCCCTAATCTTATGTCGTGGGTCTTAGAAAGAAAGAGAGAGACAAATGAAAGAAGTACTCAAATTTCCCTCCTTACTTTCCCTCCGTAGGCTGAAACTCATTTTTAAAAATTTTAATTATAATCGGCGACTAATATTTAGTCGGTAATACTAAAAATAAAAATATATATATAAAAATAGGCACTAAAATAAGAAATAAAAGTAACAAATATATTTAAATTATATTTAAAAAAATATAAGTAATAAATTTAAAATTTTAAAAATATTAAATTATCTTAAATATTTTGTGGTAGAGGAAAAGGAGCGGCAGTAGTAGTGAAGGTGGTGGATAAGAGATGATGGTGGTGGTGGTGGTGATGGTGATGGCAAAAGAGATTAGTGGTGAAGTTGTGGTAGTGGTAGTGTAAATGGAGTGGCAGGGGTGAAATTAAAATGAAGTTAATTTTTTGTGGTTAATATGGCATTTGCAGTGGTAGTAGTGGTAATAATGGAATGGCGTTTGCAGTAGTGGTGAAGGTGGTAGAGGAGATGAGTGGTGAGAGAGAGATATGAGTGAGAGGCACAGACAGAGAGAGAAAGAGAGAAAAGAGAAGAGATAGATGAATGAGAGACAGACAAAGAGACAAATAGAAGAGAGGGAGAGAAGAGTATCTATACCGCGACTAACATATTTTTTAGCCGTTGAAATTAAATTTTTTCCGACCAAACTTTTGTGGTAGAAGAGAGGGAGAGAAGAGTAATGAGTGAAAGAGAGACAAAGAGATAGACAGAGAGAGAGACATAGAGAGAGAAAAGATAGAGACCTAGACAAAGAGAAACAAGAGATGAGTGAGAGATAGACAAAAAAAGAGAGAAAGAGAACGAAAAGAGATGATCGAGAGAAAGACATAGAAAAAGAGAAAGATAGAGAGAGAATAAAGATGAGTAGGAAAGACATAGACAGAGATAGAGAGAAGCAAGATGAATGAGAGAGATAGAGAAAGAAAAAAGATGAAAGAGATAGAGAGAAGAGAGATGAGCGAGAGACAAAGAGAAAAAGAGACAAAGATAGAGACAAAGGCAGATAGATAGAGACAGAGAGAAAAGAGAGATGAGAGAGAGCGAGAGAAGAGAGATAAAGACAAGAGAGATAGAGACAAGAGAGCTGAACAAAAGAGACAGAGAAAGAAAATAGATGAGAGAAGAGATAGATGAGTGAGAGACACAGAAAGAGAGAGAGAGACAGACAGAGAGAGAAGAGTGATGAGTAAGATAGAGAAAGAGAATAGAGAGAGAAAGATGAAATCTTAAGCCAATGAAAATACAACCCTAGAGAGTGAGAGACAGAAAAACTAAAATCTGAAATCTGAAGCCAATGAAAATATTGTAATTAAATCTGAAGCCAATGAACCAGTTCAACCCGTGTATTTTTAGTCGCCAATTACTTTTATAAATCCCTCAAATTTAAATTAGAAACGTCTCCCTCCAAATTTAAATTAACAATAGTGTTTGATTATTGTTAACTGTGTATAACGTAAAAATAATTTTATAAAGTTGAAAAAATTAATTATTAAAAAATTAAGAAAAAATTTAAAATCTGAAATAATATCAATAAGTCACATAAATAATTGGGATATTTTGTCTTTTATTAGTACTGGTAATAATATTGAAAAATTTATTGAAATGATAAATAATTGGGATATTTTGTCTTTTATTTGTGAATTTTGATTTATTCTTAATTTATTAGTGTTATTGAAATATGATGATGTAAAAAGTACAAATAGTTTAATTGTACTTTTCATCTGAAAAATAATAGTCTATTTTCAGAATTTAATTTCTTTTATAATACAATTATTACATTTTAAAAATATTAATTTATAAAAATTACCTTTTCATAGTATATTTTTTTAGAAATATCAATTGTCATAATTGTAAATTTTTTATTATTAATGGATTTAAAAAAAGGACAAAATAAGAAATTCATATTATTTTAATAATTAATTTTTTAAAAAAATTAATATTTTTGGATGGTGGGTGTACAACCTCTTAATAAAAAAAATATAAATATAAATAAAAATAGGTTTACAAAGATTAAAAATATAAATAAAAGATTAAAAAT
Organism: Camellia japonica; assembly: GCA_030407325.1. Taxonomy (NCBI): domain Eukaryota; kingdom Viridiplantae; phylum Streptophyta; class Magnoliopsida; order Ericales; family Theaceae; genus Camellia; species Camellia japonica. Next base: position 45,815,576 of record JAPPVO010000016.1, on the reverse strand, counting down.
TAATTTTTTTCATTTTCATTCGGCTACCAAAGATTTAGTAGCCGAAAGTAGGTTTTTAGCGACTAAAATAAATATGGTCGCCGAAAGTTGACATTTGGCGACCAAAACTTTGGTCGGGAAAGATTAAAAATTATTTTTTTTTTATTGTCATTCGGCTACCAAAGATTTAGTAGCCGAAAGGAGGTTTTTAGCGACTAAAATAAATTTGGTCGCCGAAAGTTGACATTTGGCGACCAAAACTTTGGTCAGGAAAGATTAAAAATTAATTTTTTTTATTTTCATTCGGCTACCAAATATTTAGTAGCCGAAAGTAGGTTTTTAGCGACTAAAATAAATTTGGTCGCCGAAAATTGACATTTGGCGACCAAAACTTTGGTCGGGAAAGATTAAAATTAATTTTTTTATTTTGATTCGGCTACTAAACAATTTAGTAGCTAAAGGTACCTCTACGGCTACTAAATTTTTTTTTAGTAGCCAATTGTGATATGTTTAGCTACTAAAAATTTTTTTAGTCGCCAATTGTAATATCTTTAGCTACTAAATTTATTTTAGTAGCCAATAATCAACATTCCCCTACTAAAAAAAATTAGTAGCTAAAAAGTTGACTTTTGCCGACTAAAATTTTTTTTGGTAGCCAATTCCATGACTTTTGGCGACTAAATTGATTTTAGTAGCTAAAAGTGGTCGGCAAAAATGCTTTTTCTTGTAGTGGCATTACGAATTTTATTTTTTTGATTAATTCTATTAAATAAATTTTTTTTACAAAGAGGTAGTTATAATTTTTTAAACTATAACAAGCAATTTATATTTTAAGCAAATTTTCAGTAAGTATATTTATAATTTATCTTAATTTTAATTATCTAACTGCGATAATTGTACTTTCAACATCTTAACTGCCTAATGAAATAGATGAGTTTATGTAAAAATTCTCTGTGGTGTGTTGTGGTTATTTATTTATTTATTATCATTATTATTTTTTTGAGAAAATACCTTAGCAAAGAGCATATTAAACAAACAAACAAAAAAAATATGCATGTAATTTACCAAATAATGTAGGGGAAATAACAACACAGTAGGGACAGAAAAAAAATATATAAATCAATTATAAAATTTATACACTTTAATAATTAAAATGCTATACTTTTTCATAATTTTATAATTTTTTTTTTTATTTTACCACTCTGCTGTTATTTTTCCAATAACGTACCTCAAGATCACTATCAACAATTCTAGTTTCTTGGATCTCATGTACTGGCTCGGGCACTGAGTGAAAGAAATTAAAGAGATGTATATAAGAACCTCTGTCCAAATAAGTAGGAAAACAGAATATATGAATTATTTTACCAAAACAAATGTATTACTCTACCAAAGGATCATTAATTACCAAAATCACGGAGTTGGACAGATTGGTTTTGAGCAATTGCTGGGGACGTCCAACAGGCTGAGAGAAATGCATGATTAATGCACGATAATAGTTGAGTGAAATGTGTAAAGGGTAATACACAACCTAATAAAATGTTTTATCTCAAAAATGGATATAACAAATATATCATAATACAATTATGTGTAAAGGGTAATACACAACCTAATAAAATCTTTGTACTATATCTACACTAAGTTTCAACTTAGCATTGGTTATGTCCCAAAGTTATATTTGTTATGACTTGAAATGATGAGCAAATTGAAAACAAAGTCCGCATATAAATAAATCATAATGAAACGGGCTTAATTATGATCCTAGTTGATAAAGTCATTAGTAATATATCAGTAATGTCATATTTATCACATCTTTCTACCATATTATGTTTATCAGGTGATCTGATATATTTACGATTATTAGATGTAAATGAGATTCAAGTAGAACCAATTATATCAAGAAGGCAAATACTAATAATTGTAAGCACTCCTATGACATTCTTTAATAATGGAATTGAGATGAAAAGTTCTTTATAAGTAGGTCAAAAAAAAAAATTAGAAAGTTATGAAATCAATGAAAAGTGTGTTGAAATAGCTTAGAAGTGTCTCATTTTTTAAAACTCATTTGAAGCACTTGTTAGTAAGACCTTATTAATAATTACAATGGTGCCAATAGAAGGGAGATGCATCTGTTTCATTCATTCCTAACAATTAAGTAACAAGTAAATATTGAATAAGAAAAATTATGCAAACAGTCCTCGTAGTTTATACGATGTGTTAATTTGGTCATTGTAGTTTCAATTTGCCCGATTTTACCCCTTAATTTAACGGATTGTGTCATTTTAGTCCAATAAATAACGGTTGCTAAGTTAATTTAACGGAAAATCAAACAATGTGTCAATTTGGTCCCTGTATTTTTCACAATGTGTCAATTTAGTCCCTGTCAAAATTGAGAAAATTGAAACTATAAGGACCAAATTGACACATCGTGTAAAGTACAGGGACCAAATTGACACATTGTTTGACCTTCCGTTAAATTAACTTAACAATCGTTATTTATTGGATTAAAATGACATAATCCGTTAAATTAAGGGGTAAAATCGAGCAAATTGAAACTACTGGGATCAAATTGACACATCATGTAAACTACAGGGACTATTTACATAATTTACCCTACTGAATATAACAAGCGTGCATCTGTTTCATTCATTCCTAACAATTAAGTAACAAGTAAATACTGAATATAATGTGTGCGCATTAGTGCATATGCAGTAGCTACTTTAGACATTTGTATTCAATAAAAATTCCTTACAAGAATAAGGTGGCTGTGAATTTTGCATGTTGAAGTCTTCAGGCATTGATACGAAATTCAATACGGGGTTGGGGATGTCTTCATGCTCAAATCCAAAAATCTGAAACAATGTTAATTCCGGAGCAGGTCCTTTGTTTGGCCATAGGTTTGCATCCATTACTATCTATACCAAAAGCAAAAAGAAAAAAAAAAAAAAAAAAAAAAAAAAAAAAAAAAAAATCCTTGATATGGGCTAAAGCATTGATCCGCTCATTGGAGAATTAGTATTTTTAATTACTAGCAACGAACACGAAATAACAACGAAATTATATGTTTTTTTCTAGCAAGTAAAAATTATATATTTTAAACAAAAAATCTTTTTTATGTATTTGAGCTCAATATAGAAGTTGTTGTAATGCAAAAATAATATATTAATTTTGATATTAAAATTTTACTATTAAAATTCTAAAATTTTGATTTTATAGACTTAAGTGCATTAGTCCAGCAAAGTAGGTGTATTTGTCTATAAGTGCATTTAGTAATCCACACACACAAGTAAAACTGAACATTTTGTGATGCACAAATACAATTTATTAACATTCTAAAATTAATTTGTAAAAATTGTTATATTATGGGAATATTAGTGAAACATCACTTTCCAACTTTAGGTAGTAAAAGGTCAAACATGATTTTTTTCTTATTAGTTAAGGTACCTCACAAATATTATTAGAGAAATTTTTCTGTGAAAATTTTCTTTAAAGATCTAAAATTACAAAGAAATTTCTCTATAAAAAAAAATTTCTATGAAAATATTGAGGGACCCCACTATTATAAAAGTGTTGAGTATCCTTTATCTTTTAAAATTTTAATATCAAGGATCTTAAACTAAAAACTCCTATTAATTAAGCCCAAATTGGTGCAGTTATACCATGATTTTTTATTTTTTATTTTTGGTAAATAGGTTAAAAACTAACTTTTTAGCTTTTTTTGGTTTTTTTTTTAAAAAAAATAAATAGGTGATATGATCTAAAAGAGATTAAAAGCCAAAAAAATTGCTTTTAATCTCGTCCCCCAAAAGAGGCCAACATATAATTAGATTGGACCTACAAGTTGAAAAATGTGTGAACTACTTGTTTTTAGAGTTCTTTATAGACTGAATATTAGTTTTTATATTTTAGATCACAAAAAAATATTATTAGGGATGTTAAACTAAAAAATCCAAACAATAAATAGAAGAAGCAAACAAATCCCAAATATGTGTATTTTTATATTTTAAAAATTGAAAACAAGGATTAGAATTTTGGAGTTGGAAGATCTCACAACATAAGATGATATTATATGTAATAGATCTATTACATATGTAAAGATTTCTTACTCCTCTTTGCAACCAAATTGTCGTGAATTGTTTATTTTTTGGTGGTTTCAAATTTTGATTTTATTAAAATGGATGAGGAAATTACCTTCTTTACAAACAAAATAAATAAATAAATAAACAAATAAATAAATAAAGAAGGAAATAAGTGGGACGTAGCTTCTTACAAAGTGAAGTCCATCACTTGGAGGGTGAGTCCTCACTTGGCATCTGAAGATGCCTACATTTACACTCACATAGATCATTTTAGTGAGCAAAAATTTCGATAATCGTAGCAGTGCTGCTCGATATATATCGTTGATGAAGACTTGTCGGCTTTTTTTGAGGCTGTGATATCAAGAGAGAATGTTTTAGAAGTCAAGATCCAACAAGATCCAACTTGATGAGTACATTTCCAGCAGCTTTTATGCCTGCAAGAGCTCTTCTTTGTTCCCAAAACCTAATGACTGTCTGAGTCGGCAAGAGCAAACCCACGCTGAGGATCGAGATCGTGATGATGAAGAAAAACAAAGTAAGTGTAGCCATTTATTAGACCCATAATGTCGACCGACTACGCAGCTTTTATGCCTGCAAGACAAGACTACTCTTCTTTGTGCCTAGAACCCAATCACAAGAGCAAACCTAAGTTGAGGAGGATGGAGATCGTGACGATGATGAAGAAAAACAAAGTAAGTGTAGCCATTTAGGAGACCCATAATGTCGATTACGCCTGCAAGACAAGACCGCTCTTCTTTGTACCCAAAACCCAATCACCAGCAAACTCAAGTTGAGAATGGAGATCGTGTTCATGATGAGGAAAAACAAAGTAAGTGTAGCCATTTAGAAGACCCATATTGAATTCTGTACAGTTTCATCACACATACCAGCTTCAAGAAACAAAGAGATCATGTTACTATATATATTTACACAGTGAGAGAGAGAGAGAGAGATAGAGAGAGAGAGAGGGAGAGCTTGTGGTGAAAACTTACAGAGGGACTCAAGCGGCTAACAGAACTTCAAGAACGTCAAGGGTTTCTGTGCTGTAGATCGCCAGATGCAGAGAGAGAGACGGAGAGAGAGAGATTCAATTGTATGACTCTCTACTAATGGAAGTAACCAAACAAATAAAGTATATATATATCGAAAAGAGATATTAGTCATTAAAAATTAATTTTTTGATTAAAAAAAAAAAAAAAAAAGGTAAGTTAAAAAGAATTACACCGAAATGTTGCTTTTGATGCCGCGAAAAGAGCCTCAATCAGTTTAACCGTGGTTTATATTGAGTTGGGGTCCATTTATTTAAACTAATTAACGTATTTGAGTCTGTAAATAATTAATAATAATCTTATTTTACTGTAAAAATTATTATTTAGAGAAAATTATTGAAAGGTCCAATCTACAGATAGTATAATGTATTAGATTTAGCGGATATTTTTTGTTAGTGAGAGGTTCACCTTTCGTGAAAAAGTTGGGGACTTACGCGTATGTCCAAATTGGTGGACTTATTATCTAGTAGGTCATGTGAGAATTAATGACGTTTTTCATCAAATATTAAAAAAATGTCAACTAATTGTTAATTTCCAGCAACAGTTTAAAAATTTTGTCACAAAAAATGTTACTAATTATAAGTTTTAGCGGTAGTTTAAAAAAAAAATCACTAATTTTTAACTTTCAGCAACAGCTTGAAAAAATCATCATAGAAAAAATATCACTAATTATAAGTTTTAGAGACAACTTATAAAAATTGTGATAAAAAAAATCACTAATTATCAATTTTTAGCGACATGCAAAAAATTATTTCATAAAATTATTTTTAGCGACAATTTTACTAGGATTTATTTTCAATAAGACTTATTGGGAATTAAGTCCAACTATTAGGACATATTGATAGTTTACCCCAAATAGTTTGGTGAGAAATCCTTTTGTTGTTTTCGAAGACATTTTATTTTCATTTTATTTTCTATTTGTTTAATTTTTTTAACTATTTGTTCAAATATTTTTTAATTTGTTTAATTTTTTGATTATCTGTTCAATTTTTTTTCCCTAATCTATTCAAATATCTGTCCAAATTTTGTTATTATTTTATTTTTCCTCTTATCTGTTTAAATCTATCTATCCAAATTTAATTATCTGTTTAATTTTTTTCCTTGAATTCTATTTGTTGATTTTTTATTCGTTCAAATCTTTGTTATTGAAATATACCAAGCCACTATCTATTCAAATTTTGAACAGATTTATTCAAATTTTATTATCTGTTCAAATTTCGAACAAATATGTCATATCTGTCAAAGTTTTTCATCATCATTAACAACAACATCAACGATCAACAACAACTACAAAAAAAAAAAAAAATAGAGAGAGAAAGATAGAGAGAGTACATTTTCGATTTGTTGAATTTTTATACAAACACAATGATATAGAGAGTAAGAGGTCCTATATGTTGAAATCAAACAGAAAAAGGTAGTGAAGAAAAAGAAGAAGAACACCCCTCAACATTTCGATCTGTAGTCCAGAGACTCACCAGAGCTCCCCTAGACCCCTCCACACCCAAACTCCCACTTTTCCTCCCTATCGATGGTGGTGGTAGATCTAGATCTGAAGAGCAATCTGGATTTGGATCTGAACCTAAAGAGCATTATGGATTTAGATCTAGACTTGAGCAGCGGCGGTACCATCGACGTAGCGGAGCTCCAAGCTTTTTTAGAAGGAGATGGAGAGGCCGACGGATTGGACTGGAGATGGCGACGGTGAAGATCTGGAGAGAAGGCAGAGAGGTGACAGAGTATGAATATGTGATATTCCGAGAACATCTAATACTCTAAAAATACCTAATAATTTTTTCTTATTAGTTGGAGCTTGGTTCAGTGCATTGGCGCCTTGATGTGTTCCCTGCGGTCACGTACTCCAACGAGACCACAAGTCAAATCTATACGGAATATGAGAGTTGAGGACACATAAAACATTTTATTTTGTGGGAGAATACAAATTAGTTTAGTCCTTCAAAAAATAATTATTAATACATGAAAATTTTTATAATTTTAATTATTAAAATTTGTAATGTTCATCATTAATTTGAAATTTTTTTCACAAAAATATACTGAGTTGATATTTTCCCTTATTTTGTTTAAAATATTCCCCTCATAGATTTGATATAACCCCTCCATTTTTTTCTTTTTTTTTCTTTTTTAAATTACAATCATCTTCATTGAGATTTGTGAAAAAAACAATTAGTCTCACATTTTTTACACAATTATACTGAGTTACTTTTAATAAGGCTAAACTAACTCAAATTAATATAAATATTGAAAAGACACCAAAATATATAAAGATAAACATCATTTTTGAAGAAAAAGATATGTAAATATCATTTTCATTCTTACGACTAATATATTATTGATAAAAAATGATCTAATTGTTAAATAAATCAAATCATCAAAGGATATCAATATAATTAGGTTAAAAATATAAGGGGCAATTTCACTAACATTGTGTCAGTGATATTTTTTTCTGAGCAAATATAATTTTTTGAAAGTCATACTGACCATTAATTTTCCCAAAATATAAAGCTAATTACATTTTTTCGAGACCACAAGGTGAATGTGATTTTATTTTATTTTTATAAAAAAAAAATGATTTTTCCCATCTAAAAAATAAAAATGATTTTATTGATATATCTCAAAAGGAAAAAGATACCTACATACAACATCATAATAAAAAAATAAGGCTAAATTAAAAATATACTCCCGATATTTTCTTAAAATACGGATTATCCTATATAGTTATGAAAACTACAAATATCATCTTATCAGAATTTTTTATTTAATGTAATTAACAAAAAAAAATTAAATTCATAATTACTCTCTTATGCAACAGTAAAAAATTTTAAATTGCTAATTGAAATATATTTTTGATATCATTAAAAATTATTAATTGATTTAATGATTTATTAATATTTTAAGCAAATCTTAAAAGATATCTTTGTAATTTATCCCAAAATGAATTCATCCCAACTATGTTAGCACAACCAGTCAAGCCACATCACATTTGGTTGTCTTGATTTTATGAAAATTTTGTTTATTCCTTAATTTGATACTGTGTGGGTGTTTGGTAGAACTTTTTTTCAATTTAAATAAGCTTTTGGCTTAAATTAAGTTATATTGGTGTGTTTGGTACAACTTATGGGTATAGATTATGGCTTAATTTAAGCCAAATTCGGCTTAAAAGTTGAAGTTGCTCCCCAGGTGCTTAATTTTAGAGCTTATGTGGGAAGCTGTTTTGGGCGGGGCAAAATGACTTAAATGCCCCTCCTAATCTCCATTATTTACGAAAATGCCATTATATATACCCATCTGAAAACACTGTTCACTCTCTCTCTCTCGATGAAGGCGATTTCCGGCAATGTGGAGGCGATTTCCGGCGTGTCGAGGTAATCTCTGTCATTGCGATCTCAAGGCATCCGACACTTATTTTCTCCCTCAACACAGCACAACATCCGTCGTCGCAACCTCTCTTCTCTCTCTTTCTCGCGATCGAGTGGAAACCCTAGCGCCGTCGTCATCTCGATCTTCCCTGTTGTGATCTGCTCTCGCGCGATTTGCTCTCGAAGCTCTAGAAGCTCTCAAAACCAAAGGAAACCCTAGAAGCTCTCTCTCTATCTCTCTCTCGCACGATCTGCTCTCGATCTCGTCTCTCTCTTTCTCTGTTGCAGACCACCGACGGCTGGGTCGATCTCGGCTAGGGTTGCAGAAGACCACCGACAGCTTAGGAAGGAAGAGAAGGGAAAAAAATTAAATAAATTAAACAAAAATAATAATTAAAAACAAAATAATAAAAATAATATTGAACAAAATAAATTAAACAAAATAAATTGAAATAAAAATAAAAAAATAAATTAGTCAAAATAATAATAAAAATAATTTATTAATATTGAAATAAATTGTGCAATTTATATCCATTAAATAACATACACAATTTAATTGTAATGAAAAAGAATAATAAATTAAAGAAATAACAATTGTTATATTATTAATTGTAATAAAAAAATTTAATAAAAACAAAATCAGAAATGTCAAAAAAATTTAATATTGTATATTTTTGTAATGAATTAATTATTAATTGATACTAATTAATAATTTTAGTATTAATTCAGACTAATTAAGCCATTAATTGATACTAATTAATAATTTTAGTATTAATAGATACTGATTAAGCAATTAATTGATACTAATTAATTTATAATGGAAAAAAAGTGTGACCTAGGCTTAGGATGACCTCGGCTTAACACACCAAGCAAGGAACAAAGCATACAAACAATACTTAGACAAAACAAATTAAGGTCTATAAATGCAAACTTAATCAAGACAAAGATCATGCAAATGCACGTGAGCATGAATAAGATAAAGTGAGGGTTGTTACAGACCCCCAGTGGGGTGACCCCCACCAACCCCCAGCTGACGTGGATGGGGTCACGTGAATGAAAGCCCACGCACCCATCTCATCCTTCATCTCTCTCTTTTCTCTCTCATCTATGCAAACCATTCAACTCTCCTCTCTCTCTTCTCTCTTCACCATTGCTCCGGCCACCTCCGCCGCCGCCGCCGAAGTATCGTGACGACGACAAGGAGATCCGACCCCCACCATTCGTCATCGGTCGTCGCATCGCCGTTCGTCAGTAGAAAGAAAGAGAGAAGAGCTTCGTGTTTGCTGGGTTTGGTGTCGGCATTGGAAGAAGGGGTTCGGGAGGGAAATCAACGGTCGACATCGGTTAGAATGTTCATTAGAAATCAACATTTTTGTATATATATATTAGGGAAAATTATTGATAAATCCCATTTAGAAGTGTTTTAATCCAAGAAGTCCATGAAGAAATTTTTTAACCCATTTAGTCCCATGTATGTATAGTTTTATTCTATAAAGTCATTTTTCTTGATTTACACTATTTTCTTGGACACTTATGCCCTTATATTTAATTTTGATATCCTTATAAATATTTTTTGAACGGTTAGCAATTTTATGATGTGAACATTCATATTTTAAAATTCACATTAGTAGGAATATAAAATTGGCCCGTGGGCGGCCCGAAACCCGTTTGCGAGCCGGGGCGGGCCCGGCTCGTTGACAATGTGAATATTCACATTGACATGATAACATTCACATTAATAAGAGTGTAAAATTGGCACGCGTCCCATGGCGGCGCAAAACCCGCCCGCGACCCATGGGCAGCCCGGGGCGGGCCCGGTCCGGACCGTTGACAATGTGAATATTCACGTTGACATGTTAACATTCACATTGATAAGAATATAAAATTGGTCCGCGGCTCATGGGCGGCCAAAAGCCCGCCCGCGGCCTGGGGCGGGTCCGGCCCGGCCCCTTGACAATGTGAATATTCACATTGACATGTTAACATTCACATCGATAAGAGTATAAAATTGGCCAGCGTCCTGTGGGCAGGCCAAAAGCCCTCCCGCGGCCCGGGGCGGGCCCGGCCCGGCCCGTTGACAATGTGAATATTCACATTGACATGTTAACATTCACATTGGTAGGAGTGTAAAATTAGCCCGCGCCCCGTGGCTGCCTGAAACCCGCCCGTAGGCGGCCCGAGGCAGGACCGGCCTGTTGACAATGTGAATATTCACATTGACATGTTAATGTTCACATTGATAAGAGTATAAAATTGGCCCGCGCCTCGTGGCTGCCCAAAACCCGCCCACAGCCCGCAGGTAGCCCGGGGTGGGCCCGGTCCGGCCTGTTGACAATGTAAATATTCACATTGACATGTTAACATTTACATTGATAAGAGTATAAAATTGGCCCGTGCCCCGTGGCTGCCCGAAACCCGCTCACAGCCCGTGGACGGCCCGGGGCGGGCCCGGCCTGGCCTGTTGACAATGTGAACATTCACATTGACATGTTAACATTCACATTGATGAGAGTATAAAATTGGCCCGTGCCCCGTGGCTGCCCGAAACCCACCCACAGCCCGTGGGCGGCCCGGGGCGGGCCCGGCCCGGCCTGTTGACAATGTGAATATTCACATCGACATGTTAACATTCACATTGATAAGAGTATAAAATTAGTCCGCGGCCCATGGGCGGCCAAAAGCCCGCCCGCAGCCCGGGGCGAGCTCGGCCCTGCCCGGGCCATTGACAATGTGAATATTCACATATTCACATTGACATGTTAACATTCACATTGATAAGAGTGTAAAATTGGCCCGCAGCCCGTGGGCGGCCCGAAGCCCGAGGCGGGCTTGGCCTAACCCGTGACAATGTGAATATTCACATTGACATATTAACATTAACATTGATAGGAGTGTAAAATTTGCCCGCTGCCCGAAGCTCGTCCGCGGCCCGGGGTAGGCCCGGCCCGGCTCGTTGACAATGTGAATATTCACATTGACATGTTAACATGTACATTGATAGGAATGTAGAATTGGCCCGCTGCCCGTGGGCTGCTCGAAGCCCGCCCACGGCCCGGGGCAGGCTCGTTTGGGTCCGGGTCCGAGCATGTCCGAGACCCTAGGCTAGGGCCTAGGCCATCACTTTGAAGCCCAGCCCGGCCCATCGGTCCGCTTAAGGCCCATTCAAGAATCGGTCCGAGGCCCAGCCCGCCTGAGGCACAATGTCTTTTTTTATGGAAAATAATAAAATTTTGGTAGAAAAAATTAAAAAGAATTAAAAAAAAATGGCCAGGCCCGCCCAAGCCTGGCCTAAGCTCGAGTCTAGGCCTAGGCCCACCAGCCCGACCCGAGGCTGTCGTCTTCGGGCCGCGGGCCAATTTTACACTCCTATCAATGTGAATGTTAATATGTCAATGTGAATATTCACATTGTCATGGGCCGGGTCGGGCCCGCCCCGGGCAGCGGGTGGGCTTCGGGCCGCCCACGGGCCGCGGACCAATTTTACACTCCTATCAATGTGAATGTTAATATGTCAATGTGAATATTCACATTGTCACGGGCCGGGCCGGGCTCGCCCCGGGCCGCCCACGGGCTTCAGGCCGCCCATGGGACGCGAGTCAATTTTACACTCTTATCAATGTGAATGTTAACATGTCAATGTGAATATTCACATTATCAACGGGTCGGGCCCGCCCCGGCAACGGGCGGGCTTCGGGCCGCCCACAGGCCGCGGACCAATTTTACAATCCTATCAATGTCAATGTTAATATATCAATGTGAATATTCACATTGTCACGGGCTAGACCAGGCTCGCCCTGGGCCGCCCACAGGCCGCGGGCTAATTTTACACTCCTATCAATGTGAATGTTAACATGTCAATGTGAATATTCACATTGTACATGGGCCGGGCCCCTACACATTGACAATATGAACATTCACATTGACGGTGTGAACATTCACATTAGGGGTATTTTGGTAATTATGTCACCTATAGGACTTATTGAAACATAAGAAAATAATATGAACTAAATAGAACATAAGTAGATAAAAAGGGTATTTTGGTCTTCTTATCTCAAATAGGATCTAATGGAATAGTTAAAAAGAATATGGATTGGATGGAACATAAGTAATTAAAGATGGATTTATGGAAAAAGCTCCCTATATATTATTGTACAATCAAATGTTCATTAGAATTCTTTTCATTTCTGAACCTTCATTGCGGATTTACAATGTATTGAATTGAGTTTTTGAAATTTCAAGAAAAGCTCTTCTTTCCCTTCTCATTTTGGGTTTTCGAAAAGTTAGTCTTGGATTGGAAAAAAAAAAAAACATATATATTGAAGGAAATAGATTTTGGGTTTGGGTTTGATTTTGGATTTGGTTTGTGGTGGTTATAGAGCTCCTTCTTCCTCTTTCTCTTTTCTTTTTCTTCTTTTTTTTTTGTGTGCAGTTTACAAATCTGGGCAGAGAGGAGGCTGGGAAGAGAGGAGAGAGAGATGGAGGAGAGAGGGAAAGAGGGAGAGGGAAGGTGAAGGCAGTTTACAAATTTTTTATTTCAGAACGCGTGTGTTCATGCTTTGCATATTGCAAAGGTCCAAACCAACTCTGATCCACGAGCCACGTCACTGGGGGTGGTAGGGGTGAAGTTTCTGTGGGGGTCTGTAGCGGGACTGTACAAAAATATATATGGTCATGCGTATTATAAATTAGTAAAAGACCCTCCCCAATTAAAATTTAATTACAAAAAAAACTTTTAAAATGTTATTTTGTCTTTAAAAGGTATTTTGTTTCATTTTGTGTTTAAATTAATATTAAAGTCTAATTTTTCAATCTTACTAATAAATTATATGAATATTAGATATACTAAAAAAGTACAATTAGATAATTTAAATAATAATACTTCTTTACAAATAGTAACAGAATAAAATAACACATTAATTAAGTTATAAAAATTTAAAATAAAATAAAAAAAGAACTTAACAAGAAATTTAAAAATAATCAATTAGAAATTATAAACGAAATCTGACATATAATACAAGATAAAAGTAAGGAGGTATCCATTATAGAAGATAAGTAATAAAATACTATACATAATTACCGTTATCCTTATAAATGAAATTCAATATATGGATTGACACTCACTTTTCAAAGACAGAATAAAAATTTAATTTTTTTTGAAATGATATTTTCACTAGATAGGGTCTTTTACTAATTTATAATATTATAAGCTTATATTTTATTTTTATAATTCTTTTAGGGTCTAAATAAGTTTGAATGAATTACTTAGGGACTTAATTGATTCAATTGATAGTTTAGCGACTAAATACACTTTGAATATACACTTTAAAAACCTAGAAGACACAATCGATAGTTCAGAATCTAAATAGATAATTTGACGATAATTTAGAAATATAAAGTGTAATACACCCATTTCAATTTTATTAGTACTAGCGTAAAACTCGTGGTATACATGAGCAAGTAACAAAATGTGATAAATAATACTAAACGTGTTAAAAATTAACTAAATATTATGATATTAATTTAGATGGGCATTTAAATAATAGATCTGAGTGATTTCACTATATTTATAAAGATATGCATGACTAATTAATTTTTTTGAAATATATTCAATCGAATAAACTCTTTTGAAAAGGAAAAGTACAATTCTATAAATATAAGATAAAGATAAAAAAAAAATTAAGTTTAAATTTAAAGATGAATAAATCTAAGAAAATTAGATAAATCTAAGAAAATGAATAAACTTAACTGAAAATCAAAAGCGATAGTGAATTCTGTAAATATAAGATAAAGATTAAAAAAAATCAAGTTTAAATTTGAGGATGAACTATAAGAATCTAGAAAGAGAAAATTAAATTTGTGGGAGCCGAATAATTTCAATTAGGAAGAGGCTGACTTTGATCGACATTCGGCTAAAGTAATTCGGCCTTGATCAAGGACAAAGCCGCGTAAAGAGCCGAACAGGGCTCAACATTCAATAGGAAGGCCGAATAGGAAACCACGTGGGAGATCGAGAGTGGGCCTGACCCACAGACCCAGAGGTAATATAAAAATGGAGGAATGCCAACTAAAGCAGGTATGTGAGAATAGACAAAATAACTTGAGACAAAAGTAAACTTGAGAGAATATTAACTTGTCCGTCGGAGTGCTAATTCCGACAACCCCGACCGTATTGTTCATCCCTTTTTCAAGTAGCAATCAAAGGATCAAGGACGTCAAGCTAGATTCTGGAGTATTTCCAAACCACTTCTCCACAATTGGCGCCATCAGTGGGAATACTCAAGCGCATCCATGGCGGGCGTAACAAATGATCCTCCAGTAGTTGCTGACGACGTTACGCCAAGAGATGACATCACTTCAAGAAACATGCTTGGACCAAAGAATATCCCTGCGCAATGGGCCTTGAATTTTGACTCAATAGCTCAGACCTCACCCTCAACTTCGGTACAAGAGACTATGCAGACAATCATGGACCAAGCAAAGTGAAATGAACAGCGTCTAGAAGATATGATGGCTGAAAACGAGCGGCTGCACCAGGAATTAGCCCTGGAGTTAGCCAAATCCCAGCAGGCCACATACCATGATCGGGGTCGACCCCCAGAAAAGGATGATCGACGACGTTGACTTCGGAAACATGATAATGGCAGTGATTCTGACTCACCATCTCAAGAACCCAAAAAGAAAGGACGAGTTGATGTGTCCAGTTCATCCGAAGGAAGTTCGTACGTACGGCATAAGCGAGAGACAAGAAGTGATGATTCAGATGAAGAAGACATGTATGACCTTTTCGTGTGACACATCGCAAGGGTTGTATGCCCAAAAAGTTCAAAGCACTGTCGTTCACCCTATATGATGGAAAATCAGATCCCACTGACGATATTCGTCATTATAAACAGGTGATGACGTTGCATGTTGATGATGAAGCCCTCATGTGTCAAATGTTTCCAAGTAGCCTGGGATCTTTGGCCGTCAGATGGTACTATAAACTGGAGCCGGCATCAATAAGAAGCTTTCATCAACTCCAAAAATCCTTTAGGGCAAGATTTATCACCAACAAAGTTTAGCTGAAGCAAGCCGACTCTCTTTGGGCCATGCAAATTAAACTAGAAGAGACTCTCCGTGAGTATTCGGGGCGTTATTGAAAATGTTTCAACTTGATGGATGATGCCTGCAATGATTCCATGGCCATTACCGCCTTTAAGATGGGATTACATCCTGATAGTCCTCTACGTATCTTATTGACCAGAAGGCCCCCTAAAACAGTTTAGGCGTTAATGAAAAAAGTCGAAGAATATTGTAAGGTGAAAGATGATGCCCTACGGGTCAAGGCCGGGAAAAAAGTTGCTAAATCAGCTCCGTCTGATCTAGTTCAGCCGATAAGAGTCGTGCCATCAAGGAGCCCAGAACCTCAGACTCAGGCCAAACGAGACAAGAGGCGTGACATGCGCCGTTTAAGCGATCAATGTTCACACTGATCAAATGAATAGTATCAAGTGGATAACAGGCACACAATATGTTCAGATAAGAAGTACACGGAATTGGCAGAGCCGATCGGTAAGATCTTACCCAAAGTCCAACATCTTCCGTTCTTTAAATGGCCGTCCAAAATGATAGGACCTCCCGATACAAAGAGAATGGATAAGCGGTGTGAATATCACAAGGACTATGGCCATGACACCAACAGTTGTTATGCATTGAAGGACCACCTGGAAGAGTTGGTACAAGACGGCCGGCTGGCACAACACGTCCGAAAGAACAATCCATCAAACACAGTAGCCCTACGGCCAGATTCACCTCCACTTGGTGTAATTCACATGATATACAGCCTGCCGTCGTCAATTGAGGTACATACAATTCAGTTGCAACCAAGCTTGCATAAGCCAATCACACCAGCTAAACGGCCCCATGAAACTAGGAGGATTAGCTTCGATGACACAACTTAGTTGGAGTAACTCTTCCCTACGCTGATCCCCTCGTCGTCGAGCTACGTGTAAACAGATTCATAGTCGAACGTGTCCTCATCGATCAGGGAAGCACTTCGGAAATAATGTATTACAAGACGTTTATTAAACTCGGCTTCACTGACTCGGATTTTTTGTCGACCGATTACCCATTATTCAGCTTCAACGCTAATCCCGAGTATCCCTTGGGTAAGATCACACTACCAGTTCGGGCGGGCACCAGATCAGTATATGTGGAATTTCTAGTTGTCAAACTTCCGTCACCATACAATCTCATTATGGAAAAAACTTAGTTACATACTATGCAAGCTATGCCGAGCACCTACCATCAATTACTCCGCTTTCCAATTGAGTATGGCATTGAACGAATTTGGGGTTCTCAAAAATCGGCACAGGCATGCTACCTTGTTGCTGCTGCTGCAAAAAGATCAAAGGAAATAGAAGTGAATTCGATTGAAGTACCGAATCGGGAGAACCTCGAGGACATTGGGAAAATCCCTAGCAAAAAGGCAACTGAAGACCTAGATTGGATCGAAATTAATGGGAGTCCTGACAAGTTCTTCATGATTGGCACTTCCTTGAACGAAGTTGACAGATGCGAGCTTGTATCCTTCTTGCTCGGCAACCTCGACGTATTTGCGTGGACACCATACAAGATGTTGGGGGTGGATCCATTTGTGGCCCAATGCCGCTTAAACGTTGATCCAAAATGTAAGCCAATCATTCAGAAAAGTCGGCAATCAGCCACAGAGCATGCTTCAGCCGTTATTGAAGAAGTTGACCGATTACTTGAGGCCGGGGCAATTCTCGAAGTAACCTATCCTATATGGTTGTCCAATACCGTGGTTGTAAAGAAGAAGAATGGATCCTAGCGCGTTTGTGTGGATTTCACGGACTTGAACAAACCTTGTCCTAAGGATTGTTTTCCCCTCCCCAGAATCGACCAACTCATAGATACAACGACACACCATCAACGCATGAGCTTCTTGGACGCCTACAGAGGATATCACCAAATTGCCATGCATCCGGAGGGTCAAGAAAAGACCGCATTCCTCACCCCAAGAGGAACTCATTGCTACAAGGTCATGCTTTTCGGGCTGAAGAATGTGGGAGCAACTTACCAGAGGCTAGTTACTACCATGTTCAAGGAATAGCTCGGCCGAACCATGGAAGTATATATTGACGACATGGTGGTAAAATCCAAGGAAAAGCACGCCCATCTAGCCGATTTGGCAGAGACATTCAGAATTCTATGAAAATATAATATGAAACTCAACACTTCAAAATGTGCATTTGGCATTAGATCTGAAAATTTTCTCGGCTACATTGTCAACCACCGCGGAATAGAGGCCAACCCAAGGCAAATCACAACAATTCTAGAGCTTGACTCTCCTCGGTCGGTCAAAGAAGTTCAGAAGCTGATAGGAATGGCCGCTGCACTCAACAGGTTTATCAGCCGATCCACAGATCGTTACCGACAATTTTTTCACACAGTTCGGCAGGGCAGAGCTTTTGAATGGACCCCCGAGTGCCAAGCCGCTCTAGACGGCTTAAAAACTTACTTCCGATCAGTACCACTCTTGGAAACCCCCTCGGCATGCGATCCGCTCATTTTGTATCTGGCTGTATCCAATCGGGTAGTCAGCGCCGTACTCTTAAGAGAAGAAGTTGGGGAGCAACGACCAGTTTACTATGTAAGCAAGGCAATGGTTGACGCTGAAACACGTTATCTAGCACTGGAAAAACTCATCCTTGCTCTCGTGATGGCTGCAAGAAAACTGATGCATTACTTTCAGGGGCATACCATAGGGGTACTAACGGACTATTCCCTCCGGTCAGCGCTCCATAGGGCGGAAGCATCAGGGCGAGTCTTGAAATGGGCTTTGGTACTCAGCCAATATGATATCCAGTTTTTACCTAGGACTGCCATCAAAGGATAAATACTCGCCGACTTTGTAACCGAATTCACGGGATGTCATGCCGACTTCAAGTCCGATCAAGTACAACCTAAACCCAACTAGCGAATATATGTTGGAGACATTTGGTAGATATACTGTGACGGGTCATCCAACCAACGTGGTAGTGGGGCAAGCGTAGTAATCATGACCCCCGAAAGGGCAATAATCGAGCAGGCGATCAAACTAGGCTTTGATGTATCAAATAATGAGGCCGAATATGAAGCATTACTAACCGGCCTTCGCAACGCACTTCACCTTGGTGCGCAGCAGTTACTTGTTTTCTATGACTCGAAACTAGTCATCAACCAGTTAAAAAGGGAGTGTGCAGCTAAAAATGACCGCATGGCAGCCTACATGAAAACAGCGAATTCCTTGCTCACGAAATTCGACCACCACGAATTGAATCAAATAATCCGGGATCAGAACACACATGCGGATGCCCTTGCTTGCCTAGCCTCCACCATTAACTCAGAAATCAAACGAACAATCGAAGTAGGATTCATCCCAGAGCCGAGCATCACTTCTTCTGAACTAGTTCAAATTAACATCGTTGAACCAGGACCAAGTTGGATGGACCATGTCGCTGCATTCCTTTCCTCAGAATAACTCCCAACGGATAAGAAAGAAGCTCATAAACTGCAAAATAAAGCCCTGCATTACTACTTGGATCCGCAAGGAAAGCTTTACAAAAAATCTCTTTCTAGGCCATACTTGGAATGTGTTCACCCAGATAAAGTTAAGGAACTATTGGTTGAAATTCATGAAGATAGCTGTGGTGCCCATTTTGGAGGACGTTCATTGGCCCACCTAGCCATAACACAGGGATATTATTGGCCTACCATGCGAACAGTGCCAGAAGTTTTCCCCTTTAACTCATTTGTCTGCCGAGGAGTTAAACTCTATCACTAGTCCTTGGCCGTTTGTTCAATAGGGACTTGATATTCTCGGACCATTACCGCGAGCTCCAGGGAACAAGCGATTCTTGATTATCGCAACAGATTATTTTGCAAAATAGGTCGAAGCAGATGCATTAACACATATTTGAGATGTCGATGTTAGGCGTTTTGTATGAAGAAACATCATAACATGATTTGGCATACCAAGAGCACTTATCTTAGACAATGGCACCAAATTCAATTGTGGCGTCTATCGGGAATTATGTAACACGTATGGTATCTGGCCCTACTTTTCCTCACCGGCATATCCACAAAGCAATGGTCAGGTAGAGGCCTCCAATAAAGTGATCCTAGACGGCATCAAGAAAAGGTTGGAAAAGGCTAAAGGCAGATGGGTCGAGGAATTGCCCAGTGTGTTGTGGGCTCATCGCACTACTCCAAGGCAATCCACTAGGGAAACGCCATTCGCTTTGTGCTTTGGAACCCAAGCAATTATCCCCTTGGAGATCGGCCTACCCACGCTGAAATCCAAGGTTTTTGACATGGGCCGTAATGACATGATGTTGGCTTTAGACTTGACTCTGATTGAAGAATGCCGAGATCGTTCCCTTGCGTGCATGGCGTGGTATCAGCAACAGCTCGCTAAATCATACAACCAGCGTGTACAGTTGCGTCGTTATACGCCTGAAGAATTGGTCCTCAAGAATTCGGGAGACAGAAAATTAGGCCCCAACTGGGACGGTCCTTATCAGAATGATTCAATTGTCGGAACAGGGACGTATCGGCTCAAAGACATGGCTGGGAGAAGTTTGTCACACCCCTGGAATTCCACACATTTGCGCAAATTTTATCATTAAGCCAACTTGTACGGCGTGCTAGTTTGTTTCGAATTTTTGCTAATATGTTATTTATACATCTTTCAATTCCCCAATGCAATGTCCTTTCTTATTGCAGTCTTGTTAACGATGGTTTAGTAACGAATAAAGCCTATGAATTCAGAGCGCCCTTCGTGTATCGTGATTGGCCAACACAAAAAGACTCTGAATTCGGAGCCTCATTCATGGATATCACATTTGGGCCGAATAATGCCTCCAAATTCGGAGCGCCCTTCTTGCGTCACGATTAGCTAACACAAAAAGACTCCGAATTCGGAGTCCCATTCGTGGATATCCCATTTGGGCCGAATAAAGCCTCCGAATTTGGAGCGCCCTTCGTGTGTCACGATTGGCTAACACAAAAAGACTCCAAATTCGGAGCCCCATTTGTGGATATCACGTTTGGGCCGAATAAAGCCTCCGAATTCGGAGCGCCCTTCATGTCACGATTGGCCAGCACAAAAAGACTCCGAATTCGGAGCCCCATTCGTGGATATCATGTTTGGGCCGAATAAAGCCTCCAAATTCGGAGCGCCCTTCGTGTCATGATTGGCCAACACAAAAAGACTCCGAATTTGGAGCCCCATTTATGGATATCACGTTTGGGCTGAATAAAGCCTCCGAATTCCAAGCGCCCTTCGTGTCACGATTGGCCAACACAAAAAGACTCTAAATTCGGAGCCCCATTCGTGGATATCACGTTTGGGCCGAATAAAGCCTCTGAATTCGGAGCGCCCTTCGTGTCACAATTGGCCAACACAAAAAGACTCCGAATTCACAGCCCCATTCGTGGATATCATGTTTGGGCCGAATTCGAGGAACATTTCGTGCAGAACCACAAACAGCCAAGTAATCCTTCGAATATGGAAGGACCTTTATATTTAGTAATAGAATGACATGGACCAACATATGATCGTCGCAAGCAGATACGAACATTAAAACAAAACGATATAACAAATATTTATTTCATTGAAGAAGTACAAATACATGGAAAGTACAATAATGTGTATTGATGTCTAAGTCTTCCCTGGCTCGGCATCCTCTTCATCGTCGGTTTTCTCAGCGTCGTAAGCTTTGAAGGGAAATGTGTAATTCTGATATAGAGGTGACGCCGAATCGATACCCACGGCCTGCAGAGCCTTAATCCACCCATGCTTAAATCCACAATTTTTGCACTGACAGACATCTTCGGCCAACATTTCCTTCGTCTTTTCAATACCAATTTTTCAGAAGTAAAAAAGCCTTGTTCATAGGCCTTCGTTCTTACCGCTTCTCTAGCGAACATGCTCGCCGTATCTCGGTCGGCAATCGCATGATCCAGAAGGCATTGGTTTACTCTTTCTGACACGATCGGGTTCGTTTCACTTGCTGAACGAGTTTCGGCAACCTTAGCTTTTTTCAGCTCGTTCTCGGCTTTTTCTGCCCAATGCTCCAGGCTCCGAATGCGGCCTTCTTTCTGCTCTATCTCTCTTCGCTCGACACGAAGGTGTATGCTGATTTCATAAGAGGTGTATAGCCCCTTTACTGCTCCATGGACGCCCTCCCGAAAAATTTTGTAATTAGGCCGACTGACCATTGATTGCTGGACTTTGGGCAAAAAAATTTGTCGAGCAAACTCGACTGCTACATTTGGGTCGCGGATAATCGAATCCACTTCAATCATCGGTTTATTCCCAACGAAAACCAAAAAACTCAACGGACGTGGTGGCCTGTTGGTTTCGTTCTGCGAACGGAGGGAGCTCCCTCATTGCTGCATCTTCTTCTTGGGTGATTTCTCTCCCTCACCCCTCTTGGAGACCTACTTCGACGACGGGAAGAGCAACGCCTCTCACACTCCTCCGACGTCCTATTACCCATTCACGCAGGTTCACCACCTCTTCGATTCATTTCCAAATCCAGTTCAGCTAGTGTCCTGCCCTCCTCTCTGCTATTAAAGAATATTCTTCTTGACATATAAATTTTCTCAGTTCGACACAATGCTCTTTTCCCTCTATTGAATTTGAACAGCATATATTTATCAACAGCATAAAGCCCAAGCGCACCTAGCCCCCACCCCGCTTATTTATTGCAGGTGTAGTGTTCCCAAAGCAATCTTTTCAAGCATTTAGCCGAATAATTACTGTGCCCCACTCAATCTATGAACTACGCATATTCGGCGGTTATGTTCATTGATTAGTTGAGAGAAGGGCAGATTTACTAATCTATTCGGCCCATGAACTACGCATACTCGGCGGTTATGTTCATTGCTTAGTTGGGGCGAGGGCAGATTTATTAATCTATTCGGGCCACTTTCAAGCATTTAGTCGAATAATTACTGTGCCCCACCCAATCCATGAACTGCGCATATTCGGCGGTTATGTTTATTAATTAGTTGGGGCAAGGGCAGATTTATCAATCTATTCGGCCTACTTTCAATCATTTAGCCGAATAATTACTGTGCACCACCCAGTCCATGAACTACGCATATTCGGCGGTTATGTTCATTGATTAGCTGGGGTAAGGACAGATTTACTAATCTATTCGGCCTATGAACTACGCATATTCGGCGGTTATGTTCATTGCTTAGCTGGGGCAAGGGCAGATTTACTAATCTATTCGGTCTATGAACTACGCATATTCGGCAGTTATGTTCATTACTTAGTTGGGGCAAGGGCAGACTTATTAATCTATTCGACCTACTTTCAAGCATTTAGCCAAATAATTACTGTGCCCCACCCAATCCATGAACTACGTATATTCGGCGGTTATGTTCATTGATAAACTGGGGCAAGGGCAGATTTACTAATCTATTCGGCCCATGAACTACGCATATTCGGCGGTTATGTTCATTGCTTAGCTGGGGCAAGGGCAGATTTACTAATCTATTCGGGCAAGGGCAGATTTACTAATCTATTCAGCCCATGAACTACGCATATTCGGCGGTTATGTTCATTGCTTAGCTGGGGCAAGGGCAGATTTACTAATCTATTTGGCCCATGAACTACGCATATTCGGCAGTTATGTTCATTGCTTAGCTGGGGTAAGGGCAGATTTATTAATCTATTTGACTTACTTTCAAGCATTTAGCCGAATAATTACTGTGCCCCACCCAATCCATGAACTACGCATATTCGGCAGTTATGTTCATTGATTAGCTAAGGCAAGGGTAGATTTACTAATCTATTCGGCCCATGAACTATGCATATTCGGCGGTTATGTTTATTGCTTAGCTGGGGCAAGGGCAGATTTACTAATCTATTTGACCCATGAACTACGCATATTCGGCGGTTATGTTCATTACTTAGCTGGGGCAAGGGCAGATTTATTAATCTATTCGACCTACTTTCAAGCATTTAGCCGAATAATTACTGTGCCCCACCTAATCTATGAACTATGCATATTCGGTGGTTATGTTCAAAGCATTTTTTTATATTCACCCATTATGTTAAAGTTGCAAACTGTATATAGCATAGGCAAATACATGATTATTTGGCATATAATGTTATAGTCGTATACTTAATTCGGCAGATTATGTTATGGCCAAAGGTTGCAAGGATAAATTTAGTACGGCTATCCATCAATCTAAATCAACAAATTCAAAATAAAGACAAAAATGGGGATTTTCATTAATAAACTGAATACAAAAGACGAACAGTCACTTTACACATAAAAATTGCCCTACGAAAAACTTAGAAACAAAATGAACAAAAACCTACAAACACTACATACAAAAAATGCCTAACATAAAGCAAAGGATTTAAACAAATTCTATTTTATTCTTCGGGGTCCGATTCCAACGGCTCAACATCCAGCTGCTTGTATGGAATCGGTTGCCCCAGTGTCACGTTGGCTGCCGCCAAGGCTTTAAGCCAGCCATGTTTAAAGCCCCTGTTTTCAAACTTGGGCACCTCCTCCACATACTTTTCCATGGCGGCGTTCTCTCCGGCCTCGAACTCCTTGGAAACCTCAAATTCGGCGATTTCTTTTGCCCTCTTCAACTGCTCCAAGTCGGCTTCCATCTTGGTGATCGCCTCTTTGGCCAATTTTAGCGCATCATCGCGCATATTTGCCCTCTCCTCGGCAGCGGCTTTAAGTAGGTCGGCACTTTTGGCCTTCTCTTCCCCAACGTTGGCCCTAGCTCGCTCATCTTCTGCCTTCCTAGTCTCGGAGTTGGCTCTCAGGGATGCCACTGCCAATTCGGCCAAAGCCTTCTTAGCTTTTCCCTTTTTGTTTTCAACTTCGACTTTGAGTAAACGGATTTGTTTAACGGCGTCATAATGACGGTGGCCGATTTCTCCGATTCTACCCGTCACCTGAAACACAAACAAGGGAAAGTTAATCGGCATAGAAAGGTATAAAGTATAAAATTTGCCAATTACGTACCAATATCACCGACTGAGCAGCCAATGCTATCGAAATCACGTCCGGTTCCTCGCGGAACGCAGCCTTGTCTGTCGGCAAGGAGATTGACGAGGCCATACTTAGAGCCACGACGGGGTCCTTCAGAGTTGACGCATCGGCAGAAACCGGTGTGTTCTTGATCTTGGGATGGATAATAAACGGCACCGCCGAGTCCTAGGACCTTCTATACAAGGCTATTTATCAATTAAATCTCTAGAAAAGTCAGCCTCGATCTCAGCAGGGCGTTTCTCTCCCATTTGTTCGGTAACATGGTCGTCTAATTGATCAATGACCGAGTCGGCAGGATGTTGTATAATGACCGAATCGGCCACAACGATCTCTTGCTCAACTTCCTCAACAGGAGCAGGCGGTGGGGGTTCAGATCTCGCGATTTCGGCCCTCCTTCGGGCTGCCATCTTCTCGGCGTTCTTCCTTCTCGCCATTTGTGGGAGCGATTCACCATCCATATTTTCGGGGTCTGTGCCGGGTAGATCCCCTAGATCGGTGAAAATGTTGTCTTCTAGAGATGAATCAATCAGGCTGAAGGTGGACGGGAGGTCGACACCGAATTCTTCAAAAGCCAAATTAAGAGTTGCATCGACTTCCTCCTCCAAATGACCTCAGATCCGTCCGAGTTTGACTGACTTGGTTGTACGTTGACTTGATTGCCGACTTCACTGCCTTAGTCCGAATCTGAACCCTCAAGGCCAATTACCCTAAGGCTCTTATAGTTTGGGAAGATAAGAGCCGTAAGATGCTCTTCCCCCCTTGGAATTAGGGTATGATCTGCAGCTGAGAAAGTTGAATATGTTGGATCGTATCGCAGCAGTACGTGTTCGGCTCGCTCTTGCTTCTGACGATTCGGACAGCCAAAGAATTTGAGCACCTTTTTTACTTGCTCAAGCATGGTGTCGTCGGCCGAAGTGAGTGTCTTCTTCAAATCAGTTCCTGCTCAGATGAAACGATAAGTACACGAAATAGAAGCCGAATAAGCATATAAAAAATGCGTAAAGAAATGGGACTATATGGCCACCTGGTTTGCCTTTTTGTCTAGGCACGGGATCCAGGCGATCTTCGCCTTCGCCGAATTCTCAGTTGCCTCAGACAACGACCATGACGTCATCGACACACTTACCAAAGTTGGCAAGCATAGTGTCACGACCCAAACCCGTCCCTATGGGTTTAGCACCGTAACCGGCCAGTAACCCTAGGTTACCGAAGGCCTGCTTAACAGTAATACAATAATACAGAGTACGGGGGCTTGGCGGAAGCCAATATAGTAAATAAATAATGTCCAATGAGCTGTGACAGTCTGGATGCCAAAAGATTTTTCGTACATTTGTACAGAACAATACAAAACAGTATGCATATCATATATAACCAGTCAAAACAGGGACTTAATCCCCGATAAACAGTACAGTGCAAAACGTTCAGTCTATACAGTGTTACAAAACGGTACAGAGACAGACGGGGAAATAAAAACACCCCTAAGCCATAGCCTGGCAGGTTCGGAACCCCGCAGTGAGGCACAATGGTTGGCTCGACAAAACTGGAGTTAACCCTGACGCCTCTAGCTTTGATCCGGTGCCTGAACACCTACATATATATATAAGCAGTGAGCTAAAGCCCAGTGAATAACATAATGCGTAAAGAGGTTTAGAATGAATGTCCTTACAATAATGAAAACAGTTCATTTCAAACAATATATCAGTTGTTCGGTACAATAAACAGTCATATGTGGTACATCCATTAGCATAACAGTGAGCAGTAGGTCTTAAAAGACCGAACAGTAAATGATGGCCATCAAACAGTAAACAGTAGGTGCTAAGGATGCCACAGTACAGTTCAGAAATAAAGGACATACATTCATTCAGTAATCAATATCAGTTTAGTAAACAGTTCAGTTCAGTGTTCAGAAGATAATCATTTTGAACATATCTTTACACAATTGTTACTCACAGAGTTCTGGGCTACCGTGAACTAGAGCGTCTCCTCGGAAAGCCAACCCTATACAGTTAACAGATTGAACACACACTAAGTTTCACAGTCGGGGAAAGATAATAATTTAATCCCTAATCTGCCTCGGTGTGTTCTACGTCTATCTCCTCTTTAAGATGCCTTAAATATGCCCTAGGAATACCTAGGATGGAAAGAGGATGCAAAGATGCACTTTTGAACACTTAACAAAATTTGCTGAAAACAAGGGTCTCGCTCGAGCGTGGATTTCTACGCTCAAGCGGACATGCAGACAAAGGATCTCCGCTCGAGCATGAACTCCGTCGCTCGAGCGGACTGTGTGCTACAGTAAAAATATTGGATGCTCCAAATTTACGCTCGATGGATGCTCGACCCTCGCTCGAGCGTAAGACACAAGTCCTCGCTCGAGCGTGAGTTTCCTCGCTCGAGCGGACTGTGAACTCATGCAAAGTACTAGATGCTCGCATTTCACGCTCGAGCGTCACTTTTCTCGCTCGAGCGGAAGGCGGGATCACAGAGTGTACGCTCGAGCGTGGACTTCCTCGCTCGAGCGTAGGCCCAAAATCTGGAAATTCCAGATTTGAGTCCCAAGCTCAAAATCAAGTTTAAATGCAAAATTTTCGATCCTTGAGCTGAAAACCTGGAAAACACTTGTAAACACTTAAAACAACATGATTCAAAGCTCAATTTGGGAAATCAAAGCCCAAGGGTGTTTAATTCAAACTCAATTTCAAACCAATTTTCATGAACATGAAGAACATGCAACATGCATGGATTAAACTCAATTCAAAGCTTCAATCTCATGCTCTAGTGAGCCAAAACTTTCAAAAACATGGTTCATTGTAAGAATATGAACATGCATGTACAAGTTCATGAAAAACAACATCAAAACTCAAGGATGTAAACATGCATGCATGAATTAAGCTATAATTCAACAATCTAAGGCTAAATCATGTCTTAGTTCTACAATTTGGCATGGATCATGCAAGACTCACTTAAATTCAAAATCAAAAGGTTTGAATTCCTTACCTAGAGCTTCAATTACAAGACTAGAAGCCCAAATGGCAAACTACACTTCAATTTCCAAGCAAATCACAAGTTGAATTCAACTCCCTCACTTCCTCTCTCTCTTTGGTCGGTTGAGCTTCTCAAATATGGCTGATCAAAATGTTTTAGTTGAATGTATACAGGTCTCAAAATGTGTAAGGTAGTGGCCACTAAGTGGTCTAATTGTAAATAAGTCCAATTCATGTAATTTGGTACCATTTAATCTAATGTAATCATACCTAATCAGTTTCCAGATAATTACACCCTAAAACCACATAAATTATGATAATCATAAAACACTAATCAATTTCTGGTTCGGCCGCCGATAAGGCCTTCAATCAGCAGTTTAAACATAAAGACATGAATAGATAATCAAACAAGCAACAGATAGATATACAACTAAACAGATATATTCAATCAATTTAGTTCCAGATTTCAGTCAGTTAGTTCAGTATTTCAATCAGTTCCATCACTTGTCATAATCAGTTTCAGTTTAACGGTAATCAGTGGTTATTCGGTAAACAGTAACGAGGGTTGTTACAGTCTTCCCTCCTTAAAAGGAGTTTAGTCCTCTAAACTCGAGTTACCTTCAGTCTGGAAGAAAACAGGGTT
The DNA here is from genome assembly GCA_030407325.1 of Camellia japonica. NCBI lineage: Eukaryota > Viridiplantae > Streptophyta > Magnoliopsida > Ericales > Theaceae > Camellia > Camellia japonica. Next base: position 45,787,395 of record JAPPVO010000016.1, on the reverse strand, counting down.
TAGTGGAAACAGTTCAGGATATCTTTTAGCCATGTCATCTTCCCTTTCCCAAGTGGCATACACGCCACCATGGTTTTGCCAGTCGACTTTTACTAACGGGATCTCTTTGTTTCTCAGTTTCTTGATCCGTCTGTTCACAATCTGTATAGGCCGTTCCTCGTAAGTGTAGTCATCACTCAACACTACCCGAGTAGGCTCAATCACATGGAATGGATCCCGGAGATAATCTCTCAACATAGAGATGTGGAAGACGTTGTGCATATGCTCCATTTCAGGAGGAAGCGTAACTTGATACGCCACCGGATTGATTTTCTTAATAATCTCGTACGGTCCGACATATCTCGGCGCTAACTTGCCTTTGACTCCAAAACGAGTCTGGCCTTTCATCGGTCTCACTTTCACAAAAACGTGATCACCCACTTCATACTCTCTGTCTCGTCTTCTGACATCTACATAACTTTTCTGTCTGCTCTGTGCTGTTTTCAGTCTCTGCTGTATCCGTTTCACTTTCTCCGTTGTTTCATACACAATCTCGGGCCCCAGCAAAGGCCCATCTCCAACTTCTGCCCAGCAGATCGAAGATCTACATTTCCTGCCATACAATGCCTCGAAAGGCGCCATACCAATACTCGAATGATAGCTGTTGTTGTAGGCAAATTTAGCTAAGGGCAAATGGCCTTCCCAATTTCCCTGAAAATCAAGGACACACATTCTCAATAAATCCTCCAAAGTCTGGATTGTCCTTTCTGACTGGCCATCTGTCTGAGGATGATAGGCACTACTCAGTCTCAGTTCGGTACCCAATGCAGTCTGTAGGCTTTGCCAAAACCTCGACGTAAACTTCGAATCCCTGTCAGAAACAATAGACACAGGCACTCCATGCAGTCTAACAATTTCATCAATATAGAGTATAGCCAATTTGTCCGCATTATAAATTGTCTTGACAGGTAAGAAGTGAGCAGATTTGGTCAGTCTATCAACAATAACCCAAATTGAATCCATACATTTTCTAGAGCGAGGCAATCCAACGATAAAATCCATTGTGATATGCTCCCATTTCCACTCCGGTATGGGTAAGGGTTGCAGTAAGCCTGCGGGTCGCTGATGTTCAGCTTTGACTTGTTGGCAATGAAGACATTTTGATACAAACTCGGCAATTTCTTTCTTCATTCCCGGCCACCAGAAATTCAGTTTCAAATCTTGGTACATTTTCGTATTCCCTGGGTGGATAGAAAATTTTGAGTTGTGGCCCTCTTGCAGAACTCTTCTTTTAAGTTCAGTGTCATTCGGTACACACAGTCTTTCTTGAAATTTCAGTACATTGTTTTCAAATTTGAATCCCGGTCTCGATTTAGATTCCCTTTCTTCGATGATCTTCTTCAAGAAGTCATCCTGTTGCTGTTTCTCCTTAATTTCTTCAATCAGTGCCGGTTGAGCAGAAATAGCAGCTATTGTTCCACCTTGTTCTCTAAAAACAACTTCAATTTCAGATTTTTCAAGGTCACAAAGCAACTCTTTTTGTCCAGTGAGCAAACAAGCTAAATTTGCAATCGACTTTCGGCTCAATGCATCGGCAACGGTGTTGGCTTTTCCCGGGTGGTACAGAATCTGTAGGTCATAATCTTTGATCAATTCTAGCCATCTCCGCTGTCTCATATTCAGTTCCTTCTGGGTGAAGAAGTACTTCAAGCTCTTGTGGTCGGTATATACTTCACATGTTGCCCCATACAGGTAGTGATGCCAAATTTTTAGTGCAAACACTACTGCAGCAAGTTCCAGATCATGGGTTGGGTAGTTCTTTTCATGTGGTCTCAGTTGTCGAGAAGCATAAGCAATAACTCTCCCATTCTGCATTAAAACACATCCCAAACCCTTATGAGAAGCATCACTAAATACAGTATAACCATCCGTACCTGAAGGTAAGGTAAGAACCAGTGCAGTTACCAATCAAGTTTTCAACTCTTGGAACGCTGATTCCCTTTGATCAGTCTAGTCAAATGATATCCCCTTCTGTGTCAGTTGAGTCAATGGTAAGGCAATTTTGGAGAAATCTTTGACAAATCTTCTGTAATATCCAGCCAATCCCAAAAAGCTTCGGACTTCTGTCACATTTGTTGGTCTAGGCCAATTCACTACAGCTTCAATTTTTTGCGGATCAACTGAAATTCCATCTTTGCTAACAACATGCCCCAAAAACATAACATGATCAAGCCAAAACTCACATTTAGACAGTTTAGCATACAGTTTCTGTTCTCTTACGGTCTGCAGGGCAAGTCTCAGATGATGTTCATATTCTTCTACACCTTTGGAGTAAATCAATATGTCATCAATGAATACCACAATAAAATCATCAAGGTACGGTTTAAAAATTCTATTCATGAGGTCCATAAATGTTGCAGGTGCATTGGTAACTCCAAAAGGCATAACTAAAAATTCGTAATGTCCATACCTCGTTCGAAAAGCAGTTTTATCAATGTCTTCTGGTTTAACCTTCAATTGATGGTATCTAGATCTGAGATCGATCTTAGAAAATATTTGCGCACCCTGTAACTGATCAAATAAGTCATCAATACGCGGTAATGGATATTTATTTTTCAAAGTTACCTTGTTCAATTCACGGTAATCAATACACAGTCTCAGTGAGCCGTCTTTTTTCTTTACAAACAAAACCGGTGTGCCCCACGGTGAAGTACTGGGCCTGATAGACTTCTTATCTAACAGTTCTTGCAGTTGTACTTTCAATTCCTTCAGTTCAGTCGGAGCCATTCTGTAGGGAGCTTTAGATATTGGTTGTGTACCCGGAACCACATCAACGGTGAATTCAATCTCCCTGTCAATCAAATCCCCTGGTAGATCATCTGGAAACACATCTGGGAATTCTTTAACTATAGGAATACAGTTCACGTCAGTTCTAGTATTATCACCAGTAGATATAGTCAATACAGATGTAACAAGCCCGCGGGGGACCTCGCTACAGTTCGGACTCGATTTGTGTCACGGTTCGTAATCTGAACCAAAGAGTCCAAATCCGGCAAATCGTTTTGAGAAAACAGATTTTTTGAAAGAAGTGCCAAACATGGACTACTTTGCCAGATACAGAGTCGCCACCTAAATATTTTATTTTTGGGAAATTTAGGAAACCCTGACTCGTTTGCCTAAGGCCACGTGTCCGTCATCACCAAAGTTGCCTCGGCTCGGGAACTTGGGTACGATTGGGGAAGGTCACTTCGTGAGCACTCCCGCTCGCCCGATCAAAGATCGGCCTCTACTAAACATGATATCAAGTTTTGAAAACCTTATGTATTCTTATTCCGGTTATTAGCCTAGATTTACTATGTGATGCGCACAGCCTACAAGTATAGACTGGATCGCCTGAATTGGAACAAAACATTTCATGTTTGTTTGTTTGAAAATGGTTTGATGGTGCTACCCGCAAGTAGGCTAAGACGTGGATTTGCCACCCTCGGGTGGGCTTAGAAAACATGATTTTGCCACTATCTAGTGGGCTTAAAACACACATTTGATGAATTGTTCCAATTCAAATAATCCAACCTTCACCCACAGGCATTCAGGCAGTTATATCACATAAGCATATAGCCTCATGGTAAGTATGCTATTCATGGCAGTCACTCACACACATGCAAGGATGCTAAAGCATAAAACTCACCGAGTACTCCAAGCCAAAACAGAAACTACGTTAGAAATCCATGCATGATCCTAATTATACAGAAATGCCTAATGCAACACATGCAATAATGCAACTATAGCAGGCTCGGCTATTCTAAACATGGCGTATGGAATGCTACAGCTAACATGTATTCAACTCGGAATTGAAATACAAATGCAGTTAGTATGATGCGCCGAGCCCGGTGCATGCAAGACAGATGAATGAATGCAAACATGCTATCATACTGTATGCTAATTGAAACATGCCCTAATCTAACCATCATAAGCTGGTAAATAAAAGGGAAGAAAGACGTGGGGTTGGAAGACATACATCACACTCACGCACACTTATTACAATTATGCCCTCGCACAGAGGGTCCGAATAAATAGTACAGTCCCAAATAAATAATACAGTCCCAATAAATAATACAGTCCAAATATGTACAAAATCCTAATTAATTTAACAAATTAATCTAGGAAAGCGGTAAACTAGCATGCAAGCTAGGGACTGCCTCGACTCTGCTCCGGATGATGAATGATGCATGCTCGGGTTGCCTTTGCGCGGAAATCCATGGCGATGCCCCAATTAGCCTCTGTTTGCAATTATTCTTGGAATGCGTGCCAAGCTTCGGGAGGCTGCTGATTCTTGATTTGCTGCAACAGAGAGCAGCAGAGGGGCATGGCAAAGTATTTTCACACATGTATGCATGCCTCGATCCTCGTGTCACCAATCACGCATCTTGATGCATGATGGCCGAGGAGTCGAATTGCACAACTCAATATGGAATGAATGCACATGAGAATACAACTAAGACCTAACTCCATCATGGACAATCCGGAGTGTCGGCGACTAGGGAATTGAGACACGTTCCGTCACTCGGAGTACGAAACGTACCTCGTTTCCCGTGCTCTGGGTAACTCCTATCCCAAACACAATGCAATATGCATGACATGCATGAATGCAACTAAGATACAACCTAGCATACACAATACTATGAAATGGCATACACGATGCACGAGGTAACATGGCATACACAATGTGCTAACATACAACCTAGCATACACAATGCTATGGAATGAAATGGCATACACAATGCATAATGGGCTTACACCAACATGAATGGACCTCAGCCACACTCACATAAGAGGCCATTAGATGAAAATGAGACACTCGAAATGCGTGCACACGTGCACGCAAACCGAGGACCGACCTTGAAGCACCAAATGCCACTCTAACAAGACATGCCAAGGCATGGAATATGGCATATTAGCATGCAAATTTCAGTATCAAAATGTGATGCAAAACAGTCCCGAAACATGGAAACATGGCACCCGATGCATGAAATGAATCCCGAAACATGAAATTAGGTGCATGGAATGACCTATGGCTATGCAAAGCATGCATTATTTGAACATGAAGTATGAAGACAGAATCAATACAGCCCCAAAACAAGCATATTTCCAGTTTTAAGCAAGGCCAAAAGGTGAGCACAAATAAGGCTAAGCTAGCATGCAAAAATGGCCCGGAAAGAGAGATAAAGAAGCAAGTAGCAGATGGAAGTCTCAAACAGTGAAGAGTCCTTCAACAAAGTTGAATAACGGATCAAAACAAGCTACTTTACAGTTTTCAACAAGCCACGAAAGTAAACACAAGTGGGCCTAAAACATTATGCAAGAAAAAGGCCAAAAGAGGGATAAAGAAGCAAGTGATGGCTGCTGGCCTCAAATAGAGGAGGGCCCTTCAACAATGTTGAAGAAGGGCTCAAAACAAGCCACTTTACAGTTTATAACAAAGCTCAAAACAGTTTACAAATAGGCCTAAAATACTATGCAAGAAAGAGGCATACAAGAGAGGTAAAGAAGCAAGTGGTGGCTGGAGACCTTAAACAGGGAAGGACCCTTAATCAAACATTAAAAAGAGCTCAAAATAATGCTATTTTCAGTTAGGGTCGGAGCCCAAAAATGTAAGCAAGTATGGCTTAGAAAGCATGCAAAATAAAGCACAAAAGAGGGAGAATGAAGACTCACCCTTGTAGATCAAACTTCAACAGCTCTTGGCCTGAGAAAAGGGGCTCCTAAGCTCTGAAAAACCAGCTCCAAGTGTTGGAAAGGATGGTGGTGGTGTGGTGCTAGGTGGTGGTGTCGAAATGGTGTAGGATTTGGAAGGTTTTGAGGGTTGAAATGTAGAGAGAGAGAGATTCAATGTAGGAGCTCCAAAGGGTTTTTTGTAACCCTCAAAACTGAAGGGGAGGGCTTGGTTATATAGGCACAAGAGTGGGGGAAAAAGGGGGGAAATGAAATTCAAGTTTCCCCCCAAAAGGTTGGCCCCCCCGGATACAAAATCTTGGGGGAAATTGAGGGTATATTTGTAATGTACCAACAGTGAGGAGCAAGGCCGGCCGGTTAGAAAGGTTGCAGGTGGCCGGCCGGCCAAGGGTCAAAAGGGTCAAGACTGATTAGTGGCCGGCCATGCCAAAAAGCTGGCCTCCCATGTGTGCACAACACAACCATGTGGTCAAAAACTGGAGAAAGTGAACCAGGAGAGAGAAAGACCCATTTTTTGGAGGGGTTCAAAAGGGTCAAACACAATTACTGGCCGGCCATATGATATTGGTGGCCTCCCAGGTGTCTACAACACAAATATGTGGTTTAGGGCTAGAAAAAGTGGCCCAAGGGTGGTCAACATTGGCTTTCTAGTGAGAAAAACGGGCGACGGAGGGCGATGAAGAAATAAAACTAGTTGTCAGAACAATTACTAGCCTCCCACTCTTCTACGACCTTCCTAACAATGAAACAGAGGTCCCTGCCAAAAATAAACTCAAACCGATGCAAAATGAAGGTTCGGGGGCCGAAACGCGCAGCCCGGGGCCCTGAAAACTGACTGTTAGGCACCGGAAGTGGTGTTCGACCACGAAGTCGGTCTCTCGGACCACAGTGTCCCTCAAAAGGGAGGAAATAAGGTATGTGCCAAAAACCAGAGCAAACGGAGGTGGTTAAACGGTCCCGAACCGAGGCACACGACCAACGGCTCCGAAAAACCGGAAATTGGGCTCCAAACGGGCAAAATGGCCTACAACCACAAAACGTAGCCTACGGCCACTGAGAGATGATCTACGAGACCTCTCCCTCCCTTCGGGAAGAGAAAACAGAGAAAACAGAGCCTGGTTCGCAAACCGAAGCAAAGCATGAAAGAGTCCAGAAGTCCGGAGGCAAGGCTCGCAGCCGAGACTCTGAAACCTCTGAACGAGCACGATATGCAACATCACCAAGTGCTCAATCGGTGACGTCTGAGTCTTGAGGTCGGTCAAAAATGGGGTGTCTACAGTTGCCCCTCTTTGACAGAACTCGGAAGTCACAAGTGACGGGAGTGAATGTCAAAGCCCAGAGACGACCCATTTTTGACAAGGCCGAAGACTTAGACAAGCATACAAGATAAGCAAGAAGATGTGCCCGCAGGCGTGCCCGCAAGGCAGGGGGCAAAATGCAAAGCGATATGCATGAAGCCGGATGTAACTTAGTGATCATGCAAATGCAGCAAGCTGTAATGAAGCAAGTATTCGCAAATAGATGCAACAGCTTTAAGCAAGAATGCAAAGCAACAACTACATTTCATGCAGTTAAGAATGCGGAGAATTATTCAATTCTCGCCACGTCTCACACGGAGAAGATACAATACCTGCGCGATTCGTCTGGTCGCATCAGCTTCAAATGAATCGTACATACAATATCGTGCCTGCAAAAGAAAGAAACTCAACAATCACAACATACTTGACAACATATGTTCAATGTGACTTCAAATACAGACAAACGTGGTGCCGGTGGGAAGGTGCATCACAACGCGAGGAAAAATGCGCGTGGCAACGCGAGTTTAAGCGCGGAGGCTTGGTAATATCAAGGAGACGTGCATAACAATGCAAGTTTATGCATGAGAATGCAAGTTATGTGCACAACAATGCAGAACAAGCGTAAACCAGGACGTATGTTTGTCACAAAACAACGAGCAAGGAAATGCGCGTTTCGGCGAGGGCGACTCGATCGCGGCTTCCGGTTCCTCTCCCGAAGGGGTCATAACATGGTCAAAAAGGATACATCTCACTTGCGATGAGTAATGATGAGACACGCATCGAAAGTTGAAGCTGAAGTTCCGGCGGAGCGATTTCGCGACGGAAGGTGTACTTCTCTTGTACTTTTTCAGGTCTCGGGGACTCCAATCATCACCAAACTTTGCAGGCACCTTGGGGCCCACCTAGGGAACACCACCGGCCAGCTTTATTGCAAGGGGGAGGCCACCGGCCAGTTTTTGAAAAGGAAATGGCCGGCCTGCCAGAAAAGGTGGCCGGCCGGCCACCTAGGCCAAATCCGGGGCAATTTTGTACTTTTGCTCTCCTTTCTTTAAATCCATTCGGCCAAAGCACTTTTCCTCACAACTCCAACTCCGAAATTGCCTCCTCTACCTTCCTAGAGCATTTTTCCTCTCAGATCTGTGCTCTATACGCGTTTTCCAACGTCCCACGCAAGTTGTTTTCGCGAAATCTTTTAGTTTTAAGCACTTTGAACCGATTAAATTTTGATTTCGGGGCTTCTTTTCTCATTTTCGCTACTTGAGGTGAGTTTGTCTCAATATTTGGAAGATTTTCTCGGGAGTTGACTTTTGTTGACTTTTTCATTTCCCGAGAGTTGACTTTTGTTGACTTTTTCCAATTTTGGCTCATTTTTGCTCATTTTTGCTCCTTTTGCAGATTTTCTGAAATGGCTGGCCATTTTCCTCATGGTGGAGGTCCTCCGGGCGCCGGAGATGATCCCGACATCATGGCTCTGCCTCCGAGGGTTCGACCCTTCATACCCGAGAGGTACGACCCACCAGTACATATTCTTCCGCGGGCTGTTTTCTATCACTTCACTGATTTTGACGAGCGAGCGCCTGGGGATCTGCTTCTGCGAGAGCCAGAGTATCACCTTTCCCATGAGGCACGGGAGGTATTTACTTCATTTTTACCTTTTCTGCAACGTATTCTGCATTTTCCGTGCATTCCGTGCCTTTGCCATGTTTGTCTGTTCATTTTGAGTGCACAGCTTATTTAGAATGTTCAGTGTATGACATAGCATTCTGTTTACATTCTGAACACACAGTTCGATCATTTGAATTTCTGAACACTCAGTCCATAAATTGATTGTGAACACACGACACACACTTGTTGAGAATTGAACACGCAGCCCAAACACTGATTTTCTGAACACACAGCCCGAATTAGAGGTGAACACGTAGCACACACCGATTGAGAGTTGAACACGCAGCCCAAACACTGATTTTCTGAACACACAGCTCGAATTGATGGTGAACACGCAGCACACACTGATTGAGAGTTGAACACGCAGCCCAAACACTGATTTTCTGAACACACAGCTCGAATTGATGGTGAACACGCAGCACACACTGATTGAGAGTTGAACACGCAGCCCAAACACTGATTTTCTGAACACACAGCTCGAATTGGAGGTGAACACGCAGCACACACTTGTTGAGAGTAGAACACGCAGCCCAAACACTTGATGTCGAACACACAGCTCGTTGTTGAGGTGAACTCGCAGCACACACTGATTGAGAGTTGAACACGCAGCCCAAACACTGATTTTCTGAACACACAGCTCGAATTGATGGTGAACACGCAGCACACACTGATTAAGAGTTGAACACGCAGCCCAAACACTGATTTTCTGAACACACAGCTCGAATTGGAGGTGAACACGCAGCACACACTTGTTGAGAGTAGAACACGCAGCCTAAACACTTGATGTCGAACACACAGCTCGTTGTTGAGGTGAACTTGCAGCACACACTGATTGAGAGTAGAACACGTAGCCCAAACTCTGATTTTCTAAACACAGAGTCCACTTGAAGGTGAACACGCAGCACACACTGATTGAGAGTAGAACACGCAGGCCAAACTCCGATTTTCTGAACACCCAGTCCACTTGAAGGTGAACACGCAGCACACACTAATTGAGAGTAGAACACGCAGCCCAAACACTTGATGTCGAACACACAGCTCGTTGTTGAGGTGAACTCGCAGCGCACACTGATTGAGAGTTGAACACGCAGCCCAAACACTGATTTTCTGAACACACAGCTCGAATTGATGGTGAACACGCAGCACACACTGATTGAGAGTTGAACACGCAGCCCAAACACTGATTTTCTAAACACACAGCTCGAATTGGAGGTGAACACGTAGCACACACTTGTTGAGAGTAGAACACGCAGCCCAAACACTTGATGTCGAACACACAGCTTGCTGTTGAGGTGAACTCGCAGCACACACTGATTGAGAGTAGAACACGCAGCCCAAACTCCGATTTTCTGAACACACAGTCCACTTGAAGGTGAACACGCAGCACACACTGATTGAGAGTAGAACACGCAGCCCAAACTCTAATTTTCTGAACACACAGTCCACTTGAAGGTGAACACGCAGCACACACTGATTGAGAGTAGAACACGCAGCCCAAACTCCGATTTTTTGAACACACAGTCCACTTACTTTACTTTGCACGCAGCCTATTCATTTTATTGGCACGCAGCTCATTTCTTCCATTTGCACACAGCTTATTCATTTTATGTTGAAATATGTATTCATCCTGAATGTAGGTGACTTCTCGCACCGTGCGGGGATATGGCTCTACCGCGGCGAGAGATTGGTATGCCGAGCTCTCGGAGGCTGTTCGGGATTTGGTTGACTTGGCGGGGTTTGGGCCCTTCTGTACTGGGCTATCTCGTTGTCCTGCCAGGAGGACATTAATGGCCGCCTTGGTGGAGAGAATGTGGGACACCACCAACTCCTTCCATTTTTCTGCCACGGGGGACTTGACTATGACCCCGTTTGACTTTGCCGTATTGACTGGCCTTGACGTGGGAGGTTGGTCCATCCCTTACGACGAGGACATGGGCCAGTGGGAGGCCGCTTGGATATATTTACTGGGGGCTTGCCCGCCTGTTGATAGATCTTCGGGCAGGGTCCGATACACCTGGTTTTCTTCCTATTTTCGGAGAGTGAAGATGGAGCCCAGGACTCCTGAGGAGGCAGCACAGTATGCCCGCGGTTTTCTGATGTTCCTTTTCGGGACCACTTTGTTTGCCGATAGGGGGAACACTGTCGGGCTTTATCTGTTGAGTGCTTTGGTGGACCTATCACAGGTCAGACGGTATGACGGGGGTGGCGCCGGCTTGGCTACTCTTTATTGCTACATGAGCGCGACCTCCCGCGGACGGGGGGACTTACTTGGCGGCTATTGGAGAGCCTGGGAGGTACTTTCTGCCCTCTTGATTTACATTTCTGCCCTTTATTACTTGTATATTGCACACACGGCGCACTTTACACTCTGTATTTTGCCCTTAGCACTTTGCATTTACATTCTGCACTGTTTTCCACAGTTATGGGTCTATGTGTATTTCCCGACATTAGCCCCGGAGTTGGTGGTAGAGGGGCCCCTCGTGACCCCGTACTCACTTGTATTTGAAGGCCAGCACCGGCCAAAACCTCGGGAGTCTCTTCTTTATCTACGGCAGTACTTCGACACGGTGCGGTCGACGGAGGTATTTTAGAACTCTCAGTTCTTTGTGTTTTCATCTTTGATTTGTCTTGTACCTTCCCGATTTCTGATTGATTTATGCATTGGTTATTCGCAGATCACATGGCAGCCCTGGGCACCCTTAGGTGAAGGTCTCCAATTCCAGTTTGCCGGATGGTGGGGTGCCTCCCAGTACAAGGTCCTATTCGAAGGGCCAGTTGGTAGGGCCTGGTTTTTGGGGGACCGCTTCTTGCGTCAGGTCTGGGGGTACACTTCTCTGGACCCTCCCTCAGCACCCCCAGTCGGTATGCGGATTGCTGATAGGCTCTCTTCCCGGGATGTTGTTAGTGCTATGCTGGGTACTGATGCCTTACTTCATCTTGAGGAGGGGGATTATGCTACTTACCGTCACATATACCTGATGCCCCCATTGACGGGAGTCCGTACTCCGACGATGAGGCCTGCTGGTATGCCATCTTCGAGTCAGGCCCAGGCTCGGGCTGCAGACACCCCTTCCACCAGCAGGGCTGGTACATCTAGAGGTGGGGGTGGATTGGTTCCCCCGATTCCTCCGACTCATCCTCATCCTGGATGGCCGGATATGCCGACTGAGCTGATGGGGTGGCAATATGGGACTACCTCTCCGGTTCCGATCCCGATAGAGCCTCCGATGCCTGGCCACCGATATGTCAAAGACCCCGACTCACTCCCGGTATGCTTTACAGCTTTGATTCATTTCTCAGATACTTGGACATTTATTCCTTTACTGATATTCTTGCCTTTGCATCTGCAGCCTCCTGTCGAGTACATGGATGAGATGCTCGAGATGGTAGCCTCACTTGAGGGGATGGTCCTGCAGAGAGAGGTACAGTTGTCCATCATGGGTTTCCAGGTACCCTTTAGTTTTCTAGCATTCATCATTCTTCTGATAACATGCTGATTTTGAACATTTTACTGTATTGATAGGCTGACTATGTAGAGCGCATCTGACACACACCACATTCATGCATTATTCCTGCGTACATCCGCCCTGTGTAGCTTGCTTGCATCTGTATCTGATATACATGTTTTGGCTGATGTATTCAAACTACATTTTTCATTTTCAGATGCCTCCAATATATGCTCAGTCGCGGGCCGGGCCACCTGGGCCTTCTCGGGGAGCTGGGCCATCTGGGCCTTTTCGAGGAGCCGGGCCATCCAGGCCTTCTCGAGGAGCTGGGCCATCCAGGCCTTCTCGAGGAGCTCGGGGAGGGGGGTCGTCTCGCAGACGCAGAGCACACATTATAGAGGAGGAGCCCAATGAGGATGAGGAGGAGGAGGCTGCAGATCGTCAGTCGGAGACATCTGCTGACAGAGAGGAAGGCTCCGGTCTTGGCTCCGGGAGTGGAAATGAGGCTGAGGAGGGCTCCGAGGATGGCGGCTCCGATTCAGATGATGATGATGGCGATGGTGGCGCAGAGTCTATTTCGCAGAAGAGGACGAAGAGGGCCTCTTATTCCTGCTCTTGAGAGCACAGATGCGGCTGTTCCCTGTTTTATTTACCTTTTTGCTAGTAGTTGTAGCACATTGTACATTATTAGGCAGTTTCATTTTTTGTAAAACTTGTGCCCTTGTTTGTAAAATGTTGTAACAAACAAAGCATGACGGAATGAAACAGCTTTTGAAAAAGTGTTGTATTTTAAACTCTTAGCATCATATCGCATCATTTTGCACCATAATGAGTTTGAATGGAAATGTGCATTGTGCATTCGCCCAGTCAGGTAGCGAACCGACGCAACAACTTAACTTACTAAGATATAACAAAACCTTAGCAAGTTTACAACTCGATAAGCGAAAACACAACAGTGTTGACAACTTAATAAACAAGACTCAACAAAAAATGCTTAAACAAAGAGTAACAACTCAAAAACACGAAACACGACAGCTCGACAAACAACTCGATAAGCAAAACGACAACTCGATAAGCAAAACAACAACTCGATAAACAAAACTTAATAAAACAAAGTGTACTTCGGACGATCTGGCCAACAGAACGCATCCGAAACTGAGGGAAATCGGGGCCTTCGACGCTCCTGATGCATAGAAATGCTTGGAACTTCCTCCCGGAGGGTAAAACAAGACCAATAGCACACTTTGCAGCATAGCCGGCCACTTTTGGGAGTTGGCCGGCCAGCTTTTTGCATATGAGGGGAGAAAGGTGGCCGGCCTGCTAGAAAAGGTGGCCGGCCGGCCACTTAGCTCAGCAACCGCCAAATTTTTGACACGTGTCCCCCGAATAGTGTCTTATCTTCTTTAAAAGCCCCAACCTCGTGGTTGATTCATTTCATCTTAGTTTTACACCAAAATGGAAGCATTTCTCGCCGAAAATCTCACAGCTTGGATGGCTTCTCTAGATGGCTCGGAAAAGTAGAATTTCCGGGGCTTTGGCTTGAATGCACTATTCACGCTGAGCCGTACTCCGCTGCACTTTCCCTTCCTCCATGCCATGGCGAGGTTTTGGAACCCGGTAACGCATGTTTTCAGCTTTGGCGGGTAAGAGGTGTGTCATACTTTCGAAGATTTTCAAGTTTTGATGGAATCTGAACGCTGTGAAGAAATTTTGCCTCAATTTCGCTTCGGCCAAGCCCAAGCTTTAGGGGAGATGTGTGGGCTCACCGTGCATGATGCTTGGTCTTTGATCTGCAACGGGGAACTGGACATCCTCGGCTTGATCCATCGCTTTTCTGATGCCGGTGACCGCGGCAATCATTATCGGCAAGGTTTTCGGCAACACGCCCTTTGCTTATGTATGTTATCTCACTTTTTGCTTGCCCCGGGCTTTGGCGAATCTAGCATTCGTCTAATTGAAGTTGCTCAAGGCTTGAAAGAAGGAAAGAGCTGCGTCGCCATGACACTGGCCGAGACGCTGATGGGCTTGGATGCTATCTATCGTCGGGAGACGACCAGATTTGCGGGGAGTCCACTACTGCTGCAGGTAATGTTTCCCACCCAATCTCACATATGTATTGCTCACATCACTCGGCCCTCGGGCTCGGTTTTTCTCACAAAACCCTTTTCTCGCTTTTCTCTCATCGTACATCTCTCTATTCTTTATTCTCTCATTTTTCATCCCTCCCCAGGTATGGTTGATGAATAAATTGCGGGTTGTGGACTCTTGCCCGACCTACTCAGCTCGCGGCTACTTCTTTCGCCGACGCTTAGTTGACGCCCTTGATGAAGGGTGGTGGTTCGACTGGATGTGCAATTTGTCTGCAGATCGTATTGCTTGGTGTTGTCCTTGGCTCAATCTCCCGGCGATGAGCTATAGCATGTCCCGGCTGATCGGGATCCAGTTGATTGGTCTGACCCACTGTGTGTTCTACTTTCCGTTCCGATTCCAGCGCCAGTTTGGTCATGATCAGACTTGCCCGCCAGAGGGGATAGAATACCCGGCTGCATTCCCGGTCCGAGGCGCACAGCTTGCTCGTTATGCCACAGCATGGAGGACTCGAGAGCTCCTGGCCCCCGCTCCCACTTTCAGTTGCACTTTGTCTGACGAGTGCTGGGATTAGCTTAATGAGGAGGCACAGATTGGGCCCAGCTTGGCATCAGAGGCTTTGACTAGCTTTGGGAGGGGGCGCAGGGACACCTGACTTATCTCTGCCCCGAATTTATTGCTTTACTAGTACTTTCAAAATTTTGTTCATGAATGTAATAAAAAGCAACTTCAATTGTATGCAAGAGCAGGAGAACTCTGTTTTGAAATCAATGAAATTGAGGGTTGTGGTACTGAAAATTTTTCGCTTTGGTCCAAAAATGGTCTTGGTTGTAACAAGATTAATTTGAACAAAGTCAACTTTTATTAAAACTTTTCAAAACTATTTTCGATGTGGATCAGAACTGGACACACCTGAGATCTGTCACTGAGATGCACAACCCCGGATCCTAGCAACTGGAAAGTTGCCCCTAGTCTGAATAGCGTCGCGGCACTGCACGGCAACGGAAAGTTGCCCCTAGTTTGACTAGCACTGCATCGGAGATCACGATGAATGCTGATGGACAAAGATGACTGAGATGATCAAGATGGACAAAGTTGATCGGGGAAAAGTTTATGGCTAAACTTCAGAGTGAAGTTGCCTACGTATCCCAAAGATGGGAATCAAGCCTTACGCAGTTCAGGCTTAGGTTCACTCGAGTATTTTTGCTCTCCTTTTACGCTCTAACTTTTGCCAAGGCCACCCTTTGCAGGTTTTCAACCTTGCGAGCTCAGTTTTTATAATTTCAAAATTTTTTGTGCTCTGAGTTTTGCCTAGGTCGCCCTTTCGGGTTTTCAGCCTAGCGAGCCTCTCAAGGGTAATATTTCTTCAACTTGTCCATGTTGATTGTAGACGTCCCCGAACGCCCCGGGAGGGTTAAGTCCCGTTCTGTTCATATTGGGGTCACTACAGTTCAAGGACTCAAATGTCACGGTTCTTAATCTTGAACCAAAGAGTCCAAATCCGGCAAATCGTTTTGAAAACAGATTTTTTGAAAGAAGTGCCAAACATGGACTGCTTTGCCAGATAACAGAGTCGCCACCTAAATATTTTTTAAATGGGAAATTTAGGAAACCCTGACTCGGTGCCAAAGGCCACGTGTCCGTCATCACCAAAGTTGGCTCGGGAACTTGGGTACGATTGGGGAAGGTCACATCGTGAGCACCCCCGCTCGCCCGGTCAAAGACCGGCCTCTACTAACCATGATATCTGTTTTTGAAAACATTGTGAGCTCTTATTCCGGTTATTAGCCTAGGTTACTATGTGATGCTCGCAGCAAACAAGTATAGACTGAGTCGCCTGAATTGGAACAAAACATCTCATGTTTGTTTATTTGAAAATGGTTTGATGGTGCTACCCGCAGGTAGGCTAAGACGCGGATTTGCCACCCTCAGGTGGGCTTAGAAAACAGGATTTTGCCACTATCTAGTGGGCTTAAAACAAACATTTGATGATTCGTCCCAATTCAAGTAACACAACCTCCACCCACAGGCATTCAAGGCAGTTATATCACATAAGCATATAGCCTCATGGTAAGCATGCTATTCATGGCAATCACTCACACGCATGCAAGGATGCTAAAGCATAAAACTTACCGAGTACTCCGAGCCAAAACAGAAACTACATTAGAAATCATGCATGATCCTAAGTATACAGAATGCCTAATGCAACACATGCAAAATGCAACTATAGCAGGCTCGGCTATTATAAATGGCATATGAAATGCTACAGCTAACATGTATTCAATCTGGAATTGAAATACAGATGCAGTTTGTATGATGCGCCGAGCCCGGTGCATGCAAAACAGATGAATGATGCAAACATGCTGTCATACTGTATGCTAATTAAAATATGCCCTATATCTAACCATCGTAAGCGGGTAAACAAAAGGGAGAAAGAAATGGGGGTTGGAAGACATACATCACACTCACACACCCTTATTACAGTTATGCCCGCGCGCAGAGGGTCCGAATGAATAATAATACAGTCCGACACGAAAGAATAATACAGATTTCTAAGTAATTAGCAATTTAAACTAAGAAAGCTGAAAATCGGTTTGCAAGCCGGGGGCTGCCTCGCTTCTGATGAATATTGCATTTTGGGCTGCCTTGGCGCGGAAATCCACTGGGATGCCCAATTTAGCCTCTGTTTGCACTTTTCTCGAAATGCGCGCCAGACTCCGAAAAGTCGTTGATCCTTGATTTTGCTGCAACAGAGAGCAGGAAAAGGGCATAGCAATGTATTTCACAAATATATGCATGCCTCGATCCTCGTGCCACCAATCACGCATATCGATGCATGATGGCCGAGGAATCGGATTGCACAACTCAATATAGGGTGCAATGCAGATGAATGCTACGACAAAACCTAACTCCATCATGGGTTATCCGGAGTGTCGGTGACTGGGGAATTGAGACCCGTTCCGTCACTCGGAGTACGAAACGTGCCTCGTTTCCCGTGCCCGGGCTAACTCCTATCCCAAACACGATGCGATGTGCATGATATGCATGAATGTAACTAATATACAATTCTAACATGCACAATACTATGAGAATGAGATGCCTCGAAATGCGTGCACGCGTGCACGCAAACCGAGGCGATGATGTGAAATGCAAATCGGATAAAACCGAAATGCCTCGAAATGTGTGCCCACAGGCACGCACACCGAGGCGATGATGAAATGAAAATCGGATAAAATCGAAGTGCCTCGAAATGTGTGCCCACAGGCACGCACACCGAGGCGATGATGAAATGAAAATCAGATAAAACCGAAGTGCCTCGAAATGTGTGCCCACAGGCACGCGCACCGAGGCGATGATGAAATGGAAATCGGATAAAACCGAAGTGCCTCGAAATGTGTGCCCACAGGCACGCACACTGAGGCGATGATATGAAATGGAAATCGGATAAAACCGAAGTGCCTCGAAATGTGTGCCCACAGGCACGCACACCGAGGCGATGATATGAAAATCGGATAAAACCGAAGTGCCTCGAAATGTGTGCCCACAGGCACGCACACCGAGGCGATGATATGAAGTGGAAATCGGATAAAACCGAAGTGCCTCGAAATGTGTGCCCACAGGCACGCACACCGAGGCGATGATATGAAAATCGGATAAAACCGAAGTGCCTCAAAATGTGTGCCCACAGGCACGCACACCGAGGCGATGATATGAAGATCGGATAAAACCGAAGTGCCTCGAAATGTGTGCCCACAGGCACGCACACCGAGGCGATGATATGAAGTGGAAATCGGATAAAACCGAAGTGCCTCGAAATGTGTGCCCACAGGCACGCACACCGAGGCGATGATATGAAGTGGAAATCGGATAAAACCGAAGTGCCTCGAAATGTGTGCCCACAGGCACGCGCACCGAGGCGATGATATGAAAATCGGATAAAATCGAAGTGCCTCGAAATGTGTGCCCACAGGCACGCACACCGAGGCGATGATATGAAGTGGAAATCGGATAAAACCGAAGTGCCTCGAAATGCGTACCCACGGGCACGCACACCGAGGCGATGATATGAAAATCGGATAAAACCGAAGTGCCTCGAAATGTGTGCCCACAGGCACGCACACCGAGGCGATGATGAAATGAGATGGAAATGCAAATTGGGCTTACACTAACATGAGTGGACCTCAGCCACACTCACATCAGATGCCGTCGGATAAAACAGAGGTGCCTCGAAGTGCGTACCCACGGGCACGCAAACCGAGGCATGGCCCGAAGGCATGAAATGGCACGGGAAATGATATGCAAGCATGCCAACCAAATTTCAGCTCCTAAATGAAAGGGAAAACAGTCCCGAAATGACACGGAATGACAACCGATGCATGAAATCATCCCGAAATGTGATTCTAAGTACCCGAAATGGCCTACGGCTATGCTAAACATGCAAAATTGATACATGAAAGCAAAAACAGTAGCAAGGCAGCCCCAAATATGGCATTTTTCCAGTACAAAGCAAGGCTAAACAAGAACCACAAGCATGGCAAAAATAGCTTGCAAAAACGGGGAAAAAGAGAGGAATTACAAAGCAAGTAGTATGTACAATGCTCAAACCAGAAAAATCAGTTCTACAAAATTGAAGAGGGGCCAAAAACATGCATATTTACAGTAGATGAGATCCTCTAATTCAGTGTGTAGATATGCTTAAAATGGCATGCAAAAATGAGCCAATAAAGGGGTACAACATGAGGTACCATAATCAATGACCAAACAACTTTGGACCCTTAACAAAACATGAAGAATCAGTCATTTTAAGACACTTTCTAAGCCTGATGAAGACTCAAATCCGAAGCATGGTGAGCTTAAAAATGCATGCAAAATGGGAGTGGAACAAGAATTCAAAGCAAGTGATATGTAGAGCAAGAAACCCAGGTTGAGCCCTTCTTCAATGTTGAAGAGGGGCTCAAAATAAGCACAATCACAGTATATTGTATGCTCCAACTCAGATCACAAATAGGCCAAATTAATCATGCAATTTTACGGTAAAATGGAAGCATTTCAAAGGAAGTGCATGATAGAGGAGTCAAACATGATGGAGACCTTCTTCAATGTTGAAGAGGGGCTCAATATAAGCCCACTAACAGTTTACATCAGTCCGAAATCAGATTACTCATAAGGCAAATAAAGCATGCAAACAATGGCCTAAAGAGTGATATTGAAGGAAGTATATTAAGGAGACACCAAACAGGGTTGAGCCCTTCTACAATGTTGTAGAGGGGCTCAAAATAAGCACAAAACCAGAAGAGGTCAGAACCCAAAACAGATCACAAGTAGGGTAAAAATTTGAAGCAAAATCATGCAAGAAAAAGGAAATTATGACTTACCCTTGAAGATCAAGTTTTTGCTACCTCTTGCCTTGATCAAAGTTGCTTCTTAGCCTCTGAGGAACCCCTTTTTGCTGCTGGAATGGAAGTGGGGATGGTGGAGCTTAGGGTTGATGAAGGATTGAGCTAGGAACTTGAATGAATTTTAGGGTTTTTGGAGGTGAAGATGGAGGCTATGGAAGAGAGA
The DNA here is from genome assembly GCA_030407325.1 of Camellia japonica. NCBI lineage: Eukaryota > Viridiplantae > Streptophyta > Magnoliopsida > Ericales > Theaceae > Camellia > Camellia japonica. The sequence goes on along the minus strand of JAPPVO010000016.1, from coordinate 45,767,624 downwards.
GTCTTGAGATCAAAGGTTGTAACCTCAACAAAGGAGGAGGCTATGGCTTCAAATAGGGAAGAAAAGGTGTAAAAGGGGAGGGAATTGCATCCAAGCATTCCCTCCCAAAATATCCCCCAGATGGGGGAGATATTTCAAGAAAATATCCGGACAGCTGTAAAGGGCTGGAAAGCATAAAGCTGGCCGGCCAGGTGAATTTCTGGGAGGTGGCCGGCCGGCCACCCCACCTGGTCGGCCAGCCACTCACCCTGGCCGGCCGGCCATGCCCAAAAATGAAGTCACAAATTGCTGGCCGACCACCATGCAATGGTGTCCTCCCATGTGTGTAGAATAAGGCCCCAAGGTCGGAATCTGGCAACTCTGAAGCAGGAGTCACAACATAGGGCTTGAAGGAGAGGCTCAAAAATGAATGTAACAATTGCTGGCCGACCAGTACTTCTTAGGGTCCTCCCATGTGCCCTCATCACAAATATGTAGCTTTGGTTGGAAGAAAATAACCCCAGGGTGTTCAACATTGGCCCGGAAGTGAGCAAAACGGGCGCCGGAGGAGCGAAACTGGTTATCTGGGATAATTGCTGGCCCCTACCCTCCAGTGATCTTCCTAATGCTGAAACAGAGGTACCTGCCAAAATTGAACAAAAACTAATGAGAAATGAACGCTCGGGGCCCAAACCGCGCAGTTCGGGGTCCCGAAAATGGGCTGTAGGCACCGGAAGTGGTGTTCAGCAGCGAAGTGGGTATCTGAGACCCCAGGGTTTCTCGGTATGACAAAACAGAGGTACCTGCCAAAAACCGGAGAAAACCGATGCGAAATGAATGCTCGGGGGCCAAACCGCGAGGTTCGGGGCCCGAAAACCGGCTAGCACCGAAAGTGGCATACGGCCACGAAGTGGGCATCGGGGGCCCCAGTGTGCCTTGAAATGATAAAACAGAGGTACTAGCCAAGAACCGGAGAAATCGGAGATGGTTGGGCGGTCCCGAGCCGAGGCACACGGCCTGACGGCCCCGAAAACCGGGAACCGGGCTCCGAAATGGGCAAAATGACCTACGGCCACGAAATGTAGCTCACGGCCACCGGAGATAGTCTACAGGACCACTCCCTTCCCGCGGAAAGAAAACAGAGAAAACCGAGTCTGGTTCGCAAACCGAGACAAGGCACAGAAGAGGATTCGGAAGTCCGGAGGCAGGGCGCACGGCCGCGACTCTGAAACTTCTGAACGAGCACGATATGCAACATCACCGAGCGCTCAATCGGCGACGTCTGAGTCTTAAGGTCGGTCAAAAATGGGGTGTCTACAGTTGCCCCTCTTTGACAGAACTCGGAAGTCATAACAATGACGGGAGTGAATGTCAAAGCCCAGAGACGACCCATTTTTGACAAGGCCGAAGACTTAGACAATCATACAGATGAACAGAAATGTGTGCCCGCAGGCAGGGGGGGCAAAATGCAAAGCGACATGCACAGAGCCAAATGATCATGCAAGTGCAGCAAGCTGTAATGAAGCAGGTATTGACAAATAGATGCAACAGTTTTAAGCAAGAATGCAAAGCAACAACTACATTTCATGCAGTTAGGAATGCGGAGAATCATTCGATTCTCGTCGCGTCTCACACGGAGAAGATACGATACCTGCGCGATTCGTCTGGTCGCACCAGCCTCAAATGAACCGTACATACAATATCGTGCCTGCAAAATAGAGAAATTCAACAAGAACAATATGCCAACAACATATATTCAATGTGATTCCTAAGATTCCAAAAGTCTGACACACGCAGTGTCGGCGGGTGAACGCATCGCAATGCGAGAAAAGATAATGCGTGACAACGCATACTCAAGCATAGAGGTATGGTAAACATGCATGACAATGCAAAATATTCATGAGAATGCAAATTATGAGCCAAATAATGCGAAACGAGCGCAAATTAGAGTGCCCGTTTGTTGCGAAATAATAAACAAGAAAGCGCGCATTTCGGCGACGACAACTCGATCGCGGCCTCTGATTCACCTCCCGGAGAGGTTATAACATGTTCAAAAAGGATACACCTTGATTTTGATGAATAATGACGAGACACATGTCAGAAATTGCAGCTAAAGTTCCAACGGAGCAATTTCGCGCCAGAAAGTGCACTTTTCTCGAACTTTTTCAGGTCCCGGGAACTCCAAAATTCCTCAAAATTTGCAGAGAGGTAGGGGAGGGGGTGGGGAACATGGTCGGCCAGGCCTTAGCCCTAGGAGAGGCTGTCGGCCAGGGGCAAAAAGTAAAGGGGCCGGCCAGCCAGGTTAGGTGGCCGGCCGGCCATCTGCCCAAAGTAGGGGCATTTTGGTCATTTTCGGATTTTCTATATATTCACACATCCAATGCCTCCGAAATTGCACCCCCAAGTGTGGAATTCTCTCCTCTTGCTCTCTAAGCCACTTTCTTGCTCAGATCTGCATTTTATACGCGCCCCTCGGCCTCCCACGCAAGTTGTTTCTGCGAAATCCTTCAGTTTTAAGCACTTTGAGCCTACTAAAATTTGATTTCGGAGCTTCTCTTCTCATTTTCACCACCTGAGGTAAGTTTGTCTCAATATTTGGAATATTTTCCCGGGGGTTGACTTTTGTTGACTTTTTATTTCCCGAGAGTTGACTTTTGTTGACTTTTTCCAATTTTGGCTCATTTTGCTCATTTTTGCTCCTTTTTGCAGATTTCTCGAAATGGCCGGCAATTTCCCCCACGGCGGAGGTTTTCCAGGGGCCGGAGACGACTTTGACATTATGGCACTCCCCCCGAGGGTCCGGCCTTTCTTCCCCGATCGATACGCTCCAGCGGTACATAGGCTTCCGCGAGCTGTTTTCCGTCATTTCACCGATTTCAACGATCGGGTTCCCGGGGATCTGCTTCTACGAGAGCCGGAGCAGCACCTTTCTCATGATGCGCGAGAGGTATTTTACTTTACTTTTCGTATTCTTGTGCATTTTGTAGCTTTGCCATGCTTAAACATACAGTTGTAGCTTACGACATAGTACTTTGTTTGCACTTTGAACACGTAGTTAAAACACTTGAATTGTTGAACACACGGCTCGAATCTGAAGGTGAACACACAGCACACACTGACCACGAGTAGAACACACAGTCCCAAACTCTGATTTTCTGAACACACAGTCCAAGTTGATGATGAACACACAGCCCACACTGATTAGGATTGAACACACGGCCCAAAACATAGATTTACTGAACACGCAGCCCAGATTTGACGTGAACACACAGCCCACTGATTAAGAGTAGAACACACAGTCCCAAACTCTGATTTACTGAACACACAGCCCAGATTTGACGTGAACACACAGCCCACTGATTAAGAGTAGAACACACAGTCCCAAACTCTGATTTACTGAACACACAGCCCAGATTTGACGTGAACACGCAGCCCACTGATTAAGAGTAGAACACACAGTCCCAAACTCTGATTTACTGAACACACAGCCCAGATTTGACGTGAACACACAGCCCACTGATTAAGAGTAGAACACACAGTCCCAAACTCTGATTTACTGAACACACAGCCCAGATTTGACGTGAACACGCAGCCCACTGATTAAGAGTAGAACACACAGTCCCAAACTCTGCTTTACTGAACACACAGCCCAGATTTGAAATGAACACACAGCCCACTAATTTTTCTGAATTTGAACACGCAGCCCAAATACCAAATTCACTTCACTTGCACACAGCATCGTTCACTTCATTTGCACACAGCTCATTCACTTCATTTGCACACAGCTCATTCATTCTAAATGCAGGTTGGCTCTCGCACTGTGCGAGGATACGGCTCCACTGCGGCGAGGGAGTGGTATGCTGAGCTTCCGGAAGCTGTCCGGGACTTAGTTGACTTTGCAGGATTCGGACCATTCTGCAGAGGGTTATCTCATTGTCTTATCAGCAGGACATTGTTTGCCGCTCTGGCGGAGAGATGGTGGGACACCACCAATTCATTCCATTTTTCTGCTACTGGAGATATGACTATGACCCCACTGGACTTCGCTGTACTCACCGGCCTAGACGTAGGCGGTGGACCCATTCCCTACGACGAGGATATGAGTGAGTGGGAGGCTGCTTGGATTTATCTATTGGGGACTCGCCCACCCGTAGACAGAGGTACTGGGAGAGTCCGGTATACTTGGTTCTCTTCCCATTTCCGGCGGCCACAGATGGAGCCTGAGTCTCCCGAGGAGGTCGAGCAGTATGCCCGTGGTTTCCTCATGTTCCTCTTTGGCACCACTCTGTTTGCCGATAGAGGGAACATGGTCGGATTGTATCTACTGAGTGCTCTGGTAGACCTATCACAGGTCGTTCAGTATGATTGGGGCGGCGCTGGCCTGGCTACCCTTTATTGTTACATGAGCGCAGTCTCTCGTGGGCGGGGGGACTTACTCGGCGGCTACTGGAGAGCCTGGGAGGTACATTCTGTCCTCTTGATTTACATTTTGCTCCTCATTACTTGTTCATTGCACACACGGCGCACTTTGCATTCTGTATTCTGCCTTTAGCACTTTGTATTCACATTCCGCACTGCTTTTCTCAGCTATGGGTATATGCATATTTCCCCACATTAGCCCCGGAGATGGAGGTGGCAGGACCTCCTATGACCCCGTTTTCATTGATGTTTGAGGGCGAACACCTGTCGAGGCCTCGAGAGACTCTCTTCTCTCTGCGACAGTACTTCGACACTGTGAGGGCGACAGAGGTATTTCAGAACTCTCAGTCCTTTTCATTTTCATCTTTGATCTGCTTTGCATATTCCTGATTTCTGATTGATTTGTATCCTGGTTATCCGCAGATTACCTGGCAGCCCTGGGCAGTCTTTGATGATGTGCAAAATCAGTACCCCGGAGGGTCGAGTGGCTCCCAGTATAGGTTCCTGCTCGAGGGACCAGTCGGTAGGGCCTGGTTTCTGGGGGAGCGCTTTCAGCGTCAGGTGTGGGGGTATAATTCTCAGGACCCTCCTGCTGTGCCTCCACCCACTATGCGGACTGCCGACAGGCTATCTGCCGAGGAGGTCATTAGGGATATGCAGGGCACTGATGCTTTGTTATATTTCGTTGAGGGGGACTACGCCACCTATCGCCGCATATATCTGATGTCCCCTTTGACGGGAGTGCGGGCTCCGCCACTGAGGCCACTGGCGCAGCATCTTCGAGTCGCGCCCGTGCTGCAGACATCCCTTCTTCCAGTAGGGCTGGTGCTTCTAGGGGGAGAGGCAGTTCTATTCCTCCGATCCCTCCGTCTCTTCATCCTCATGCTGGGTGGCCAGACATGCCGACCGAGCTGACGAGTTGGCGGTTCGGGACTCCTTACCAGGTCCCGCTAGAGCCTCCTCTTCCTGACCACAGATATGTCAGAGACCCTGACTCACCCCCGGTATGTTTTTCAGCTTTGATTCATCAGTCAGATATTTGGACGTTCATGCCTTTACTGATAGTTTTGCGTTTGCATTTGCATTTGCAGCCTCCAGTTGAGTACACGGATGAGCTGCTCGGGATGCTAGCCACATTCGAGGGCATGATCCTACGGAGGGAGGGACATCTAGCCCTCATGGGCGTGCAGGTACTGTCTATCTTTCCCGTTTTTAGCATAGTTCTGATAACATACTGGTTTTGAACATTCTGCTGAATTGATAGACTGTGTAGAACACATCTGGCACACACCCTACTCACATACTGTACTTGCACCTGCTTTTCATTTTTGAACTGATGTATTGCACTTTTCATTTTCAGATGCCTCCCGTATATGCACAGCCACGGGGCGGGCCATCAGGGCAATCTCAGAGGGGTCGAGGTACTAGACCTGCCCGAGGTGCAGGGACTCGAGGAGCTGGGCCATCCAGGCCTTACCGAGGAGCTCGAGGAGCAGGGTCGTCTCGCAGACGCAGGGCACCCATTGTCGAGGATGAGGAGGAGGAGGTTGCAGACCGAGTGTCAGAGACATCTCCTGGGGAGGGAGGCTCCGGTCTTGGTTCTGGGAGTGGAGGCGAGGCCGAGGGGGATCCGGAGGACGACAGCTCTGATTCGGATGGTGATGATGGTGCAGAGGTCATCCCACAGAAGAGGATGAGAGGGCCTCCTCCTTCCCGTTCCCGAGGATACTGATGCTATTTCCTGCTTTATTTTACTTTTTAGCTAGTAGTTTGTAGTACTTTGCACATCATTAGGCAGTTTTATATCTGTAAAACTTGCACCTTTATGTTGTAAAACATGATGGAATGAAACAGCTTTTGAAAAGATGTTTGTATTTGAAATTCTTAGCATCGCATCGCATCGCATCATTTTGCACAAAATGGAATTGAATGGAAATGTGCTTTGTATTTACCAGGTCAGGTAATGAACCGACGCAACAAATTAAAACAAACCGACTCACTAAGAAATAACAGAATCTTAGCAAGTTTACAACTCGATAAGCAAAACACAACAATGTTAACGACTCAATAAACAAGACTTAACAAAAATTGTGTAAACAAAGAGTAACAACTCAAAATACAAACAAAAGCGACAGCTCGACAAAACTTACAACTCGATAAACAGAACAACAACTCGATAAGCAAAAACACAACAAAGTGTACTTCGGACGGACGATCTGGATGATGGAACGCATCCGAAACTGAGAGAAATGGAGGCCTTCGACATCCCCGATGCATGAAAGTGCCTCAAACCTCGTTCCGGAGGGCAAAACAGGACCAACACGCGGCCGAAAACATTTTGCATTTGGGAGTTAGAGGGTGGCCGGCCTACTAGAATAGGTGGCCGGCCGGCCACCTCTCCCGACCTTCAGAAAGTTGACACGTGTCCCTTGAATAGTGTTTTGCCCCTCTATAAAAGCCCCACCCTTGGAACTTGTTCATTTCATCCTCATTTCTCACAAAATGGAGGCATTCCTTGCAGAAAATCTCACATCTTGGATTTCCTCTCTAGATGGCTCGGAGAAGTTGAACTTCCGGGGTTTTGGCTTGAATGCACTATTCACGCTGCGCCGGACTCCGCTACATCTTCCTTTCCTCCATGCCGCGGCAAGGTTTTGGAACCCGGTGACGCATGTTTTCAGCTTTGGAGGGCAAGAGGTATGTCCTACTTTTGAAGATTTTCAAGCCTTGATGGAATCCGAGCGAGGCGAGGAAATCTTGCCCCAGCTCAATTTTGGCTATGCCCAGGCCTTAGGGCGGATGTGCGGACTCAACGCGCATGATGCTCGATCCCTGATTGGTAACGGAATGTTGGATATCCCGAGCTTGGTTTACCGATTCTCTGATGCTGGTGACCGCGGCGACCATCATTGGCAAGGCTTCCGGCAGCACGCCCTCTGCTTGTGCCTACTATCTCACTTTCTGTTTGTCTCGGACTCCGGAGGGGCTAACATCCGCTTGATTGAAGTAGCCCAAGGCTTGAGGGAAGGAAGGAGTTGCATCGCCCTGACTTTGGCCGAAACACTGATGGGTCTGGATGCCTTCTACCGTAGGGAGACAACCAGGTTTGCAGGGAGTCCACTACTGCTGCAGGTAATGTTTCCCACCCGATCTCACATGTATTTGCTCACATCACTCGACCCTCGGGCTCGATTTTTTTCACAAAACCCTTATCTCACTTTTCTCTCATCGTACATCTCTCTATTCTTTATTCTCTCATTTTTCATCCCTCCCCAGATATGGTTGATGGATAAATTGCAAGTTGTGGACTCTTGCCCTGCATACTCAGCTCGCGGCTATTTCTTTCGGCAACGCCTAGTCAATGCCCCTGATGAGAGCTGGTGGTTTGAATGGATGTGCAATTTGTCAGCCGAACGCATTGCTTGGCGCTGCCCTTGGCTCAATCTCCCGGCGATGAGCTACAGCATGTCCCGGCAGGTCGGGATTCGGCTGATTGGCTTGACTCACTGTGTATTCTATTTCCCATTCCGCATTCTGCGCCAGTTTGGCCATGATCAAACTTGCCCACCGGAGGGGATAGAGTATCCAGCTACATTTCCAGTCCGAGGTGCACAGCTGGCTCGACAGGCCGCAGCATGGAGAATCAGAGAGCTTCTGGCCCCCGCTCCTGCTTTCAGTTGCACTTTGTCTGATGAGTGCTGGGATTGGCTCAACGAAGAAGCACAGGTTGGGCCTAGGTTGGCATCAGAGGCTTCAACTAGCTCTGGAAGGGGGCGCAGGGACACCTGACTTGACTATGCCCCAGATTTATTGCTTTACTAGTACTTTCAAGTTTTCTTCCTGAGTGTAATAAAAAGCAACTTCAATTGTATGCAAGAGCAAGAGAACTCTGTTTTGAAATCAATGAAATTGAAGGTTGTGGTACTGAAAATTCTCCGTTTTGGTCCAAAAATGGTCTTAGTTGTAAAAAAGATTAATTTGAACAAAGTCAACTTTTATTAAAACTTTTCAAAACTATTTTCGATATGGATCAGAACTGGACACGCCTGAGATCTGTCACTGAGATGCACAACCCCGGATCCTAGCAACTGGAAAGTTGCCCCTAGTTTGAATGGTACCGCAGCACTTCATTGCAACGGAAAGTTGCCCCTAGTTTGAATAGCACTGTACCGGAGATCACGATAAATGCTGATGAATAGAGATGACTGAGATGATCAAATGGACAAAGTTGATCGGGGAAAAGATTGTGGCTGAACTTCAAGACGAAGTTGCCTACGTATCCCAAAGATGGGAATCAAGCCTTACGTAGTTCAGGCTCAGGTTCGCTCGGGTATTTTCACTCTCCTTTTGCGCTCTAACTTTTGCCAAGGCCGCCCTTTGCGGGTTTTCAACCTTGCGAGCTCAGTTTTTATAATTTCAAATTTTCTGTGCTCTGAGTTTTGCCTAGGTCGCCCTTTCGGGTTTTCGGCCTAGCGAGCCTCTCAGGGGTAGTATTTCTTCAACTTGTCCATGTTGATCGGTTGGGAAAACTCCAAGCCATCTAGATCCATCAGAACCACAGCTCCACCTGACCAGATTGACTTGATGATGTAGGGACCAGTCCAATTAGGTCTGAACTTGCCCCTTGGGTCGTGGATGGGAGCTCGGTTGTCTTTGAGCACCAAATCTCCTTCTTTCAAATTCCTGGACTTAACCTTCTTGTTGAAAGCCCGGGCAATTCTGCGTTGATAACCTTGGATGTGGTACAGTGCTTTCAACCTTCTTTCATCGAAAAGCATGAGTTCCTCAAATCTGCTTTGTTGCCAGTCTGCCTCGGCTATTTGACACTCGGCCAATACTCGTAATGACGGAACCTCAATCTCAATAGGTAGAACGGCCTCCATCCCATAAACCAGAGTACGGAGTCGCCCCAGTAGAAGTTCTGATTGAAGTTCTGTAGCCCCACAGAGCAAACGGCAGCTTATCTGGCCAGTCCCGATAGGTTTCCACCATCTTCTGTAGTATACGCTTGATATTCTTGTTGGCGGCCTCAACTGCTCCATTGGTTTGCGGCCGATAGGTAGATGACTTATGAAAAGCCACATTGTATTTCTCCAACAAATCAATCACCTCCTTCTTGAAGTGGGAACCATTGTCTGAAACGATTTCGTTTGGAACCCCGTAGCGACAAATGATGTTGTTTCTGATAAACTTTGCAACGTGCGAAGCCTTCAACACCGCATAAGATTGGGCCTCAACCCACTTTGTGAAATAATCTATCGCTACCAGGATGAACTCATGCCCATTCGACCCCTTCGGCGTAACTGCTCCGATTACATCAATTCCCCAGACTGAAAACGGCCATGGCGAAGTCATGTTGTACAGCTTTGACGGCGGGATGTTCATGCGATTTGCATGAATCTGACATTTGTGGCATCGCCGGACGAAACTAATACAATCCTCCTCCATGGTGGACCAATAATAACCCTGTCTGAGAATCTTCCGTGCCAACATTACCCCATTCATGTGTGCACCACATTCACCCCCGTGGATGGCTTCCATCAGACGCTTCGACTCTTCAGCATCAACACACAGTTTATGCATTCCCAGATGACCTCGTTTATACAGTTTACCCCCGCAGATGATGAACTGAATTGCCATTCTTCTGATTGCCCTTTTGTCTTTGGCATTTACCCCTGGCGGGTATGCTTCTTTCTCCAAGAAGTTCCAGATGTCGTAGTACCAGGGGTGTTCGTCCTGAACTTCATCTATAGCTGCAATCGACTCATAGGCGGGTACAAATTTCTGGTCAATGATGACTGGACGCATTCGGACTCCACGCGGGATGTCTATCATAGAAGATAGAGTTGCTAAAGAATCTGCAAACCTGTTGTTCTCTCTTTGTAGATGAGTAAAACTTAGCTTCTCAAACCGAGGAATCAGCAAATCCAAGGTTTGGTGATACATCATCATCTTTTCCTCTTTCACTTTCCAGTCTCCTTTAGCTTGAGACACAACAAGGTTCGAGTCCCCAATGACGTCCAACCGTCTTGCCCCTAGTTCCAGGGCTGCTTCTAAGCCAGCGATACACGCCTCGTATTCTGCTTCGTTGTTTGAGACTCTGAATCGGAGTTTGAAGGCTAGAGGGATACGGGAATCATCGGGTGCTATCAGCAACACTCCGATCCCATACCCATGTTGATTTGACGCTCCGTCAAAGTACATCGTCCAAGCTTCATCGTCGATATGCAGAATTGATTCATCTGGGAATAGGTACTCAACTGCTTCATCCCCCTCAACCGGGTGGTCGGCAAGGAACTCTGCCACTGCTCTGCCCTTCACTGACTTGCGCGTCACGTATGTGAGATCAAATTCGGAGAGCAACAGCAACCAACGAGCTAGCCTACCCGTAAGTGCTGGTTTCTCGAAAAGATATTTGATGGGATCGAGACGTGAAACCAGCATTACAGAGTGAGCTAACAGGTAGTGCCGCAGCTTCCTGGTAGCCCATACCAAAGCTAAGCAAGCCTTTTCCAGCGGTGTATACCGGGTTTCATACTCCAGCATCTTCTTGCTGAGATAGTAGATGGCTCTCTCCACCTTATCCTCTGATTCTTGCGCGAGCATGCAGCCCATTGTGGTCTCAGTCACTGATAGATACAAAATCAACGGTTTCCCTGGTTCTGGTGGTGACAAAACGGGTGGGTTCTGTAGATATTCTTTAATCTGTTCAAATGCAGCTTGGCATCGGCCGTCCCATTGGAACTTCTTGCCTTTCTTCAGGAGACCAAAAAGTGGTTCACAAGTCAAGGTTAATTTTGAGATAAACCGTCTTATGAATTGCACTTTACCCAGAAAGCCTCGCACCTCCTTTTCAGTCCTTGGTGGTGGCATTTCTAAGATGGCCTTGATTTTGGAAGGATCGACCTCGATGCCTCTTTGTGTAATCAGAAACCCCAGCATTTTTCCCGCTGTAACACCGAATGTACATTTCTGAGGGTTTAGCCGCAACCGGAATTCCCTGATCCTTTGGAAAAACTTGTGCAAGGCGGTGTAGTGGCCCTCTCTTTCCTTGGACTTGACAATCATGTCGTCCACATACACCTCAACCTCTTTGTGGATCATATCATGTAGTATTGTGGTCGCGGCCCGTTGATAAGTAGCTCCAGCGTTCTTCAACCCAAACGGCATTACCCGGTAGCAGTATGTCCCCCACGGGGTGGTGAATGCAGTCTTTTCTCTGTCTTCTGGTGCCATTACTATCTGATTATAGCCTGAGAAGCCATCCATGAACGAGAGCAATGCGTGCCCTGCTGTGAAGTCCACCAACTCGTCGATGTGCGGTAGGGGAAAGTCGTCCTTCGGACTAGCTTTGTTCAAATCCCTGAAGTCTACACACACCCGGATCCTACCGTCTTTCTTCGGCACCGGAACAATGTTGGCCAACCAAGTCGGATATTCAGATACCAGCAGGAAGCCTGCATCAATTTGCTTGGTGACCTCTTCTTTAATCTTGAGAGCCCAGTCCGGGCGGATCCTTCTGAGTTTCTGCTTGACAGGTCGGGCCTCGGGGTCAAGGGGGATCCGATGCTGTACAATCTCAGGATCGATTCCAGGCATGTCTTCGTAGGACCACGCGAAAACATCTTTGAAATCTTTTAATAAAGCGACTAAGCGCTCGCGTTCCTCAGAAGACAACGTGGACCCGATCTGGACCAGCCGCGGGTCCTCCTCAGTACCAATATTCACGGAAATGATTTCGTCCATTAAGGGCTTAACAAATCTCTCTTGCTCATGCTCAATTAAACGTTGTAAAACCGGAGGAACTTCGTCCTCGTCGTTTTGATCAAAATTTTGAAAGTCTGAATCAATGCAATAAATTAGGGGCACAGAAAAGTAATCGGAAACCACAGATAGTTCATTCTCATTAAGTTCATCCAAATCGTCCAATTCTTCTGTTACAACAGACTCAAAAGAAAAGGAAAAAGACGACCTGGACAGGACTGTGGCATCCGGGTTAACATCCCCAGGAGTACCAGACTCAGACTCAGTCGAGCTGGAACCTGATTCCGACTCACAAGACTCGGTGGAATCAGACTCCGGCTCACTACCTGACCCGGAACTGCTGGATAGAAATCCCTCCTCGTACTGCCAAGTGAGAGAGGGTGCGATTGATGCATCCAAGATAGCTGCTGGTTGGCTCGCAGCCATTTCATTCCCAATCATGGAAACCACGGAGTTATCCCCCAAGCACTCTTGGTCGATCGGAGGATCAGAGAGGAGACATGCCAGTGCTACCCCCATTTCAAAATCTGTGCCCTCCGGATCCCCTGCTTTATTCTGCTCAGCCTCAGTTGTTGGGTCTGTCTGCTCTGTGGCAACGTCATCCCCGATAGTTGCAAATCGAAGAAGATTTCAAAGCCTGGTACGCGCTTCCTCTCCGCGTTTATCCAAGGCTCTGGGAAGCCGCAAAATGGAAAATCTTCCCCCTCCCGGACAAAGCGTCCGTTCAGGGTACCCCAAATGGGCCTGTGCATTAAGTCAAACGGCTTCCCAGCCTGCTTCGCCTGGCTCTGCCGGCCATTTCCTTTCCTTTCCTCACCCAGTCCTCTTTGGTGGGCAGATAACCCAGTCCAAAGGTATGCGGATTGTGTGGCACTTCGGCCAATGCTGCGACTCCTTTCCTGCCGCTTCTTCCTAATCCCATCCCGGGAATATGTTGTAGCTTGTTCATGAGGTAGACTGATTGGGCACTGACGTACACACCCTCATTCACAGCCATAATATTTTGCACCACCCGGGCCTCTGCCAAAGTAAATCCTGATATGAACATATCTTCCATGCCGTGTTCAATCTCCAGAACTGGCGTAGATACCTCTGGAGGGGGATGGATTGATGAGTTCCCAAATACAATGGCTACTCCCTTTCCATAGGGGTATTTCACCATTTGATGTAGAGTAGATGATACAGCCTTTACTTGATGCAACCAAGGTCGCCCCAAAAGCATGTTGAAGGATGCAGGGACCTCCAAGACATGAAAATCTATTTCCTGTTGTCCGGGCCCGACCTTGGTTTGGATTTTTACTGTCCCCAGGACATCTCTGCTTGTATTGTCGTAGGCTCTGATTACTTGAGAGGTCGATGTAAAGTCTGCAGGCTTCAACCCAATGGCATACGCCGTTCTGGCTGGGCAGACATTGATAGCGGACCCGGTATCCACAAGTACCACCGGAATCCATTTGTCCCTGCATTCTACAGAGATGTAGAGAGGTCTGTTATGATCCACGCCCTCAGGCGGCAATTCCTTATCCGAAAAGGTCAATGCCGGGGAACCTCCTCCCGGAAAGACCAGCCCAACTAGTTGTTCTGGAGTAGTTTCGATGGAGAGTTTGGCTTTGTCCATAGCAGATAGGACGGCCTGCCTGTGCACCCTTGAAGCCATAAGCAGTCCCCAGATGGAGATGTCTGCTTGTATTTTCTTTAACTGCCTCAGTACAGCCTCTTCTTCAATCTTGTTTCTCTCTCTGTTTCTCTGCCTCTTTATCTTTCCCTGATGCTTCGGGTTGATCAAGGTGTGGGGGCTTGAAATAACGCCCGCTTCTAGGTCATATGGTCCACCTCTTCGAGGTACCAAGGTGCTGTCTGGTTGGCCACCTGCCCAGTCTTCATCTGTGTGGGCGAGATACAAGTCGTCATCTTCCCACCACATCCCATTAGCATCTAACAGGCACCTGTCTGGTTCCGGCAAATTCGTACTCTCGGTACTATCTTCCCACATGCTCACAACATGTTCAGTCTTCGTGCTCGCAGCACTTTCAACTTTGATGCCCGCAGCATCTCCCGTTCCTGTGCACGCAGCACTTTCGACCCCTACATGGGCCTTCGCTTTTCGAATTCTCTCGGAATCGTCAAACTTCTGTTGTTCCGACTGCATCAGTACAGCCGGTTGTTCAACGTTCCCTGTATTCACAATCCCCGGATTCTGAACGAAATTATTAACGCCGGCGCTCTCCGGCGGTTGATTCTGATCCTCGGCCCTTCCGGCCATCAATGATACTCTCGCCCCTTCCGGGCCCTGTTGAAATTCTACAATGTCCGGCTGATCATCTAACCACCCGGTGACCTCTGCCGTCTCCTCATAGTCATACCAGTTGATTGCAGCATCTGCTGGTTCTTGCTCGTTGAAGAATTGGAGGTTGGCGAAATCCTGTTCCACTGTAGTCAGATCATCTGCCCCTTGTTCAGACCTGTCCCCCCGGATCATGCACAGTTCAGTCTTCTCTGACAACCCCACACTCAGTTTAGGCTGGCCCATTGGCAAAATATATTCACTGGGATCGTAAGCTCTTCCAGCTAGACTCCCAGACTGTTCCATCCCAGACTCAACAGTTTTGCTCTCCTCGGAAGCCTGCCCCATTCCATTTTCAGTGGTCACCACCTTTGGCTCGGATGGGGTTGTGAAGGTGTCCAACACGCACAAGTCAGTGCTGTCAGGAAGGACTACCTCCGGCTTAGGTAGGTGGGAGGGAGTTATATAGATACTAGGGTCGTAAGACACGCCCCCAGTTTGGATGAGGTTGACTCTTTTGGGTGGATCTTGGTTGTGTTTGGGGAGTGGGTTGTTTGTGACATTGGGTCCCTCGGGGGGTAGAATGATATTTTTGTCAATGAGGTCCTGAATCTCATGACGCAGCCGGTAACACTGGTCTGTGTCATGACCATGCTGCTGGTGGTATGTGCAATATTTGGCTGGGTTGTGGGAAGGGGGAAGTGGGTTTGGTAGGGGCCTCGGTTCCAGGGGTTTCAGATGCCCCTTTCTGACTAGAACCCCGAGGACTTTAGACAAAGGCATATATAGTGGGGAGAAGGTTCGTTGGCCTCTGGGTTGGTATCTTGAGGCTTGGTTACTGCTCCCCGATGTATTAGAAAAAGGTGTGGCCGCTGCGGGCCTCGGTTGGGGAGGGGGAGTGGTGGTGACCATACCGACCTCTGGAGTCCTTGTATTGGCAGAGCCACTCGGGCCCGCATTGTTATTTCGGTTGAACGTTCTCCGGGGCTGCTCCCGGTCCTGATCAATCAACCCTTGCTTCATTGCATCTTCGATCTGTACTCCCATTTCATGTAAATCTGAAAAGGTTGGGAAGGGGAGTACAATCATCTTCTGCATTAACTTCGGTTGGAGATTGCGCACAATCATCCGAATTTGATCTTTATCAGTTGGCCTCAAGGTCATCATCGATGCCTTGGCTCTCCACCGAGTGACAAAGTCAGAGAAGGTCTCTTTCTGTTCTTGCCTCGTTGTCTCGAGATCACGTGTTGTAATCTCGATCTGAGTATTATATGAATATTGTGCAACGAAGGCCTCGGCTAGCTCATCCCAATTCCTCTTCACATCATCTTCTAATTTTGCGTACCAGATGGCCGCAATCCCTGACAAGGTTCTGCCGAACAAAGAAAGCTTCTGTGATCGGGTCAAGCCCATCGGCCTTAAGATGTCGGAAAATAGCCGGAGGTGGACCATGGGGTCCCCGGATCCATCAAAGCGATCGATCTGGGGCATTTTAAATCTGTCCGGCAATGTCACGGCCACGTCAGTATAGCCGTCTTCAATATCTGGGATGGCCTTCACCCCTTGCGACTTTTTGAAGAGCTTTTCCAACTTGCTCAATTTCAGAGCTGTATGATCCACCTCGAACTCGAATGGAGATTCCGGGTGATTGGGTGTAAGATTCTTGGACAGTTGCGGCGGAAGCGGGGGCGGAGCCAGCCCCGTTGGAAGACTCGTGTCCCCTTGAGTGTTTTGATCATTGAGTAAGGTATTCTGGGTGTTCTGGGCATTCTGGGGATGTGGAGGAGCATTTTGGCCAGTGGGTATCTGTTCAGGTAGTGGAGCCCCTGGAGGAGGAGGAACCTGATGCGCCCCTAGTGGAGGAGGGACCTGGTGTGAAGCAGATGCAGCATTCTGCTGTTGTAATCTGGTGATCAGCTCAGATTGTTGGGCCATGACAGCGGCCTGCTGTTTAGAAAATTCCGCCTGGCGGATAGCATCGTCTTGCATTTGCTTCATGCTCTCATTCATCTGGCGGACCATCGCCTCCATAGCTGATGTATTCTGTGGTTCCATCTGAATAACTGGTATGTCTTCTGATGCAGTAACCCACGGTTCTAACAGCCTCTGTTCTGATACACTACGTTCCCTGGGCTTTCTCCTCTTTCTTCTAACAATTGGGGGTAGAGAGTGGAACACTGGATGTCCGTCAACGAGATCCTCGGATCGGCTGAGTCGGCGACCTCGTGTCCAAAGTGCTTGGGGGAGATCTACGGGTTCGGAAGCAATCGTGCCACAAACTGCCCTAGCAAAAAGATAATAAAGCAAAAAGGAAATAAATAACCAGAAAAACGGGCAGCATAACAGCTTAAATTGAATACACCACACACAGTCGGGTATACAACAACACACAGTTGGTAAGCTGGCTATACACTGTCCTCAAACACTGGTCAATATCCCTGTATCACTGTCCTCAAAACTGAATCCTGATACCCTCAGATACCTGATTTCTCAAATAACTGACTGATGCCCGCAGGCGTGATGCCCGCAGGCCTACTGCTCAAAACTGATGAACTGATGCCCGCAGGCCTGATGTCCGAACTCACAAACTGATGCCCGCAGGCCTGATGCCCAAACTCATGACTGATACATGCATTCCCTGTAGAGACGCACTCTAACAAGCACATAACAGATAAGTGAGAGCCAAAACACCCCTATGTTGGGGTAGGGTTTCCCTGTCCTATTTTGTCAGGAGCTAGGGTTTCACTACGCACGCAGCGGTTTCAAACAACCTATAAACGGGTAAGCAACCTGTCCTAATTTGGAATGGTCACTATGGATCCGAATATGCACTAGGTCGAATGGTCAAAAAGGGTGCCCCGGTAAAACCGGGGTTTGTGTTCCCATGCTGTCAGAGCCCAGAGCCGATCAGCCTTACGGACATGACTTGACAAGACAAGCCTCCGGCAAATCGTTCGGGAATGGCATATGGCAAACACAGTGTCCTAGGCGCACCAATGCAAATGCAATGCAAAGAAACACACAAATGTAGTCAAAACCAGATATCATGAGTTCGAGTCAAGTTCTCTAAATCCCCAGCAGAGTCGCCAGAAACTGTAGACGTCCCCGAACGCCCGGGAGGGTTAAGTCCCGTTCTGTTCATATTGGGGTCACTACAGTTCAAGGACTCAAATGTCGCGGTTCTTAATCTTGAACCAAAGAGTCCAAATCCGGCAAATCGTTTTGAGAAAACAGATTTTTGAAAGAAGTGCCAAACATGGACTGCTTTGCCAGATAACAGAGTCGCCACCTAAATATTTTTTAAATGGGAAATTTAGGAAACCCTGACTCGGTGCCAAAGGCCACGTGTCCGTCATCACCAAAGTTGGCTCGGGAACTTGGGTACGATTGGGGAAGGTCACATCGTGAGCACCCCCGCTCGCCCGGTCAAAGACCGGCCTCTACTAACCATGATATCTGTTTTTGAAAACATTGTGAGCTCTTATTCCGGTTATTAGCCTAGGTTACTATGTGATGCTCGCAGCAAACAAGTATAGACTGAGTCGCCTGAATTGGAACAAAACATTTCATGTTTGTTTGTTTGAAAATGGTTTGATGGTGCTACCCGCAGGTAGGCTAAGACGCGGATTTGCCACCCTCAGGTGGGCTTAGAAAACATGATTTTGCCACTATCTAGTGGGCTTAAAACAAACATTTGATGATTGTCCAATTCAAGTAACTCAACCTCCACCCACAGGCATTCAAGGCAGTTATATCACATAAGCATATAGCCTCATGGTAAGCATGCTATCATGGCAACACTCACACGCATGCAAGGATGCTAAAGCATAAAACTCACCGAGTACTCCAAGCCAAAACAGAAACTATTAGAAATCATGCATGATCCTAAGTATACAGAATGCCTAATGCAACACATGCAAAATGCAACTATAGCAGGCTCGGCTATTCTAAAATGGCATATGAAATGCTACAGCTAACATGTATTCAATTTGGAATTGAAATACAAATGCAGTTTGTATGATGCGCCGAGCCCGGTGCGTGCAAAACAGATGAATGATGCAAACATGCTGTCATACTGTATGCTAATTGAAATATGCCCTATATCTAACCATCGTAAGCGGGTAAATAAAAGGGAGAAAGAAATGGGGGTTGGAAGACATACATCACACTCACCACACTTATTACAGTTATGCCCTCGCGCAGAGGGTCCGAATAAATAATAATACAGTCCGAAATGAAAGAATAATACAGATTTCTAAGTAATTAGCAATTTAAACTAAGAAAGCTGAAAATCGGTTTGCAAGCCGGGGGCTGCCTCGCTTCTGATGAATGATGATTTGGCTGCCTTGGCGCGGAAATCCACTGGGATGCCCAATTTAGCCTCTGTTTGCACTTTTCTCGAAATGCGCGCCAGACTCCGAAAAGTTGTTGATCCTTATTTTGCTGCAACAGAGAGCAGGAAAAGGGCATAGCAATGTATTTCACAAATATATGCATGCCTCGATCCTCGTGCCACCAATCACGCATATCGATGCATGATGGCCGAGGAATCGGATTGCACAACTCAATATAGGGTGCAATGCAGATGAATGCTACAACAAAACCTAACTCCATCATGGGTTATCCGGAGTGTCGGTGACTGGGGAATTGAGACCCGTTCCGTCACTCGGAGTACGAAACGTGCCTCGTTTCCCGTGCCCGGGCTAACTCCTATCCCAAACACGATGCGATATGCATGATATGCATGAATGTAACTAATATACAATTCTAACATGCACAATACTATGAGAATGAGATGCCTCGAAATGCGTGCACGCGTGCACGCAAACCGAGGCGATGATGTGAAATGCAAATCGGATAAAATTGAAATGCCTCGAAATGTGTGCCCACAGGCACGCACACCGAGGCGATGATGAAATGGAAATCGGATAAAACCGAAGTGCCTCGAAATGTGTGCCCACAGGCACGCACACCGAGGCGATGATGAAATGAAAATCGGATAAAACCGAAGTGCCTCGAAATGTGTGCCCACAGGCACGCACACCGAGGCGATGATGAAATGGAAATCGGATAAAACCGAAGTGCCTCGAAATGTGTGCCCACAGGCACGCACACCGAGGCGATGATATGAAATGGAAATCGGATAAAACCGAAGTGCCTCGAAATGTGTGCCCACAGGCACGCACACCGAGGCGATGATATGAATGGAAATCGGATAAAACGAAGTGCCTCGAAATGTGTGCCCACAGGCACGCACACCGAGGCGATGATATGAAAATCGGATAAAACCGAAGTGCCTCGAAATGTGTGCCCACAGGCACGCACACCGAGGCGATGATATGAAGATCGGATAAAACCGAAGTGCCTCGAAATGTGTGCCCACAGGCACGCACACCGAGGCGATGATATGAATGGAAATCGGATAAAACCGAAGTGCCTCAAATGTGTGCCCACAGGCACGCACACCGAGGCGATGATATGAAGTGGAAATCGGATAAAACCGAAGTGCCTCGAAATGTGTGCCCACAGGCACGCGCACCGAGGCGATGATATGAAAATCGGATAAAACTGAAGTGCCTCGAAATGTGTGCCCACAGGCACGCACACCGAGGCGATGATATGATGTGGAAATCGGATAAAACCGAAGTGCCTCGAAATGCGTACCCACGGGCACGCACACCGAGGCATGATATGAAAATCGGATAAAACCGAAGTGCCTCGAAATGTGTGCCCACAGGCACGCACACCGAGGCGATGATGAAATGATGGAAATGCAAATTGGGCTTACACTAACATGAGTGGACCTCAGCCACACTCACATCAGATGCCGTCGGATAAAACAGAGGTGCCTCGAAGTGCGTACCCACGGGCACGCAAACCGAGGCATGGCCCGAAGGCATGAAATGGCACGGGAAATGATATGCAAGCATGCCAACCAAATTTCAGCTCCTAAATGAAAGGGAAAACAGTCCCGAAATGACACGGAATGACAACCGATGCATGAAATCATCCCGAAATGTGATTCTAAGTACCCGAAATGGCCTACGGCTATGCTAAACATGCAAAATTGATACATGAAAGCAAAAACAGTAGCAAGGCAGCCCCAAATATGGCATTTTTCCAGTACAAAGCAAGGCTAAACAAGAACCACAAGCATGGCAAAAATAGCTTGCAAAAACGGGGAAAAAGAGAGGAATTACAAAGCAAGTAGTATGTACAATGCTCAAACCAGAAAAATCAGTTCTACAAAATTGAATAGGGGCCAAAAACATGCATATTTACAGTAGATGAGATCCTCTAATTCAGTGTGTAGATATGCTTAAAATGGCATGCAAAAATGAGCCAATAAAGGGGTACAACATGAGGTACCATAAGCAATGACCAAACAACTTTGGACCCTTAACAAAACATGAAGAATCAGTCATTTTAAGAAACTTTCTAAGCCTGATGAAGACTCAAATCCGAAGCATGGTGAGCTTAAAAATGCATGCAAAATGGGAGTGGAACAAGAATTCAAAGCAAGTGATATGTAGAGCAAGAAAACCAGGTTGAGCCCTTCTTCAATGTTGAATAGGGGCTCAAAATAAGCACAATCACAGTATATTGTATGCTCCAAATCAGATCACAAATAGGCCAAATTAATCATGCAATTTTACGGTAAAATGGAAGCATTTCAAAGGAAGTGCATGATAGAGGAGTCAAACATGATGGAGCCCTTCTTCAATGTTGAAGAGGGGCTCAATATAAGCCCACTAACAGTTTACATCAGTCCCGAAATCAGATTACTCATAAGGCAAATAAAGCATGCAAAACAATGGCCTAAAGAGTGATATTGAAGGAAGTATATTAAGGAGACACCAAACAGGGTTGAGCCCTTCTACAATGTTGTAGAGGGGCTCAAAATAAGCACAAAACCAGAAGAGGTCAGAACCCAAAACAGATCACAAGTAGGGTAAAAATTTGAAGCAAAATCATGCAAGAAAAAGGGAAATTATGACTTACCCTTGAAGATCAAGTTTTTGCTACCTCTTGCCTTGATCAAAGTTGCTTCTTAGCCTCTGAGGAACCCTTTTTGCTGCTGGAATGGAAGTGGGGATGGTGGAGCTTAGGGTTGATGAAGGATTGAGCTAGGAACTTGAATGAATTTTAGGGTTTTTGGAGGTGAAGATGGAGGCTATGGAAGAGAGAGTCTTGAGATCAAAGGTTGTAACCTCAACAAAGGAGGAGGCTATGGCTTCAAATAGGGAAGAAAAGGTGTAAAAGGGGAGGGAATTGCATCCAAGCATTCCCTCCCAAAATATCCCCCGGATGGGGGAGATATTTCAAAAAAATATCCGGACAGCTGTAAAGGGCTGGAAAGCAGAAAGCTGGCCGGCCAGGTGAATTTCTGGGAGGTGGCCGGCCGGCCACCCCACCTGGTCGGCCAGCCACTCACCCTGGCCGGCCGGCCATGCCCAAAAATGAAGTCACAAATTGCTGGCCGACCACCATGCAATGGTGTCCTCCCATGTGTGTAGAAGAAGGCCCCAAGGTCGGAATCTGGCAACTCTGAAGCAGGAGTCACAACATAGAGCTTGAAGGAGAGGTTCAAAAATGAATGTAACAATTGCTGGCCGACCAGTACTTTTTGGTGTCCTCCCATGTGCCCTCATCACAAATATGTAGCTTTGGTTGGAAGAAAATAACCCCAGGGTATTCAACATTGGCCCGGAAGTGAGCAAAACGGGCGCCGGAGGAGCGAAACTGGTTATCTGGGATAATTGCTGGCCCCCTACCCTCCAGTGATCTTCCTAATGCTGAAACAGAGGTACCTGCCAAAATTGAACAAAAACTAATGAGAAATGAACGCTCGGGGCCCAAACCGCGCAGTTCGGGGTCCCGAAAATGGGATGTAGGCACCGGAAGTGGTGTTCAGCAGCGAAGTGGGTATCTGAGACCCCAGGGTTTCTCGGTATGACAAAACAGAGGTACCTGCCAAAAACCGGAGAAATCCGATGCGAAATGAATGCTCGGGGGCCAAACCGCGAGGTTCGGGGCCCGAAAACCGGCTGTAGGCACCGAAAGTGGCATACGGCCACGAAGTGGGCATCGGGGGCCCCAGTGTGCCTTGAAATGATAAAACAGAGGTACTAGCCAAGAACCGGAGAAATCGGAGATGGTTGGGCGGTCCCGAGCCGAGGCACACGGCCTGACGGCCCCGAAAACCGGGAACCGGGCTCCGAAATGGGCAAAATGACCTACGGCCACGAAATGTAGCTCACGGCCACCGGGAGATAGTCTACAGGACCACTCCCTTCCCGCGGGAAAGAAAACAGAGAAAACCGAGCCTGGTTCGCAAACCGAGACAAGGCACAGAAGAGGGTTCGGAAGTCCGGAGGCAGGGCGCACGGCCGCGACTCTGAAACTTCTGAACGAGCACGATATGCAACATCACCGAGCGCTCAATCGGCGACGTCTGAGTCTTAAGGTCGGTCAAAAATGGGGTGTCTACAGTTGCCCCTCTTTGACAGAACTCGGAAGTCATAACAATGACGGGAGTGAATGTCAAAGCCCAGAGACGACCCATTTTTGACAAGGCCGAAGACTTAGACAATCATACGAGATGAACAGAAATGTGTGCCCGCAGGCAGGGGGGGCAAAATGCAAAGCGACATGCACAGAGCCAAATGATCATGCAAGTGCAGCAAGCTGTAATGAAGCAGGTATTGACAAATAGATGCAACAGTTTTAAGCAAGAATGCAAAGCAACAACTACATTTCATGCAGTTAGGAATGCGGAGAATCATTCGATTCTCGTCGCGTCTCACACGGAGAAGATACGATACCTGCGCGATTCGTCTGGTCGCACCAGCCTCAAATGAACCGTACATACAATATCGTGCCTGCAAAATAGAGAAATTCAACAAGAACAATATGCCAACAACATATATTCAATGTGATTCCTAAGATTCCAAAAGTCTGACACACGCAGTGTCGGCGGGTGAACGCATCGCAATGCGAGAAAAGATAATGCGTGACAACGCATACTCAAGCATAGAGGTATGGTAAACATGCATGACAATGCAAAATATTCATGAGAATGCAAATTATGAGCTAAATAATGCGAAACGAGCGCAAATTAGAGTGCCCGTTTGTTGCGAAATAATAAACAAGAAAGCGCGCATTTCGGCGACGACAACTCGATCGCGGCCTCTGATTCACCTCCCGGAGAGGTCATAACATGTTCAAAAAGGATACACCTTGATTTTGATGAATAATGACAAGACACATGTCAGCAATTGCAGCTAAAGTTCCAACGGAGCAATTTCGCGCCAGAAAGTGCACTTTTCTCGAACTTTTTCAGGTCCCGGGAACTCCAAAATTCCTCAAAATTTGCAGAGAGGTAGGGGAGGGGGTGGGGAACATGGTCGGCCAGGCCTTAGCCCTAGGAGAGGCTGTCGGCCAGGGGCAAAAAGCAAAGGGGCCGGCCAGCCAGGTTAGGTGGCCGGCCGGCCATCTGCCCAAAGTAGGGGCATTTTGGTCATTTTCGGATTTTCTATATATTCACACATCCAATGCCTCCGAAATTGCACCCCCAAGTGTGGAATTCTCTCCTCTTGCTCTCTAAGCCATTTTCTTGCCCAGATCTGCATTTTATACGCGCCCCTCGGCCTCCCACGCAAGTTGTTTCTGCGAAATCCTTCAGTTTTAAGCACTTCGAGCCTACTAAAATTTGATTTCGGAGCTTCTCTTCTTATTTTCACCACCTGAGGTAAGTTTGTCTCAATATTTGGAATATTTTCCCGGGGGTTGACTTTTGTTGACTTTTTATTTCCCGAGAGTTGACTTTTGTTGACTTTTTCCAATTTTGGCTCATTTTGCTCATTTTTGCTCCTTTTTGCAGATTTATCGAAATGGCCGGCAATTTCCCCCACGGCGGAGGTTTTCCAGGGGTCGGAGACGACTTTGACATTATGGCACTCCCCCCGAGGGTCCGGCCTTTCTTCCCCGATCGATACGCTCCAGCGGTACATAGGCTTCCGCGAGCTGTTTTCCGTCATTTTACCGATTTCAACGATCGGGTTCCCGGGGATCTGCTTCTACGAGAGCCGGAGCAGCACCTTTCTCATGATGCGCGAGAGGTATTTTACTTTACTTTTCGTATTCTTGTGCATTTTGTAGCTTTGCCATGCTTAAACATACAGTTGTAGCTTACGACATAGTACTTTGTTTGCACTTTGAACACGTAGTTAAAACACTTGAATTGTTGAACACACGGCTCGAATCTGAAGGTGAACACACAGCACACACTGACCACGAGTAGAACACACAGTCCCAAACTCTGAGTTACTGAACACACAGTCCAGGTTGATGATGAACACACAGCCCACACTGATTAGGATTGAACACACAGCCCACACTGATTAGGATTGAACACACGGCCCAAAACATAGATTTACTGAACACGCAGCCCAGATTTGACGTGAACACACAGCCCACTGATTAAGAGTAGAACACACAGTCTCAAACTCTGCTTTACTGAACACACAGCCCAGATTTGAAATGAACACACAGCCCACTGATTAAGAGTAGAACACACAGTCCCAAACTCTGCTTTACTGAACACACAGCCCAGATTTGACGTGAACACGCAGCCCACTGATTAAGAGTAGAACACACAGTCCCAAAACTGATTAAGAGTAGAACACACAGTCCCAAACTCTGATTTACTGAACACACAGCCCAGATTTGAAATGAACACACAGCCCACTGATTAAGAGTAGAACACACAGTCCCAAACTCTGCTTTACTGAACACACAGCCCAGATTTGACGTGAACACGCAGCCCACTGATTAAGAGTAGAACACACAGTCCCAAACTCTGCTTTACTGAACACACAGCCCAGATTTGAAATGAACACACAGCCCACTAATTTTTCTGAGATTTGAACACGCAGCCCAAATACCAAATTCACTTCATTTGCACACAGCTCATTCACTTCATTTGCACACAGCTCATTCGCTTCATTTGCACACAGCTCATTCACTCTAAATGCAGGTTGGCTCTCGCACTGTGCGAGGATACGGCTCCACTGCGGCGAGGGAGTGGTATGCTGAGCTTCCGGAAGCTGTCCGGGACTTGGTCGACTTTGCAGGATTCGGATCATTCTGCAGAGGGTTATCTCATTGTCTCATCAGCAGGACATTGTTTGCCGCTCTGGCGGAGAGATGGTGGGACACCACCAATTCATTCCATTTCTCTGCCATCGGAGATATGACTATGACCCCACTGGACTTCGCTGTACTCACCGGCCTAGACGTAGGCGGTGGACCCATTCCATACGACGAGGATATGAGTGAGTGGGAGGCTGCTTGGATTTATCTATTGGGGACTCGCCCACCCGTAGACAGAGGTACTGGGAGAGTCCGGTATACTTGGTTCTCTTCCCATTTCTGGCGGCCACAGATGGAGCCGGAGTCTCCCGAGGAGGTCGAGCAGAATGCCCGTGGTTTCCTCATGTTCCTCTTTGGCACCACTCTGTTTGCCGATAGAGGGAACATGGTCGGATTGTATCTACTGAGTGCTCTGGTAGACCTATCACAGGTCGTTCAGTATGATTGGGAGATAGTCTACAGGACCACTCCCTTCCCGCGGGAAAGAAAACAGAGAAAACCGAGCCTGGTTCGCAAACCGAGACAAGGCACAGAAGAGGGTTCGGAAGTCCGGAGGCAGGGCGCACGGCCGCGACTCTGAAACTTCTGAACGAGCACGATATGCAACATCACCGAGCGCTCAATCGGCGACGTCTGAGTCTTAAGGTCGGTCAAAAATGGGGTGTCTACATTGATCGGTTGGGAGAACTCTAAGCCATCTAGATCCATCAGAACCACAGCTCCACCTGACCAGATAGACTTAATGATGTAGGGGCCAGTCCAATTAGGTCTGAACTTGCCCCTTGGGTCGTGGATAGGAGCTCGGTTATCCTTGAGTACCAAATCTCCTTCCTTTAAATTCCTGGACTTCACTCTCTTGTTGAAAGCCCGGGCAATTCTGCGCTGATAACCTTGAATGTGGTATAGTGCTTTCAGTCTTCTCTCATCAAAGAGCATGAGTTCCTCAAATCTGCTCTGCTGCCAATCCGCTTCGGCTATTTGACACTCAGCCAGTACCCGTAATGACGGAATCTCAATCTCGATAGGTAGAACAGCCTCCATCCCATAAACTAATGAGTACGGAGTCGCCCCAGTAGAAGTTCTGATTGAAGTCCGGTAGCCCCACAGAGCAAACGGCAGCTTATCTGGCCAGTCCCGGTAGGTTTCCACCATCTTCTGCAGTATGTGCTTGATATTATTGTTGGCGGCCTCAACCGCTCCATTGGTCTGCGGCCGATAGGTAGAGGACTTATGAAAAGCCACGTTGAATTTTTCTAACAAATCAATCACCTCTTTCTTGAAGTGGGAACCGTTATCTGAAATAACCTCATTTGGGACTCCGTAGCGACAGATGATGTTGTTTCTGATAAATTTTGCGCCGTGCGAAGCCTTTAACACCGTATAAGATTGGGCCTCAACCCACTTTGTAAAATAATCTATCGCAACCAGGATGAACTCATGCTCATTCGACCCCTTCGGAGTGACAGCCCCGATCACATCAATTCCCCAGACTGAAAACGGCCACGGTGAAGTCATGTTGTACAGCTTTGACGGCGGGATGTTCATGCGATTTGCATGAATTTGACACTTGTGGCATCTCCGGACAAAACCGATACAATCCTCCTCCATGGTGGACCAGTAGTAACCCTGTCTGAGGATCTTCCGTGCTAGCATTACTCCATTCGTGTACGCACCGCACTCCCCTCCATGGATGGCTTCCATTAGATGCTTCGACTCTTCGGCATCGACACACAGCTTATGCATTCCCAGATGACCTCTTTTATACAGCTTGCCCCCACAGATGATGAACTGAACGGCCATTCTTCTGATTGCCCTTTTATCCTTGGCATTTACCCCTGGCGGGTATGCTTTCTTCTCCAGGAAATTCCAAATGTCATGATACCAGGGGTTTCCGTCCTGAACCTCATCTATAGTAGCAATCGACTCGTAGGCTGGTGCAAATTTCTGGTCAATGATGACTGGACGCATCCGGACTCCGTACGGGATGTCTATCATGGAAGATAGAGTTGCTAAAGAATCTGCGAACCTGTTGTTCTCTCTTAGTAGATGAGCAAAGTTTAGCTTCTCAAACCGAGGAATTAACAAATCCAAGGTCTGGTGATACATCATCATCTTTTCTTCTTTGACTTTCCAGTCTCCTTTTGCTTGAGACACAACAAGGTTCGAGTCCCCGATGACGTCCAACCGTCTTGCCCCTAGTTCTAGGGCTGCTTCCAGACCAGCAATGCATGCCTCATATTCTGCTTCATTGTTCGAGACTTTGAATCGGAGTTTGAAGGCTAGAGAGATACGGGAATCGTCGGGTGCTATCAGCAACACCCCTATCCCATACCCGTGTTGATTTGACGCTCCGTCAAAGTACATTGTCCAAGTTTCATCGTCGATGTGCAATATGGCTTCATCTGGGAATAAATACTCAACTGCTTCACCCCCTTCCACTGGGTGGTCGGCTAAGAACTCTGCTACTGCTCTTCCCTTGACTGACTTGCGTGTCACATATTTCAAATCAAATTCGGAGAGCAACAGCAACCAACGAGCTAGCCTACCCGTAAGTGCTGGTTTCTCGAAAAGATATTTGATGGGATCAAGTCGTGAAACCAACATTACAGAGTGAGCTAACAGGTAGTGCCGTAGCTTCCTGGTAGCCCATACCAAAGCTAAGCAAGCCTTTTCCAGCGGTGTATAGCGAGTCTCATACTCTAGCATCTTCTTGCTCAGATAGTAGATGGCTTTCTCCACCTTGTCCTCCGATTCTTGTGCTAGCATACAGCCCATTGTGGTCTCAGTCACTGAAAGGTACAATATCAACGGTTTTCCCGGTTCTGGCGGCGACAACACGGGCGGGTTCTGTAAGTATTCTTTGATCTGTTCAAAAGCAGCTTGGCATCGGCCGTCCCATTGGAATTTCTTGCCTTTCTTCAAGAGACCAAAAAGTGGTTCACAAGTCAAGGTTAATTTTGAGATAAACCGTCTTATGAATTGCACTTTACCCAGAAAGCCTCGCACCTCCTTTTCAGTCCTTGGTGGGGGCATTTCTAGGATGGCCTTGATTTTGGAAGGGTCGACTTCGATACCTCTCTGTGTAATCAAAAACCCCAGCATTTTTCCCGCTGTAACACCGAATGTACACTTCTGAGGGTTCAGCCGCAACCGGAATTCCCTGATCCTTTGAAACAACTTGTGCAAGGCGGTGTAGTGGCCTTCTCTTTCTTTGGATTTGACAATCATGTCGTCCACGTACACCTCAACCTCTTTGTGGATCATGTCATGTAATATCGTGGTCGTGGCCCGTTGATAAGTAGCTCCAGCATTCTTCAACCCAAACGGCATTACTCTGTAGTAGTATGTCCCCCACGGGGTGATGAATGCAGTCTTTTCCCAGTCTTCGGGTGCCATCACTATCTGGTTGTACCCTGAGAAGCCATCCATGAACGAAAGTAAAGCATGCCCGGCTGTGAAATCCACTAACTCATCGATATGCGACAAGGGAAAGTCGTCCTTCGGACTAGCTCTGTTCAAATCCCTGAAATCCACGCATACCCGGATCCTGCCATCCTTCTTCGGCACTGGGACAATGTTGGCCAACCAAGTCGGGTACTCGGATACCAGCAGGAAGCCTGCGTCGATCTGCTTGGTGACCTTTTCCTTAATCTTGAGAGCCCAATCCGGGCGGATCCTCCTGAGTTTCTATTTGACGGGTCGGGCCTCGGGGTCAAGGGGGATCCGGTGTTGTACAATCTCAGGATCGATCCCAGGCATATCTTCGTAGGGCCACGCGAAAACATCTTTGAAATCTTTTAATAAAGCGACTAAGCGCTCGTGTTCCTCCGAAGACAACGTGGACCCGATCTAGACCAGCCGCGGGTCCTCCTCAGTACCAATATTCATGGTAGTGATTTCATCCATTAGGGGTTTGACAAACCTCTCCTGCTCTTGTTCAATTAAGCGTTGCAAAACCGGAGGAATTTCGTCCTCGTCGTTTTCATCAAAATTTTGAAAGTCTGAGTTTATGCAATAAATCAAGGGCACAGAAAAGTACTCAAAAACCACAGTCACTTGATTCTCATTAAGCATATCCAAATCGTCCGAATTCTCGGTTACAACAGACTCAAATGAGAAAGAAAAAGACGACCTGGACAGAACTGTGGCATCCAGGTTATCATCCCCAGGATTACCAGACTCAGACTCAGTCGAGCTGGAACCTGATTCCGACTCACAAGATTCGGTGGAATCAGATTCCGGCTCACTACCTGACCCGGTGCTGCTGGACAAAAATCCCTCTTCGTATTGCCAAGTGAGAGAGGGTGCGATAGATGCATCCAAAATAGTTGTTGATAGGCCCACAGCCGTTTCGTCCCCAATCATGGAAACCGAGAAGTTATCCCCCAAGCACTTATGGTCGGAGGATCTGAAAGTAGACATGCCAATGCTACCCCCATTTCAATTTCAGCGCTCTCGGCGTCCCTGCTTTACACTGCTCAACCTCAGCTGATGGGTTTGTCTGCTCTTCGGCAACGTCATCCCCGGATAATTATAGGTCAAAGAAGATCTCGAAACCTGGCAAGCGCTTCTTCTCCGCGTTTAGCCACGGCTCTAGGAAGCCGCAAAATGGAAAGTCCTCCCCCTCCCGGACGAAGCGTCCGTTCAGGGTACCCTGGATGGGCCTATGCATTAATTCGAAAGGCTTCCCAGCCTGCTTTGCTCTGGCTCTTCCGGCCATTTCTTTTCCCTTCCTCACCCAGTCCTCTTTGGTGGGCAGATAACCCAAGCCAAAGGTATGAGGGTTGTGTGGCACTTCGGCCAATGCTGCGACGCCTTTTCGGCCGCTCCTTCCTAATCCCATCCCGGGGATGTGTTGTAGCTTGTTCATGAGGTAGACGGATTGAGCACTGACGTACACTCCCTCATTCACAGCCATGATATTCTGCACCACCCGGGCCTCAGCCAAAGTGAACCCTGATAAGAACACATCCTCTATGCCATGCTCGATTTCCAAGACTGGTGTGGACACTTTTGGCGGCGGATGGATTGATGAATTCCCGAAGACAATAGCCACCCCCTTCCCGTGAGGGTACTTCAACATCTGATGTAAAGTGGAAGAGACTGCCTTTACTTGGTGCAACCACGGCCGCCCCAAGAGTAGATTGAAGGTTGCGGGAACGTCCAAGACATGGAATTTGATGTTGTGTTGTCCTGGACCAACCTGGGTCTGAATCTTGACAGTCCCCATCACTTCCCTGCTAGTATTATCATATGCTCTGATCACTTGAGTAGTCGGCACAAAGTTCACGGGCTTCAACCCGATTGCATACGCTGTTCTGGCTGGGCAGACGTTGATGGCAGATCCGGTATCAACAAGTACCACCGGTATCCACTTATCTCTACATTCCACAGAAATGTAGAGGGGTTTGTTATGATTTGCGCCCTCAGGCGGCAGTTCTTTGTCTGAAAAGGTTAACGTCGGGGAACCTCCTCCCGGAAAGACCAGCCCAACCAGCTGCTCTGGTGTAGTATCTATAGAGAGTTTGGCCTTGTCCATAGCAGATAGGACAGCCTGTCTGTGCACCCGTGATGCCATAAGCAGTCCCCAGATGGAGATGTCTGCTTGTATCTTTTTTAATTGCTTGAGCACAGCCTCCTCTTCAAGCTGCTTCTCCTTTTGTTTTTCCGCTTCTTTATCCTTCCCAGATGCCTCTGGCTGGTCCAGGTGCGGGGGCTTGAAGTACCGCCCACTTCTTGTCATGTGATCAACCTCATCGAGGTACCAGGTGTCATCTGGTTGATTGCTTCCCCAATCCTCGTCTGTGTGGACAAGACATAAATCATCGTCTTCCCACCACATCCCGTGAGTAGCCAACAAACATCTATCTGGCTCTGGCGTGACTGTATCCGTAGTACTTTCGGCCCACATGTTTGCAACATCTTCTGTCTTCGTGCCCACAGCACTTTCAATCCCTTCATGGGCTTTGGCTTTCCGGATCCTCTCAGAATCCCAAATCTTTTCTTGTTCTGCCTGTGTTAGCGCAGTTCGTTGTTCATCTTTCTCTTCGTTTAAAATGTCCCTGTTCTGAGCGAAATTCTTCGTACCGGCGTTCTCCGGCAAAGTATTCTGACTCTCGGCCCTTCCGGCCACAACTGATACCCTCGCCCCTGCCGGGCTTTGTTGGAACTCCACAACATCCGGTTGATCATCCAGCCACCCGGTAGCCTCTGCCGATTCCTCATACTCAAACCAGTTGACTGCTGTGTCCCCTGATTCTTGGTCGTTGAAAAACTGTAGGTTGGCAAAGCCTTCTTCTACGGCCGTCAGATCATCCATCCCCTGTTCAAATCTGTCCTCCCAGATCACACATAGTTCTGCTCTTTCTGGCAATTCTATACTTGGCTCAGACTGGCCCATTGACAGGATGTACTCACTCGGATCGTAGGCTCCTCTAGCGAGATTCCCAGACTGCTCAATCCCAAACTCAACAATTCCACTCTCTTCTGAAATCTGCCCTGTCCCATCTTCGATGGTCACCACCATCGGCTCTGGTTGGGTTGTAGAGATGTCCATCATGCACAAAGAGTCAGTGCAGTCGGGAAGGAATACCTCCGGTTTAGGGAGGTGGGATGGGGTGATATAGATACTAGGATCGTAAGACGCGACCCCAGTTTGGATGAAGTTGATTCTGTTGGGAGGAGGAGCTTGGTTATGTGGTGGGAGAGGATTTGTTGTGACGTTGGGTTTGTCGGGAGGCGCAATCACCTGCTTGTCAATAAGATCCTAGATCTCGTGACGCAATCGAAAACAACGGTCGGTGTCGTGACCGTGCTGTTAGTGATACGCGCAGTATTTTGCCGGGTCATGAGAGGGAGGGAATGGATTTGGTAGTGGCCTCGGCTCTAGGGGCATCAAATGCTTCTTCCTGATTAATACCCCCAGAGCTTTGGACAGGGGCATATATAGAGGTGTGAAGGTTCTTTGACCTCTGGGTTGGTATTTGGTGGTTTGGGTATTGCTTCCGGATGCACCGGAGAAAGGCGTGGCTGCCATGGATCTCGGAAGGGGAGGGGGAATGGTGGTGACCATGCTCACCTCTGAAGCTCGTGCAGTTGCAGCGCCACTTGGGCCTGCATTGTTGTTACGGTTGAAAGTCCTCTTAGGTTGCTCCCTATCCTGGTCAATCAAACCCTGTTTCATTGCATCTTCGATCTGTACCCCCATCTCGTGCAGATCTGAAAAAGTGGGGAAGGGGAGTACAATCATCTTCTGCATCAGTTTCGGTTGGAGATTGCGCACAATCATCCTGATCTGGCCCTTATCAGTGGGCCTCAAAGTCATCATCGATGCTTTCGCCCTCCATCGAGTCACGAAATCCGAGAAAGTCTCTTTTGGCTCCTGCCTTGTTGTTTCGAGGTCACGAGTTGTAATCTCGATCTGGGTATTATACGAGTATTGTGCAACACAGGCCTCAGCCATTTCATCCCAACTTCTTTTGACCTCATCCTCCAACTTCGCATACCAGATAGCGGCCACACCCGACAGGGTTCGGCCGAATAGCGAAAGCTTTTGTGGTCTGGTTAGGCCCATTGGCCGCAGTATATCTGAGAATAACCGGAGGTGGACCATGGGATCCCCAGATCCATCGAAGCGGTCAATCTGCGGCATCTTGAATCTATCTGGTAAGGTCACAGCCACATCGGTATATCCGTCCTCGATATCCGGAATAGCCTTTACTCCCTGGGATTTCTTGAATAGCTTCTCGAGCTTACTCAATTTCAGTGTTGTATGGTCTATTTCGAACTCGAAGGGAGAGTCCGGGTGGTTGGCAGGTGTATGGGTCTTGGACAGTTGAGGCGGAAGTGGGGGCGGAACTGGCCCCGTTGGAAGGTCTGTGTCCTCCTGGATGTTCTGGACATTTGGCACGGTGTTCTGGGTGTTTGGCAGAGCATTCTGGACAATAGGTGCCTGCTCGGGTAACGGGGCCCCTGGTGGGGGAGGAACTTGATGTGAGGCAGATGCTGCATGTTGCTGCTGGAGTCTAGTGATGAGCTCAGCCTGCTGGGCCATGATTGTGGCCTGCTGTTTAGAGAACTCCGCCTGGCGGACAGCGTCCTCCTGCATTTGTCTCATGCTCTCCTGCATTTGGCGCATCATTTCTTCTATCCCGGCCATATTCTGTTGGTCTTGCTGACTGACTGGTATGTGTATTTCTATGGCAGATACTGAGACCTCAACCCGACTGTTTGCTGCTAGGATAGACCACTGCTCTGGTAACCTTTGCTCAGACACACTGCGCTTTCTTGGCCTTCTTCTGACAACTGGGGGTAGAGAATGGAACACTGGATGTCCGTCAACCAGATCCTCAGATCGATTGAGCTGACGACCTCTTGTCCAAAGTGCTTGGGGAATATCTACTGGGTCTGAAGCAATTGTGCTAAAACTGTCCTAGCAAAAGATAAATAAAGCGAAAAGGAAATAAATAACCAGATAAACGAACAGCATAACAGCTTAAAATAAATACACAACACACAGTTGGGCATAACAACACATGGTTGATAAGCTGAATACACACTGTCCTCAAACACTGATCACTGTCGCCGAATCACTGTCCCCGAAAACTGAATCTGATACCCGCAGATAACTGATTCTCAAATTCTGACTGATGCCCGCAGGCCTGATGCCCAAACTCATAAACTGATACATGCATTCCTGCAGAGACGCACTCTAAAAGCACATAACAGATAAGTGAGAGCCAAAACACCCCTATGTTGGGGTAGGGTTTTCCTGTCCTATTTTGTCAGGAGCTAGGGTTTCACTACGCACGCAGCGGTTTCAAACAACCTATATCGGGTAAGCAACCTGTCCTAGTTTGGAATGGTCACTATGGATTTCGATATGCACTAGGTCGAATGGTCAAAGAGGGTGCCCCGGTAAAACCGAGGTTTGTGTTCCCATACTGGCAGAGCCCACAACCGTTCAGCCTTATGGTCATGCCTTGACAAGACAAGCCTCCGGCAAACCGTTCAGGAATAGCAGATGGCAAACACGGTGTCCTAGGCGCACCAATGCAAATGCAATGCAAAGAAACACATAAGCGTAGTCAAAACAAGATATCATGAGTTCGAGTCAAGTTCTCTAACTCCCCAGCGGAGTCGCCAGAAACTGTAACAAGCCCGCGGGGGACCTTGCTACAGTTCGGACTCGATTTGTGTCACGGTTCGTAATCTGAACCAAAGAGTCCAAATCCGGCAAATCGTTTTGAGAAAACAGATTTTTTGAAAGAAGTGCCAAACATGGACTGTTTTGCCAGATATAGAGTCGCCACCTAAATATTTTATTTTTGGGAAATTTAGGAAACCCTGACTCGTTTGCCTAAGGCCACGTGTCCGTCATCACCAAAGTTGCCTCGGCTCGGGAACTTGGGTATGATTGGGAAAGGTCACTTCGTGAGCACCCCCGCTCGCCCGATCAAAGATCGGCCTCTACTAAACATGATATCAAGTTTTGAAAACCTTATGTATTCTTATTCCGGTTATTAGCCTAGATTTACTATGTGATGCGCACAGCATACAAGTATAGACTGGATCGCCTGAATTGGAACAAAACATTTCATGTTTGTTTGTTTGAAAATGGTTTGATGGTGCTACCCGCAAGTAGGCTAAGACGTGGATTTGCCACCCTCGGGTGGGCTTAGAAAACATGATTTTGCCACTATCTAGTGGGCTTAAAACACACATTTGATGAATTGTTCCAATTCAAATAATCCAACCTTCACCCACAGGCATTCAGGCAGTTATATCACATAAGCATATAGCCTCATGGTAAGCATGCTATTCATGGCAGTCACTCACACACATGCAAGGATGCTAAAGCATAAAACTCACCGAGTACTCCAAGCCAAAACAGAAACTACGTTAGAAATCCATGCATGATCCTAATTATACAGAAATGCCTAATGCAACACATGCAATAATGCAACTATAGCAGGCTCGGTTATTCTAAACATGGCGTATGGAATGCTACAGCTAACATGTATTCAACTCGGAATTGAAATACAAATGCAGTTAGTATGATGCGCCGAGCCCGGTGCATGCAAGACAGATGAATGAATGCAAACATGCTATCATACTGTATGCTAATTGAAACATGCCCTAATCTAACCATCATAAGCTAGTAAATAAAAGGGAAGAAAGACGTGGGGTTGGAAGACATACATCACACTCACGCACACTTATTACAATTATGCCCTCGCACAGAGGGTCCGAATAAATAGTACAGTCCCAAATAAATAATACAGTCCCAATAAATAATACAGTCCAAATATGTACAAAATCCTAATTAATTTAACAAATTAATCTAGGAAAGCGGTAAACTAGCATGCAAGCTAGGGACTGCCTCGACTCTGCTCCGGATGATGAATGATGCATGCTCGGGTTGCCTTTGCGCGGAAATCCATGGCGATGCCCCAATTAGCCTCTGTTTGCAATTATTCTTGGAATGCGTGCCAAGCTTCGGGAGGCTGCTGATTCTTGATTTGCTGCAACAGAGAGCAGCAGAGGGGCATGGCAAAGTATTTTCACACATGTATGCATGCCTCGATCCTCGTGCCACCAATCACGCATCTCGATGCATGATGGCCGAGGAGTCGAATTGCACAACTCAATATGGAATGAATGCACATGAGAATACAACTAAGACCTAACTCCATCATGGACAATCCGGAGTGTCGGCGACTAAGGAATTGAGACACGTTCCGTCACTCGGAGTACGAAACGTACCTCGTTTCCCGTGCTCAAGGTAACTCCTATCCCAAACACAATGCAATATGCATGACATGCATGAATGCAACTAAGATACAACCTAGCATACACAATGCTATGAAATGGCATACATGATGCACGAGGTAACATGGCATACACAATGCGCTAACATACAACCTAGCATACACTATGCTATGGAATGAAATGGCATACACAATGCATAATGGGCTTACACCAACATGAATGGACCTCAGCCACACTCACATAAGAGGCCATTAGATGAAAATGAGACACTCGAAATGCGTGCACACGTGCACGCAAACCGAGGACCGACCCTGAGGCACCAAATGCCACTCTAACAAGACATGCCAAGGCATGGAATATGGCATACTAGCATGCAAATTTCAGTATCAAAATGTGATGCAAAACAGTCCCGAAACATGGAAACATGGCACCCAATGCATGAAATGAATCCTGAAACATGAAATTAGGTGCATGGAATGACCTATGGCTATGCAAAGCATGCATTATTTGAACATGAAGTATGAATACAGAATCAAGACATCCCCAAAACAAGCATATTTCCAGTTTTAAGCAAGGCCAAAAGGTGAGCACAAATAAGGCTAAGCTAGCATGCAAAAATGGCCCCGAAAGAGAGATAAAGAAGCAAGTAGCAGATGGAAGCCTGAAACAGTGAAGAGCCCTTCAACAAAGTTGAAGAACGGCTCAAAACAAGCCACTTTACAGTTTGCAACAAGCCACGAAAGTAAACACAAGTGGGCCTAAAACATTATGCAAGAAAAAGGCCAAAAGTGGGATAAAGCAGCAAGTGATGGCTGCTGGCCTCAAATAGAGGAGGGCCCTTCAACAATGTTGAAGAATGGCTCAAAAAAAGCCACTTTACAGTTTATAACCAAGCTCAAAACAGTTTACAAATAGGCCTAAAATACTATGCAAGAAAGAGGCATACAAGAGAGGTAAAGAAGCAAGTGGTGGCTGGAGACCTTAAACAGGGAAGGACCCTTAATCAAACATTAAAAAGAGCTCAAAATAATGCTATTTTCAGTTAGGGTCGGAGCCCAAAAATGTAAGCAAGTATGGCTTAGAAAGCATGCAAAATAAAGCACAAAAGAGGGAGAATGAAGACTCACCCTTGTAGATCAAACTTCAACAGCTCTTGGCCTGAGAAAAGGGGCTCCTAAACTCTAAAAAACCAGCTCCAAGTGTTGGAAAGGATGGTGGTGGTGTGGTGCTAGGTGGTGGTGTCGAAATGGTGTAGGATTTGGAAGGTTTTGAGGGTTGAAATGTAGAGAGAGAGAGATTCAATGTAGGAGCTCCAAAGGGTTTTTTGTAACCCTCAAAACTGAAGGGGAGGGCCTGGTTATATAGGCACAAGAGTGGAGGAAAAAGGGGAGAAATGAAATTCAAGTTTCCCCCCAAAAGGTTGGCCCCCTCGGATACAAAATCTGGGGGGAAAATGAGAGTATATTTGTAATGTACCAACAGTGAGGAGCAAGGCCGGCCGGTTAGAAAGGTTGCAGGTGGCCGGCCGGCCAAAGGTCAAAAGGGTCAAGACTGATTAGTGGCCGGCCATGCCAAAAAGCTGGCCTCCCATGTGTGCACAACACAACCATGTGGTCAAAAACTGGATAAAGTGAACTAGGAGAGAGAAAGACCCATTTTTTGGAGGGGTTCAAAAGGGTCAAACACAATTACTGGCCGGCCATATGATATTGGTGGCCTCCCAGGTGTCTACAACACAACTATGTGGTTTAGGGCTAAAAAAAGTGGCCCAAGGGTGGTCAACATTGGCTTTCTAGTGAGAAAAACGGGCGACGGAGGGCGATGAAGAAATAAAACTGGTTTTCAGAACAATTACTGGCCTCCCACTCTTCTACAACCTTCCTAACAATGAAACAGAGGTCCCTGCCAAAAATGAACTCAAACCGATGCAAAATGAAGGTTCGGGGGCCGAAACGCGCAGCCCGAGGCCCCGAAAACTGACTGTTAGGCACCGGAAGTGGTGTTCGACCACGAAGTCGGTCTCTCGGACCACAGTGTCCCTCAAAAGGGAGGAAATAAGGTATGTGCCAAAAATCGGAGCAAACGGAGGTGGTTAAACGGTCCCGAACCGAGGCACATGGCCAACGGCTCCGAAAAACCGAAAACTGGGCTCCAAACGGGCAAAATGGCCTACGACCACGAAACCTAGCCTACGGCCACTGAGAGATGATCTACGAGACCTCTCCCTCCCTTGGGAAGAGAAAACAGAGAAAACAGAGCCTGGTTCGCAAACCGAGGCAAAGCATGAAAGAGTCTGGAAGTCCGGAGGCAAGGCTTGCAGCCGAGACTCTGAAACCTCTGAATGAGCACGATATGCAACATCACCAAGTGCTCAATCGGTGACGTCTGAGTCTTGAGGTCGGTCAAAAATGGGGTGTCTACAACAGAACACAGATATCCTTTACACCCCTTTCTAATCAATTTAACGGCTTTCACGGAAGAGATCAAATACGGGGGAGGTACTACTCCACTTCCATTAAATACAAATTCGGGTAAACCAGGTGGACGAAAAACAACTTGCTTTGTCACACAGTCAATGGTAGCATGATATTTTTGTAACCAGTCCATCCCCAATATTACATCAAAATGATCAATGTTCAATGGCAGTAAATCAATAAACAGATGCATATCTCCAACAATGATTTCACATGCAGGGTACATATAAGCACATGTTATGGATCCTC
Organism: Camellia japonica; assembly: GCA_030407325.1. Lineage (NCBI taxonomy): Eukaryota > Viridiplantae > Streptophyta > Magnoliopsida > Ericales > Theaceae > Camellia > Camellia japonica. Next base: position 45,728,531 of record JAPPVO010000016.1, on the reverse strand, counting down.
CAACAGGTGATGATACAGCTAACAGATAATTCATGGGTTCTAAGGGTCTATTCAATTTCCGTGAAAAAACATGTGACACATAAGAATGTGTAGACCCCGAATCAATCAGTACATATGCATTTTGAGCACAAATAGAGAGGATACCTAATACGACGGTTTCAGTATTTTGCACGTCTCCCGGTACTAGGGCGAACACTCGGCCCTGCCTCATGGGCTCTTTCCCGGTAGCTTTGGGGTTAGGCTTTGGTGCTACAGTTGATGCTGCTGCGCTTGGTGCAGCTTTCCCACTGGCCTGCGGAGCAGAGGGGCAGTCTTTAACCATGTGGCCCACCTTGCCACACCTGTAACAGGCTCCAGATATTTTGTAACAAACCCCTTTGTGCTTCCTGCCACATTCAGAACAAGATGGAATGAAACCACTCCCTTGGCTGGGGCTAGTTGTTGACCCCGTATTTTGTTTTTTGTTCAATTGATTATGCTTGCCTTTCTTGAATTTAAAATTCTGTCTTTTACCACGCCATTCAGACGTCGGTGTTTCAGATTGTTTCACTGCTTCGATGTTCGACTCGGCCATCAATGCTTGGTCAAGAACACCTACATAGGTCGGTAGCTTTAAAACACTTATTCTGTCGAGTATCGCAACATTCAGGCCGCCTTCAAATCTCCTGGCCTTCTTGAAGTCGGTGTCCACCATGTGTGGTGCATATCTAGCAAGCTTAGTAAATTTTGTCTCATATTCTGCCACTGACATGATGCCTTGTTTCAGTTGCTCAAATTCAGTCACCTTTCTGTCCCTGACACATTGAGGAAAGTACTTTTCAAAGAAGGCTACTTTGAATTGAGCCCAAGTCATAACAGTGTTGTCATCACGGGTAAGCATCCACCACCTTCTTGCTTCCTCTTGCAGAGTAAAGGTAGCCAACAGCACTTTATGTGCCTCAGAACATGGAAAAACCTCAAACAATTTTTCGGTCTCAAGAACCCAAGCTTCAGCCTTTAACGGTTCAAGGCCTCCCTGAAAGGATGGCGGTTTCAGTTTGCTGAACTTCTGGGTGAGAGCAATTATGTCCCCATCATTGGCATTCACATTCGGTTCCGGCTGTACCGGAGGAAAAGGTGGGGGTTGTTGGTTCTGTTGTTGCTCAAGTCTGGCAGTTATCAGTTCCATCATCCTTTCCATTCTTGCCATTCTTGCCATTCTTGCCTCGGTGGATGAGGACTCAAATTCATTTGCATTGTTCATTTCACTATAAGCAGTTATAGCAATTATAAACATAAACGGTTGCATACTTAAACAGTTTAACACATTAGCACATATTCAGTCATGTCATAACCACACACTTTTCATGCTCATGTAATGCCCTAATTGCTTTTCTAGGACACCCTATAACTCAGTTGGACACGTGTGTGCGGTATAACTCGTGGTTAAGTATCGCTCTGATACCACTCTGTCACGACCCAAACCCGCCCCTATGGGTTTAGCACCGTAACCGGCCAGTAACCCTAGGTTACCGAAGGCCTGCTTAACAGTAATATAATAATACAGAGTACAGGGGCTTGGCGGAAGCCAATATAGTAAATAAATAATGTCCAATAAGCTGTGACAGTCTGGATGCCAAAAGATTTTTCGTACATTTGTACAGAACAATACAAAACAGTATGCATATCATATACAACCAGTCAAAACAGGGACTTAATCCTCGATAAACAGTACAGTGCAAAACGTTCAGTCTATACAGTGTTACAAAACGGTACAGAGACAGACGAGGAAATAAAAACACCCCTAAGCCATAGCCTGGCAGGTTCGGAACCCCGCAGTGAGGCACAATGGTTGGCTCGACAAAACTGGAGTTAACCCTGACGCCTCTAACTTTGATCCAGTGCCTGAACACCTACATATATATATGAGCAGTGAGCTAAAGCCCAGTGAATAACATAATGCATAAAGAGGTTTAGAATGAATGTCCTTACAATAATGAAAACAGTTCATTTCAAACAGTATATCAGTTGTTCGGTACAATAAACAGTCATATGTGGTACATCCGTTAGCATAACAGTGAGTAGTAGGTCTTAAAAGACCGAACAGTAAATGATGGCCATCAAACCGTAAACAGTAGTGGTTCCAACGAGGGAACCGACAGAGATCTTTGTAACAGTAACAGTAAACAATAGGTGCTAAGGATGCCACAGTACAGTTCAGAAATAAAGGACATATACTCATTTAGTAATCAATATCAGTTCAGTAAACAGTTCAGTTTAGTGTTCAGAAGATAATCATTTTGAACATATCTTTACACAATTGTTACTCACAGAGTTCTGGGCTACCGTGAACTAGAGCGTCTCCTCGGAAAGCCAACCCTATACAGTTAACAGATTGAACACACACTAAGTTTCACAGTCGGGGAAAGATAATAATTTAATCCCTAATCTGCCTCGGTGTGTTCTACGTCTATCTCCTCTTTAAGATGCCTTAAATATGCCCTAGGAATGCCTAGGATGGAAAGAGGATGCAAAGATGCACTTTTGAACACTTAACAAAATTTGTTGAAAACAGGGGTCTCTCTCGAGCATGGATTTCTACGCTCAAGCGGACATGCAGACAAAGGATCTCCGCTCGAGCGTGAACTCCGTCGCTCGAGCGGACTGTGTGCTACAGTAAAAATATTGGATGCTCCAAATTTACGCTGGATGGACGCTCGACCCTCGCTCGAGCGTATGACACAAGTCCTCGCTCAAGCGGACTGTGAACTCATGCAAAGTACTGGATGCTCGCATTTCACACTCGAGCGTCACTTTTCTCGCTCGAGCGGAAGGCAGGATCACAGAGTGTACGCTCGAGCGTGGGCTTCCTTGCTTGAGCGTAGGCCCAAAATCTGGAAATTCCAGATTTGAGTCCCAAGCTCAAAATCAAGTTTAAATGCAAAATTTTCGATCCTCTTGGGCTGAAAACCTGGAAAACACTTGTAAACACTTAAAACAACATGATTCAAAGCTCAATTTGGGAAATCAAAGCCCAAGGGTGTTTAATTCAAACTCAATTTCAAACCAATTTTCATGAACATGAAGAACATGCAACATGCATGGATTAAACTCAATTCAAAGCTTCAATCTCATGCTCTAGTGAGCCAAAACTTTAAAAAACATGGTTCATTATAAGAATATGAACATGCATGTACAAGTTCATGAAAAACAACATCAAAACTCAAGGATGTAAACATGCATGCATGAATTAAGCTATAATTCAACAATCTAAGGCTAAATCATGTCTTAGTTCTACAATTTGGCATGGATCATGCAAGACTTACTTAAATTCAAAATCAAAAGGTTTGAATTCCTTACCTAGAGCTTCAATTACAAGACTAGGAGCCCAAATGGCAAACTACACTTCAATTTCCAAGCAAATCACAAGTTGAATTCTACTCCCTCACTTCCTCTCTCTCTTTGGTCGGTTGAGCTTCTCAAATATGGCTGATCAAAATGTTTTAGTTGAATGTATACAAGTCTCAAAATGTGTAAGGTAGTGGCCACTAAGTGGTCTAATTGTAAATAAGTCCAATTCATGTAATTTGGTACCATTTAATCTAATATAATCATACCTAATCAGTTTCCAGATAATTACACCCTAAAACCACATAAATTATGATGATCATAAAACACTAATCAATTTCTAGTTCGGCCGCCGATAAGGCCTTCAATCAGCAGTTTAAACATAAAGACGTGAACAGATAATCAAACAAGCAACAGATAGATATACAACTAAACAGATATATTCAATCAATTTAGTTCCAGATTTCAGTCAGTTAGTTCAGTATTTCAATCAGTTCCATCACTTGTCATAATCAGTTTCAGTTTAACGGTAATCAGTGGTTATTCGGTAAACAGTAACGAGGGTTGTTACACATAGTCACCAGATGATGATCAATGTCCTTGGCCCTGAGAAAGTAGCATCCTTGCCGACCAGAGGACTTCGCCAAGGCATAACAATGCCGAATAGCAGGAATGCCTAGATTAATCCTAAGACAATGATTTAACTCTACTATACCCATTATGATTCGGTAAAAATTTACATTTGGCTAAGAAGAGATCAGACCCCAGTAACGAAAAACGGCCCTCAGAAGCGGATAAAGAGGGAAACGGACTCCGCCCTCAGTGATTGACAAAAGAGGAAAGATGATTGTGCTTGTATCAGCCCTTTCCATATTAACTACGATGTCTGTCACGAGTGACAGATGGACGTCATCCAGAATCGAGAAATGACGTCGAAAGGCGGAGATACGGTCCGCAGAAAGGAGGTCTTTAAGGTGTTTTGCCATTTAAACCGGAATAGAAAACACGCTAACTAAAAAAAAAAATTGAACGAACAAGAAAAATGGGAGTTGGAAAAAGGATGAAATACAAAGAAAAGAGGAACTTACAGTTAGAGAGAGGAAGACAATGGGTAGTAGGCAAAAGTCGCAGAGGTCTTGGAAGAGAGATACTGTGAACAAGCCAAAAACTTTGCGCATTCAAAAAACATTCGAAAAGACAGCACAGTTGTGTAGCTCATTAAATGAGCAACGTATATAAAGAGGTAGGAAGTTGTAATCATTTCTAAAACCGTGTTCATTCTGACGCTTTGGTGTTGAAAGTAGTGCGAGCGCCGTATATTTCGACTCTCCACATGCAAAACTGAACATGTCGACTAAATGGTATTAGACGGATGTTTAGGGGGAAATTGCGGGAGCCGAATAATTTCAATTAGGAAAAGGCCAACTTTGATCGACATTCAGCTAAAGTAATTTGGCCTTGATCAAGGACAAAGTCGCGTAAAGAGCCGAGCAAGGCCCAACATTCAATAGAAAGGCCGAATAGGAAACCATGTAGGAGATCGAGAGTGGCTTAACCCACAAACCCAGAGGTAATATAAAAATGGAGGAATGCCAACTAAAGCAGGTATGTGAGAATAGACAAAATAACTTAAGATAGAAATAAACTTGAGAGAATATTAACTTGTCCGTCGGAGTGCTAATTCCGACAACCCCGGTCGTATTGTTCATCCATTTTTCAGGTAGCAATCAGATAATCAAAGACGTCTGGCTGGATCCTAGAGTATTTCCAAACCACTTCTCCACAAAATTAATTCTAGAAAAATGATGTAACACCCCGGAATTTATCAATATTTTCCAATGTTAATTCAAAAATAATTTGATATATATCTATATATAATAAATTAAACCACTAAATGAATATATAATTCTAAAAGTTACCTCTTCCACATTGAACTACTCAAATGATTACATCATTGTTTAATTACATTTTTCAAATAAGGACAACAGTTCAAAGGATAAGAGATAATGCAAAACAAAAATGCCCTAAGGAAACATTTTCTCAAAGAGTGTCCTTGAATACATGGAAGGTAGAATTTAATATCCAATACAAGAATAGCCCAAGACTTCAACATATAGCACATAAGAGAGCCTTTGTGCTCCTATTCAAAAGTCCTTCCCAAACCAATTCACTTTGGCGGCACATCAACTTCATTTCCTGAAATGTTGTTAGTTTTTGGGTGAGCTATTGCCCAGTAGGAAATACATTTAACAAGTTATATAATTACTTGAAATGCATATGATCATGCCATGCAAGTGATGAGAAAAATCTAAGTCTTTTCTTTTGCAAAACCATGTTGCAAATTTTGAAATGCCAACAATAAATCTCGATCAAATCCTGGGGTGTAAATGAGTTATGCCATCACAAGTAAGAGCCTCAACTTCGCACGTACATGTATATAATTATAGAAAGTAGTCCCACATTTGCTGACTCTAAAAATTGCAGGCGATGGGCACCCAAGACTTTTCCCATACAAATTTGCCGACTCCTGAACCGACGAGCTTGTGGACCCAAAATCATGTTTTCCACATTTGCCGACTCCTGAAACGGTAGGCTCGTGGATATCCAAAATCATGTTTTTCACATTTGCCGACTCTTGAACCAGTAAGCTCGTGGACACACTAAAACTTTTCTCACATTCATCAAGCGATATGCTCAAGACAAGGCAATTGGGCACCTTGACTCCCTATGCGGGTACCAATATACAATGCATGACTCAAATCCAAAACTCAACTCACTACTCAAACTTATATATTATTTACCCCCTTCCAACACTTTCCAAACATTAATAATCAAGAAATCACAAGGTAAAATTATCAATGTATATGATGCATGAATTTTCAAATCTTAATTTCTCTAAGGTGGTTTCAATTCTTAACAACCATAATATAAATATCAACAATAAAAGAGATTTCTCCAACTCAACATCTTCATCATCTCAAAGATTTGTTTTAATATGTTATCAAGAGTTTATATCTCAACACCAAAGCCAATTCAACATATCCAATTTCAAAATTCAAGAATCAATTGAACAAAATTCCCTTTATCAAATCAATTTGAAAACTAGGATTTTAAGAAAATTGGGATTGTTCCCTCTTACATCATTTATAGGTCAATTCCCATCATCAACAACAATCATCAAAATTTATGCATAAACTTTTCAAAAATATCATGAGATATAACCCCTTTTTGATTAAACTCATTATATAACAACAAATTTCATACATCTTGATATCTATATATATACTGAAATTCCACATATGTGTCCCAAATCAAAGATATAATAAGTTAAAAGTACTCCTACCTCGACAAAAAATGAAGACCGAACTCTAAACTTCAAGAAAATGAGAAACAATCGGTAGAACTTTAGGATCTAGCTTGTTCCTCAACCCGCTTTGAAGATTTAAGGTGGATCATGGGTAAAACTAAAGGAAATGAAGTGTTTTCAGGGTTAGGGTTCGGAAATGGGTGATAGAGAGAGAAAATGTATGAAAAAGTAAGAGAAAAAGTATTTAGATCGACTTTTAAAACTGTTGTCCCGAACAGACCACTCGAGCGAAGTGCACAAAATCAAAGTGATCGCTCTTGCCAACAATCCACCGCTTAAGCGGTAAACGCAAAGTCTCAGAAATTATACAGAGTTACAGCAAAAATACTGGGAGCCTCATTTCTATGCTCGAGTGACCGCTTCATCGCTCGAGCGGTCTCGCCTACAAACAGGTAAGATATTGAAAGGTTCGCATTACCACTCAAGCGACCGATTAACCGCTCAAGCAGAGGTAGAGAGAAATTTAGTAAATATCAACTGAAGATTGAAAAAAAAAAAATTTAATTCAAAAATAAAATAAGAAAAACCTGAAGAAAAAAAAATCTAATATAACTCTAATAATAAACGAACAGAAGAGGGTAGTACTTCAAAAATTGAATAAGAGTGAAGTGTCACCTATAATTTTTTTAAATTTGTAATAAAAAAAAATAAACCCTCAAAAATAAGAACTAATGTGTAATAAGTTAAAAATTAGATAAAAGTTAAATGGCAACTATAATTTTTTTAAATTCAAATTTTGTGTAGTTAAAAAAATAAATATTTATGATGTCTTATTATACAAATTTTAACTCTATTTTGTGTCTACTACTAATAATTTTTAACAAATTTTGTATTCTCAGGCTACTTAATTTAAAAGAAGAAAAAAAAAATAAAACAAAAACAAAGGATCACCTTTTTATTTCTTAATTTTGTTTTGTGTCAATAACCTATAAATTTTCACAATTTTTGTATTCTGAAACTACTAAATAAAACAAATAACATTACTTTTCTTTTGAAAATCTTAGTTAGTTTCATTTTAATTTTGTTTTGTGTCAATAATCTATAAATTTTAGCAGCTTTTATATTCTAAAGCTACTAAATAAATAAAAAAACATCACTTTTCTTTTTAAAATCTTAGTTGATCTTGTTTTTTATAGCGATCCCGGTTTCCCTTTTCTTTATTTATTGTATCCGGACTTAGGCTCCGTGAAGTTGGTTGTTGTATATGTCTCATTTACATCCTTTACTCTTTGTATCTGAGTCTTGGGTCGTGTTGGGCAGGTTTGAAACAGGTTGGTGAGCTTAGAAACCAAAAGTAGTTTCCCAGAATCTAGCCTTCACGCTCGAGCGGATATTTTGACGCTCGAGCGGGGGTTTTGGCGCTCGAGCGGTAATATCCATCTCCCAGTACTTTCCTCTGCAGTGTTTGACGCTCGAGCGGGAGTTTCGACGCTCGAGCGTGAGTTTGTGTGTGACGCTCGAGCGGGGAGTTTTCCGCTCAAGCGGGGACCTGGTTCTGCAAAAATTCTGGAAGCGTGTATCCGGCGCTCGAGTGGGGGTTTGGACACTCGAGCGTGAGTTTGTGTCTGACGCTCGAGCGGGGAGTTCCACGCTCGAGCTGGGAGACGTGTATATCACTCCGAGATTTAACTTTTTGGATCACTTTTTCAACTACATTTCTCTCTCTTACTTTTCAAAACAACCATTGGAGAGCTTCTCTCACTAAAACCTCCACTTCTCTCTAGGGTTTGATCTAGTTAGAGTAATCTTTCACCCTTTGGCCTTTGTAAAAAGTGTGTTGATCGTCGAGGGCTACATTTTGATCCGAGAATTTTGGGATTTGGAGCATCTTCGTTTTCTTCATCTCCTTCGTTGGGTTTCACCTTTTGAGGTAGGGTTATCCTACTCCATCTTATGAGCTTTGTCTTTGAATTTTGGTATTTCGATATGTTGGGGGTTGTTAGGTAATTGCGAGAAAGTTTGGGGCCATTTTGTAAATTTCAAAAGAGGAGTTTTTTCAAAGTTTAAAACCTTTATGTATGTAATACCTTGGAAAATGGACTTGGTGTTGAATTTTTTATGAAAATGGAACCTTGGGGTTGGTGTTGTAATTATGGGAAAAAGCCCTAATTGCATGATAAATTAATTGGTATAATTAATTTTGGGAAATGAGAAATTGAATAGGAAATATTCAAATTGGAATGGTATGGGACTAAAGGGTGTAGTTGGATTAATTTATCGCTCACCTAGGCAAATGTTGATCATTTATTCATTTGGTGCATTTATTTTCTGTTTAGAAATAACTGCTTTGGGCTATCGGTGGAGGATAGTCTTGATTGTTGTAGATGATGCATGATGATTAGGCAAACTAAAACTAATCAATTGAGTAGGCTATCGAGTATAGCAGTTGGTTTAATACATCGAAATTGTGTATTGAATGATTGAACATGTATATGATAATTGTTTATATACATTGTGTTGTGTAGGAGGAGATAGGGGATGTACTCCACGGTTAGGGGAAGATAGGGGATGGACCTCTAAACCGAAAATTATGTTATATTGATACAGCACTACAATGTGTATCATGGTGAAGCATGGAAGTGTTTGTTTGATTTGATATAACACTAAAATGTATATCATTATCAATTGTGAAGTATAGAAGTGTTTCTATGTTATATTGATACATCACCAAAATGTGTATCACTTGTAAAGTAAGGAAGTAGTTTATGTGTTATTGATACAACACCAAAATGTGTATCCATCATGAATTTCGAAAGTGTTTTAGTAATGAGTTTTAATCTCATTGAACTATTTGGTCGGGTTCTGAGCCTTGTTTTCAAATTCAAAGTTGAATAAGAAATGGAAAGTGGAATGTAACATGGGCATGATTGTCGTGAAACTATAATACGATATAAGTTGGAATATAAGTGTGGACCATCTATTGAATGCTATTATTTTAGGCATTGTTTATAGTTGGTTTAGTATATTTCTACTGGGCTATGGCTCACCCTATATGGGACATCATTTTCAGGTTCAGGTAGCATGCCACCTCTAAGGACGTAGCTTGGGAGGCTTGAGGCTGTTGATTTTTTTTTTTGTTTTTTTTTTTTTGTTTTGATGTATTACATGTATATCAAACCAAGGGCTTTCTTTGTATAGAGTTAGCACTCTCTTTTGTAACCAAGGGTTGACTTGGAAAGTTGTAAGCCCATAGGGCATTTACTTTTGTTGTCAACATGTAATACATTTTGTAATGATTACTCTGATGGAATATATTTATGCTTTATTCTCTTATGTCTAAGCATGCTATTGTTGGTTAATGTATGTGTTTATTTTGAGGGCGTTATAAAAAAGATAATTGTAAGAAGGTAGAATGAGATTTAATAATTGCCATAAAGAAAAATTAATCGACACATAATTAACAACCTCCTAACATATTTTATTTAACAACCTACTTTAGGAATAGGGAAATTGAACTACTATAGGATAGAAGAAAAATTATAATTTTTTTATGTCTTCAATATACATTAAAAAGGATAGAAGAAAAATTGAATACTCTCATAGAAATGTTTATCATTTTTCTCTATTGGCCAAAATGTAGAACTATTGCAATACATGATTTTGTGGTTGATTCTATATAGTAATTTTGCATTGACAATAATTAATTCTTATGGATTGTATTGCCCACTTTTCTTACTAACAACTAATGTATACCATAAAAAATAAAAAATAAAAAGAGTAAATTATAAAAAAAATATATAAATTATATTACTTATGAATAAAATTTTAGCAAAAATCAATATAGAAATTTAATTAATAATTTTGCATTTTAAAATGTGGAAAAAATAAGTAAAAAACTACAATAAAAATTTATAAAAGGTCTCACCACACTGTAAGTGGATAATTACAAATATTTTTTGCCTTATCTATATAATTACAAATGCCTTTTTTAATACACATCATAAAAAATTATACTACATGGTAGCTTATTTACTCGAATGAGTAAAAAAAAAAATGAAGGAGTAATTTGTTTTTTTGAAAAAGTCAAAAAACAAAATTTAAAAAGCTAAATAAATTGGACTTTTTTAAAAGAGAGAAGCCTAAACATTTTAAAATAGCAGTTCAATAAAAAACCAAATTAAAAACAGTTCACTAAAAGCAAAAAAAAAAAAAGTGTCATCATATAAAAAGGGTTTACTTTATAATGTTCCATTTTCCTTTCAATCAACAAATTCTCTTCAAATCCTAAATCCAAATGCAGTCTAAGAGGGGGAAAAGATAACTGTAAGAAGGTAGAATGAGGTTTAATAATTGCCATAAAGAAAAATGAGTTGACTGAATATATCTCATTGCCCTCTCCATGACAATTGAAAGTAAAGTTTTTACTTTGTTGCGAATCATCAAGATGGTGCACGCCTACCCTTCCCTCAATTGAGCCAACCTGAAGAGAAACAATACAAATTCAGCAGTCTTAGAATAACGATCCACAGTAACTATAATATAACTGAAATAGTTACAAATTTACAATGAAAAAATTATTAGGTTATTTTAATGCACATAACAACACAAATTTAGGTTGAGAAAACATGTTTAATCCGAAGATTGGAAAGCCAAAGACAGAGCAACATATATAATGAACACGAAAACCTCAAGCAAACCTATGGAAATGATTCCTAGAGGAGAGCTATACCAATGTATCAGAAAAAGAAATAACACAAGCTGCAAAAATGAATTCATCTGATTTTTGAATAATCCAGGATGCATTGAGTCTAGTGCTGGTGCCAAGAAAAAAGAAAAGAAAAATAAATAAATCATGTATTTTCTAAAGGTATCACCTCCTTCATGTCTAGAGAGTATTACTATCTCTCATGAGACAACATCATGTAAAATGCTGAGCAACAGTAATGAAAAATGCAAATAAGAAGAAAACAATTTAGCATCAAAGACACAATCTAAAAGGTTCTCCAAGAGTTTGCTCTAGACCAGTTGGGAATACCTGGCATAACAAAAAGAAAAGTAGGGTTATCTAATAATTTAGGTTTACAAAATAACAAATCCAGAAGACAAATACATAATATTGCAAATAACCTTCTGCACTAATCAAAAAATTTCTAATGGATCATACCATGAAAGTCTGAGCAGTCCAGGTATAAATTGGATCCTATTTATAGTTTTGGACCTTAAACAACCTCCAACCATCTACGTGACAACATATAAAAACCAATCAAATATAACCAAGAAGCATTTTCATCTGCCCAATTTCTAGATATCATTAAAAATGTTATTATTCGAGACCAAGACAGATGCAAATTTTTACTTGAATGCCCAAGAAGTGGCATGTGGAATTTAAAAATGTTATTAAATTCCACATTAGTCACAAAACGTATCAAATGCATCTTGAAATCACTCTCGGATGGGTTGGCTTTCTTCAGGAAGATTCATGAGCTTAGTTAGTTTGGTGAACTAAAATAAGCGCATGCCCTCTAACCTATTACCTACAGATTAAAGATCTCAATTATTGGAATCACTAACTAGTGTAAGATGAAACTCCAGTATTGGCATGTCAATAATGAACCTTACCAGTTAATAAAAATCAAGGAATAGGAATTAGCATGATCATACAACAAATCACTGGAGAAGCAAAGTTCAGTAAAGAAAGTTCAAAACTTTTAATTTCCTTTTTCTCATATACCAAACAACAATGCATGAGATTCAAACTTCCTTTTCCTCTCTCTTTCAACAATCAACAGCCAAACTAAAAAAAAAAAAAAACAGAGAGAGAAAATCCAAAAAAACAGAGATCAAAGTACTAACCAGCCGAGAAACAGCAATCTGCAAGTAAGAACAAAACACAATCAAAAATCAAACAAAAAATTGAAAAAGAACAAAATAAAAATCACAAAAATAAAAAATTATGACGAACCGTCATTTTGTGTCAACCCAATTAATGTTAACATTAATTAAGAGTATACAAATCTATTTTTATGTTTGGTGAATAAAAATATGACCATTGATAATTAAAGAGAGTCTTAACCCATTTTACTAAGATGAAATAAAAATGATTCTTAACATGAAATCTATTTTTATGATTGTTTACATGAAATGGGTGTTGAAAGCTCAACCCATTTGATAGAGAGAGAAGTGGGTGTTGAAATCCTATTTAACATTAACTCATTTAATTGAAAAATTTTACTTCAGAAAAAAACAATGGGTGAAGCCAGGGAAGAGCAAAATAAATCTAAGTGCCTTACCTCAAACTGAAGCCAGGGAAGAGCAAAACAATGGGTGAAGCCAGGGCAAAGCTCTCTCAAAGTGAAGGTATAATCGTGGTATAAAGATTGAAAAGTTGGATGGGTGGGGATGACGGGATGATGAAAAAAAAAAAAAAACAGAGGTAAAAAAATGAATGGAAAAACAAAAAGAATGTAAGGAGATTTCTTCAAAGCTTTGGTCTTCCTTCTTCAGAGCTTGTTCCTTCTTCAGAAATTTGTTCATACATACATACATATGATGTGAAGTGCAGTGGTTGGTAAGAGTTGATTTTTAAACAAATCTGGGCCATTGAATTATTTCTTTGATAAATCTAAATCATTGAATCTCTTTTGAATCTCAGCTATTGTTTTTAAATTAGACAAATCTAGACCATTGAAAATAGTTTGTGAGAGGGATATTTTTGAAAATAAATCTGAACCATTGCTTTTAAATTAGACAGATCTGGACCATTAATTTGAAAGACATTTTCAAATGCATCCTTCCATTGTTATATAGATTTTTTACTTTAGTTTTTAATAATTTTTTTGACCTATCATATTTCAAGTTTTTTTTAAGTCATTTTATCCCCAAAATTATTACACAAAAATCAATTTGGCACTCAAACTTCGCATTATTTTAATTTGACCCTTACCACTTTTTAAAATTTGATCAAGTTACCCCCGCCATTGGTTTCCGTCTATAATCAAACAGAATTTGCTAACGTGTCACCAAACTTTATTTGAAATTTCATTTCATCCCCAAAGTATACCTTAAAAATCAATTGTCCCCCAAATATTAAAAAAAATAAATTTAAATATTTAATTTTCATCTCAAAAATGAAAAAAAAAAATTAATTTTAAATAAAAAAATTGAGTATTAGTAAAGTTGAGTATTCTTTAGACAGTAATTGAATTTGAATTTTTTTTTACCCACTCAATTTTGAAATTACAATCAATCAATCAATTCTATTGAAATTTATTTGAAGAATAAACTAGTTATAATTGCACGCACACACACAAATAGAGTAGTCAAGAAATTTTTAATTCAACTAGTTTTTGTAGGATCGACTTGAGAAAATTTGAGACTTAAAGAGATAATTTTAAATGAGAATTTTTATATTTTATTATTATTGTTTTGCAAAGTATATAATTTAAAATTTAATTTTTCCGTTATTCAGATAAAAAAAATTATTTATTAAATATTTAATTTTTTTAAAAATATATTTGGGAGGGTAATTGATTTTTAAGGTATAGTTTGGAGGTAAAATAAAGTTTCAAATGAAATTTGATAACACGTCAACAAGTTCCTTTTAATTATAGACGGAAACAAACGACGAACACTGCTGGAAACGAGACTTTTAGAGGCGTTTCAAAAACGCCGCTATAACTATCAAAAACGCCGCTAATTCTTTTTGTGGCGTTTAGTATCAAACGCCGAAGATGCGGCCGTCGCTGTATCTTTATGGCGCTTTAAAAGCGTCGTTATATGAGAATAGGCGGCGTTTTTAAAAACGCCGCTAAATGTGTTACATAACAGTGACGTCAACTTTTAACGACGTTTTAAAACGTCGTGGTAGCTTTTTCCTATTTTAAAACTATAACACTACAGTGGCGTTTGAAAAACGCCGTTATAGCTTCATTTCTTTTTTTTTTTTTTTTTTTTTAAAAAAAAAAGAAATTGTGCTAATTCTATGATGCATAAGCCCTCATAAACACTTTGGCAAGTACAGTAGCAAAAGGAAAATAGGCCTTCAACTACAAACATAAATACAAAAAAGAAAAAAAAAAATCAAATGTATTTGTTTCAAGAAAACATACATAAATATGGTGCCAAGTAAATTCTGGCTGTGACACAACACAATACATCGCATAGCCATTCAAGAAGAACAAACAAAATTTCATGCCAATGTATTACACAATAACCGATATTGTTTTCATGGAGAACCACCAGCTTTCGGTCCACAAAAAAATTAGGACATCAATTTTTCAAATATCACTTGTTCCATTAAAAACAAACAGAATTTCATGTTAAGAACCTGTAAAAGCACAAAAATAAGGGTGCAGAACATTGAACTCTCATCTCTCTTATTTCTTGAAGTTTGTCGGGCCATATCTCTATCAAAGTATCCATTTTGCATTCAAAGACAACTTCTCAAGGGAAGCCAATTTAACCTGTAAAGTAGATTTCACAGGGTTAAAAGCATAATTAAACACACAAAGATGATGCATCAAGATATGGGACTACCTTCAACATGCTAGCAAGATCTCCATAAGTTTGCTCAAACTGGGTGAATCTTTTCCAAACCTAGAAGAGACAATACACTAAAGCTGTCCATTATCAATTAGCAATAACTGAAATCAGATGATGAAAGCCTAGGATCTCAACAGACAAATATGAATGAATGGGAGAAGGTAACAAGTGTGTGAGGGTTGAACCTCAAAGGCAAATTGTACAATATGCATGGAAAGGGAAAAAAAAAAAAAAACTGAATATAGTAAGATTGAATGCTTCAGAATTTAATAAACAGATAAGGCATACATTATGGCTCGAGTCCAAACATAAGAAATTCACAACTTAGTTCAATTTTTATTTATTTATTACAACTAATCAAATACTCTGAATATAGCAAAGTGAAGAGATGGAGCACGATGGTGTTTTGGAAAACCACCTCCGATTTCTCTCAAACTTAGTCCACGCACCTGATCAGCCTGCATGTGAGGCTGCTAAGATACATACATACCCAGCTACAGCAACCACAGATTCACAGCTAGAGGCAGAGCCATCACTGCAGAAGAAGTCAGCATTGATATCTTGTTCATCACAGTTCTGTTTTCCTAAATGCTCTTCAGAAAATATCTGTAACAAACATAGCTACAGTTGTAATGTTTGTTAGATGGTTCGAGTGTTTGTTAGCTGAGTTAGTTACTGCATTAGTTACTGAGTTGGTTAGTTAGTTACTGAGTTTGTTAGATATTTTCCTATATAATATCTTGTACAGTGTATATGTGATTCATTGAATAAAAAGAAAAGTTAGAAAAGTCTTTCATTCTTTTCAGAGGCCAACGCAAGTATGCAGGCACAGGATTGACTTGCTTGTTTTCTTCATTCCTGTCAGCTGTATCATATAATAACAATACTAATAAGAAAAGAGCAAACAAAGCTTATCCACAGCTATACATTTGCATGAGATTTCCACAACTACATTATGGCCGTTATGAGCTCTATATATGTGCAAAACAGTTACTGCAGACGGAAATCCACCCCTGGGACACTACTAAACTAAGTTTATTACTCTACGCAGAACAAGGCAATCCAATGGTGATGAATGCAACACTATCTCTATAACCGTGACTCTTTTTTTTATTTATAGGTAGTATGTAATTATGAGCATATAATTAAAAGTATACACTCCAAAGTTTAGAGAAAATTGGACATTAAAAACATACTCCCATGTTGATAAAATCTGTGTAAGAATGCGAGATGTTATACGAGTTGCCAATCAGACTACTATCTTCCAGGTAAATCATCCACACTTACTTTTACAACTAGTATTATTTCCGAACTGAGACTTGAATTATGCACCTTTTCCTAAAGCTTATTCTAAGTGGTGTCAAACAGAGATTTTTATTTCTATTGTTCACCATCCAGATAATACACAAAGTTTACAAAGCCGATCAATAATATATATAAAAAGTTTACAACAGATACAGAACCAGAAGCAATCCAGGGTTCCATTTGTCCATGCTTTGAAGGCACACATGATCATGAAATTAATTGGCAGAACAATCCTTTTAAGAACAAAAATAAGAGTGAAGAACGAAATCACGTACAACCCACAAGTGAGAAGGGACCAGTTCCAAGCAGTGTAGGAATGTCAACTGCAGTTAGAGCACTCATTCCACCCATGCTCTCCAATGAAGGGGCTGCGGTGAGTGTGGATGAGATCAATTGCAGCCTCAAAAATCCAACAGAATCAGCACAAAGCAACAGATACAAATGCACAAGGTAGTAGCAAACCTCATTCAAATTACGGGCCATGTCTTTCAATTTATCCAAACCTTTTTATATCACTTCCAATCCTTGGTCCTGTGTGAACATCAAAGTAAAACACAGTCAGATGCTGCATTGTCAACCTGTAGGGTGTGAAAATACACAATCCTTGGTCCTGTGTGAACATTAATAATTTAAGAATACTTGGTTACATAACAAAAAAAGGTCAGTTACAAACTTGAGACCCTAATGTGCAGCCCATTTGGTGCTTCAACTCTTGGAAATTTCATTAGCTTATCTCCCCCTACTTCTTCCCATCTGCATTTAAAAAAAAAAAAGCAAATCACATTTAGGGTATTAATAAAAATTCATCCAAAAAAATACGGATGTAATTTATTACACTATCTATTTTCAATTTTGAATTAGTGGTTTACCTGTATCTAGTAACAAAGTAATGTAGGAATGTAGAAATTTCAGCTATTCCCAGTTCCTTTCCCGGACACTGCCTAGTGCCTCCTCCAAATATGAAGAAGTAGTTCTGCGACTCCGAGCTTTTGTCCTGCATTTGGCAGTCAAGGTTAAATTAGTTATTTCCTTACTCATTTTCGCTGTTATCAAGCCTACAATCAACTTACAACTGCTCACACATGAAATTTCAAATTTTAAGCTAAATAAATCTAAATGGGTAACATAGGAATTTATGATTTTTACTTACCATCCATCTCCATGGATTGAAGGCTAATGGGTCGGGATATAAACACGGGTCATAATTGTTCTCTTGTATAAACATATATTCTCCATCCTTTGGGAATGACAAACCCTGTAGAAACACAGAGAAAGTGCTTTGATTTATCTATTTGTTGATGAAATCTTATATTTTACATGGCCAATTGGCTCATCCAGACCATTGAAAATCATATCATGCCAATAACATAAATCTCATGCTGAAAGGGTATTATAATGGTGGTACATTCCTCTTTTATGATTGACCTAGCTAATAGTAGGGACCATTATATTTATATCGGTGTTTAGAAGTTAACATAAGAGACTCACCATTCAGTTCCATGTCTTGCGTAGTCTTCCTTAAAACCCCATTAACAATTGTAGCTAATCTTGATGTCTCAAAGATCACCTCCACCCAATAAACACCAGATTAATCTAATAAATTTTCTTCAAGTTGAAACCCCTTTTTCAATTCCTCAGTTATGCAAAAACATACATACAGAAATATTTAAAACTGTAAAACATCGCTTCCAAATTTACGCCTTCATGTTAGTTGTTGGTTTGTTTTGAAATGAACCAACCGAGAGCCAAATATCCCTCCTCTCGTTATTAATTTAGACTAAAGCACAAATTTTAAAAATTGATGATTAAACTGTAACATATCGGATACTTTAGATATCATTAGTTTACTTGACTTAAAAGCAACATGTACTTAAGAAATAAGTTGTTGAGTTTACTTGGAAACCGCGGTGGTAATTTGTTCCGGGAAAGTTGATAGGCAAAGAAAGGGTTCCCAACACCAGCTTAAAGAATTCAGGCATGAATTCCCCAGACATTGACTCCCATTCAATACTTGCAATTTGGTTAAGCGACGACAAAAATGCCATCTGAACAACAAACAATGTGCAACACAAGTACCTTAAAAACAGTTCAACATTGTGAAAAAAGAAAAAGAAAATGACTAAATCAAACACCACTTTGGTTTTTTGTTGAATGTCAATGAGTGTGTTGTCCCAATTTGTAACGCCCTCAAAAATAACCCATTATACATATAACAATGACTTGCATTATTAAAAGAAAACATTGCATTATCTCAATCATCAGAGTATTACGAAATGAAAACATTACATGTAACATCATAATAAATGCCCTACAGGCTTACATCTTGCCAAGCTAACACTTGGACACAAAAATATGAGTTCTAACTCAAATACAAATAAAGCCCTAGGCTTGAATGTTTACATGTAATTCAAATAAAAACAGAAAACTAATCTAGTCTTCAAATCCAAGTCCTTCCAAGCTAAGTCCTTGGAGGTAGCTTATCACCTGAACCTGAAAATGATGTTCCCATAAAGGGTGAGCCACAGCCCAGTAGAAAAATACTAAACCAAATATAAGCATTGAATAAAGTCCTAGCATTCAATAGATGGTTAACCATGATAATCAATTATATCAACATACAGTCTTAAGACACTAATGTCTATGACACTTATCAATTTCCATTATTATCAATATGGCTCAGAACCTGACCAAACTTACAACTGTGAACTATATAGCATATTCACATTACGTCCAATATCAACAACACAAATGAGACTCAGGCTCATATCAAAACACTTCATACTTCCAGATTTATACACATTTTAGTGCTGTATCAATAAAACACTTCAATATAAATAAGCACACATAATAGTGATGCTAATGGAGTCCATCCCCTATCTCCTCCCAAACAAAATCCGGTTTAGAGGTCCATCACCTATCTTCCCCTAAACCGTGGAGTACATCCCCTATCTCCTCCCAAACAATGCAATGCATGTAAACACATAACATATACAACACACAATCAATACATTTAATGTCTGTATTAATTCAACAGTCAAAGTTAATGACTAAACCAATGTGATTAGTTCCAGTTATCCCTAATCCACATGCAATGTCTACAACAATCATGACTATCCTCCACCGATAGCCCAAAACAATTATTTCTAGACTGGAAATAAATAAATCAACAATTCAAATAAGCACATGATTTAAATTAATCAACTACCCCATTTAATCAATAAATTTCTCAATCTCATGAATTCAACTAATTTCCCCAATTTTCCTTAAATTAAACATACAATTCAATTTAATACAACAACTAGGGTTTTTCCCAAAATTACCAAACTACCCCCAACATATTAAAATACCAAAACTTAGAACAACACGTATACATTGGAGTAGGAAATCCCTACCTCGAAGAAATAACCCAAAAGAGAAGACGAAGATGATGACCCAAACTCCAAAGTGCTCCAAAACCCAAATTGTTCAGATTAAACTGAAGCCCTCGACCCACTCTAACTTTTTAATAAAGGACCTAGGGTAGAAACGCCCTAAAACTAGATGAAACCTAGGGTAGAAGGTGTGTAGGGAGAGAGAAGAGTCGGACCTAGGGTTTGGAAACAAAAAGAGATAGAAAAACTGATTAAAATCTCGCTGCTGCCTATTTAAACTGAACAGGCTCGCTCGAGCGAAGACTTGGTCGCTCGAGCGACCAGACATAAGAAATCCACGCTCGAGCGAAGAAAAGCTCGCTCGAGCCAAAAACTCGATGCTTCAGGTCTGCAACCCAGAAGCTCGCTCGAGCGACGAAATGCTCGCTCGAGCGAAGAACTCGAAAACATACAACTCGCTCGCTCGAGCGAAGAAAAGCTCGCTCGAGCCAAGAAACACATCTCTCAGGTCCTAAGCCCAGACGCAGACTCTCGCTCGAGCGACCAAACCCTGGCTTGAGCGAAGAACAAAAACAACAGCTCGCTCGAGCGACCAACTCCTCGCTCGAGCGAAGGTCCAAAAATCTGGACAGCAACACTTGGTTTCCAACCCAACCAACCTGTAACAAACCTGCCCAACTCAACCCATAACTCAAAAATAAAGAATTAAAGGACAACAACAACAATACACCATGCCTGGATCCACGGAACTTAAGTCCGGATACAACAATCTAAAGGAAAAAGACCGGGATCGCTATACAATTTCTGAGGTGGCACCTCATGAAGTCATCAAGTTTGGGCAAGAGTTGGGACCTGATGATGGAGGGGCACAGGAGAGAAAGCAAAGCAGCTCTGATGTGCCTGTGGTGGAGCCATGAACAGCAGCAATGTTGGATTTGCCTAAGGTGTCAAGCATGGACTGTGGGTAGCCAGGTACAAGGCCTTTTGACTCATTCATGAGTATGTATCTGTTTGTTTCTGGGTCCATTGATACTCTGGTGGGGTATCCCAGTATGTGTGATTTAAAAAAACTCCCATACCTTTTACATTGACAGTAAAAATAATATATTATTACTACTAGTTTACAAGAGAAACTATGATTACAAATCTAAGACAGTTAATCAGGATCAGTGACAGAAACACAGAAAAATAAATGTATAAAAATTATAAATCATGCTCACACACAAAAGCATAAGATTTATGTGGTTTCCCTCAAAACATAAAGTTGCGTCCACAGTTGCTGAGGTTTGATTATGATAAAATAAAAATAAAAAAGCGACACGACAAACAGAGATAGCTGCCCCATCCCTTACATATTCATAGAAATTAAAGCAACAGGTCACAAATATATATAACAAAAATATCTTTATTCAAATTAATTTAAGTTACATATGTGGTCGAGTAATTAATGCCAACTACATCCACTATACCTCAACAACTACAAAGATGTTTAGTCATATATATGTCAAAATGATTTGATAAAAATCTCGAGACATAAATTTTATATGGCTAGAAATGCATGTGGTAAAATACATAAATAGAAGTTATTATACGAGGATTGCATTAGAAAGGTGTAAAAGGACAATAGTGTAAGTAATGTACTATACACAGTGAATTACCTCGGAAAGGGTTGGTACGGTTGTAGGATTGAATTCTTCACAAGTGATTTGGATCAATTGGAACACATATATGACCTGGAAAATAGTTGAGGAAATTAATAACAAGAAAGAAGCATTATGCTAATACTAAGAACCCTATGGCTAACCAAGTATACCAAGTACAAGTGACACTAAAGAACAAGCACTCATGACTTTTTTTCTCACAAAATGCAATTCAAATTCTTATCTTGCAACAAACATTCACTTTTCTGCTATTCTCAAGAACAATGTGAAAACTAGAAACTATGCAGTTTGATTGCATCCAATATGTATCCACTAGACATAATACCATTTTAGTCTTCATTTAAAGATCCTTTCGTAAACAACATACAGGACTCTAAGACTTGAACCAAACCAAGCAACAAATGGTTAAGATATGGTTGTTGAAGGAGTACCATAACTAACTCATTTCCAGATAAAGCTCTGACATAAAGAGGCTCACCTGTTTTTGATCTCCTTCACTTTCCTTCTACTTTTATTCTTTAAGCATCGCCTTCACAGCTTATCCAATATACTACAAAATTAGTAATACTTCATTTGTTTGCTGACAAAATGGAAGGGAACTGAAGAAATCAACACATTAAAACTCTTAGAATCTTCACGTTTGGAACATGAAGAAACAAGAATTTCCACCAAATTGTAACTAGTATATCTGATATGCTCAGTTGAGGCTGGCTCCAATTTGTGGAAAGTATTCATCACCTAATATTGCAAATAATTAATTTCACCTTTTTTTTTTTGTAAATTTATTTATTTTAAATTTTTTCATAAATTTCTTGACAACAAATGAAACAAAAGCCTCAATAAACTGTATCTGTCTCACCCTGTTAATAATATTGTCTTTGCAGATTGTAATTAGACTCTGAAACTAATGAGAATAATATGATACCTGTAACTGAAACACAACAGGCCCAACCAGTTGCAGCCTTCACCATTGTAGCTTCAGTTGGAAGTGGAAATGGCTCTGGAGTTTCCTTAATATGCATATAGGTGATAGAAGATGCAAAATCAGTCAAACGAAAGGACAATTTGTCGACATGAACAAACCGAGAAGAGAGAGAGAGAGAGAGAGAGAGAGAGAGAGAGAACCGATTAAAGTTCAGAAACAAAGTCGACTATTCGCCGCCATCGGAGCTTGAAATACGAGTAATCGAGGGGTCAGAGTTCAGATCTGAGCTTCTGGAAATCACTGAATCTCTGTAAATCAGACGGTGGAGCTCGCTACCTCGCCGGTGCAGCTTCGAAATCGCTTCGGTGGAGCTTCGATCTGAATCTTCGATGGAGCTTAGATATGAATCTTTGATGGAGATTCGAAATCGCTTCGATCTGAATCTTCGATGGAGCTCGAAATCGCTTCGATCTGAATCTTCGATGGAGCTCGAAATCGCTTTGATCTGAATTTTCAATGGAGCTTAGAGAGGGTTGAGACAGAGAGAGATGTGTGCGTATAAGGGTTGAGAGAGATAGATCTGAATCTTAGATCGAAATCGTTTTGTGTAATATGCTCAGAGAGGGTTCCGATTCAAAATAAATTTTCACAAAACGAGGAGAGATGTGGCTACCGCATTTGAACCCCTCCTATTATAAAACGGTGCCGTTTTGTGTAATAGAATATGCGGCGTTTATAAAACGCCGTTAAATGTTAATAACAGTGACGTTTAAAAAAACGTCGTTAAAAAAACGCCCCCATAACCCTTTTTTCCTGTAGTGGAAGTCAAATTAAAATAACACGAAATATGAATGCCAAATTAATTTTCGCATAATAATTTGAAGGATAAAATGATATTTTCTCAAATATGTATTGTAAGTTTTTATTTATCAAATATGTTACATCATACTTTACAAATCACCGTTATATTCGGTTAGTACACTACTTCCTTCAGAAACCACACTCATTCTAGCCTTACCAAAATAATAATAAAATTGAAAAAAAAAAAAAAATTTAAAGCGTGGCAGTCATGTTCTTAAAATTATAAGACAAATATGAATATTTTAATTCGTAATATAATAATCACAAATAATTAAATTATTTTATATCAAAATTCTATTTATACAACATTACTCTTATTGGCTTATATCCTACGATTCAAACATTAAAAAAATCACTACTTTTTTTAACAGAAGAAAGGATAATTCTAATAACACAAACGTGTGCTCTATTATAGAACACATATATGAGATAAAAAAGAGTCTCACATATAATTCCCTCGTGGAACTCATACTTTCTTTTTTTTTTTTTTCTTTTTTTTGGGTACATGTACTTTATAGTGTGATAACTCTATTGTTTTGTGTGATTCAAATTTGACATGTTGGTTTTGAACTATTTTAGTCACAAAGATAAAATAGACTAAAAAGTTAATAAAATAAAATGTCATATTCAAATTATAATCATTTCATTTTGTTCTCTTACAAAAGTCAAAAAAGTCGAAAACCTTATCCCAAATAAGCCTTTTTAATCCTATTTTAAATAGTAAAAAAATCAAAAAATCAAAAATTCAATTCACATCCTAAAGGAAGGCAAAATGTGTGATGTGTGAAACTATGATTGATTTTTGTTTTGTGTGATCTAAATGTGTGATAACTTTAACACTATTTTCCTTTTCCATCATTATAGCAGAGAAATAGGGAAACAGATCGGGCCTACATTTCGAACTGAGAAATTCAAGTGGGCTCATGGTGTCCATGAGTGATTCTATTTGCATCTAAAAAATTATGTAGCACACTTAATTTTTCTGTATTTTTTATTAAATTATTTAAGATTATAATTTATTCTTAATATATCTTATATTTTTTCCTAAATTACCTTCAAAGATAAAATCACAATTTATAGTACACCCAAATAATAAATAAATTATGGAGAAAAAAAAACTTGGTTCCCTAGATCGTCATCAGCAACGTCGTCATTGCCAAAGAAGAAGCTTTAGCTAGTTCTAGGAAAATAACAGAAAAATACTTAAATATGAATCATTCCATAAGATTTGTTTATTATTATTTTATTAGATTTAATCTTTTTCTTTTTCTTTCTTTTTGATTTTCCACAGCGTTCTTGGTTTCTTTGTCCCAAATCTTTATACATTCATCTTTCATCTCCAGTTACGAAGCAATTTGTAAATCCATTACCACCACAAAAGTTCAATCAAATTTCTCTTCCTCTAAATCATTACTCTTTTCTATTGATTTCATTATATAAAGATTAAAATCATGTGTTTGTATAGATTGTGAAGATCTTATTAAAAATAAAAATAAAAAACTAACCATAGGAACAATAGGAGTTTTAGGTACCGAAGGTCTTTTCGACAACTCACAAACTTCAATAGAAAAATGATTGAGAGCGCTAAAAGTGGTGCTCTAATAGCACCACTAACGATGTGGCAGTGGGTATACCTTTTTTTTTTTTTATTTAATTTTTTTTGACATTTTCAATGCATTAGTGTTATTAGTAGTCTTTTTTTTAGTAATATGAATCATTGTTGAACTTCAATATTTGTTTCAAATATTACACAAATGGTCATCGCCCTTGGTGTGGCGTCCTTACACTTTGCCTAAAACGAGGTCTTAGCTCGGGATTGGGACTGGCAAAACTTGAGCTATCCCTTTTTTTTATTACCCCAAAAAACAACAAAAAAAAAAAATTTGTGTAGTTGAAAATTCTATATTTTTGCCTCCCTTGTGTTGTGTCGTCGATGGCAGACAAAGCATAGCGTAAACTTTTTCAAAGGCTAGGTTTAGGTAATTCCTCATAACAAGAGTCAACCATGTGGAGCAAGTGTAGAAATTTACTCACACATGGTGATATGATAACATCTAATCCTAATATTATTATTCTTATCTATTATTTGATTTTATTCAAATTGATGATAATGGTAAGGTTTGATGAGATGGATTAGAGTGTTGGAGTGAGGAAGAAAGTGACAAGAAAATAATTGAAACTTTGAAAGAAGATGAACAGACTTAGGCCTTGTTTGTTATAACCTAAAAAAGTCAAAAAGTTATTATCCTATTTAAGTCACATCATCTCTCTACCATATCACTTCAAACTCAACCCATACTCAACTCATATTTCATAAAAAGTTAAAAAGTGCACTTATTTAGATCATCTCAAACCACCCCTTAATATGAACAATACGTATATGTGATTAGGGTATATCATGAGGAAAAAAAAAACATTTTATGTTAAAATTTAATGTGTATTGTCCTTATTAATAAATTTATATTAGCATATAATAAGAGCTAAAATTTCAAAAATCTTAATTGGAGTGTAAATAGAATCATCCTAAAGAGCTAAAGCAAATGAAAACGGCAACGATCGGCCAAGAAAAAGTTTATGAGGGACACATGTTTTTTTAACAACTTGGTATTTGAACAAATTTTTGGATGTTGGCCATGTAACACCATGAGATGGTATTTTTTAGGGTAAATTATCTACACCTTTCTTGAGATTTAATAAAATTAAAGATTTCCTCTTGAGGTTTTAAAAATTACATCTCGTTTCATTGCAATTAATGTCGTTAACGGATATTATAAATTGACTAAAATGCCCTTTTGAAAAAAAAGGAAAAATTACCTACACCCGCTTAAGATTTAGCTAAATTACAGATTCTTTCATGAGGTTTAGCTAAATTACATATTCTCCCTGAAGTTTAGCTAAATTATCATTTTTAAATAAGTTATGAAATGCAAAATTAAAATGGAAAAGCACTTATCACACTACAAAGACTTAAAGTTTTAGAAACCAAAATTTAGGGACAAAATTATTTTTAGGGGATCAAATATTTTTGTTGTGAAAGTGTCGTTATTATGTTTTAACAACGAAAATTGAGCATTAGTGATTAATTATTATCTTTTTGGTATCAAATTTTTGTTTCAAAAAATAAATCATTTTGAGAACAAATTATTTTGTCCCCAAAAGTCTATTTATTATTGACATTTTCGAAATTTTATCGCTAAAAGTCTTATTTTTGATTTTTTAGGGCGACCTTTTAGCGACTATCCTCACGATGATAGAAATTAGTCCCTAAATGTCTTTTGCAACAAAATTTTTACTTTTAAAGATCAAAAAAATTGGTCTCTAAAACTCTTATATGTTGTAGTGTTAGATGGTGAAAATATCATAAAATTAGCAAATAATTAAATATGTTAAAAACACAAGAAATGGCTTGGCAAAAAATTCTTAGAATATGTTTGGTTTGATTTTTAGAAATTTATTTTTAATTTTTTTTTAAAAAATTAAAAATTAATTTGGTTAAGAAATAAAAAATTATTATTATTTTTATATAATTTTATCTTTTGAGTGGTTAAAAATAATTTTTAGAAATTAAATATATTTTTTCATATTTTTTTTTTTAATTCTGAAATTTTTTTCTAAACAACAAATCAAACTTAGTTCCAAAAATTTAATTTTTTTTTTCCATCTTTATCAAACATAGTTCCAACAAATCAAACGTAATTCTTTTGTAAATTTTGTTGATTTATCAAAGGGATTTCAGCAGAGGCAATATCGTCCAACAATTTATATTTTGGTGATGTCAACTAACTATTCTTAACATTTAGTTAACGGTGTGGGTTAAATTGTTATGCGAATATAAACCTCGGGGGCGAGATGTAATTTTTGAAATTT
Source organism: Camellia japonica (assembly GCA_030407325.1). Lineage (NCBI taxonomy): Eukaryota > Viridiplantae > Streptophyta > Magnoliopsida > Ericales > Theaceae > Camellia > Camellia japonica. Next base: position 45,701,366 of record JAPPVO010000016.1, on the reverse strand, counting down.
CAAGGGGAAATCTGTAATTTAGCTAAACCTCAAGGTAGGTGTAGGTAATTTGTCCTATTTTTTATTAATTACAATATATATATATATATATATATATATTTTCAAATATCTAACATAAATATAATAAATTTTAAGAGAATTTACTTGTAAGTCGTAATAGATGGACTTATTGTTCAATAAGTTATGTAAGAATTAACAATATTTTTCATCAAACAGTATTAAAAAAAAGTTACTAATTGTTAATTTTTAACGATAGTTTGAAAATTTTGTCACAAAAAATGCACTAATTATAAGTTTTAGTGATAGTTTAAAAAATCATCGCAAAAAAAAATCACTAATTTTCAATTTTTAGTGACAGTTTTAAAAATTCCTTACAGAAAAACGTAACTAATTGTAAATTTTAGTGACAATTTATAAAAGTCATGGCAAAAAAAAATCACTAATAATCAATTTTTAGGGACATGCAAAAAATGTCATAAAAAATTATTTCTAACGACAATTTTATTAGGTCTTATTTTCAACAAAACTTGATGAAAATTAAATCCAATTATTAGGATCTATTGGTGATTTACCTTAAATTTTACTGTGAAATTTAATTATAATAGAGGAAGGTATTACACGACATTTACCCGGTAAGCACCCAAAAATTTCTCATTTAATGAAGAAGGTATTACACGACATTTACCCGGTAAGTGCCTAAAAATTTCTCATTTGGTTCAATGAATCAATTAATTTATGAATTAATTCTACCATTCACGAACCGGGATATGATTAGAACTGAGAGTATGAATTGGAGTGGTGCTACATACATTAATTAGTGTACTAACATTAGTTATGACTTTATTATTGACCCTAATCATTATACAAATTATAAATACTAAAAACATCTTAAATTATGCCACATCATCAATTGGTACACTAGTTAGTACACTAATTTATGCATATCAAGGCCAGCCTTGAGATTAAGGGGGCCCAAAGCAAACTTCGGAAATGGGGTCCTCTTACATTAAAAAAAAAAAAAAAAATCATAGATAAAACGATAAGTTACAACTTTTTTATTTGTTTGTAACTACAAAAAAATTTACTTACACATGTAATCATGAAAATTATAAATAAAAATTTACTTTCATATATGAAAATAGGAAGTAATCATTACAAATACTTAAAACAAATAAAAATCTAGTCTTGTTGCTTTTTTTTTAGCCCCATGTTCAATTGGACATATAGTATTTAGGCCTTTTTTTTTTATATCTAAAACACCAAATTATATTTGGAGGCCCCTATTTTCAGCCCAAATTTGGGAGCCCAAGGCGCAAACCTCTCTTGCTTGCCCTCAGGGCCGGCTCTGATGCATATAGTATTATTCTATCAGTTGACTCTAATATCTAAAAAGTGAGACCATCGAAAAAACATATGCTATGGAGTTTTGAGGATACATATATGTTAAGATTATAAAATGAGAAAATATTATTTTATCGCTTAAATTATTATGCAAAAATTAATTTTTAACACTCAGACTTTATATTATTTTAATTTGACCGCTAATTTTTTTTTTTAAATATGATCAATTTATCATTTGTCGTCTATTTCTGTCTACAATCAAACGAAATTTGTTGACGTGATGTCAAACTTCATTTAAAATTTCATTTTATCTCTCAAACTATACTTTAAAAATCAATTAGCCCCCAAATATTAAAAATAAATAAATTTAAATATTTAACAAATACTTTTTTATCTCAATAATGAAAAAATTAAATTTTAAATAATATACTTTGCAAAAAAAATAATAAAAAAATATATAAATTCTCATTTAGAATTGTCTCTTTAGTTTCAAATTATCTCGAGTCAATTCCGAAAAAATTAATTGAGCCGAAATTTCTTGGCTACTCTATATGTGCGCGTGTATGCAATTGTAATTAGTTTATTCCTTAAATTAATTTTAATAAAATTGATAAACTAATAGTATTCAAAATTGAGTCCGTAAAAAAATTTTAAAATTTTAAATTTAATTATTGTCTAAAGAATACTCAACATGACCAATACTCAATTTTTATTTAAAATTAAATGTTTTATTTTTGAAATAAAAAATAATTAATTATATATATATATATTAATATTTGGAGGGCTAATTGATTTTTAAAGTATAATTTGGGGGTAAATTGAAGTTCTAAATGAAATTTGGTGTCACGTCTAAGTTCCTTTTAATTGTAGACGGAATCAAATGACGAGGAGTAAATTGATCAAATTTAAAAAAGTTTAAAATTCAAATTAAAATAAGGCCAAGTCTGAGTGCTAAATTGATTTCTACCTAATAGTTTGAAGATCAAAATGTTATTTCCTCTTATAAAATCAAACATAACTATCTTTTCGTAAATTTTATGTTCTTTCTTTATTGAAATAATCTAAATCGCAGGAAATTTTTTTTTTTTTCTTAGATGGTGGAGGATTAGACTCCACCCTATTTATAAACATTATAAAATCAGACATAACTATCATTTCATAAATTTTATGTTCTTTCTTTATTGAAATAATCTAAATCACAGGATTTTTTTTTTTTCTTAGATGGTGGAGGATTAGACCCCACCCTTTTATAAACATTGACACCGGCTATTTTTATGACTATAAATTAAAGGTGGGTATCGGCTCATTAGCTTGCCTAGCCTACCCAACTCAGCCTTTTTTTTTAGGATTTGAGAACATTATGTTAGCCCATAAGATTGGGCTAAATTGATATTTTCAGCCCGATTGATAAATAAGTTGGGTTGAAAATTGTACTTCTGACCCAGCCCGTTACATATTTAATTTAATAAATTAATTAATTTATATAATATACTGAAAATATATATACTCTTTTACTGTTGCCTAGGGTTTCCTTAGTTTTATTTTTTCCTTACACAGGGAACTGCCTCTTCTCCTCTGCCTCCTAAGTGATAATTGAAAGGCCTTCTTGATTGCCTTTTGTATTGGTGACTGGATTATAGCGATCCGGGTTTTTCCCCGTCCTTTGTGCTATCCCGGACTCGAGTTCCGAGTTGTGTGCTGTTATCTGTATCTTGTTTCCATCCCTTGATTTCTTATATTTGAGTTTTGGGATGTATTGGGCAGGTTTGTAGCAGGTTGGTTGTGTTTGGAAACACAGTGTTGCTGCCCAGTTTTTGGTGTCTTCGCTCGAGCGAGGCTTTTGTCGCTCGAGCGAGCTTTGAGTTTGTGTCTCTTGGCTCGAGCGAGAACTCTTGCGTTCGAGCGTGCGTCTGCGTCTCTTTTTGACCTGAAGGTTGTGATTCTTGGCTCGAGCGAGTTTTCTTTCGCTCGAGCGAGCGAGCGAGCTGTATGTTTTGGACTTCTTCACTCGAGCTAGCTTTTCTTCGCTCGAGCGTGCTTCTGGATTGCAGGCCTGAAGCTTCGTGTTGTTCGCTCGAGCGAGGCTTCGTGCATTATCAACTGGAGCGAAGAAACTCCTTAGTAAACTTGAGGGTATGCCCACTGCCACCCTCAGTGCGAGCTAGAACGTCCTGCACTGCTCTCACAATCTCGTGTGCAATGTCCTCGCCGACAGCCGATGCTGCAACGGTGGGTGTTAAAGGAGCTGCTGTGCCTCTACCGACACTCCTACTACTCATCCGTCCTCTACTCCCTCGTGTAGACATCCTATAAGGCCCAAAAACAAAACAAATCCACACTTAGTGCACAACACAACAGCCTTCCCCAAGGCACACACTTACTACTCATAAGTCACAAGACACACTTAGCCCCACAATATATATTTCTATTGTATATAAACATCTAAACATTTAAACACATAATCGAATCAAGTTCACAAAGATAGCCACTCATCTCAGAACTCTCAAGGAATTCCTATCAGAAACCACGTTAATCAGGCGTGTTTCCAAGAGGACCTCATAGCAAGTTCACCGGCTACGAGTACTATCTAGAAAACTTAATCCCATGCTCACATAAATGCAACATACGAGTCCTAACATTCATGCTAACTATATGCAACGTCCTCACCACACGTAGTAAACCCACAGTGGTAAAAACCACTCCCCACGAGCCCAAAGTATTCAAACCCGGCTTGCTCTGATACCAAGTTGTCGCGCCCCACTTTTTATTACTCGGAATCATTACCAAATTCATTAATTTAATTCAAGTTCAGAGATAACATGCGGAAAAACTCTTTAGTTCAACGAGTAGAAATAAATAACAATTCTCTCATCCGAATGCAAATTAAATACAACATGAGCATACTAAATAAACTGCCCGTGAGCTTACATCATTAAAGGATCAAGAAGAAGGGTGTAACCCTTTTACATAAATGGCATTCTGCCAACACAAAAGAGGCCCTGTGGCCAAAGATAAGAAGATCCAAAAATCTTGTAGCACATTCTGATTATCACCTGAAAAAGATTCAACAACGTGGGATGAACATATAGTCTAGTAGGGATCTCAACATGATCCTAAACAATAACAACTTACAGATAGCTATGATCATGAATGCTCAATCTCATACTAGAATAGTAATGTGACAGTTTATGTAAAAATATACATAGGTATGAACTTTTCTCAAAATCAGCCATTTCATTCAACACTGTAAGCGATTCACCTTTCTTTTCTTTTCATTACCCCTTTTTCCCAAACTTTCATGACAATAACAATTCTAGAAAACAATTTCACCAAGCCTATTACTTTTCTCCCATTTTCCGTACTTACAATGGATTTGCCTTTTTCAAAACATGTTCACAAATACCCAATTTCCTTCACACTTTCCAAAATCTCAAAAATAGTATTTATGTCTGTTCCCAACACATTCATACCTATACATGCATACTTTTAGTAAAAAGAGAACCAACAAGTATCTGATCAACAAATGAGGCAACTCGGCCTTTCAAAACTGTAACCATCGTAACCCATAACATACTCAGATACACTGAGACAATGATGATAGAAAGCTCTGCTCTACCTGCCATAAGCACGGTAAGTTAAGGATACACCTACAACAAATGACATGCCAAGTTCTTCAGACATAAGCTGAAAGGTACTGGTACCTCTACCAAGTTCTCCAGACACGAACTGGAAGGTACTGGTACATCTGCCAAGTTCTCCAGGTGCTAGCTGGAAGGTACTGGTACCCCTCATTCTAAGCGCAGTATATAACACCAACCATCTTAACATAACAAACCATAACCAACAAGTGTAATACATACACATAAACTATTCAAAAATGTCCAACCAACACAAGTGTAATGCATACACAACAATTCAATACAACAATGTCATCCTCCACCGATGACCAAGGACAAAACCTCTAGATACATGTATTCAACACACTTAATAAAAGACTCAACTCTCATGAGATCTTAAACCCAACAACGACACTAGTATGACAATTAAAGGTAAAACCCCCAAATATGTGTATTCAACACTCATGATATAATAGTTCAATTCTCATATTTATTTTCCGAGACTCACATAGAGTTATCATTTCATTTTCCATTTTCAAGATCAACTTTCATAGTTTTCTCGGTTAACATATTCCACCACTTATTCCAACCCACTTTTCCCATTTCACAAAACCAATTCCATTCCTTTCGTTTCACAAAACCAATTTCATTCTTTTCATAAACACGAAACCAATTCTACGGATAATAAAGCCATAACCCATCTCAGTTCAATACGTTCATTTCAAAATAACCCCAATGCCATAGTTAATCCCTTAGCCGTTAACACTTTTACACAACTCATATTAACAATAGTAATTTACAAACGTTGTTCAACCATCCTCCTTTTTAATTAACCAAATCAAAATATAATTTAGGGTTTTCTCTTCTTTCAACAATATCTTGCTAGACTACTCCCCAATTAGCCCAAACCACAATCAATGATAACAAACTCATTCTCAAACAACCAACTCTAGGTTCCCTTTTATGATTTTCGGAGAAATCCAACATGGATATGATTTTCATGCAATACGAAACTACCACATATCTATCTATAGACGGAGTATTGAAAAAGAACAAGGAAATCCCTACCTCAAATGGAGAGCCCAAGGAGAAGAAGAGAGAAACTCGAAAGTGCTCCAAACCCAAACTTTTTCAGATCAAAACGTAGCCCCCGCGATGCTCAACCTTTCTTACAAAGAGATTAGGGTAGAAGGTCTCTAGAACAAGGTGTATTTGTAGAGAGAGAGAGAGAGTTTAGAGAGAGGAGCTGCCGATCTAGGGTTTTGAGGAAAAAAGAGGATCAAAAAATGGAGAAGAAGACCCCTGCTGCGAATTGATATACTCGATCCTCGCTCGAGCGAAGGAGGGGTCGCTCGAGTGACCAGACACAAAGAAACCTCGCTCAAGCGCATAAAGCCTCGCTCGAGCGAACAACATGAAGCTTCAGGTCTGCAACCCAAAAGCACGCTCGAGCGCAAGAGTTCTCGCTCGAGCGAAGAAACACAAAACATACAGCTCGCTCGCTCGAGCGAAGAAAAGCTTGCTCAAGCCAAGAAACACAACCTTCAGGTCAAAAGAGATGCAGACGCACGCTCGAGCGCAAAAGTTCTCGCTCAAGCCAAGAGACACAAACTCAAAGCTCACTCGAGCGACAAAAGCCTCGCTCGAGCGACGACACCAAAAACTGGGCAGCAACACTGTGTTTCCAAACACAACCAACCTATTACAAACCTGCCCAACACATCCCAAAACTCAAATACAAGAAATTAAAGGATGGAAACAAGATACAGATATTAGCACACAACTCGGAACTCGAGTTCAGAATACCTCAAAGGACGGGGAAAAACCTGGATCGCTATATGATTAATCATCATTAGCAGCATCATAATACGGTGTCGCGCCATGCGAATCAGTTGAATGCTTGAAGATTGGCGATGACGAACTCGCTATTAAGGATTGAGACTGGATAGAGACTTGGTGCAGACAGCTTTGTCGGCTTTGCATCGGCAGAGGCGGCGAGCTAATTTTTAGCCGAGGCTGAGTTATTTGTTGACAAAGTAAAAAAATAATCGTTGATTTATCTATTGCTTGTTGTGGTTTGTATTTTTTCTTTATCTATCTCTAGGGTTTTGAGCTCAGATCTGTACGATTTTTTCCATTACTGCAGCGATCTTGGCTAAGGCTTGGGTTAGGGTTTTCATGTTCACAGACATGTTTTGGTTAGGGTTGATGATTGTGATTATGGAGTTTTGTTTTTTATTTTGATTGTATTGGAGGATCTTGTTCAACAGATCTGAATCAATTGATTTATTTTTAGTTGTTGATCTAGTGCTGGTGCTGGTGTTGTTATTGTTGTTGTTGATAATGATGAAACAGATTGTTTAAAGACTCGTCGAGCACAATTTAGTTAAATTGTTTCTAATCAATAAATTTAGATATTAATCTAGATTATATTATTAAATTCTCTTTTTTCTTATGTGGTTATACTTAAAATATATTGTATAATTTTACTTTAATATTAGCTCACCCCATCGACGAATCTTAGGTCCGCCTTACAAAACACTAATACCAAAGCAAAACAAATCATTGCCTGACTCGTTTATCATGATGACCAGAACCAGATGCAGCAACGAAATAAATCATATTTAAAAAACAATGCCGATGATAAAAACAAATGTATTGTTTTATGAATAATTATAATAATAATATTTATAAATATGTTATTATTTTAAGGTGTATTGATTTACAAAATTAAAGCTCTTATACTACATGATAATATTAATATACATGTAATCATAATGACAATAATGTAGAATTGAACTGAAAGCTTTTAGGATCTTGAATTTAATATATCTCTAGAATAAAACGAACATACCTTTGTCAGCCATTAAATTAGAGAAGTTGAAAAAATATCCCTAATAGTTGAATATTGAATTCTTAGGAGTTCAAATAAAATAAAACATGTAAAAGATATGTAGTGTATAGGGCCACACCAGAAAATAAATCCAACAACTAACACCTATACAAAGGTTATCATTTTTTTTTTCCTTCTATAACCAAACAATATAGGAAAAAAATCAATATCATTTTATTCATTCTCTCTTATCTATAAAAAAAATAAAAATAAAAAAATTCATAGCTTTATATCTGCAGCTCGACTATAAAAATAAAAATAAAAAAAGCATTAAAAAAAATATTTTTTTTCTTATAACTTACCCAATCATCTCTTTCTTTTTCTACTAAGTTGGGAAATTTAATATACACTTTTATACATCTTTAATTATGTCATTTTTTATCTTTAGTTATAACTAATTATTTTTTTAATTATGACATTATTTTAATTATGTCTCATGTTAAGTTTAATTATGACATTTTTTAATTAAATTACAATTCAAAAAATTAAAATTATACTATTTTTCTTTTTAATTATGGTGCATAGTGTTTTCCGTTATAAGTTATCAAAGACTAGGATATACCCGTGCCTGAAGGCACGGTGACCATTAATTGAATATAAAATTATTAGGTTAAAATGTAATTTATTTAATTTGTTTTTCAAAAAAATTTGAGGTGAAAATATAAATAGATGATCCGTATGGTTTTAAATTTTCAAATGAATTTTTGTAACTCACTTGCAATTTGTAATAGTTGGTTTTAGATTTTTGAATAGATGATCCGTATGGTTTTAATAAATGGTTTTAATAAATAGATGATCCGTATGGTTTTAATAAATGGTTTTAGATTTTTGAAAAGAGTTTGGTGTATTGTAGTATTTTTGTTTATGTAACTCACTTGCAATTTGTAATAGAAAATAAGCATTTTATTATCCTAGCTAATAATAGTACCCAAATAAATTTCTATATCCACATTTTTTTAGATAGTGAGTTTTGGTTGAAGTAAAGAAGAGAGATCTCAAAGCTATAGTTTTGCATCAATTTTAATGTAATTGTTAAAATCTACCAATTTTTATGGTTTGGTGGTCAGTTTATTGTGTAGAAAATTAAATAAATGAAAAATAAATAAATTGTATGCTGCTTGGTGAATAAATCAATTTGAACATAAATTTTCCAAATTTATAGGTAAACGAAATAGTGAAAAGTAAACACATAATTGCTACGTAAAATTCAAGCACAATAAAAGCATAAGATTTTAAATAAACAACAAAATGTAAATCCCATAACACAAAAACATCTATATAAAAATCAGACGAAATATGCCAGCCAATGCTATGCAATAGAAAAAAATAAATAACAAATTAAGCACACCAGCCAATGCTCTGCAATATAAAAAAAAAATGCCAAAATAACAAATTAAGCACCCCAGCCAGTGCTCTGCAATACAAAAAAAAATGTCAAATAACAAATTAAGCACACCAACCAATGTTCTGTAATACAAAGAAAATGCAACACCCTTCCTAATAAAAAGATAACCAAATAAAAATATGATTAGTTTTGTTTAACCTAATTCAAGAGCATATTAGGAAGAAAAAATATCTAACATTTACAAAAACATATATCACCTAGTGTGTAACATTTACAAAAACAAACTCATAGCATAAATCAATAATTCAAATGAAAATTATCTAACATACATCTAAACTTAGTTATACATTTCACATAGATAAAAGGCTTTACAAAACTATTGTAAGTAATAAATTTCACATCGATCGGAAACTTTACAAAATATGGATCGTAGCTAGCATATGTACGCTTTTCACCAAAATAAATATGAGATTCAAACTTGTTCTTTCTTAGAAATCCTAGGAGCGCCTCATCACTTTCCAAAAAGTCCTCGTATCAACTTGTATGTATCCCCAGTGAGGAACATGCACGACAATCTATTAATTTATGAAAATAAAAAAGTTAGTATATTAGCAAATAAAAAAGTAATATATCAAAACACTTTCAAATTGAAATTACCTTGTTACATCCCCATCGAAGCAATCTAGTTGTATTTATATTTTTGAGCTCCATATATTTTTTAACCCAATCCTACAAAAGTCGACACATATAGTAAAATATTTTTAAAATAACAAATTTATCAATAAATAAATTGTACCTTTTGACAAAGTTTTTCTTGGAGTTGATAAAGGTTACAATTATTTTTCAGGAAATGTTAAAGAGAGCTAAAAATACTTTGTTTGAGTGTACAGAAAACAAAGAGCACACAAAAAATTGACAACACAGTTTAAATTTTTAAAAATATACATGATCAATGTTCACTTATCAACTCGATAAATATTTTTTTTAAAGATGTTGAATATATACCATTGGACATGCGTTTTCCTTTCCTTGTCAAAAGAAGTTGCCTTTTCTTTTCCTTTAGACATTGCCTTGGCCTTTTCCTTTTCCTTTGCCTACCAAAAATAAATAAAATTTATTCAGAATACGAAAAAGAACATGTATTTATAGAATTTATTAAGATTACGAAAAAAGAACATTTTGAACTTGATATTTATACTTACCTTAGACTTGCGGATAATATTAAGATTGCACTCATCACGAATAACAACACCGATATTCCTAGTCTCATGGAGCAATGGGTTTGCATGAATAGGCCTACAAATATTTGTTGTGTAGAAAATAAAATTTGTTAAATAAAATCTTAACAATAAGAATATGTATTTGTAGAATTAAATACAATGTTTTACCAATTTCTTTGTGAAGCTAAAGATGTGCTTAGCGAAGGTAGATGTGTAAACATTACTCCTTTCTGAGCCGGTGGAGTATTAGTTGTGCTTGGTGGAATCAATTCTCTCAATCTTTCTCGTTCACGTCGCGAACGTTGTCCCAATTGATATGAAGAGCTTGCCTTATCATTTCTTTCGCGTTCTCGCCGTGCACGTTGAGCCAATGCAGCTTTCGATATAACATTATTGTTATGTGCCTAAAACATGAAGATTAATTTCATAAGATGCCTAAATTTTATCATCTACTGCTTTATATTTTTCTCTTCATTTTTCATTTCTATTAATTTATTTTATCTTAATTCCCTTTCCTTCTGATATTTTGTAAAAAAATTGAAAACTTTTTCATTATGTATCCCTCCTCCCCTTATTCCTTTTTTGTTATATTCCTTTTTTATTCTCTTGTCAATAGCAAAAAGCCAAAAAAGAATAATAATAATAATTTAAAACAAATATAATGTTTTTTGTACAAATCCTATTTTAGTATGCTTCAAAAAAAACATTTAACAAATTTATATGAAACTGTTTACTATAAGAACAGTATATGTCACTATGCAAGTAGTATGTCAATTTTACATTTAAAAATAAATAAATAATCAAGGTTCATGGTCCAAAATAAATATTTCAAAAAAAGAACTTTAAATGGAAGTGTTGAAGAGCCATACTACTGAACATGCATTTTCCTTTTCCTTGCCCGAAACGGTGGTCTTTTCGTTTTTCTTCAACAATGCCTTGGCAATTTCCTTTTCTTTTGCCTACAAAAAAAATAAAATAAAATAAAATTTAAAGAACCTTGATTAAATTGTAGAACGTTTAAAGAAATCTATATAATTAAGAAGGAGTTTTCTTAAGTGTGCAAGTGCACACCATGTGCCACTTACACAAAAAGTGTAAGTGTAAGGTGTAAGTATAAGTATAAGGTGTAAGTGTAAGGTGTAAGTGTAAGGTGTAAGGTGTAAGTGGGTTGCATATGGTGTGCAACCTCAAAAAAGGTGTAAGTGTAAGGTTTAATTTTTCACAAAAGGTGTAAGTGTAAGGTGTAAGTGTAAGGTATAAGGTGTAAGGTGTAAGTTGCACACCATAACCAAACCCAATTAAGAATATCTATTTAAAGAAATCTATATAATTTAAAGAAATCTATATAATTTAAAGAACCTTGATTAATTATATTTATTTAAAAAATCTATAAATAAGAATATACGGTGTATACGGTGTTTTGAATGAAAAAAAATCTATATAATTAAATTGGGCCTACCTCTCGAACACGGATGACATTAAGGTCACGCTCATCACGGATAATAACATTAACATTTCTTTCTTGAAGAAATTGGACCTAAAAATACAAAAGAATTAGAGGTAAAAAAAATAAAAAAATTATACATGTAAGAAAATGAGTAAAAGGAATCAATATTACAGTTCGACGTAAGTCTCCATCCATCTGTAAATTATAAGAAAAGAGAATTTTGTTATAAGGAATTAGATAAAAAAATTATGAAAAGAAAAGAAAATTGACTTTTGCTTCTAAGAAAAATATTTTTTTTTCAAATAAATAAAAAAGAAAACAACTTACGTGACCAAATATAGTAATGTTGTCCATAATTAGCGGTTGAAGGTCAATGGTGTCTCAACCTGAAAGTGCTTGGTTATGTAAATTTGACAAAGATAACTGTATGAAGGCAAAATGAGGTTTAATAATTGCCATAAAGAAAAATTAATCGCTTCAAAATTAATAACCTCCAAACATATTTTAGTTAACAACATAGTTTAAGAAGTTCGTTTGTGCATGAATATCACAGATGGAGAAATTGACCTACTACAGGATAGAAGAAAAATTACATTAAAAAGGATAGAAGAAAAATTAAATACTCTCATAGAAATCTTCATAGTTTTTCTTTATTGACCAGAATGTAGAACTATAGCAATACATGATTTTGTAGTTGATTCTATATAGCAAATTTGCACTGACAAAGGTTAATTCTTATGGATTGTATTGCCCATTTTTCATACTAACAACAAAGTAAAATATAAATATGGATTGTATTGCCCATTTTTGCACTGACAAAGGTTAATTCTTATGGATTGTTGTAGACACCCCATTTTTGACCGACCTTAAGACTCAGACGTCACCGATTGAGCGCTCGGTGATGTTGCATATCGTGCTCATTCAGAAGTCTCAGAGTCGCGGCTGTGCGCCCTGCCTCCGGACTTCCGAACTCTCTTCTGTGTCTTGCCTCGGTTTGCGAACCAGACTCAGTTTTCTCTGTTTTCTTTCCTGAGGGGAGGGAGAGGTCCCGTAGACCATCTCTCAGTGGCCGTGGGCTACATTTCGTGGCCGTAGGCCATTTTGCCCATTTCGGAGCCTGGTTCTCGGTTTTCGGAGCCGTTAGGCCGTGTGCCTCGGATCGGGACCACCCAACCATCTCCGATTCCTCCGGTTTTTGGCATGCATCTCATTTACTCCCTTTCAAGGGACACTGGGGTCTTAGATACCCACTTCGTAGCCAAACACCACTTTCGGTGCTTAACGGCCTATTTTCGGGACCCCGAACTGCGTGTTTTGGCCCCCGAGCATTCGTTTTGCATCGGTTTTTGTTCATTTTTGGCAGGTACCTCTGTTTTATCATAACGAGGGACACTGGGGTCTTAGATACCCACTTCGTGGCCGAATGCCACTTTCGGTGCTTAACGGCCTATTTTCGGGACCCCGAACTGCGTGTTTTGGTCCCCGAGCATTCGTTTTGCATCGGTTTTCGTTCTTTTTTGGCAGGTACCTCTGTTTTATCATAAGGAAGGTCACTGGAGGGTGGGAGGCCAGTAATTGTCTCAGCAACCTGTTATGCTCTTCCAGCGCCCCCAGCGCCCGTTTTTCTCACTTCCGGGCTAATGTTGAACACCCTAGGGCCATTTTCTTCGAGCCAAAACCACATATTCGTGTTGTACACACCTGGGAGGACCCTAAAAACACATGGCCGGCCAGTAATTCTTTGGTCCATTTTGAACCTCTTTGAAAAGTGGCTTGTTGTCTCTCTTGTTTCAGAGTTGCCAATTTCCAACCATAGGGTCTTGTTGTACACACATGGGAGGACACCAATCCTTGGTGGCCGGCCAGAAATTCTCAGTGACCTTTTTGACCCCTAGCCGGCCGGCCATGGGGGGTGGCCGGCCGGCCACCTGCAGCAAAAGTAGCTAGTCGGCCTGCTTCCTTGGGATGTGTGCATTCCAGCTGTGCTTTGATTTTTCCTCAAAAATATCTAATCCGGGGGACCCCTTTGGAGGGAAATAAGAGCTCATTTCCCTCCATTTGGCCAAGGACTCCTCTCTTCCTCTCTTGTCTAGATTGGTGTCCTCCCAACTCAAGAGAAGAGATTCCAAGAGTTAGCTTGAGCATATACATACACACAACTCCATTTCCTTCAAGTTTTGGTGCCATTTCCTTCATCATCATCAAGCATCACCATCACCATTCCATTTCCAGCAGCAAGGAGAGGTTCTTAGAAGCTTAGAAGCAACATTCCTCAAGCCAAGAGGTAGAGAAGAAGAGGTCTTCAAGGGTAAGTCTCAAACTCCCTCTTTTACACCACTTTCTTGCTTCATTTCTTAAGCCTATTTGCTCACTATTTTGGGCTCCAACCTTAACTGAAACTAGGTCTATTTTGAGCTTTTCTTCATGTTTGATCAAGGGCTCAACCCTGTTTGAGCCCTCCATCTTGCACTTGTTTCAATATCCTCTTATATGCCATTATTTTGCATTGAATATTTGGCCTATGTGTGATCTGTTTCCGAGCATAATGTAAACTGTGAGTGGGCCTATTTTGAGCCCCTCTTCAACATTGAAGAAGGGCTCAACCCATTTTTTGCCTCTCTATCATGCACTTGCTTCATAATCTCTCATATTTACCGTAAATTTGCATGATTTGTTTGACCTACATGTAGTCTGTTTTGGAACATGTCATGAACTGTGGGTAAGCTTATTTTGTGTCCCTCTACAACATTTTAGAAGGATCAACCATGTTTGGGGTCTCCATGTTATACTTGTCTTTATATCTCTCTTTGACCCCTATTTTTGCATGCTTTTTTAAGCTTATCTAGCTTCTGTTTTTGGCCATCATCAGAACTGGAAAGAGTCATATTTTGATCTTCTTGACATATTTCATTAAGGGTCTTTTCTGGTTTGATGAATGTTTGGGGTACTTCATGTTATAGCCTCATATATCCTAGTTCTTGCATGACATTTTTAGCGTGTTTGCATACTGATTTGGGGGATGTCATCTACTGTAAATATGCATATTTTTAGTCCCTCATCAGTGTTGTAGAAGGGTACTTTTCTATTTGGGCATCGCATGTATCACTTGCTTCAATACCCCTCTTGCGGAGCCATTTTTGCATTCTTGCTTAATCCTATGTGTGCTTGCTGTTTAGCCCTTTTTATGACTGAAAAATGCTTTTCTTGGGGCTGCGTTGCTACTGTATTTTCATTCCATGTCCATATTGTGCACGCATTGCATGGCTATAGGCCATTTCGGGCGCCTAATATTGCATTTCGGGATCATTTCATGCTTCGGGTGCACTTTGGCTATCATTTCGGGGCTGTTTTCCCCCACATTTCAGTGTTGAAATTCTATTTGCATGTTTACATATCATTTCCATGTCATTTCATGCCTTACGGCCCTCGCCTCGGTTTGCGCGCCCATGTGCACGCATTTCGAGGCACTTCATTTTCATCCGACGGCCTCTTATGTGAGTGTGGCTGAGGCTATCTCATGTTAGTATAAGTCCAATTTGGCATTGCGTATGCCATTTCATGCCTTACGGCCATCGCCTCGGTTTGCGCGCCCGTGTGCACGCATTTCGAGGCACTTCATTTTCATCCGACGGCCTCTTATGTGAGTGTGGCTGAGGCTCCCTCATGTTAGTATAAGTCCATTTTGCATTCCGTATCTCATTTTAGTCTCATTGTATATCATATTTCATGCCATTCCATGCCTTAGGGCCATCGCCTCGGTTTGCGCGCCCGTGTGCACGCATTTCGAGGCACTTCACTTTTTATCCGACGGCCTCTTATGTGAGTGTGGCTGAGGTCCACTCATGTTGGTGTAAGTCCAATTTGCATTGCGTATGACATTTTATGCCTTAGGATCATTTCCTCGGTTTGCGTGCCCGTCTGGCACGCATTCCGAGACATCTCATTTTCATAGCATTGTGTATGTTAGGATTGTATCTTAGTTGCATGTCATACATATCATGCATATTGCATTGTGTTCGGGATAGGAGTTAGCCCGGGCACGGGAAACGAGGCACATTTCGTACTCCGAGTGACGGAACGGGTCTCAATTCCCCAGTCACCGACACTCCGGATTACCCATGATGGAGTTAGGTTTTGTTGTAGCATTCATCTGCATTCGTCCTATATCGAGTTGTGCAATCCGACTCCTCGGCCATCATGCATCGAGATGCGTGATTGGTGGCACGAGGATCGAGGCACGCATATATTTGTGAAATACATTGCTATGCCCCTTTCCTGCTCTCTGTTGCAGCAAATGAAGAATCAGCAACTTTTTGGAGTCGGGCACGCACTTCGAGAAACATTACAAACGGAGGCTAATTGGGGCATCCCAGTGGATTTCCGTGCAAGGCAGCCCAGTATACATCATTCATCAGAGTCGAGGTAGCCCCTGGCTTGCGTGCCAGTTTACAGTTTTTCTTAGTTAATTTGTTAATTAAGTAGGAATCTGTATATTATTCGGACTGTATTATTTATTCGGACCCTCTGCGCTCGGGCATAACTGTAATAAGTGTGTGTGAGTGTGATGTATGTCTTCCAACCCCACGTCTTTCTTCCCTTTTACTTACCCGCTTATGATGGTTAGATATAGGGCATATTTCAATTAGCATACAGTATGACAGCATGTTTGCATCATTCATCTGTTTTGCATGCACCGGGCTCGGCGCATCATACAAACTGCATTTGTATTTCAATTCCAAATTGAATACGTGTTAGTTGTAGCATTCCATATGCCATGTTTAGAATAGCTGAGCCTGCTATAGGTTGCATTATTGCATGCGTTGCATTAGGCCTTTCTGTATAATTAGGATCATGCATTGATTTCTAATCAGTTTCTGTTTTTGGCTTGGAGTACTCAGTGAGTTTTTATGCTTTAGCATCCTTGCATGCGTGTGAGTGTTGCCATGAATAGCATGCTTACCATGAGGCTATATGCTTATGTGATATAACTGCCTTGAATGCCTGTGGGTGGAGGTTGGGTTACTTGAATTGGGACAATTCATCAAATGTTTGCTTTAAGCCCACTAGATAGTGGCAAAATCATGTTTTCTAAAGCCCACCTGAGGGTGGCAAATCCACGTCTTAGCCTACCTGCGGGTAGCACCATCAAACCATTTTCAAACAAACAAACATGAAATGTTTTGTTCCAATTCAGGCGGCTCAGTCTATACTTATTTGCTGCGAGCATCACATAGTAACCTAGGCTAATAATCGGAATAAGAACTCACATTGTTTTCAAAATAAGATATCATGGTTAGTAGAGGCCGGTCTTTGACCGGGCGAGCGGGGGTGCTCACGAAGTGACCTTCCCCAATCGTACCCAAGTTCCCGAGCCGAGGCAACTTTGGTGATGACGGACGCATGGCCTTTGGCACCGAGTCAGGGTTTCCTAAATTTCCCAAATAAAAACATTTAGGTGGCGACTCTGTATCTGGCAAAGCAGTCCATGTTTGGCACTTCTTTCAAAAATCTGTTTTCCAAAACGATTTGCCGGATTTGGACTCTTTGGTTCAAGATTAAGAACCGTGACACAAATCGAGTCCGAGCTGTAGCGAGGTCCCCCGCGGGCTTGTTACAATTGTATTGCCCATTTTTCATACTAACAAAAAATATAAATTATACTAATGAATAAAATTTTAGCAAAACTTAATTACAGAAATTTAATTACTAAATTTGTATTTTAAAATGTGAAAAAAAAAATAAGTAAAAAACTACAATAAAAATTTATAAAAGGGCTCACCACACTGTAACTGAAAAATTACAAATACCTTTTGTATGATCTGTATAATTGCAAATGCCTTTTTCAAAAAAGTAACTACATAATAGCTTATTTACTCCAAGGAGTAATACTCTCATAAAAATCATTAAAAAGTTAGTAAAACAAATTTTTAAAATAAGTTTAAGTTTTTTCAAAAGTCCTGATAAACATCTAAAAGGTCTTTTTTTTGTTTGAAAAATTCCATAAATAAAATTGAAACAGCAAAATAAGCTGGACTCTTTTTAAAGAGAGAGAAGCCTAAACATTTTAAAAGCAAATTAAAAACAATTCAGTAAAAGCAAAAAAAATAAGGGTCATCAAATAAAAAGGATTAACTTTTTAATATTCCCTTTTCCTTTCAATCAACAAATTCCCTTCAAATCCTAAATCCAAATACAACCTAAGAGAGATGGAAAAAAAAAAAAAAAAAAAAAAAAAAGAAGACCTATCATATTACAAATTAAAAGCTTAATGTGTAATCTAATTATTGAAAATTCGAAGACCAAACATTCTAGGAGAGTTCATTCATTAATGCAGAACATTCATTAACCCACTGCAATTCGAAAAAGAAAGCAAGGAACTAATAAAGAATTGCAATGGACAGACTTCCTAACCTGAGTATCTGCTTGAGAAGCAAAATTAAAGGAATCTGAGACAGAAAGATAAAAAGAAAAACACAATTAGTAAGAGCACTCCTCAACACTAAAACTGTACACGAATATATTTTCATATTTGACGAATAAGAATATTTCCATACTTACCACATCTGTAAAATTAATTTAACTCCTAATAAAATTAATAAAATTCAAACTAATAATAGATTAATTCATGCCCTAATAGATTAATTTTACAAACCAATAAACATGTGTTTTATGCAATAAATAAAACTCAAACTAAGGCCTTATTTGATTAACAGGTAAATAAAATAGTACCACTAATACTACCAATCAAACATGCCCTAAGTGTCATTCAAGGAGAAAAGAAAAGAAAAAAAAAAAACAAAGATTAATTTAACTCCTATCTATATTGGTTAAATTTGAAACATTAGATAAAAAGTCAAAAATTAATACAAAAAATAAACCCATTCAACACAAAAAAACATGCCTTAAGAGGCAGAGGAAGGTATGTTTATTTTCTTCTTCCAATTTTTCATTTTGTTTATTAAAAAAAAAAAAAAACGCCCTCTGTTTGGTTTCCTAGAAAGCAGAAACCTACTTCAGTTTGTTAACTAATTGGCACGGGTTTTGTTAGACATGGCTTTCTTAGATATGGCTTCTCAATATATATATACATACTGGAAACATATATAAAGAGGGGGTTTGGGCTTTGAAAAATACGAAATGTGGTTTAGATTTCCATACTTACCACATCTGTAAAATTAATTTAACTCCTAATAAAATTAATAAAATTCAAACTAATAATAGATTAATTTAAGTCCTAATAGATTAATTTTACAAACTAATAAAATTCAAATGTTATCGAATGTTACTAACTAATAAATTCGAATGTTATCAAAATGCTATACAAAGTAATAAACATGTGTTTTATGCAATAAATAAAACTCAAACTACGGCCTTGTTTGATTAACAGGTTAATAAAATAGTACCACTAATACTACCAATCAAACATGCCCTAAGTGTCATTCAAGGAGAAAAGAAAAAAAACAAAGATTAATTGAATTCCTATCTATATTGGTTAAATTTGAAACATTAGATAAAAAGTCAAAAACTAATACAAAAAATAAACCTATTCAACACAAAAACATGCCCTACCAAAGTATAAACCTTACGTCAACACAAAAATAAAATTAAAAAAACACACCTGCTAAGCAAGTCAAGAAAAAATGGTAAAACTAAACAAAACACACAAACCAGAGCTATTGTACACATGTTAAAGCTTAATAATCCAAAAACAAAAAACAAAAATTACTAAACACCAAATAAAGCACACCAGCAAGTGCTCTGCAATCCCAAAAAATGAAATTAAAATTAAAATGCACATTAGTTAGTGGTACTGCTACCAATCACATTTTAATAGTTCTTTGCAGATTATAAACCCGAAATATAGTGAGAAAAGTAGAGAAAAAAAGGCACTGCTATAAAGACCACTTAAATGGTGAGATTTACTCTCTCTATAAAAAAGGCACTGCTATAACCACAAAGCACTCCCATATAAAGACCACTTAAATGGTGAGATTTACTCTCTCTATAAAAAAATTCCTAAAAAATACCCAAATTAAAAGGATTTGAAAGTCATACAATAGTCAATAATTGAAAGTCAATAGTTGCCAGTACCTAAAAGAAAAATTAAAATGAAAAAGTCAAATGGATTAAAGTTATTTTGAAATAAAAAATAACTAATGTTTGGTATTTCTAAATCACGTCACATAGTAAGCAATGAACTTTCTAACTGCTAAAAACTATGTTAATTCTTGTGGTACATGCTCCCATGTTCTTGACCTATTTTCCTTATCTACTTTCTCCTCTAAAGCACTTGACAAAAAATGAGCACACATGAATCATATTTTTTTAAAAATGAGCTCACATGTAGGAAGAACAATGGGACAACAAATGCGATAGAGACGGGGAAGGGAAAAAAATGTTTGCGATTTATAGTTTCTATGTAAATAAAATGTATATAAACCAAAAACCCAAATAAAATCACAATTAGACATAAATATTAATTTTGACAATATGAATTTCAAAACTTAGCACAACGTTATTCCTAAAGTAACTCAAAATTTACAAAGATATATATTATCTTAAGACATGCAATTTTTTTTGTTAATAAGATTGGTGTGTCTGTTTTCTGTTTTATTTTTTTCATTATGCACATTTTCCTCTTAGTTGATATGGAATTGAAGTCATCCCAATAGTCAAGCCAACACTTTTTTATGGGTGGGAAACTATGCTAGGGAGTTCACAGCCCAGAGCCGTAACAAATAGCAAAATATAGAAACCAAGCCATCATGCAAAAGTCATTCTAATGAACTGTTATAATAGGCTTCTCATATCATGCAAAAGTCATTCTATTTCATTATACATCTACTGAAACCACTCACAGGAAAGGTACAAAGACTTCCACAATACCACCATTAAAAAGAAAGAAAGATTAAGGAGAGAAGAGGAGGAGAGGGGTGGGAAAAAAGGGAGAGAAAAAAAAAAGAGCACAAAATACCAAAAGATCCAACAAAAGACCCAATAAGTAATAGACCAAAAAAAAAAAATTCTAAAATTTTAAGAGTAATGAAACAGATATAATAAAAGGCAAAATTGTTTAGGAAAACTAATTATTAAAGAGAGAAAGGCACTCCCATATTTATCAAAACTTTAAATAGAAAATCTTAACAAAGAAATCGAAATTGGATCCAACAAAATGGCCAAAGTAAAAGGTTTCCAGACCCATCCAATAGATAATTTAATTGTGACTAAAGCCATTCCTAAATATATTTAAATCCCAACTTAAACCAATGCCTTATAGATAGAGTGTAACTTTATGGTGACAATTTCCATCTAAGCAAGCGGAAACTAATTCTTTCAATCCAAAATAGATGTATCCACCATGTTCCCATCTTCATCTCCACATCTCCGAACTCCAAATAATGTGTCCAAGGATTTGGCAACCAAAACTTAGCAATGACAATATAATGGATTACTAATAGAATGGAAGCACTACAAAATTTTATAGAAAGAACGAAGTTTTTCAATTTATGTCAACAATAAGAAATTTTAAAACCTATGTCACACTCGATTAAATTTTGTAGAGTACACCAAACAAAGCACACTTGTCAATGCCTACTGCTGCCAATCACAAATGAGATTCAGGGGTCCTAAAAAAAAAAAAAAAAAAAAGAGAGAGAGAGAGGGAGAGAGAGAGAGAGAGAGAGAGAATAAGAAATGGACCATAGCAACTACAAAAATACACTTTCAGTTTATAAGAAAAAGTAGGTTATGCATGCTCCAAAATAATATTGGGATTGATTTACTTGCTAAATATTCCAAAAACAAACTCAATTTTGATTGAAGAACCATACCAATTTTTTTTTTGTTAAGACACCTTAGCATTTTCTTAAAAAGAGATGAAATTTATTAATAGAATAAAAAGAAAACTAACAGTTAGCAAGCAGAACATTTTGTTGTCCCAAAATAGAACACCAAATAGTTTGCAAGATGAAATGAAAACTAACAGTTTGAATGTCAGGACCAAGGTTGGGATCGGTGAGAGAGTCTGGTGGATCGGATCGTAGGATCGGTGAGAGAGTCTGGTGGATCGGATCGTAGGATCGGATCGAAAATCGTAAGATCCTACTTTCTATTAGTGACTAAAGCCATTCCTATAAAAAAAAAAAATACATATTGGAACGTGGCAAAGCAGCTTTAAAGATTCAAATGACATGGAAATTGCATGTTAGAGCAACTCTAATGGTATGCTTCCCCTTCATGCGAAAGCCAAAATTTGGCAACAACACTTCCAATTCTTGCCAAAATTTGGCAAGAGCTCATCTCTCTATTCTCTAACGATAGAACCCTATTTTTTTTTAATATACAAATTTAAAAGGACAAATGAAAGAAACACTGAAGTTGAATCAAATAACAGAGTCCAGCAAGGAAAGAGCTAGTTGAATCAAAGAAAAAGAAAACAATAATTAAACAACATATATAATTGTCCCAATAACACTAACAATTTGTGTAAAATTCCAAGTTGACTCTTTGAGAAAAAAAAGATTTCTAGATATTAGATCCCAAGGAAAATTTGAAAGAGATGAGAGGAGTACGTGTCACAGAGAGAGAGAGAGTACTCCAAATCTTTTTGAAAAATTCCAAACTCCAATCCTTAATTTGATAGGAGTACTCCAATTATATTAGTTATAATTAAATTAAATTTACTGTGATATTAATTATAATATTAGTTTGATTATGTATGTCTTATGTAATATTTGATTATGACTCAATTTTTTTTTACTTACAACATTAAAAGAATTCAATTATGACATTTATAATGATTAATTTTATAAATATCATAATTTACATATAGTACATATATTTAAAAAATGGGGGAATTACTTAATAGTGAAACAGAAAAAAAAAAATACAAACATATGAGATATAAGTGATTTTCTGTTATAGGGATGCAAGTCTCATTTGTGTATTTTTTTTTTTCCCTATTACACTATTAAGAAATTAAAAAAATAAATAAATAAACACTTCAACACATATTTTCAAAAAAGTAAAACAAAACAAAATAAATAAAACACTCAATCAATGAGCCAAACAGTGTCTCATTCCTACCCTAAAACCCATCCCTCAATTACAGGGTTTCTGCCAAAATCTAATCCTTTTATCTGTTCAGTACGTGCATCATCTCCATCACCCTCCTTACTGTCTCAATGACTACTATTATAATCTACTCTCTCAAAAGTATATTTTAAACCATCCCTGGGGAGCATGTTGTGCCATGTGAGATTCACTGAGACTTATAAGTATATTTTGATGGTTTGAATCAAATATAATGGCCTTGTTTGGTTTAATCAGAACCATGTTCAACATCAAACATTTCAAACATATAAAACATTTCAAACATATCAAACCATATCAACATCATCTATATGTTTAATCAGATTAAACATTTCAAACATATCAAATCCACCATATCAAACATTTCAAACATATCAAACCCATATCAACATCATCTATATATATAATACACACAAATACTTACATGTTCAACATAAATCATCAAACCCATTTCAAATATAATGGCCTTGTTTGGTTTAATCAAAACCATGTTCAACATCAAACATTTCAAACATTTCAAACATATGAAACATATCAAACCCATTACATACAAATTGTTTAATCAGATTACATATATCAGATTACAAACAAATTGTTTAATCAGATTACAAACCCATTACATACAAATTGTTTAATCAGATTACAAACCCATTAATCAGATTACATATCATCAAACCCATTACATATATCAAACATTGTTTAATCAGATTAACCATATATCAAACATTGTTTAATCAGATTAAACATTTCAAACATATCAAACCCATTTTAAACATATCAAACCCATTACATGTATGATATATATAATACACACAAATACATAAATCATCAAACCCATTTCATAAATCATCAAACCCATTTCATAAATCAAAATTATGTTCAACATCAAACATTTCAAATTAACCATATCAAACATTTCAAACCCAAACATTTCAGATTAACCATGTTCAACATTTCAAACTATGCAAATTATATATATTATACACACAAATACATACATATTGGCTTGAGAGAGAGAGAGAGAGAGAGGGGTAACCGGGGACGGTGACGGTGATGCTCTGGCTGGGGACTTCGGCAGTGACTTCCGGCAGGGACTTCGGCAGTGACTTCGGCAGTGACTTCCGGCAGTGACGAACCCCTGTTGACGGCAGAGAGAAGATGAAGACAGGAAAGCACGGCAAGGGTTGGGTTGGGTTTCGACAGGGAAGCACGGGAATGGGCTCCAATGGAGGTAGAGAGAGAGAGAGAGAGAGAGTGTTCAAAATTTGAAAACAAAAAGAGAGGAGAGAGGCGTATCTGTGAGAGAGAGAGGGTGTGTGTTGAAAGAGATGAGAGTGAGATGTTTTTGACCCTCAGATTAAATCAATCTAATGGTGGCAATTTGGACAAAGGGACAAATGTCCCATCTGGTTTGAAAAAACAGAGCTCCCTTATTATATAGATAGTTATTTCCCTATTACGAGGTTCCCAGATTAAGAGTATTTTGGTATGTGTTAAAATAAAACATTGTTTTATTTAGATCACAATCATTTTATTTAAGTCATATCGTTTTTTATTTGAGTCACATTACTTCTCTGTTACATTACTTCAACTACAACCTACATTTCACATTTTTTTTGTAAAAAATAAAAAATTATAGTAATTTTTCCAAATAGCTTTTATATTGGAGTAATTTTTGTATGCGGATAGAATATATGCGGTGTGGTATATTTTATTATTGTAATTGACTTTGACAGTAAGGTTTATTATGACTTGTTTTGGCAACTCGATTAAAAGTAATTTTTTTAACTTTTTAATTTTTTTAAAATTACATCATCTCTCTATTTTTTATACATTTTTTAAAAAAAATCACAAAAAATTTAAAAAATAATTTTTAACATATTTTTAAAAATAAATTTATATTTATGTTGAATATTTAAAAAATAATAAGTGACAAATATATTTATTATTGGTGAAAGGTCACGTGCACCGATACATTAAAAATTTATCCTCATCAAGTATCATTTGCCTCTCTGATCTCTCTCTCTCTCTCTCTCTCTCTCTCTCTCATGCATTTCTAATCTTCTCCTTTTCAAGCCCTAATTTCATGTTCACAAAATTCCCCAAATTTGAAAGCCTAGCCCAAATCCTCACTGCACACCGCTGCAATGCCACCAGCTATTCCACAGAGAATAGACCGAGTAAGCATGAATTCCAATTATTTGTTCGACCCTTTTTTATCTGTAAAGCATCGATTTTCCTTGTTTGTCTCCTTTCTCTTGATTTTTCATTGAACATTTTCATTAGTATAATGCTAATATTGTAATGCTTATATGCCTTTGCTTGTTACTTTGTTTCTTAGTTTGTTTTAGATCGCTCATCTATGTCTCTCACTCTTTCTGTTCGTTTCCCTGAGTTGGACATCTAACCAGAAAAACTATTATTCATTTTTTGTTTGTTTGAACCAAAATCACAAATCCACATAATAGAGATGTAGATGTTATTTCATGATCAGTCTTTGTGAAACAACTGCATTAACATATCTTTATTTTTTGAAAATTTAAAACAATTAAGTGATATTTTAAAATTCATATTGGCATCACATTTGCAGACTTTGATTTTGGATTGAATTTGAATAATGTGTTATATAACCTTATAAATTGAAATAAAGATCTTCATTTCAACCATATAATAGAGAAGATGTAAATAAATAAATAAACATTATCACTACTTCACACTTGAACTTTCAAATCACATTTATGATGTGTTAAACCACACTATGAATATTTTAAGATTCTTATACACACAATAAGCATTCAACTTGAGACACTACAACAGGGCATGGGACCTATAGGTATATTCACTGTTTTAGCTTGATAGTTGATTCACCACGAACAAAAACCCATCTATTTACCAGAATATTGGGACACTGAAACTTTAATGTGTTGACAGTATAATACATTGTTGTGATTTATAAATATGCAAGCATGAATAAATATGTCAAAAGCTCCTGTTGTGAACAAATATGTAATTTCTTTATGAACAAATATTGTGAGGTTGCACAAGAAATTGAAGTTTGTCTTGGATATGATTTGGGAACTAAGAATATAGATCATGTGACCTGAATATATGTGGCCATGGCTGTTAAGGGTTGGGCTGTCTGAAAATTCATGCATCTTCCAAAATTGTCTGTTATTCTTTTGTATATACATATTTGCATATATTACATTCACACTTTGATTTTTTTTTTTTTTTTTTTGTGGGCTACTTATGAGAAGAATGCTTTTACTTTACAAAAACATATAAAACAACTACGCATTAAGAGAAGTTTCGTTCTCAAAGCAACTAGTAGTGTGCTATGTCACCCGGTGGGAATAGGTGGTGAGAAAAGTGGTGTTATGTAGCATGACTCGCATTTTGTTGAAATTATAGAGACCTCTCATTAGAGGTGGTAAATGGGTGGGTTTGGGTGCGTTAAAATGAGTTATGTATTAAAACAACTCAATCCAAACTCACCCTTTTAACAAATAGGTTTAAGTCAATTGGATTGAATTGGGTACATGTCGGATAAATCAACTCTACCAATCTATTTACTTTACGAGGTGGAGGTGGAGGTGGAGGTGGAGGATTCTTTGTTTTGTTGCTTGTTTATTATTCAAATGTAACTGATACCCATGTTTAACACATCTAAATTCAAATTTAAATGTGTTTACTATATACAATTCATTTATAGTATAGTTATAGATTTAAATTTAAACAAGTTTAAAATGGATTACAAATAGTTGAAATTAGATATGTTCACGATTTTTCAAATTAAGTTTGCTATCTACACAAGCTTTTCCACATGAATGAGACTACTGAATTTGTTAATGTCAAAGACAGAGTATTTTCAAGATTTGTGGTTTTGGTGGGTAAGATTATGCTTGTTTATTTGGTAAATAATGCACTGGAGATTGAGTGGATTTTACGATGGTGGTGATGGAGATCTGATAAAGGATGGGAGTTTCTATTTCCACTAGGGCTAAGCAAAAAAATCGAAAAAATCACAAACCGGTCCGATCTAGACCAAACCGCACTATTTAGTTTTTTTTTTTTTTTTTTTTTTTTTTTTTCAATGCATGGTTCGGTTCTAGTTCTTAAAATAGGTGAACCATATTTTACGGTTTTGTCTGTGGTCTTATAGTTATGGTTCTGATGTGGAACCAAATAAGAGTTTAGATATATGCATACTAGGGTGCGAGCCCACCCAATGGGTGTGCTTAAAATATAAATTTTAATTTTGAATTGAAAACATGTCTTCTATGCTGTTTAAGTGGTGAAAGTGTTCTTTGTTAAGTTAAGTGAATGGTCATAGGTTGAAGTCTTCTGCCCCTCTTGTCCTCTTGTAACTACTATTTTTTTCCTTTTGGATGGAGAATTGACAAAAGGAGAGAAGGAAGTTCATGGATGCCAAGTGAGTTGTTCACTTTTAATAATAGTGTAGATATAGATAGTATAGATAGATAGATATACAGTGTGTTATTTATGGTAGATGATCAAGTATCTTATTAGTATTTTATATATATTCATAAGTTGTTAACTAGTTGTGTTATTGTATAATAGTAAAACTAATTCTAAACAATTATTTAAACAATTTTGTTTGTAAAATGATAATATATTGCTTTTTCTATGCCGATCAAAAAAAAAAATATTGCTTGATCTTTGAGCAAGTTATGATTATGTTGTGGATGATAACAAAGTTCATGAAATTGTGGTTCCAAACCGCATTGAACCGCACTGCATTTTCATGATTCAGTTTGATTTGGTTCCAAGATTGTCATGGGTGAGTTTGGTCTAAATTTTATGGAACCGTAGGCAATGGTTTGGTTTTGGTTTACTTCAAAACCGAACTAAACCAAACCATGTTCACCCCTAATTTCCACACACCAAAAATTATCACCACAACACATATTTTCTCTCAATATACACACTAAATGATTCTGAAATTTAATATTTTGTTCAATACATAACCCACCATGCCAAAAATACTCCCATCCTCTTCAGCCTTCAGACATTAGACCTAACCCCTTAACCCCCTAACCATTGTCGGCTAGCCTTCTGTTGCCATGACTAGCCCTGTTCCTTGACCACCCCACCCCCTCCCAAAACACCCTCTCTTGTTGTGGCAGTCAGGGGGGTTTGCAAAAGTGGGGGTTCACATTAGAGAGGGATTCGTTATTGTGGGGGTTCACAACAATGGGATTTTGTGGTGGAAGGGGTTTCAGAATGGTGGGAGGGAGGTTTGTGGCAATAGGGGGTTTTCGGTGGTGGGGTTTGGCGGCAACGGTGGCTGGTGGTGTGTGAAGTTGTGTATTGGAAATTGTATTTTAAAATTTTGTGGTTGTTTGATTAAGAGGTAAAATCGTAATAAAAAGATATACTAATTTTGTTAACTCAACATTTAGTTTTGTGGAAATAGAAGCTTCCGGTAAGAACAATTATATAACTGAACTCTCAAACATGGGCGTTCAATGGTGGTGGAGATGATTTAATGCTTAAACCAAGAGTGGGTGATTTTTTTGAAGGGAAATGTTGTTTATCACTGAATTTATTTCATCTTTTGATTTAACTTCTTATTTATGTATTTGTGCAATAAAAATCATGTGTAAGAAGTGAAATGTTTGATCACCAGAATATTCACACCAACTTTTCTCTTTCTATGTGATTTTTTATACATCATAGCAAGTCTTATTGTTATTTTATTTATATTAGCTTTATATGTAATAAAAAATAAAGAAGTAAATTAAATTCGAAAATAAATAGCATTTTATTTATTTCTTTATATATTTAAATTCTCACATTCATCGCAGTCCATGAGATAATTAAAGCGAAATTGATGTTGTGGGCCTGCACTGATCAAATTCGATTTGTCTAGAACAAAGTGTGGGCTACAAAGACCGTGGCGGAGTTGTGGGCCTGTTTGGAAATGGGTTCCCGTCCGCTTTTCAATCAAGTTCTCCTTGGAAAAGTTTTGCAGGAAGTTTTAGATTGAGTTTGGATGATGAACTTGAGTAGGGATTTACGAAAGGCAAGGAAAAGGGAAGAAAAAAAGTAACAAAAAAAGAAAAAGGTTAATTTTTTGTTGTTGTTGTCATTTTTCACTTTCATTTACCTTTTCCCACCACAAATCTTTATTCAAATTTATGATCTAAACACAGTCACATAGTTTGCTCAGAGATGGGAATCCTTTGGCTAGTCATCCTAGTGACAACTTGATTATTTGGCACAGGATTGGTCTGGCATCAGGTTTATATATATATATATATATAAATTAATTGTCAAACTCCACCTAAAATTGCCTTGGCATGGGATTGGTCTTGCATGATAGGCCATGTATGCCATGAGCGGAATGAGTGCACAAAATATGCGATGTTTCGTCTTGTCCATGTTGAACTCCCTTTTAGTGTACGTGAGCACTTCCTATCCTTTCAGCCATTGCCACTTCATGTCATTTGGACTCCATTTTTTTGCTAGAGCCAATGTTTGTAAAAAAAAAGTGTCTTCAAAGAAAGCTTACTCTTAACTGACTCCGTTTTATGTTGTTAGAATTTGAGGAGAAAGCCAACATAGGTTATGTCCCCCATTATTTTGGTTAAAATTTTCATATGCCTTTCAGTTGGCAATGGCATCTAAATTAAATCAACTAAAAAAATAAAGACATGGGACAATCAAGACACCGTTAGGATACATGGGGAGCTACTGGGAAGAAAGTTCAACTTGTAAACGTGCTGAAGGAAGGAGCAGTTGGAAGCAGTTGTACTGATGATTACTAAAGGAATTTGAATTCAAAATAAGGAGGGAAGCATCCAGCAAAGAGGAAGACATGGAGATCAACCATGGGGACGTGTGAAGCAGTTTCAACTGTTTCGACGATTACCAAAAGATCAGAGAAATTGTTGTCTATAAATAGCAGTTCAAATGAATAGAAGACCCCCCCTAAATCAAACCGTGTCAGACTGGAAGTAGGAGTCGTCAAAGACTTGTCTTGAGTTCATTTTCATAGGAGTAAAGATAACAGTAATAATATAGGAGTAGTCGTCAAAGGCTTTTGAACATAACTTTACCGTGCTTAGAAAGAATAGTAGTAGTAAGGTACAATTGTATTTTGTAATTGGGTTGTTCTTAGCCTTATCACAACATAAGTCTGTGTAATTACTCAGAAAGAATAGTAGTAGTAAGGTACAATTCTATGTTGTAATTGGGTTGTTCTTAGCCTTGTTACAACATAAGTCTGTGATTACGCTAAACTAATCAGATTTATTGTATTTTCTTAAACTTCATTAGTGGTCACTATAACTTGCCCTAGTTATTTTTGAAATATTTTTATACCCTACAATCTACACAGTGCACATGCCCATAAGCGATAAAAGTCCTCATAAATCATTAACCCAAAATTCCTAAGTGGCTAATCCTATTCTCCAGGTTCACCTTTATTCGTCTCTCATCCACAACCTCTCTCTCATGGCGGCATCAAAGATCACAACAGTCGTTGAAGTCTGGAGATCACAGTATGTATACCTTTCTATACCATCTGTTTTTATTTATTTTTTTAAATTTTTAATTTTTTTAAGTATAATATATTTTTTATATTTAACAAGAAGATATTTTCTTTAGAATCTAGAATCTCTGTCATAGTTCTTCTGAATTATAATGTTTTTGCCTTTCATTTTTGCTTCTAGATTGAAATCTATCTAAAATATAAAGAGAGAACACCAATTGAAATTGATCTGAGGTTTGCTATTCCCAGAGTGATATTTTAACGTTGGACAAAATACACCTACATTTTACCATTAGTGTCATTTTGGTTCTTACATTTTTAATTGGCTCAATTCTAATCTTTAATTTTAGATTTTGTGTCAATTTGGTTCGATTGATGATTCTGTTAGAATTTTTTACGAAAAATTATCACTGAGTTTGTTGAGGTTAACTTACGGAGTTGATCAAGTTTATAATGTTGTTCCTAAAAAGTATGACGCATGCAATTCATTTTCACATTTTTCAGCAAAAAAAAATGCTAATTATTGAACCAATTGAACCAAATTGAAACAAAGGAAAAAATTCATGGTCAAAATAAAGTTAATTGAAATTATAGAGACTAAAATAACATAAAGACCAAAATATAGGGACTAATAATGTAAATTGCCTTTTAACGTTTTATTCGTGATGGCTCTCGAAGGTGTTTTTACTTAAGGTGAGAGAAATTCTTCTGGTGTTGTGTCATGCAACTTGATGGATTTTGATTTATGAGGTATACTTTTGCTGTTTGTGTATTTAATTTTTTATATTTGATTTGGCTTTTAATTTTGGTTTCATTCACTTTACAAAATCTAAGCAAGACGACTTGGGCTTGAACCAGGTCATTTAAGACAAAATCTGCTAAATGGCGCAAAAAATTGTGTAAATGATTAGACATTCACTATAAAAAAATTAAGATTTTAAAAACTAAAATTTAAGCATAAAATTATTTTTTAGAGATTAAATATTTTTGTTACGAAAAGTGTCATCATTATATTTTTAGCAACACATTAGTGATGAATTATTATCTTTTTGGGCCAAATTTTTGTTTCGAAAAATAAATCATTTTGAGATCAAATTATTTTATCCTTAAAAGTATTTATTAATGACATTTTTAAAATTTTGTCTCTAAAAGTCTTGACTTTTCTAGATGATCTTTTAGTGACTATCTTTACAATGATTGAAATTGATCCTTAAATGCCTTTTGCAACAAAATTTTCACTTTTAGAGAACTAAAAATTTGATTTCTAAAATCCTTATATATTGTGGTGATTACTTGTACACTTCAAATAATTTTTTTTGTTTTTTTGTGTGTAGAACATGAAAAACAGTTGTATTAATAAACCAAATAACATAAAACAAAAGATAAACAATAAGACCCTAAAGGGTCAAACAAACAATCAAACAACAAATCGTTAAAAAATTAGTTATGATTCAGGGAAAATTATCGATCTTTTCAAATGTGTGCTTTGGAAAGTTAGATCTGTATCAAACTAAGTAAGATCTGCATCAACCCTAGCTGTTGTCGTTGCCATTGTCCCATTGCCGTTGCCCAACTCCGCCACTACCGCTACTGTATTTCGAACACTGCAAGAAGCAACAGTTGAAGAGAAAGAACACCTACAATGATATGGGAGAGGGCTTAAAAAAAAAGGAACCATTGTGGGTTACCCCTATTCCAGATATAAAAAGTTTAGATCTACACTCTAAAAATATAGATCTATACTTTAGGAGTGTAGATCTACACTTTAAAAATATTAATGGAGGTTACTGGAGTATCGCTGAAACATTGTCGGAAATCTCCTAGAGATTGAAACATCGCCGGAAATCTCCTAGAGATTGAAGCTCTCACTGCTTGCTTGCTTTCTCTCTCTCTCTCTCTCTCTCTCTCTCGCTAAATTCCAAGTCATTTTTGTTATTAGAATGATGCTGGCCTACCCAAAAATAACAATCACAATTAAAATCAAACACAACATATTAATCGTATAAAGAAATTTGATTTTTTATTTTATTTTATCATGGGATTTGATTAACCGAATACGTCCCAGCCATACTTGAAATATATTCAAAGCCACACTGGAAACATATTAAGGTCCTTAAAACACACAAGAAGAATTAAACTCGAGATTGCCAATCCAAAACAAAAAAAAACAAAAAAAAAAACATTAAACGTAAGACAAAATAATAAGACAATACTATTGGGCCATGTGTTCTTGCAGCCGTCCCTAGTTCATCCAGGATGGATTTCTCCAGTAACAAATTTTATCATATGCATGGCGCTGTTCTTCAGCGGTCACGAAATCCTTTATTTTCTTGAGTTGTTTTTCCAGCTCCAAATTTTCTACTTTCTTCAGCCACGTCCAAGCCTCTATTCCTTGATTTGTTCTTTCCGGTGATGCAAGCCACTCTTGTATAACCTTATCGAACACTCCTCGTTTATCTGATTTTAGTTCATACTCAACAATGGCAACCATCATATAGAACAACCGCTGTTCACCATCTGTTTTCTTTGTTGCATGCTTCTTCAAGTCTTTCCACTTTTGCTGCATTCACCAAATGGTCAGAACACCACATCATTTGAGCAATTGTCAGCTCTTGAATGTAAATACATTGAATAAATATTTCTTTATTTCACTATATATATTGTGCTATCACACTACCTATATTTATTTTATATGAAAAATATGGGTCTCTATACATGCTTAGTAGGAATAATCTTAATCAAATTCAGTAAGCATGATAAAATCATTATTATGTGAATGTTTAGCTTGGTTGAGTGCTAGTTTCAAGGCTGTTTTGGCAATTACTTTTTCATATATATATATATATATTATTTTGCTTTTTTTTTTTTTTGGGATAAAATTATTGTTAAAAATGTTGATGTATTTGAAAAATGTCAAAAGAAGCTACTTTTTGTTGTGAAAGAGTAGGTGGGTTTTGATTTTTTTAATCTTTACGTTGTGTTTGGTTGGAGGATTTGAGGAGGGATTTGGACAGGAAAAGGGAAAAGTTAGGTGAAATGTGAATAAAATATACCTACATTTCACCTAGTTTCACACACTTTTTCCCTTTCCCTTTCCAAATCCCTCCCCAAATTTCTCAACCAAACACAAACACAGTATTAGTGAATTTTTTGAAATTTGAAAAAAAAAATATTTTTATATTTTTCTAGGCTAGATCTATTTTTATATTTTTCTAGGCTAGATCTAGTGAGGGTGGATTTATGGAGGGGGGAAGGTGGCAGATCTAGTGGCGGTGGCGCCAAAAAGGGTTGAAAGGACAAACTTCTAATATTATTAAGTAAAAAGATAAAGAAAATGAGAAAAAATTGTGGAAGGAGGAGTGAGGAGGCCGGTGGCCGGAACCCCCCTCCACCCTGCTGGCACACCCAGCTGAAGGCTTAGAGAGGGAGGTTTAGAGTGAGATGCTATGAGTTTAAAGAGAGAGGACTTTTTTAGTTGAAACAAAATAAATCTCCTAGTTTCATTTGTTTCGTCATCTAAGAAAATCTGTGCTTCCCTCCACATTATAGATCACTATGCCAAGTGATTACTATTTCCCCCTCTCTCTCTCTCTCTCTCTCTCTCTCTATATATATATATATATAATATGTATTGGAGAATTGGTTCTTGATTTTCTGGAAGTAGTGCTAAAATGAACTCTTTACCTTCAATTTTTCTTCTGTTCGCTCCCCCTTGAAATACTTCTTTACGATTTCCTGCCACCTGCATAATTTGAGATATGAATGAAAAAAAAAGTTTTTTTTTTTAACGACAGAACGAAAAAAAAAAAAAAAAAGTTTGAAACCCCCAAATTTTTTTATTTTATTTTTTTTAATTTGACCCACAATGATGTGATAGCTGTCAATTTTTAATGTCACACTTGTATAGGTCCAATTTTCCTATCATATGATTGTGTGTGAAATTGAGTGTCTATAATTAGAACAAATATTAGGTGGTTTAGGGGCAACACGTGTTTCTGCCCCCCCCCCCCCCCCACCAATCACCAAGTATCGAGTCTCATCTTGTTCCACTATGCCCCAAGAGAGTAGTGGGCTCCACCCTTCCACCAAACACTACACTTTTGGGGCACCACTTGGGGTATTGACTTGGGCATACCCCAAGTTCACTCAAGAACTTCTAAAATTGTGAGTCTTTACCATTTCTGGAACACATGAAAGGGTTGCTCTATATGATGTAAAGTGGACAATTCGACGTAATAGACTAAAACTAATTAGTTCAAAAAAAGACAAACTAATTACACAAACATGGGGTTGCAACTCTCCATGTGCAAGAAACCCACACTAAGAGTTGCACCCTCTACTTTGTAATTAGTTTTGGTCTATTAGACTGAATTGTAATTCTCCCTTATAAAGTCTACAAGTTTTTGTTTTCACAAGGATGTCATGGTTAAATGTTGGTGTCCTAAATAGTTTCTTGTAATTTCTGATTGTGCTGTAACTAACTTACCTCTTCTTTTGACCTGGCTTTGGCGTAGTACTTAAAACTCCTACAATCACTTTTAGTACTTCTTCGACAGACCATGGAGTTTTTTCTGTAAATTTTGAGTAAAAAGAATTGAAGATATGTGTATATATAAAGCCTCCAACAAATTAGGAAGGAAACTGGGCAATTGAAATGACAACAAATGAATTAAACTACAAAAAAGACAGTTTGAGTTCATTGTAGATGATATAATCAAACGGTTGAGAGATACATAATGAATGCAGGATTTAGGAAGGAAACTTTTTAAACAAATAGGGAAAACAATTGAACATATAAGAAAAAAAATTCAACAAATAGATGAAAATTTGAAAAGATAGTCAATTATTTTTTTGAACAGATAGAAAATAATTTAAACAAATAGATATAAATTTGAATATATAGTCAAAAAAGTCTTAAAGATAAAAAAAAAAAAGTCCACAGATAAATTAAGGAGTAAATTGGAAACTAAAGGACTTTTCACCAAATTATTTCACAAATGGTAGACCTCTCAGCAACAGAAAATATTCACTGGACTTAATACTTTATACCTTTACTTAACTTGGACTTTTTAATAATTTTCTCTTTTAATAATATTAAAGAGTGAGACAATTATACTTTTATAGAAAAAAATAAAAAAAGCATGACAATAATGAGAGACAATTATTTGTACAAATTCGTTTCAAACAAATAAGTACCAATAATTAAATTCAACAAAAAAAAAAAATAATAAAATAAAAATAGAAAGCTCACCAGTGTGACCAGATCTCCTGCAACGCGACTCTATCCTACGTTCATCTGCAGTAATTGCTATATTATCATATGGTAATCCTGTGTTATCATCAGAAAGTATAGCTTGCCACCATGGTTCTATATCAGATGGTAATCCTGGATTGGCCATAATGACTGGTAGTAAAAAGCTGAAAAAAAAAAAAAAAAGAAAAAAAAAAGAAAAAAAAGTAGAAAAGAACACAAGAAGAAGAAGAAGAAGAAGAAGAAGTGAGCTTGTCTCAAAATAATAAGCTTAATTCATTAAAGAGAAGTAAGTATTATGAATGAAGCTGAAATATTAAGGTATGTGCTAATTAAGGAAGCCTAAAAGAGAAGCAGCACTAGTAGTAGTTGTGCATTACCCCAAAACACACAGATACTCAAAGAAGCTTCAAGGCTGCATGAGAGCATATGAAGAAAGATGGTGTATGTATATATATTAAGTTTGCTGAAGAAGACGGAGGTGATTTGAGATTGTGTGATGATCTAATTTTTTAAGGTCTTGTGTGATCTCCAT
This sequence comes from Camellia japonica, assembly GCA_030407325.1. Taxonomy (NCBI): domain Eukaryota; kingdom Viridiplantae; phylum Streptophyta; class Magnoliopsida; order Ericales; family Theaceae; genus Camellia; species Camellia japonica. The sequence continues at coordinate 45,665,110 of JAPPVO010000016.1, read as the reverse complement.
TGTGTGATCTAATTTTTCAAGGTCTTGTGTGATCCCCCATTGTGTGATCTCCATTGTGTGATCTAATTTTTCAAGGTCTTGTGTGATCCCCCATTGTGTGATTTCCATTGTGTGAGAATATTTACTTTTGGTCTTGAAATTTGGAAGAGCACCCATCAAATGAATTACGTATTGTACCCTTTGTAAAATTTGTGGGATGAATTAAAACTGGTCAATCTCTTCTCTTATTTCACTTTTCACGTCACATTGTGTTGAAATTTTAAATAAATGGATAAATTATAAATATATTCTCTAAAATTTGTTTAAAATATGAATTGTTTTTTATGATTTTAAAAATTATAAATATCATTCTCTTATTAGAATTTTTGATTTAACAGAAAACATAAATTTTTATTTACTATCCTATACAATAATAAAATTATTTGAATTGTTAATTGAATTTTTTTTTGATATTTTTAAAAATAATTAATTGACTTGATGATATATTAATAATAAAAAAAAAGTTATTTATTATGTGTTTAGAAACTTGAAGGAGTGGAATGTAATTTTTAAAACTATAAGATACAATATGTAAATTAAATAAATTTTAAAGATATATTTGTAGCTTACCCTAAATAAAATATTTTGTAAAATACATCTATATTAAGTATTGGTTTTTATTCACTAGCCGGTCGAATTTAATCTTGTCTAACACACTTTCATCAATATGTCATTTATACGAGAGTTATGGTTGATTTAATTGAGACATTTTACTCAATGTTACAAATTGTTTGAGAATACCCCAAAACACACAGATACTCAAAGAAGCTTGAAGGCAGCATGAGACCATATGAAAAAAGATGGTGTTTACTCAATGTTGCAAATTGTTTGAGAATACCCCAAAACACAGAGAGACACTCAAAGAAGCTTGAAGGCAGCATGAGACCATATGAACAATGATGGTGTTTATGCCCGTATGTATAAGTTTACTGAAGAAGACGGAGGTGATTTGAGATTGTGTGATGATCTTAACTTTTCGAGGTCTTGTGTGATCCTCCATGGTGTGATCCCCCATTGTGTGATCTCCATTGTGGACCATATGAAAAAAGATGGTGTTTATGCCTGTATATTTAAGTTTACTGAAGAAGACGGAGGTGATTTGAGATTGTGTGATGATCTTAACTTTTCAAGGTCTTGTGTGATCCCCCATTGTGTGATCTCCATTGTGGACCATATGAAAAAAGATGGTGTTTATGCTTGTATATATAAGTTGACTGAAGAAGACGACGAAGGTGATTTGAGATTGTGTGATGATCTTTTCAAGGTCTTGTGTGATCCTCCATTGTGTGAGGATCATTACTTTTCTCGGTCTTGAAATTTGTAAGATCCCCATCAAATGAATTATGTAATGTACCCTTTGTAAAATTTGTGGGATGAATTAAAACTGGTCAATCTCTTCCTCTTATTTCACTTTTCAGATCCCACATTGTGTTGAAATTTTAAATAAACGGATAAATTACAATTACACTATCTAAAATTTGTTTAAAATGTAAATTGTTTTTTATTTAATAGAATTGACAGAAAGAATAAATTATTATTTACTCTCCTATACAACAATAAAATTATTTGAATTGTTAATTTAAATATATTTTTGATATTTTTAAAAACTATTAATTGATTTGATGATATATTAACAAAAAATAGTTATTTGTTATGTGATTAAAAACTTAAAAGATTAGCATGTAATTTTCAAAATTATAAGGAGCAATATGTAAATTAAATAAATTTTAGAGATATATTTGTAGCTTACCCTAAATAAAATATATTTTAAAATACATTTATATTAAGTATTGGTTTTTATTCACTAGCAGGCCGAATTTAATCTTGTCTAGCACACAATTTCATCAATATCATTTATACGAGAGTTATGGTTGATTTAATTGAGACATTTTACTCAATGTTACAAATTGTTTGAGAATAGCTATTAAGCTTATTGGGAACACACTTATATATTAGTACTTGTATTCTAGATGGAGATATCTGTAATCATATCAACATTGAGTTTTCTTATTGCATTCGCCTTCATTTTTTGTAATTTAAAAAAAGCAATTATTTTGATAAATAATTTGAAATGTTGGTTACTTTTCCAAATAATTTAATATTTTAAAATATTCACAACAGAAAAATAAAATAAAATAAAACTCTGCAATTATGCGTATATTCTATTTGACTTACTAATAATGTTATATTCTCCTAATTTATTATTTTTAAATAATTTCTAATTATGTAACATTGATATTAGACCCCACGTGATGGAATGATTGACAAATTAAGATTTGACACTTGCTAAACATATTATTAAAAATAATTTTAGAGATGATAAATTAAATGTCTCAAGCATTGTTCTTAACTTATGGAGACATAATTTACTTTTGTAATTCATAAAAAGTGTGGGGTGAGCATAAATTGGTAGGTCGTGCGGTTGGAAAAAATGTTGCAACCTTGATTATTGTTGTAGTGCATCACATGCGTAGAGTGACCCGAGTTCAAAGGGGAGGGGCGGAGGCAGGGTCCTGACCCTCCAACTTTCTCAAAATTGTCAAGTTTATATGCATGTTATTCCAAAAATAAAAATAAAAATTGTATATTACATAATGGCTCCCAAATTCAATTTCACTTTCAAAAAAATTTGTAAATTCCACAATATAGTAGAGTTGCTTTTCAAAATTTAATGACTCGTATAATATTCTCATAAATGTTTATAATAATGTTATGATAATTATATTTTCGTATCATATTTTGTTTATCATATCATGCGTCAATATTACATTAGTATCAAGTATGAGTGGTTAAGATAATAAACAAATTGTAATAAAAAAAAATGCTCATCCTAATATTATTGAAAATGTTAATCTGGCTCATGTTAAAAACTGGCTCATGTTAAAACCTTATAATAAACAAATAATATAATTTATTTAATTGGTATGAAATCATATTAAATAAAAAAAAAGTTGCTAACAATTAAATTTTTAGAGAAAGAATATAATATACTTGTGAGTTCTTATAATTTATTTATCGGAGTTATTTGTGAAATTTTATGGGCCTAAAGATATTGACTTGCTGTCTGTTTATCAATAAATCTTTAACTTTTTACCTCTTTTACGATAAAACTTGTACAAATAATATTTAATTGAGATTATTCACTTATAATTATATAATTTTATTAGTCTAATTAATCTCTATTAAATAATATTTAATAAAGATTTAATCAAATAAAACTCGAGTCGATCCATCAACAACTCGGCAGATCGATTCCATGAATCCTGGCTCCGCTCCTTTTCAAAGGTGATATATATATATATATATATGCTAATATTTTTTTTCCTTTTAAAAAAGAAAAAAAAAAAAATTGGCTTCCCACTTGTGAACAGAAGTCTTTTGGAAAGTGAATTTTGTAGCGCCTTTTTGATTTTTTTTAATTAAGATATAAGGTGAATAAATGGGAATATGTTTTTTAGGGTCCCTGTTATTAAGATTTTATAATGTAAAGGACATCTAATATTGTCATAATATCTAAAGTCTCTCAACATCGATTCAGAGAAAATTCGATTCAGAGAATTTCTCTGGACTTCCTAGAAATCCTCTCTAAAGAAATTCTTTCCCACTCTTCAAAGAAATTCTCTCCAGATAAATTCTGGACTTCCCAAAGAATTTCTCTTCAGAGAAATTCAGAGAATTTCTTCCTAGACAATTTCTTTCCAAAGAAAGAACCTCAAACTAGTTACTGATTTTTCAAAAAATAAAAAAAAAAAAAAAAAACAAGTTCTAAAAAATGAACCAAACATCGTAAGATAGTAATACTAGTAAAATATTTTCATAATGGCTAAGGTCCCTTAATATTTTTTCAGAGAAATTTCGATCTAGAAAAATTACGTGCAGAGAATTTCTTTTGGTTCAACCAGAGAAAATTGAAATTTCTGAGTTCAAACCAGAAAAATTCAGAAAAAATTGAAATTTCTCTGGCTTTATTCACAAAGAATTAAATTTCTATGTAAATCTCTTTCTCTCTTTAAATCTCTTTCTCTCTTTTTCTCTCTACTATTGTAATGTAATGCAACTCCTCTAAGCCTCATTCTCACACCTCACTTCTATTTCATCGTCGCCATATCTATATATACAAATCTTTCAACAGATAGATTAAAATATTAAAATAATTTAGACAGATAAGAAAAAATTAAGACATATCTCAACATATAGATTTTTTAATAGATTGGTTATATATAAAAAGAATTAACAGATAAGTGTTAATTTGAACAAATTAGACATTTCAATAGATAGATTGTTTTCAACAGATTGGTTAATAATTTTGACAGATAGGTTTAAAAAAATTAAACAAATAAAAAAAGATTTGAACGATAGATTAAAAAAAGGACAAAACTGAAAACAAAATATCTTTCAAAATAACAAAATGTACGTTTTACCACAATATTTTACAAAACATGTACCTTTGAATTTATCACCAATTTTCTCTAAAAAAATACCTGAGAAAGGAGTCGATGCCTTCATCTAGGGAATCACATTCACCATCAATTGGTATTTCAAATGATGACTCTTCTGTAACAGCTAGTATTTCAAACCACGACCAGCTGTCAATAAGCCCGCCCCGCCTAAAAAAATGGATCCATAACTAGTAATAAGCATAAAAAAAAGAAAAAGAAAAAAGAACACATATAAAAAATAATAAATTTAATCGATTAATTACTTAATGCAATTTGCAATTGCATAAGTTTTTTGTTTTTGTTTTGTTGGTAAGCTTTTCTCTAACGTGTTGATTGTCCTTCATATATGCATGGTCAGTGAAGAAGACGAAGGTTCTTTGCAATTTGTTTGCTAGTCTTTAACTTTTCAAGGTTTTGTGGGGATGTCCATTGTGTGATGTTTTTGCTTTTGAAATAAGTTAATTAAAGTTGTGTGATGACACCTTTTCAATTTGTAGATGAAGAAGCCTGTGCTCTCAATTGTGTGACAAATATGCGTCTTTAATGTAAGAGGAATGATATATAAAATCTTAAATTTACTTTGACCTCGTTTGATAATACTTATAAATTAATTTATTTAACTTATTTAATTGTGTTTTGTTGTAATTTTAAATTATTTGAATTTTTAAGTTTATTTGTCCCAAAAAAAGTGATATTTTTTAAGTTGTGATTTATAGCTTTCTCAATTTATTTTGGAACTCTTAATTATGCATGGACATAAAAATCTGCAATATCTTTTATCATAATTATAACTTTGAGAGTGTTACAAATATTTAACAAAAAAACCATATATGTGACAGCTTACTTTGCGGGGAGGTGTTGAATTTTACTGACAACTTAAGAAAATATCGTGATATTTTCACATAATATTAAAAGTTATACCAAATAAATATATAATTTATTTTAAGTTTTTAAAATTAATATCAAGTGCTTGTTTGGTATAGTCTATAAAAGTCAAAAAATTATTAAAAAGTTATCACTGTTAATCAAAAAAGTACAAAAAAAAAAAATGTACAAGCCAAAATTGTTCCCTCCAGTACAAGCGCACGTGTGGGCCCATGGGGTATTTTTCATATATCTTATGAAAAAATTAGATATATATATATATTCATTAAACTGGAGGGTACTGTTAGATCCGTCATGGGTCCCGTTTCGATAATCTGAACCTTTCAATATGTAGAACTCGTCGAGTACTATATGCCTGTAAAAAAATATCGGATATCGATAGCTATGAGATCAAATCAGATTTTTGTTAGCCGTTTATTTTGCACCGTCCATTTTTTTCCATACAAAACTTATTTGATTACATAGCTATCGATATTCGATCGACGTGATTTTTTACAAGCATATAATACTCGACGATTTCTACACATTGAACGGTTTGGATTATCGAAACGGGACCCGTGATAGGCCCCCATGGACCCAACAGTGCCATCCAGTCCGATGAAGGACTACAGGGATGCCTCATCCTAGATATATATCTTCTGAAGGCACCATCTCATTTCAAAGCAATCTGTACTGCACTATTCAACCATTACTGTCAGTAGCTTAGGGCATAGGGATAATACGGTAATTTTGCTATTTTATACAATATTTTAATATACATTTTTTTTTTTTATAGAAAGTCAAAAAGTTACCCCAAATAATCATCTTTTTTTTTCCTTTACTTTTTTATCCAAAAAATTAGAAAGCACACTTATGTAGTTCATCCCAAACAATTTCAAATAGGCCAATATGACAATTGAGTTAAGTCTAACACAATTGAGTTTATAACAAATGAAAAATAAACAAGTATTCTGTCTATGACAAATGAAAAATAAACACGTTATCTCTCGTGTCATTGGGAACAATGTAGAAGCGATTTGTTAAAGAAAGACACATTCAAGGCATTGAAGACCTTTTATTATAATTCCTAAATTGCCCATCTCTTCATCTTGCTTAAGTTTTCGTATCTGGTTAATTAGAAATCATTGGTTGTCTTAAGATATTTTCATGTCCTATTTTAATTTAAGATTTTGTTAACAAGTGCTCTTAGGCTCTATTTGTTTAGAAAGAAATTGATGATAAAAAATAAAAATGGTAGAAAGTGAAATGAAAGAAAGGAAAAAAGAAAAGAAAATTTATTTTTTTACATGCATTTGAATTGATGAAAAATTTTGTAAGAAAATGATGGGAAAAAAATATAATTACTGTATAATAGGGAATTGTGGAAAGAAACAGGGGTAAAAAGAAAAACAAAATAACCTTTGTCAAGATTTGTGAAAAAAAATAAATTTGGCCATATATTTTATTAGAAATTGTTAAGTTAACTAACAAACTAATTTGTTTGAGTTGTTCATAAAACTTTAATTTTCATTACTTTCTAAGACTCTTTGCATAAACAAACACATAATTTTTTTTTTCTTTTTTTTCTTTTTCTTTCACTTTTATGTATTATCTATATAATCAAACCGAGCCTTATGTACTTATTAAGGATACATATAGTTAACCACCTCCATTATTATGGGGAAATGAAAAGACAATAAATATGTTTTTGTTAGAGACTAATACCATTTTCTCTAATTCTTTCTATTTTAAAATTATATACTTTTTGTAATAGAGGTTTTTTTAAACATTTTTTAATCATAAAAATAATGCGTTTATTTTTAAATAATTTTTTTTAAAATGCCCTCTATTTTCAATCATATGGTGTAAAAAAATGAATCTAAAAATTAAAAAAAAAAGGACATATAATTTTTTATATTTGTTATAAAAATAAAGGGCATAATTTTTTTTTAAAAAAAAGGCATATAATCTTTTCTATTTGTTATAAAAATAAAGGACATATAAATTTTTTAAAAAAAAATACGAAAAATATATGTTCTTTATTTTCCTTACACTATACAATTTAATCATGATTGAAAATAAAGGGCATTTAAAATTTTTAAAAAATATACACGATTAAATCCTTTATTAAATCCTACTTCATTGTTTTTAATCAATAAGGTCCCATTTTGAAATGATTTTTATTTATATGATTGTTTTACTCTTATAAAAAGGCAAAAGAAATTGAAAAGCATTAATTAATTAAGTGCTAAAAAAATTATTAAGCGTTCCAAGAGCATCACTTGATAATGTTATCTATCAATTACGAAACATAATGTCCCATACCCTAATACAAAATTATAGCCCCACTCTTTCTACTAGTCACAGTTCTTTTGGGCACCACGTGATTATGCCTCAAAAGCACATGATAACTTCTCCTAACTCAATCTTCGCTTGGCATTGACTTTTTTAGTTGATTTTTTTTGTGTTGGGATTTTTTTAACCTGATTTTTTTAGACTCATTTGGTTTGGCTTTTTTGGTTTTTTTAACTTTTGTAAGAGAAAAAGTATAATGATCATGGTTTAGATGTGACATTTTATCTTATTATCTTATATAGTCAATTTTGTCTTTTTATGCTTTATTAGCCAAAAACCTAAAACCAAACGAAGCTTCATTACTTTTATTTTGTTATTTCAAAACTTAAAAACTTCGTAACTTTTATTATGCACATTTATTTTTAATAAAATTTATATTTTTGGAGTTTACACAATGAGATCTATCAAACAATACCAATATTAAATATAAAATTTGACAATTTTTCAGGTTGTAAAACTATAAAGTAAAATTGAAAAATTTCTCAGTTTTTCTAACTTTAAAATTGAGAACGTTATTAGTTTTTTCTAATTTTAAAATTGAAAATATTATTAATTTTTTTTAGTTTTAAAACTAAGAACATTATCATTTTTTTCAATTTTGCATAGCAATGTTCCATCATCATGTTCCTTTATAAATATTTTTTTTTTCAATTTTGTATAGAAAATTTTCAATTTTTTCAATTTTGCACAGAATTTGTCTCAAATTTTCCAATTTTAAAACTGATATTTTAAAGTTTAAAAAATCAAAATAAATGTCACATCATCATACTCTTTTATAGATAATCAAAAATGATGAACAATCATTGTTTGAATAATAATTTTAACTATTAAAAATTTAATGAGACTTGAAGGTTTGGGAAGTGTCTATTTTAGTTAATTTTTTGATATTTTTACGAAAAGAAGTGTAAAAAAATAAGGAGAATGGTGTGATCGAGTGTTTGGCCTTAAGCCAACACCCCAAATGGGGCCTTACCGGAGTATAAATTCACAAAATAAAACTTGTGTGTAAATCTCTCTTATTTTATTTATTTATATATTTATTTTTATGCATTTTCAACTAGTTAATTCTTGTAGAGGACTTCAGAAAACCAAATAAGCAAAAAATATAGGGGAAATTAAAAATTTTCTACTTGTCAAAAAATAATCACAAATACATAGAAAGATTTATATTTTTAATTATTAATATTTAAAAAATTTACGACTGATTTGTAATTATATTTTATAAAGGATAAACTACTAATAGGTCATAATAGTTAAACTTAATTCATATTAAGTCCTATTGAAAGTTAGTTCTAATAAAATCGTCGCTAAAAACGAATGGTAGTTACTTGTTTAGTAGCTCTTGCTACCTGCAAGCACAGGCGTAGTGTGTTTATTTTGGTCCCCAAAATAACATGATTGGGTGTGCCCGTCATGGGTCTCCATCCCAGCAACACCTTTTTCCTTCACCTGGCAAAGGTGACATTCATTCTACGCTTTAATTCTGTTCTCCAAGCCTTGGGTATCAGATGTTCTTCGTCGTCTTTGTCTATCTAGGTATTGAGAACGTCGAGGGCTCAATGCATGTTTTTCTTACGCATCCCTATGAGAGTTCCTTCTTTGTATGTCCAAATCTCCCATGGAAGGAACAAGAGGCAAATCTTTGCACCTCCTGTTGGCCTCTGGTGTTTCGTCGTCGACGGCAGAAAGCGAAGGATCTTTATTGTTCGCTATTGAAATCATGGAAAAGAGCTTGATGAAAAGGTTGTTTTGTGAACTTTCCACAGACGGTGGCAATTTTACGAGCATGAAATATTCATCGCAAGTATAATCCTGGTAACCAAGCTCGCGATCCTTCAAACGTTGTCGTTTCTCCTGAAATCACAAGAACGTGAGTTCACTGGCGGGTGTGTGTCGAAAAATCCCTCCAATGCTTAAGTTAGCACTCAAGATCAATATGGGAAAAAATTATGTAAATTTAGAACTAAAGTTGCATTACTTGGAATAAGGTTAGGTTTGAGCTTTTATATGTTTTGCATGGCAGAATCTTAGTAAGGCTCTAATTCCTCTTTATAGAGTCCTCCTAGAAATCACATTCCTAAAGGACAATACTTATCCTTTCATACCCTCCCTACTGGCGTTGAGATGAAACAACACAACTCTTTAATCGGTAGCTAGGCAAACCAACTACTCGGTTTTCCTATCCATGGTCCAAGCTATAAAAACTTCACGCACCGAGCAAAGCATAATTGTCGTGATATCCCAGCTCGGCGCACATCAACACCGCATGTTGCATTGGCACGGCTTGAGGGCTGGAGAGGACTGAGTTTGTCCAGTTAAAACATGAAATAGTTGTCCAGTTACCTCCTCTTTGCATGGCCCATAACCGAATAGTTCAAATCCATAGCTCGGCCTAGAACAAGGATGATTTAGCCCAGTCTAGATATCTCTGCACAAATTTCCCTATCAGGTGGTCTCAATCTTTATTCCCTATCAGATGGTCTCAATTTTTATCAGGTAAATTACAAATACACCCCTTGAGGTTTGCTTAAAATACAGATTGCCCCTTGTGGTTTGAAAAATTACAAATACTCCCTTATTAGAATTTTTTATTTAATAGAATTAACTAAAAAAATGAAATTCATAATTGCTCTCCTATACAATAATAAAATTACCTAAATTATTAATTGAAACACATTTTTAACATCATTAAAAACGGTTAATTGACTTGATAATTTATTAATAAAATGGACGATTTTTTATAAAATTAAAAACCTCAGGGGGTGGAATGTAATTTTCAAAACCATAGGGGGTGATTTGTATTTTGATCAAATCTCAGGAAATGTATTTGTAATTTACCTATTTTTATTCTAGTGATCATATAATCAAACTTTGCAAGTTAACTAGGGAAATTTTATGGTAGACACCCTTTTAAGGGTGTTAATTATATGCACCTTATTACAATTGCCGTAACTTTACTATAAAATTTCATAATATTTTTTTTTGGGTGAATAAAATTTCATAATATTAATCACAAAGTATGTAACCTCATCACAAATTAGTATAACAAACTGTTTAAAATTTTGTGATTCATGTAACAAAAGTTTGTAACTTAGTTACGATATTTTTTGTCATGCCAATTTGTGTCGATATTACTTATTTTATAATTAATGCTATAAAATTTAATGATAAATTTACGTCAATTTGTAATAAAGTATATATGAAACACACCCTTTAGCTATTGTATTAAATTTCAAGTTTGATTTTAGCTTTTGGTCAAATAGTATAAGAATCTCTTTACAGTAGGGTTGGATGGGATTTGGATCTTTTTCATTACTTGAATGAATTAAGATGATGATTTCAAGATCAATAGAGGAAATTTTATTTTGCCCTTTAAATTATACTTTGGTAATTAATTTAAGTCTTGTATCTTTTATAATTTTAATTTTATACTTAAATTATTTAATTTTGGATCAATTTAACCCTTATCGTCAGCTATCGTATATAATTAGACGACACTTGTTGCTGTCTTCATTTAAGACTTCATTTTACCCCCAAATTATTCCCAAAATATTAATTAGACCAACATGAAATTTGGGGGTCTAATTGATATTTTCGAAATAATTTGGGGGGCAAAATAAAATTTCATACGAAATTTCAGTGCCATGTCAACAACTTCAGTTTGATTATAAACGGTAGCTAATAGCTGGGATAAAATTGATCTAAAATCAAATAATTTAGGTGTAAAATTAAAATTATAAGAAGTACATGTGTTAAATTGATCATTGAAATATAGTTTAGGAGATAAAATGAAATTTCTTCAGATCAATAATAACAAAATAGTCATGCCAACATATTTTTATTTTACATTTAAAATACTGAGGGGTGTATTTTTAAATTTAAACTAACTTAATAATTATAAATTATTGATTTTGATTTTGATTTTGATTTTAATTTTTAGTTTTTAATTTTTAAGGGAGTTTTTTTGATAAATCCATTTTCTAAGAGCTTTATTCCATCCAATCCATATTCTTTTTGACTATTCCATTAGGTCCAATTTGAGATAAGAAGACCAAAATACCCTTTTATCTACTTATGTTCCATTTAGTTCACATTATTTTCTTATATTTCAATAAGTCCTATGGGTGACATAATTACCAAAATACCCCTAATATGAATGTTCACACCGTCAATGTGAATGTTCATATCGTCAATGTATAGGGGCCTGGCCCATGTCGATCCTCGTGGGTGCCCGGAAAAATTCGAGCCGGGCCGGCCCACAGGCCAAAAAAATAGGCCCGGCCCAGCCTGTTGATAATGTGAATATTCACATTGACAAGTTAACATTCACATTGATAGGAGTGTAAAATTGGCCCGCGGCCCGTGGGCGGCCCGAAGCCAGCCCGCTGTAGACACCCCATTTTTGACCGACCTTAAGGCTCAGACGTCACCGATTGAGCGCTCGGTGATGTGGCATACTGTGCTCATTCAGAAGTCTCAGAGTCGCGGCCGTGCGCCCCGCCTCCGAACTTCCGAATCCTCTTCTGTGCCTTGTCTCGGTTTGCGAACCAGACTCGGTTTTCTCTGTTTTCTTTCCTGAGGGAAGGGAGTGGTCCTGTAGACTATATCCCGGTGGCCGTGAGCTACTTTTCGTGGCCGTAGGTCATTTTGCCCATTTCGGAGCCCGGTTCCCGGTTTTCGGGGCCGTCAGGCCGTGTGCCTCGGCTCGGGACCGCCCAACCATCTCCGATTTCTCCGGTTCTTGGCTAGTATCTCTGTTTTATCATTTTGAGCACACTGGGGCCCCCGATGCCCACTTCGTGGCCGTATGCCACTTTCGGTGCCTACAGCCGGTTTTCGGGACCCCGAACTGCGTGATTTGGGCCCCGAGCATTCATTTCGCATCAGGTTTCTCCGGTTCTTGGCATGTACCTCTGTTTCATCATAACAGAGCACACTGGGGCCCCCGATGCCCATTTCGTGGCCGTATGCTACTTTTGGTGCTCATAGCCGGTTTTCGGGACCCCGAACCGTGCGGTTTTGGCCCCGAGCATTCATTTTGTATCGGTTTTCTCTGATTTTTGGCAGGAACCTCTGTTTTGTCATTCCGAAGGACACTGGAGTTGCAGATATCCACTTCGCTGCCGAACACCACTTCCGGCACCCGCAGCCCATTTTCGGGATCCTGAATGGCTCGGTTTTGGCCCCGAGCGTTCATTTCTCATTAGTTTTTGTTCAATTTTGGCAGGTATCTCTGTTTCAATACCAGGAAGATCACTGGGGGGTGGGAGGTCAGCAATTATCCCAGATAACCAGTTTCGCTCCTCCCGAGCCCGTTTTGCTCACTTCCGGGCCAATGTTGAACACCCTGGGGGTATTTTCTTCCAACCAAAGCTACATATCTGTGATCAGGGGACATGGGAGGACACAAAAAAGTACTGGTCGGCCAGCAATTCAAGAGTTCATTTTTGAGCCTCTTCTTCAAGCTCTATGTTGTGGCTCCTGCTTCAGTGTTGCCAATTTCCGACCTTGGAACCTTGTTCTACACATTTGGGAGGACACAAAAAAGTGGTGGTCGGCCAGCAATTGTTGATTTCATTTTTGAGCCTCTCCTTCAAGCTCTATGTTGTGACTCCTGTTTCAGAGTTGCCAGATTCCAACCCTGGGGCCTTATTCTACACACTTGGGAGGACCCTAAACCATGGTGGTCGGCCCGAAATTTTCAACTTCATTTTTTGGGGTGGCTGGCCGGCCATGGGAGGTGGCTGGCCGGCCATGGGGGGTGGCTGGCCGGCCACCTTGCAGAAAACCACCTGGCCGGCCAGCTTTCTGCTTTCCAGCTCAGTACAGCTGTCCGGATATTTTTTGCAAATATCTCCCCCATCCGGGGGATATTTTGGGAGGGAAAGCTTGGATGCTTTGCCCTCCCCTTTTACACCTTGTTTTGCCTATTTAAAGGAACCAAAGGCTCCATTGCCTAGGTTACAAAAATTTCTCTCAAGAACTCCTCTCCCAAATCCTTGATCTCCATAGCCTAAACCTAAAAAAACTTCCAAGTTCCTAACTCCCCTCTTCATCAACCCTTAGCTCCACCATCAACACTACCATTCCAGCAGCTAGGAAGTGAATTTCAGAGGTTGAGAAGCTACAAATCAAAGCCAAGAAGCAAAGAAAGACAAGTCTTCAAGGGTAAGTGTTCAAAACCGACTTTTAGGGCTTTTTCTTGATCCTTTTTTATACTCTAATTGGTTGAGAATTGGGGCTCCGACCCCTACTGCTTTTGTCTAATTTTGAGCCCCTCTACAACATTGTAGAAGGGCTCAACTTCATTTGGTATTTGTATATACTAGTTCCTTCAATATCCATCAAGTTTGTCACATTTTTGCATGCTAAAATTGACCTATTTGTGTTGGTTTTTAGGGGTCCGAACCCTACTGCTTTCTTGCTTATTTTGAGCCCCTCTACAACATTGTAGAGGAGCTCAACTTCATTTGGCCATTATATCTACTAGTTCCTTCAATTTCATCAAGTATGCCATATTTTGTATCCAATTTTTGACCTATTTGTGTTTGTTTTTGGGACTTCGACCCATACTGATTTTAGTCTTTTTTTGACCCCCTTTACATGTTTCATGAAGAAGGTTTTGTCATTTGGTGTGTGCTTTGCATGTCTCTTGTTATAGCCTTTTTTGAGCTCCATTTTGCATGGAATTGTTAGCATGATTTTATTCTGATTTTGGGGTTGCCATAAACTGAATATATGCTTATTTTTGGGCCCTCTTCAGTGTTGTAGAAGAAAATTTTTCTATTTGAATTTTCTATATACTACTTGCTTTGAAAATCCTCTCTTTTACCGTATTCTTGCGAGCTATTGTTGCCATATCTATGCTTGCATTTTGGCCATGTTTATTACTGAAAAAATGTCATATTTGGGACTGCCTTGCTACTGTTTTTGCTGTCAAGTGCCAATTTTGCATGTTTAGCATGGCCGTAGGCCATTTCGGGCACTTAGAATCGCATTTCGGGATGATTGCATGCATCGTTTGTCATTTCATATCATTCCGGGGCTGTCTTCCCCTTCATTTAGGGGGTGAAATTTGGTTTGCATGCTTGCATATCATTTCCCATGTCATTCCATGCCTTATTGCATTGCCTCGGTTTGCGCGCCCGTGGGCGCGCATTTCGAGGCACTTCATTTTCATCTCACGGCAGCCTATGTGAGTGTGGCTGAGGTCCACTCATGTTAGTGTAGGCCCAATTTGCATTCCGTATGTCATTTGCATTGCGTATGTCATTACCTCGGTTTGCGTGCCCGTGTGCGCGCATTTCGAGGCACTTCATTTTCATCTCACGGCAGCCTATGTGAGTGTGGTTGAGACCCTCTCATGTTGGCGTAAGCCCAATTTGCATTTTCATGCTTTGTATGCCATCGCCTCGGTTTGCGTGCCCGTGTGCACGCATTTTGAGGCACTTCGGTTTTATCCGATTTGCATTTTCATACCATCGCCTCGGTTTGCGTGCCCGTGTGCACGCATTTTGAGGCACTTCGGTTTTATCCGATTTGCACTTCACATCTCCGCCTCGGTTCGCGTGCCCGTGTGCACGCATTTCGAGGCACTCTGTTTTATCCGCTTGGCATTGCGTATGTCTCTGCCTCGGTTTGCGTGCCCGTGTGCACGCATTTCGAGACATTCTGTTTTATCCGTTTGGCATTGCGTATGCCTCCGCCTCGGTTTGCGTGCCCGTGTGCACACATTTCGAGGCACTCTGTTTTATCCGCTTGGCATTGCGTATGCCTCTGCCTCGGTTTGCGTGCCCGTGGGCATGTATTTCGAGGCCCTCTATTTTATTCGATTTGCATTTCACATCATCGCCTCGGTTTGCGTGCCCGCGTGCACGCTTTTCGAGGCATCTCATTTTCATCTCATTTTTACAGCATAGTGCATACCAGGTTGTATCTTAGATTGCATTCATGTATTTTCTCGATTTGCGTGCCCGTGTGCACGCATTTCGAGACATCTCATTTTCATAGCATTGAGCATGCTAGACTGTATATTAGCTGCATTCCATGCATATCATGCATATTGCATCGTATTCGGGATAAGAGTTAGCCCGGGTACGGGAAACGAGGCACGTTTCGTACTCCGAGTGACGGAACGGGTCTCAATTCCCAAGTCACCGACACTCCGGATCACTCATGATGGAGTTAGGTTTTTGCTGTAGCATTCATGTGCATTCATTCTATATTGAGTTGTGCAATCCGATTCCTCGGCCATCATGCATCGGTATGCGTGATTGGTGGCACGAGGATCGAGGCATGCATATATTTGTGAAATACATTGCTATGCCCTTTTCCTGCTCTCTGTTGCAGCAAAATCAAGGATCAACAACTTTTCAGAGTTTGGCACGCATTTCGAGAAAAGTGCAAACAGAGGCTAATTGGGGCATCCCAGTGGATTTCCGCGCCAGAGCAGCCCGGCATACATCATTCAGCGGAAGCGAGGCAGCCCCTGGCTTGCATGCCAGTTTACAGTCTTTCTTAGTTAATTTGTTAATTAATTAGAAATCTGTATTATTTGGACTGTATTATTCTTTTATTTCGGACTGTATTATTATTTATTCGGACCCTCTGCGCGAGGGCATAACTGTAATAAGTGTGCGTGTGTGTGATGTATGTCTTCCAACCCCACGTCTTTCTTCCCTTTTATTTACCCGCTTACGATGGTTAGATATAGGGCATATTTCAATTAGCATACAGTATGAAAGCATGTTTGCATCATTCATCTGTTTTGCATGCACCGGGCTCGGCGTATCATACAAACTGCATTTGTATTTCAATTCCAAATTGAATACGTGATAGTTGTAGCATTTCATATCCCATGTTTAGGACAGTCGAGCCTGCTATAGTTGCATTTTGCATGTGTTGCATTAGGCATTCTGTATACTTAGGATCCATGCATGATTTCTAATCGGTTCCTGTTTTGGCTTGGAGTACTAGGTGAGTTTTATGCTTTAGCATCCTTGCATGTGTGTGAGTGTTGCCATGATAGCATGCTTACTATGAGGCTATGTGCTTATGTGATATATCTGCCTTGAATGCCTGTGGGTGAAGGTTGAGTTATTTGAATTGGGACAGTGCATTGACTGTTTGTTTTAAGCCCACTAGATAGTGGCAACATCATGTTTTCTAAGCCCACCCGAGGGTGGCAAATCCGCATTTTAGCCTACCTGCGGGTAGCACCATCACACAATTTTCAAACAAACAAACATGAAATGTTTTGTTCCAATTCAGACGGCCCAGTCTATACTTGTTTGCTGCGAGCATCACATAGTAATCCTAGGCTAATAATCGGAATAAGAACTCACAAAGTTTTCAAAAACAGATATCATGGTTAGTAGAGGCCGGTCTTTGACCGGGCGAGCGGGGGTGCTCACGAAGTGACCTTCCCCAATCGTACCCAAGTTCCCGAGCCAACTTTGGTGATGACGGACACGTGGCCTTTGGCAACAAGTCAGGGTTTCCTAAATTTCCCATTTTAAAAAATATTTAGGTGGCGACTCTGTTATCTGGCAAAGCAGTCCATGTTTGGCACTTCTTTCAAAAATCAGTTTTTCTCAAAACGATTTGCCGGATTTGGACTCTTTGGTTCGAGATTTAGAACCGCAACAAAATCGAGTCCGAACTGTAGCGAGGTCCCTCGCGGGCGTTGTTACACCCGCCGCCCGGGGCGGGCTCGGGCCGGCCCGTTCATAATGTGAATATTCACATTGACATATTAATATTAACATTGATAAGAGTGTAAAATTAGCCCGTGACCCGTGGGCAGCCCGAAGCCCGGGCACGAGCCTGGCCCGGCCCGGCCCGTTGACAATGTGAATATTCACATTGACATGTTAACATTCACATTGATAGGAGTGTAAAATTAGCCCGCGGCCTGTAGCCGGCCCGAAACCCACCCGCGGCTCGTGGGCTGCCCCGGGCGGGCCCGGCCCGACTCGTTGATAATGTGAATATTCACATTGACATGTTAACATTCACATTGATAAGAGTATAAAATTAGCCCGCGCCCCGTGGCTGTCCGAAACTAGCCCACGGCCCGTGGGCGGCCCGGCCCGGGCCCGGCCCGGGCTGTTGACAATGTGAATATTCACATTGATAAGAGTGTAAAATTGACTCGTGTCCCATGGGCAGCCCGAAGCCCGTGGGCGGCCTGGGGCGAGCCCGGCCCGGCCCGGCCCGTTGACAATGTGAATATTCACATTGACATATTAACATTCACATTGATAGGAGTGTAAAATTGGCCCGTGGCCCGTGGGCGGCCCGAAGCCCGCACGCTGCCCAGGGCGGACCCGGCCCGGCCTGTTGACAATGTGAATATTCACATTGACATATTAACATTAACATTGATAACAGTGTAAAATTTGCCCGTGACCCGTGGGCAGCCCGAAGCCCGGCCCCGGGCCGGGGCGGGCTCGGCCCGTTGACAACGTAAATATTCACATTGACATGTTAACATTCACATTGATAAGAGTGTAACATTAACCCGTGCCCCGTGGCTGCCCGAAACTCGCCCACGGCCCGTGGGCGGCCCGAGGCGGGCCCGGCCCGGCCTGTTGACAATGTGAATATTCACATTGACATGTTAACATTCACATTGATAAGAGTGTAAAATTGACTCACGTCCCATGGGCGGCCCGGGTTTGGGACCCTGGGCAACCCGGGCCGCGGGCGAGCTTTGGGCAGCGGACAAATTTTACACTCCTATCAATGTTAATGTTAACATGTCAATGTGAATATTCACATTGTCACGGGTCGGGCCAAGCCCGCCTCGGGCTGCGGTCTGGCTTCGGGCCGCCCACAGGCTGCGGGCCAATTTTACACTCCTATCAATGTGAATGTTAACATGTCAATGTGAATATTCACATTGCCAACGGGCCGGCCCCGCCCCGGCCCGAGGTCAGGCTTCTGGCTGCCCACGGGTCACAAGCCAATTTTACACTCTTATCAATGTGAATGTTAACATGTCAATGTGAATATTCACATTGTCAACAGGCCGGGCCGGGCCGCCCACGGGCCGTGGGCGGGTTTCGGGCAGCCACGAGGCGCAGGCTAATTTTACACTCCTATCAATGTGAATGTTAACATGTCAATGTGAATATTCACATTGTCACGGGTCGGGCCAAGCCCGCCTCGGGCTTCGGTCGGATTTCGGGCCGCCCACGGGCTGCGGGCCAATTTTACACTCTTATCAATGTGAATGTTAACATGTCAATGTGAATATTCACATTGTCAATGGACCGGACCGGACCGGGCCGGGCCCGCCCCGGGCCGCGGGCGGGCTTTTGGCCGCCCATGGGCCGCAGGCCAATTTTATACTCTTATCAATGTGAATGTTAACATGTCAATGTGAATATTCACATTGTCAACGGGCCGGACCGGGCCCGCCCCGGGCCGTCCATGGGTCGCGGGCGGGTTTCGCCCCGCTACGGGACGGGGGCCAATTTTACACTCCTATTAATGTAAATGTTAACATGTCAATGTGAATATTCACATTGTCAACGGGCCGGGCCGAGTCGGGCCCGCCCTAGGCTGCTGGCCAATTTTATACTCCTATTAATGTGAATGTTAACATGTCAATGTGAATATTCACATTGTCAACAGGCCGGGCCGGGCCCGCCCCGGGCCGCCCACGGGCTGTGGACGGGTTTCGGGCAGCCACGAGGCGCGGGTTAATTTTGCACTCCTATCAATGTGAATGTTAACATGTCAATGTGAATATTCACATTGTCAACGGGCTGGGCCGGGCCCTCCCCGGGCCACGGGCGGGCTTTTGGCCGCTCATGGGCCGCGGGCCAATTTTATACTCTTATCAATGTGAATGTTAATATGTCAATGTGAATATTCACATTATCAATGGGCCGAACCGGGCCCGTCCCGGGCCGCCCATGGACCGCGAGCGGGTTTCGCGCCGCCACGGGACGCGGGCCAATTTTACACTCCTATTAATGTGAATGTTAACATGTCAATGTGAATATTCACATTGTCAACGGGTCGGGCCCGCCCCGGCTCGCGGGCGGGTTTCGGGCCGCCCACGGGCCAATTTTACATTCCTACCAATGTGAATTTTAAAATATGAATGTTCACATCATTAAATTGCTAATCGTTCAAAAAATATTTATAAGGGTATCAAAATTGAATATAAGGGCATAAGTGTCCAAGAAAATAGTGTAAATTAAGAAAATGGACTTTATGGAATAAAACTATACATACATGGGACTAAATGGGTTAAAAAATTCCTTCATGAACTTCTTGGGTTAAAACACTTCTAAATTGAACTTATCAATAAAAATCTCAATTTTTAATGATGGCCAATATTTATTTATATACACGGCCGGTGAAGAAGACAGGTGATTTGAAATTGGGTGATGATCTTGATTTTTCAAGGTGTTGTGTGGGATGACCATATTGTGTGATGCTTTTATTTTTTTATTTTTTTGTACTTTTTTGATCGGCTGCGATATTTTAAAGTTGTGCGATGGCACCTCTTTAAAGAGATGAAGACGACAATGCTCTCAATTGTGTGACACAATAATTTATGGGGATAATTAGTGGATACTTTACAAGTTGTCTTATCATATTATTTATGCCATGTTTTAAATTAAGATAAATTATATTTTATTTTTTTATGTTTAATTATTTTTTTATTTTAGTCTAATTAGTTTTTGCAAAATCAATTCAAGATAATTTGAGACTTAAAGAAATAATTTTAAATAAGAATTTTTATAATTTTTTATTATTATTTTGCAAAGTATATTATTTAAAATTTAATTTTTTCATTATTGAGATAAAAATTATTTATTAAATATTTATTTTCTTTATATTTGGGGGCTAATTGATTTTTTTTTTTTTTTTTTTATAAATAGAGCTTGAGGATAAAATAAAATTCCAAATAAAGTTTGGTGCCATATTAGCAAGTTCGTTTGATGGTAGACGGAAACAAACTGCGAAGTTAAATTGATTGATTTAAAATAATAAAAAAAAAATAGGAGTCAAATTAAAATAATGCAAAATATGGGTGCCAAATTGATTTTTGCATAATAATTTAAGAGTCAAAATGATATTTCCTCGAATATGTATTATAATTTTTATTTATCAAATATGTTACATAAATAATATTACATAATAATTTACAAATCACCGTTATTCAGTTAGTATACCAATTCTTTTCTAAAACCACACTCATTCTAGCATTAATTTGTAATATAATAATCACAAATAATTAAATTATTTTATATCAAAATTCTATTTATACAACATTACTTATATTCTACAATTCAAACTTTAAAACAATCACTACTTTTTTTAACAGAAGAAAGTATAATTCTAATAACACAAACGTGCTCTATTATAGAACACATGTATATGAAATAAAAAAGTATCTCACATATAAGATTCCCATGTGGAATTCTCATACTTTGACCTTTCTAACACTTCTCAAAAAAGACAAATTGTGATTGATAGTGTGATGACTCTGTTGTTTTGTGTGATCTGAATATGATATATAACTTTATAAAATGTGTGATGTGTGAAACTGTGATTTGATTTTTGTTTTGTGTGATTTAAGGGTTGGCTTGGTAATGACTTTTTTAGTTGATTTTTTTTGTTTTTTTTTGACTTTTTTAGTTTGAGATTTTTTTTGTTTGTTTGGTTTTCTTGTTTGACTTTTTAGCTTTGGAATGACAAATTTTTTGTTAATTTTTTAGCTTTTTAATTTTTTTGACTTTTTTGACCTTTTTTTTTGTTGTTGTCCTTTTGTGATTATTTAGTCTAAACCATTTAATATGTCCAATTAAAATTTTGAAATTTTAATCATTTAATATTATTTACACTCAAATAATAATTTAATATGTCCAATTAAAATTTTGAAATTTTAATTTCTAGTATACCCTAATATAAATTTGCTAATAAGGAAGGATAATACACATTAAATCTTAAAATAAAATATTATTTTTTTCTTATGCTACATTCAAACCATTTATATGTATTTTTTATAGTCAACTATCTTCATCTTATTCTCTACGTTTTAATTATTTTATCTTCATCTCCAAAAATTTAATTCACCTCACAAAACTCACTATCATCATCAACATGATTATTATATAAATAATTTAATTTTGTCCTTTTGAGTGGTTGTATCTAGAATTTTGAAATTAATAAATTTTCACAATAATATCTCGCTTTGCATCTTATGACATCCAAGAAACCAGCGTTTTTGATTGAGAAACATTTTGAACCTGTTATAAATGATGACCAAGATTTAAGTGATTCTGATGCATCAGAAATCTATTTAAGGATTTTTATGAAGTTTTTATTTTTCATCAAAATTGCAGGAATATTATTATAAAAAGAATAATTGTTTAGAACAAAATTGAATCCCTTTCTAAAGAAGGGACAAGCCACACTGGGGGATGAAACTCCAACATGCTCACCCCACTAGCCTTCAAAGCTTGTCTCACTAAGTTTTTTTAAACCTTTCAAGTCCCATTAAATTTCTAATAGTCAGAATTACTCTTTAAATAATGATTATTCATCATTTATAATTATCTATAAAGCAACGTGATGATTTGATATTTATTTTGATTTTCAAAACTTTAAAACATCAACTTTTTTAAATTTAAAAAACTAAAAACAAAAAATTGTGTGCAAAAAAAAAAAAAAGAAAAAACTAATTTTTTTTGAAAAAATTAAAAAAATTGAATCATTTTTTTCTGCAAAACTGAAAATTTTGTGTGTATAAAGAAACATGATGATGAAACATTATTATGCAAAACTGAAAAAAAAAATGGTAATGTTTTAAGTTTTAAAACTAAAAAAAAAAAATGTTAATATTCTTAGTTTTATTGGATATTTGAATAAAATTAATAAGTAGAAGAGTAAAAACGTTTAATCTCATACTTTGTTTTTTTCATCAGTTAGTAGACAATTATCTGGAACATTACTATGCAAAATTGATAATATTCTTAATTTTAAAAATTAAAAAAAAAAACTGATAATATTTTCAGTTTTACTAAATAGGACTTATTGGTTCAAAAAATCTTAAATAGGACCTAAGCTACCTTAACATTTGTAAATATGACTTTTAGGTAATTAACTCTTTACAAAAAATATAAAATGTATTGAAAATAAATTATAACCCTAAATAATTTAAGGGGTACTTACGTGTAGATCATAATAAGTAAACTTATTGTTTAATAGGTCCTATAGGAAAAATTTGTCATAAAAAAAGTCACTAATTGTAAGTTTTAGCGACAAGTTATAAAACTCATGACAAAAAAAGTCACTAATTGTCAATTTTTAGCGACATATAAAAAATTATTACAAAAAAATTATTTTTAGCTACAATTTTATCAAGATTTATTTTCAATATGACTTGATGAAAATTAAGTCAAACTATTAGGACCTATTGGTAATTTATCCATAATTTTTGATAAATTATACTGAAAAATTGAATGTCCTTAATTATTTTTTAGGTATAAATAGAATTTCTTCTAACAAAAATGTTTTAGAGCACTAAAAGTAGAGCTCTATTTATGTAGCAGTGGACCCCACTCATAAATAATTTAATATATATGTGTTTTTTTTTTTTTTGTCATATCATTAATGCTATTATTAGAATTCCAAATTTAAAATAATGAATAATCGTTTGTTTCCTGAATGTGTGTTAACTTCGACACAATTTTCCTTTTCCATCATTACAGAAGAGAAAAAGGGTAACAGATCGGGCCTACATTTCGGACTGAGGAATTCAAGTGGCCCCACGGCGTTTACTGTGAAGAGCGAATAAAGATTAAGAATTCTAATTTTAGAGTTTTAATGAGAATTTTAATGATATAGTAAGGGGCGGAATTCACATATAATGTGATGTGTATGCTTATATATATATTTTTTTTCTTCTTAATATATCACTAAAACTCTTTTTAAAGTCTTAAAATTAAAACCCCCTACCATTATTAGTGAAGAGCAAAAGCAAAAGCAAACAAAAATGAAAACGAAAACGGCAACGATCAATGGACAGGGAGCTCTAACGCTGTGTTTGGTTGGGGGATTTGGAGAAAGATTTGGAAAGAGAAAGGAAAAAGATGTGTGAAACTATGTGAAATGTAGGCATATTTTTTTTCACATTTCACCTACCTTTTCCATTTTTCTTTCCAAATTTCTTCTCAAATTCCTCGACCAAACACAGCATAAGAAAAAAGGTTATCACGGACACATGTTTTTTTAACAACTCGGTATTTGAACAAATTTTTGTATGCTGGCCATGTAACACCATGAGATGATATTTTTTATTAATTATAAATGTATATATTTTTATTATTTTTTAAATATCTAATATAAATATAATAAATTTTCTTATCAAATTTAATTATAATAGAAGAAGGTATTACATAATATTTATCCTGTCAGCACCTAAAAATTTCTCATTTGGTTCAATGAATCAATTAATTTAGGAATTAAAACTGAGAGTATGAATTGACTCTAGAGCTTGTTTGGCATGACTTATCATAGCATATTTTTTTTATCTTTTTATTTTTTTGGTTGAATTACTTTTTAATTTTTTCGTACATCTTTTCATAAAAATCAAAAAATATACTTATTTAGATCATCTTAAACAACTCCTAATATCTAAGAAGTGAGACCATCAAAAAAAACATATGCCGTGGAGTTTTCAAATACATATGTTAAGATTATAAAATGAAGAAATATTATTTTATCCTCCTAAATTATTACACGAAAATCAATTTGACACTCAGATTTCACATTATTTTAATTTAACCTCTAAACTTTTTCAAATTTGATGAATTTATCTTCCGCCGTCTGTTTCCATTTATAATCAAACGAAACTTACTAACGTGGTACCAAATTTCATTTTACCTCTCAAATTATACTTTAAAAATCAATTAGACCCCAAATATTTTTAAAAAATAAAATTAAATATTTAATAAATACTTTTTTTTTAATCTCAATAATGAAAATAAATAAATTTTAAATAATATACTTTTGCAAAAAAAATAATTAAAAATATAAAAATTCTCATTTAGAATTGTCTTTTTAAGTCTTAAATTATCTCGAATCGATTCTGGAAAAATTAATTGAGTTAAAATTTCTTGGCTATTTTATGTGTGTGCGCGTACACTATTGTAATTAGTTTATTCTCCAAATTAATTTCAATAAAATTGATCGACTAATCGTATTCAAAATTGAGTGGGTAAAAAAAATATTTTAAATTCAATTACTGTCTAAAAAATACTCAACATGACCAATACTCAATTTTTATTTAAAATTTAATGGTTTCATCTTTGAGATAAAAAATTATTAATTATATATATATATATATTTTAATATTTGGGGGGCTAATTGATTTTTAAAGTATAATTTGGGAGGTAAATTGAAGTTTCAAATGAAATTTGGTGCCACATCAGCAAGCTCCATTTAATTGTAGACGGAAATAGACAGCGGGGGTAAATTGACCAAATTTAAAAAGGTTTAAGATTCAAATTAAAATAATACCAAGTCTGAGTGTCAAATTGATTTTCACCTAATAATTTGAAGATCAAAATGATATTTCCTATTATAAAATCAGACATAACTATCTTTTCGTAAATTTTATGTTCTTTCTTTATTGAAATAATCTAAATCATAGGATTTTTTATTTTTTATTTTTTTTTCTTAGAGGGTGGAGGATTAGACCCCACCTTATTTATAAACATCAACACCGACTATTTTTATAATTATAAATTAGAGGTGGATATCGGCCCATTAACCCGTTTAGCATGCCCAGCTCAGCCTATTTTTTTTAGGGCTTGAAAATATTATTTTAGCCCATAAGAATGGGTTGGATTAATATTTTCTGTCTGACTGATAAATGGGTTAGGTTTGAAAATTGTATTTCAGAATCAGCCCACTACATATTTAATTTAATAAATTAATTAATTTATATAATATATTGAAAATATAGGTCCTATACTCTTTTACCGTTGCCTAGGGTTTCCTTAGTTTTTATTTTTTCCTTACACGGGGAACTGCCTCCTCTCTGCCTCCCGAGTGACAATTGAAAGGCCTTGATTGCCTTTTGTGTTGGAGAACTAAGACTGGATAAAGAACATTAGTAATTAAACCCTTTAATACTTCAATTAGATTCACATTTTTAGTTCATATTTGTAGTTGTTAGTAGGGTGGGTGAACTGAAGTTAGTTTAAAATAAAATCTGGGTAGATTCATATTCTTTAAGCCCTAATCTTATGAGCTTCTTATGGCTTGTTAGGTTAATTTTTTCTTGTTTAGTAAATTTGGTTTATTGTTTCTATGCATTTTTTTAATAGCTTATGTATATGGGCCGATGGATAGCTTGGGAAATATATTTATATTAAAGTTGGACTTGGAATGACTATATAGGCCTGATGTTCGGGTTGGACAAACTTAGACAGACACGACATCCCTTATTAAGTAGTCCTGGCCCAAACTCGGCCATGTCCAGTGAATAACCACCTGTACTATAAATAAAGCCCTATATTTATTCTGATCAAAATAACCATCGTGAATATATTTTTTTAATTTTTGTTTTTCATTGAATGTCATAAAATGTGGGGGGAATTTTTTTTTTAACATTTTGAGTTCTTGCCCAATATTAAAATTGAAACGCAAAATTATCTTTCAACTTAAAATATTTAGATCGTATTTGGATCATGAATTTGAGTAAGGATTGAAAAAATAAATAAATAAAATAAAAATGAAGATAGGTAAAATATAACTAAAACATAGTTATATTTTACTCACATTTTTTTCTCTTTTTAAATCCTTATTTAAATTTATAATCCAAATATAGATTAAAATTGGACGATGCACTTGGATCATGTTTAATGATACAAGTATATATTTATTGATTTTCTAAATTGGAATTTGGGAGCTCCACCAGCTTGCATTGCGATGATTTGGACTTTGGAGGACTCATCTGGACTTTCAACGCCCGCACATAGAGCTTCTTTAGATGGGGATCTGTTTGCTTGTTTACAGATTTCTTCATATGTCTCCACTTTTCCTATATGGTCAAAATGCCACCTCGTTTAAAAGCATATTTAAATAATCAATATTTTTTATTTTATTTTACTTGAATAATCAATACTTGTATATACACGGAAAAAATATTTACTAAACTATATATAATCCACTATGACATACAACCTTATACTTTATTTTATATGAAGTATAGTATGTTTTCAAGCATATTTAATAATAAACATCTTAAACAAAAATAGAGCATCATAAAATTTTAGAGAAATTTTACTATGCACAGTGCAAAAAAAAAGTGTGCATATTATATGTGAAACCAATTTTTTACGCTTACAAAAATTTACTAAACTATTTACAAGTTTTTAAAAACAGAAACAGATACTAAACAATTTTTTTTTACAATTTTTCAATTTTTTTTTGTAAATATAGAAAGAAAAAAAAAAAAGTGCAAAAGGCAAGTTTAAACAAGTTCAAAGGATTGGGTTAGGACATATTTTAACAGCTTAAATATTATTGAAATCAATTACTCATGATTAAAGATGAACTAATAAATCAAAGAGCATTAATATGTTTCAGGAACTTAAATTTTAATAATTCAACATTACAAAAATACAAATCAAAAGTAATATCATTATAAAAAAATAGATGCCATATAATTTACCTAGTGCATAAATTGTAATAAATCGCAAATTGCACCGTGTCCACGTATTTTTTAAGTTGTCTTATACTAATGACTGGTAGGCTGTGGGAAAAAGAAAAAGTAATATAAATTTCTTTTCCCTGTAAATAAATGAAACTTACAGTTACAAGAATTTACTAAACTAAATTTTTGAAAACTGAAATAGATACTAAACGATTTTTTACTTGTAGTTTTTCAAATTTTTTATAAATATAAATAGAAAGCTTTAAATAAATGTTACCAAACAGACCCGTGTTCAATTTTCAATACCTTAATTTTCATATTTTGAATTTCAATTTTAAAGTTTATCAAACAATACCTTGGCTTTCTAAGGAAAAAGTTCTTAGTACTTGCTCGGGGAAATAAACTAGGAAAAATTATAAAGTAAATAGTTTGAGCTTTATAATAAAATAAATTTATAATTTTATCAATTTAAATCTTAATATTTTGATTTGTTTTTAATTTGAATCATTTGCCTATTTTTATTAGGTAAAACTAACGGAAAAAGAGTATTATAATCATTAAACTTAATGAAAAATGATATTTTAGATATTTTTCATATAGTTACATTTAATATGATGACTAAAGTGTTATTTTTTTCGTCAATTTTAGTTAACGGAAATAGATAAATAATTTAAATTGAAAATAAATCAAAAAATTATGGTATGAATTGATGAATTAAAAAATTTAGGATTTATTTTGTTACATGACTTAACCTATGAGTTTTTTTTTTTTTTTTTGTGTGTGTAATTTTTCCAATAAACTATTACGTAGCGCTAAATAGGGGAAAGCTACAACGTAGTATGGAAAGATTGCAAGTGAAACTCTTTACCTTCAATTGGTCTTTTGATCGATCTGAATCCTTAAAATATAGGTTCTTAATAGTCTTCCAATTGCAGTATCTGTGATACAAAATGACAAAAATCAACATGGTATCCTAATTCAGTTTTAAAAAAAACATGGTATCCTAATTGTGTTTCATTTCTTAGTTGTGTTTCATGTCATAATAAAACTTACTTCCCTCCATATTTCTCAACTCCTTCAATCAGTTTTTCCATTTCTTCAAAACTGAACTTCTTATAGGTTCGACCTTTCCCTTCCGAGGAGGACAACTCGACTCTTTTGCATCGTGGAGATGGTAGTACCTCATGGTTGTAAGTTTCCTCATGATCTGGATGCCTACAACAAATAATGGACCAGTTTAAGTGATCATCGAAGCTGAAAAATAGAGCATTGCTAGAAACTTCAAATGAATTATCAAATATTCCACCTAATACACAAAATAAAAAGTAACGTTTCTAAAATAACATAAAGATTTCATACATCAACTGAAAATTGGCTTTTACCTTGGCAGAGGTTGGGATGTGTTCCCAGCAAAATTCCCCAAGCTAAGTTGTGTGAGCTTATCCTGTTCATCAGTGGTGGGCTTTTGACCCTGAAGTACACCATGATACACACTCAACTAAAGCTTTGGAACCATTGCTTCCATACTCTTCCTTTTTCTGTTTTATTTTTAATTGAATCAAAATTCCGATCTGAACTTAAAAGGCATTTTGTTGCCAATGGCCTTGTTTGTGGTCTAGTTGCATGGGAGAGGTTGGAGATTCAACTTCCCTCAAGAGCTAATTTAACAATTAAACAACTAATTTTTTGCAGGAAAAAAAAATGTGCTCATTCATTTTTACTATTTTATCATAGTAATTTCTACTCTTGTTAATTTCCCTAGAAACTCCATTTAAATTCAGTGGATGTCTTTCCATCTGTCAACACAAAATTTGCCTTATCAGTTTGGACCTACTGTAATCTAGGAGTGCCCAGTGGCCCAAAAAGTGTAAAGGAACTACCACACACATGGCACTGTAATATTTGGTACTGGGTTTTGTACGGCTAAAAGTTGTACATGTAAGCCTTTCGGTACTCACTATCGAAAAAACAAATGAACAAAAAATTATACTAGTATAGTATCAAACATTGACTTACTTTGGTGCCAGAAGGCATTAAAGATTTGGTGCAGGGTGGTGGCCATGGTAGCTTTTTAAAATTTTTAATTAGGTAAATTACATTGATATTTAAAGTTTAAAGAAAAAACAATAAATTTTACAATGGTGACATAATTATACTGATATTTTTTTTAGTAAAGTTAAAAAGGCCAAAACTAATGGACCAAGGGATGTTGCTATGACTGTGGTGCCCTGGTGGAGATTTTTTTTGAGTCTTTTTTGATAATCCAAACCGTTGTTATTATAGGATTTATTGAATAGATCATCCATGTAAAAAATCAAATTGATTGGAAATCTATAGCTCTATAACAAGAGCACATTTGTTTTTAAAAAAATAAATGGTTAACATGATATTGATAATTTTTTTAAAACAATCTGACTATGATCATGGGATTGTTGATTCCAATTAACTTGATTTTTTGTATAAATGATATACTTGACGAATCGTACAATATACGGTTTGGATTATCGAAAAAAATTGAGAAAAACCCCCTCCAGGGCACCATAGATCACTGCTGTGACTTTAGGCAAAGTAGGATCCCAAATCCAAAACTAATATAGATGGTGTGAATACACAATGATACACAATGTAAAATATAAATTTAAATGTAAAAGATATGACAACATCATTTTTTTATTCATACAACTAACAAATTTCTGATAAAAAAATAGGTAAGGTATTATATGAATTAAAACCTTAAAAAAGTCTAGTTTAATTATGTTAAACTTGTGAGATTTTCTTATATTCTTTTTCAGATTTTGTGAGCCGTCAATGTAATTTACCCTTTTAATTATTTTATTCTCCTCACATAAATATTTAGTCATATTCAAGGGGATTTTGCTAAACACATATTTTAACATACATTTTAATATTTCGATTGGAACATTCATATACATTAAATTGACAAACCTTTAACACATAAAATTGACTCTCACTTTTATCACTTTTTATCACATAAAACACTTTAATAAATATTTTTAACATCTCTAATGCAGATACTCTTATTTTTGTTTCTGCTGAGAAATGATTTTCACGACTCAAACCCTTGCGACCAAAAACGGTAACCAAAAAAAACCTTACTGTTGGTTTATAGATCAATCTAGTGTTAAAATTAAAAATAATAATAAAGAAAAAGAACGAAAAGCATAAATAAATAAATAATTCAGTCATATTCAAATAAATAAATAAATTAATTAATTAAAATGAAAGCAATTTATACATCTCTTATTTTAGCAAGCTATGGTCTCCCTCAGTGGCGGACGAGGAAATTGAATAAAGGGGGCTAAAGTAAAATTATTTAAATTTTAGAAGAATTGAAATAAGATTATAGTATAAATTTTGGAAACTAAGATATTAATTTATTTTATAAAAACTCAAAATGACATGAAAGTCATGAGATTTTTTTTGGGTGACTAAAATACTAATTTATTTTATAATTACTAAAAAATGCATGAAAATAATAAATATTTTCAAAATTTACGATAAAGTAAAATTATTTAAATTTTGAAAAGGTTAGAGTAAAATTATATATATTTGGAAGGGACCAAAATATAAATTTTTATAAATATGAAAAACTACGTGATAAAAGTGTAATTTTTTAAAATTGGAGATGGGATGGCCCCCGCCGGCCAACCAACCCTATGTCCACCAGTGTCTCACTCGTATTTCTAGAAGCTTAAGAAGTAATTGCGTGCCACCCCACATGACTATTCAAATATATGTGAATTTAAAAAAAATATAGGACATAATATGTGAGAATACTAATTATCTTTTTTGTTTAAATTGATTTTTTATTTTTCATATATATATATATATTTTTGTTTGTAATGAATTTTTAAATTTTTTATTTTTACTTTTAGATTCACATAATCTAAATACATTTAAGAAATATAATATTTACAATTTTTTTTATAAAAAATACTATATATGAAGAATACAAAAAGTACAAAAATTCAATATATTTTTATATTTTGGTGTATTTATTGATTTTTTAATATATTTTTCATAAACATTTACTTTTTAGGTGAATCTAAAAAGTAAAAAAAAAATTTACTTAAAATATTAAAAAAATTCACTAAAAACATTTTTTTTTTTTTTACAGAAAACCAAACAAGGTAAATAAAATTATAAGTATATACTTACTGGAAATAGGGTGGTGGTTGTGTCCTAGCACAACAATCACTGTTGTGCACCCATATGAGCCCATTTCGGGACTCGTTTGATAATCCAAATCGTTTTTAGAGTATATCGAATAAAATATATTTATAAAAAATAAAATTGATTAGACATTGTTAACCATTTCATCAACTCACATTTGTATCTATAGAAATAAATAAAAATGTGATTTGTAGTATGAAACTAAATACAAATGTGAGTAGATGAAAAGGTTAATAATATCTGATCAATTTGATTTTTTGTAGGTATATTCTACTTGATGTACTCTAAAAATTGAACGGTTCAGATTATCAAAAGTGGTCCTGAAATGGGCCCATATGAGCAGTGGTGGAGGGAGTGAAGGCCAGGGGGTCATGTGCCTCTGGATTTTGGGATTTTTTTAAAAAAATTTTGTCAGCATAAAAAAAATATTTTAAATAAAAAAAATTACAAAAATATTATTAGAGTGAAATGTCAATGACATTTTAAAATTATGAGAACAATAATGATTGTTTTAATTGAAAATGAAGAGATTACTATAAACCATATTATTTATGAAATTTTTTGAATGTAACGGTGATATCATTATTATTGATATGCAAGTATACGTAATCTCACTATAAAGAGATAAAATTCATTGGATTATTAGTTACATTTGACATGTGAGGTTTACTCTCTATGTGTTTATGTACTATTAGTTGGTGATACCATATATCAATGAAGACGTGGTATTACTATTATATTGAATTTTTAATCAAATTTTGTATAATTTTTTTTATCATTATATAATTTATTTTAAGACTTATATTTATATATATTTTTTGTATCTATGATACACTAATTACAAATAACATTATTTTTTTGATATTTCTCAAAATCAATCTTAAAAACTTGCGTGAAATATTTTTGTAAAAATTTTTGATATTGTAATTAATAAGTGCATCCTCTAATTTTATTTTTAGGTTCCGCCACTGCATATGAGCACACAAAGATGAGGCGTAACAAAAAATGTCATGAGTTATAACTAAAATAATGTCACAATTAAAGAAAAAATTGATCATAACTAAAGAATAAAATGATATAGTTAATGGTGCATATGTTACACTCCTTTTAAGAGGTCTGTATGGTAGAATTCTTCTTTTTTTCACCTTATATTTTAGTCAAAAATTACTAAAATGACCTATTTCTAAACCAGTCTTAAATATAACATAACACTAATTCTTAAAATTATGAGAGATTAATATGTATAAATCTATATTATTTTTATTTTATTATTCTATTTTTAAATATATTCCATTCAAATTTATAATATGTTTTATGTGTGTTTAAATATTATCTCCAAAATATATTAGGTGTTAAAAAACTAAAAATATAATGGAGAAGGAATGTACCTGTAGATCCCCAACAATTCCACTTTCGCAGAGCACTAAGCGAAATGAATTAAAGAGATATATGTTAGTAAATAAATCAATTAACAAAGTCATGGGTATTTTTAGAGAAATGCTAGACTCATATTTTTTAATCTATAAATTCACTCATAAAGATATGATAAGAGGATAGATTAAAAAATAAATAAATTAATATTTATTATATCACATCATTATGAATTGAATTGTAAGAATTTTTTTTGACAATCTCAAATATTTTCTAAATGTTTATTGGCAAAAATTATGAAAAATAATTTTTAAAGGGCGAAATAGTTATATCATTACCTATCAAACTGACATCAGGGTCAAACTGTTGCGGGTGAAATTGTTGGCCAATTATAAAATTTATGGAAATAATGTATAATAATATCAAAATTATAAAATTAATTATATTTCTCTCATTAGTCAAGAAAGTCAATCTTTGGACCTTATATACATTGACCATTTCCATCAAATAAGTAAAAAAATAATATAATATGGGTTGAGTTTAATTTGAATTTGAACCTTATATTTAGGTACATGGGTCCACGATCTCGTTTTAATAATTTAAATAATTACTTTTGTAAGGCTTTCTGTATATATTATTCATAAAAAATTAGATAACAATAGTCATTTCATTTTATCATATCCGTCTGTATTTTATAAATAAATAAAAAATAGATGAACTATTTTTAAAAACATATTTGTCATTATTTTTTTAGAGATAAAATTAAACAATTATGATTATTAGATTGGTGTAATTTTTTTCACGAATGATATACACAGATAACCCTACAAAATGAACAATTAAAATTATTAAAATAAAATCTATAATAGACCTCATGAGTTCGAACATGACCTCATCTGCATGCAATGTTTGGAAGCCTTAGATTCAACAAAAAAATCCTCACCAGAAGAAGTCAACCATTGACTGGGGATGCCATCGTCTTCTTCTATCATTTGATAAAGTATGGCAATTGATCTATCAGTTGATAGTGAAGCGCCTGAGAGATCCTCGGTAGGTCCTCTGTTTGGTAATAGGTTTAGATCCATATTTGTCCGTGCTTTGAAAACCTGATCAGAACACAAATGACCCGTTCTCAGAATAAACTTAATCCATTAATCGATTGTATATCTGCAATTGCTAATGCACCTTTTCCATTAGCTTTTAACTTAATTAGGAATAGTTATTTTTTATCCTTCTTGGAATGATCATTTGGTTATGATGAACAATGATAATTCTATTTATAACGTAATTTTTTAAATTTATTTTTATAAGCCAAACGTGAAAATAAACACTATGATAGAATAATTATTTTATATTCTATAAACCAATTAAAAAAAAAAAAGCCAATTAAATTTTAAAAAATAGATATTTTCTATAGATCATGTGTGAACTAGACAGCCTAGTTGGGTCTCTAATGATTCAATCCGTTCCTTTTGCAAGTATCTATATGTAGATTATATATGGGGGAAAAAAATTATATTGATTCAATAAATGAAGTCATATTTTTCTTTAAAAATAAATAAATAAATAAAAAAAACTGTAAGGATGATTTTTAAAAGAGATCATCTATTTTTTTAAGAAAAAATGCAACAAAATAGTATAACTACAATTATTGGATCAATATGAATTTTTTTTTTTTTTTTATAAATGATTTACACAAAGAAAATTATGAAATAAATGGATTAGATTATCAAAAGTAAGATTGTACTGAGCTCAACAATACTGTCTAGCCTACAAGCCCTATTTAATTAAAAATAGTAGTGTTAGATTAATTTAGTTACTAATTAAAAATAATGATTTTAAATTAATTTAATTACTTAAACTCAACTTATATTCCGCTTATCAAAAATTTGTTCGAGATAAACTCTATAAACAAGTCAAATTTAAATATATTTTAAATTTCGTCAAGTTCTAACTAAATTTAAACAATTCAATACTCAACTTGATTTTACTCAGTTCGTGTACAACACAATTTGCAAGACATAAGCTAAAAAGAGTCATCAAATGAATGCAAGATATATATATATATATATATATATATATTTTTGATGGGTTACAAACTCAAAATTGATTAAAAAATTTCATCCAAACCGAAACTAGAAAATGAACCAAAAAGGATTTGCTTGATAGAGAGACTTACAGATGAAACTCAAAATGCTAAATAAGGCCGGTGTGATAGCTGGGAAGTGAGCTCCCAAGTAATTTATACAAATTTTCAATTGTGTGGTTATTTTTGTGTGATTCCTATGGTGAAATTACTCTTAATCTTTCTTCGAAAGTAGTTGGATTGATCACAATTGTGTAAGGTTGATTTTGTGTGATCACATTTTGTGTTCTAAATCTTTTCTTCAAATGTTACGATATTGATCAATATTGTGTGTCCTGTTACTTCCTTGCAAGCCACCAAAATAGTTCAAAATTACAAAATTGTTGGTGGATCTTATGTGTTTCCTTCACGAATAGGCATTTGCCTCTTTCAAGATTGCTTATCACGCTCTTCATCAGTTGGGGCTTCTCTGGCAAGCTCTTCGACAGTTGCAGCTTCTCCAGCAAGCTGTGCATCACTTCTTGCCACCTGTGTCGCTGCAGCTTTTCAGCCAACCTTGTTACACAAGTTCTGCAATCTTAAGAGGTGTAGAGTGTTTCATTGCGTTTGTGCAAATTAATCTGCGTTTTGTCAATGAAACAGAAGAGGTATGGCAATTCTTCAATTTCTATTTTCCAGTGTTTGCTTCATTGAACATTTTTGTTTTTTTTAGATATCTGTTTATGAGGTTGGTTAGTGCCTATATTGACTTTAATTTCTTCTTGTTGAATTTAACTGTTCATGAGTTTGTGTTTGGGGGATGAACTTCTTTTTTGACATTAGTTATAATCCCTGCCCACCAAGTGTTTGATTCTATGTTCCAGTGAGAAATTTATCGCTGTTCATGGGTTTGTGTTTTGGGATGAAGTTCTTCTTTTTTGACATTTTTTTATAATTCCTGCCCACCAAGTGTTTGATTCTATGTTCAAGTAGGAAATTTATTGGAAACAATCGATCATTGGATGATGAGGCTAAGTATTTCCCCTTGTGTGAAAATCGCAAGAACCAGACTTCATCATAGTGTTCTTGTAATAGCTGTCATAAGAAGTAACAGAAAATAAACAATGAATTCCAAGGGATAGATGAAGCCATATTTCAAATCAATAAACTATGTAATCAGGACAAAAAAAAAAACAATTTTTCAGAGACCTCTGTGCGGTGCTTCTCCAGCAAGCCGTTGTTGAAGTGGTGCTATTGTTTGCTGGTTTATTTGCCTCTGAAAGAGTTCCCCATGTGCTGCAAGACAAAAACAGTGAATCAGGTAGAAAATGATCTATATATATACTCGTTGCAGTTTGGATTTCACCATGTCTAGGAAACCAGACAATCTGGTATGTGAGTTTGCCCTTGGATTTGTTCAATTTCTTACTGTTCGTTTGAGTGTTGCATCTTCCTTTATTCTGCAGTTTGCATTTGGGTTGAACTCTGTATGTTTTTTTTCTTTCACAGACCAGCTGCCAATCCGAACAATCTGGTATGTAAATTTTTTGTTTGCAGTTTCTCTGTCTTCTATGATGGAGATGTCAATACTTGATTTCTATGCTTTTGTATTACATTGACGTTTGTTAGGTGCATAGACAAATTATGCATACCATCTGCTTGACAATATGGCTGACTAAGCCCAACTGAGTTTGGCAAAGCAAAAAATTATGGGTTTCCATAATTCAATATTTGATTATTTTGATGGAAAAAGTACCAAAATTTGTGATTCCTTATTAAATTTCAATGTATTCAGAAATTATAGACAAAATAGTCTGCTTTATTCATGTAGGAAAACACCAAACTGGTTTTTCCATTCCCATGTCCATTCCCATGTGACAAAGTGATACCTGCGAAAGGCTTAAAATGTAAGAACCTTACGTACTAAAGTCGGGATTTTGTTGCTCTCTCATGTTCCAAAGTAAGTTATAATATCACAGTTCAGTTGGGTTCTAATAACTTTTGTGAATCTTCCCAGTTCTCCTATTCCCTCTTTAGATGAGATGAGCCCATTGTGTCTTTTGAAAGCATTTGAATATTTGTAAAATTGTTCTTAACTTTGTTTAAGATTATGATGTATCAGAAATTTCAAGAACTTGATGTCATTCTAAATATTACACCTTTGAGTCTCTTTGTCACTCTTAAAGTAATTCTGTTTGTGTCTCCATAACTAATTCAAAGTCTGGCTTTTAAATATTATGTGAAACATGAGAAAACTTAGTCTACCACCAACAGACAAATAATTAAACACAAAAAATGAAAAAACACAGAGGAATTTGAATCTCATATGAACATTTATTTATTTTCCCAAAGAGAAGAAGAAAAAAACTTGAAATCTTGTGTCAAAAACACTGAACCCCCATCCAATCCGTTGGTGTCATATTTGATAGGAAAATGGCTCTGAGATTTAGCTATCAAGTATAATGAGTAGATTGCTCACAAAATTAAGATCCTATCAATCAGTTATTCGACTTGATGGTGTATGCTCACAAAATTAAGATAAACTCACAAATGTAATGAAGAAACAATATTTTTAACTTCTGATGCATTCCTGAGTTAGTCCTAAAAATTCTTGCTACTGCTATTTTCATATTCTTCGAAATATAATTCCTAATCCCTAAATATTTCAATCCCAATTAATTTCTGGGTCACAAAAGAATAAAGAACAGCACAAAGATGAAGGTGAATATGGTCTCACTGATGCAAGCTTTGTCTTGCCCGACTCACACTAGTTCAGATATAAGAAAAGGTGACCTATTATAGACACTGCAGTTTATAGGTAAAGAAAGAAAAATAACAACAAAACAAAATATACAAACTGGAAGAAGAAATAACCCAACATCCTGAAGAACAGGTCTGAGCCGATGAAAATAATGAACTCCTCAAGCACCAAGCCCATGCATGTGCTGAAGAAAACAAGAGAAATTCATTTCACATCTTAACCATCTGAATCAATATAGGACAAGAAAACCCAAAACAGAAACACAAAAGAGAGAAAATAATAGCAATTTAAAAAAGAACAATATTCTTTTAGGGAAAAATGATACTTTTTCAATTACATGTTTGTCAAGCTGTTACTTTGACATTGAAAGGAAGAAACAAAATAAAGCTTCCCTGTAACTAACCAAGTTTCCAAAAATGCAAGTTAAGCAATTAAAAAAGAACAATATTCTTTTAGGGAAAAATGATACCTTTTCAATTGCATGTTTGTCAAGCTGTTACTTTGACATTGAAAAGAAGAAACAAAATAAAGCTTCCCTGTAACTAACCGAGTTTCCAAAAATGCAAGTTAAGCGGGAAGAACCATTTCCTTTATTCAAACAACTACCCAATGAAAACTTGACATATATATGCTTTCACCCAAATTCTCCTTCACTCCAATTCAACATACTTTTGCTGCATTCCTAAATCTTAAAATTTACAATTAACCAAAAGAGATGGAACCAATCTTTCAAACTGTAACCTGCCATTTTGTCTTGTTTTGCTGTTCTAAAATTGCTCTTGGATTTTATTCCTCTTGAAGTCATGTATACTCCTAATGGTTTTCATTGACATGGCATGATTTAATATTCCTTCCTATTCATTATGTTTCCTCTTGTAATCATTTGATCTGATAGGATGCTAAATTTCGGGGTGTTATTCATATATGGATGATGTGCTTGTTTGCTTGATATGACTTTTGTTCATATCTCTAGATATAATGTTTTCTAACATGCTATGAGTATGCCACTTTAGTTTCTTAATTCTCCAAGGAGAATTTCATGATTTTGGAAATAATTTACTTCAAATTGTTTTTAGAACCTATTGCAGTGTCTATTAAGATTTCGACACTCTATTAGGGCTAGCTTCCTTTGCAAGGAGATTTTCAGTGGTTCTTTTGTGACCAAACTGATGTTTTTGCTATCTCTATTATCAATCTTGTTTTTTTCTTTTGTCAATTGATTTTAATGCATGAATGTATTTATTCTGTTTTTTCAGGAGGAAGAGAAGTTTGTGAAGGACATGGAGATGAACAATTTAAAGAAATTTGTAAATCAAGGGTTTGATTTTTTATAATTTCACCTTATTAATCATCTCTTATGTTTTTGTGCTTCCGGGAATTACATCTGGATTATTTTTTTACACATGAGGTGAGCTTTGAAGACATCAACAAAGCTTATGATTTATTTCTTGAATGAAAATGTCTCCGATGTGTGAATTGGATGAACAAATGACTATGTCCCTCTGATGTTATTCTGTGTCTTCCCTTGGGACGTCTCTTATCCTGTTCTTCATAACTCCAAAATCCATGAATTTTGGTGGTTGATTACAATAAAATTGAAGGTTATGGTTATTCTACAACATTACCACGGCAATTAGAAAGTAAAATCAATGGAGTATTGTATTGCTTTCAATAAATCAATAGTTGCTTTGATATTCAAAATAACTGAAAATGATACGCATACATATACTTCAGATAATTATTATTATTTATTTTATCTCTCTTAATAAAAATATAATTATGTTTATATTGTTCTCTATACATAATCTTAAATATATAAGTCAATGATTGACGTTGACAATCGTGTGGGAGTCTAACTAGTTATATATATATATATATATATGTTACCCGTCAAAACAACTGGGAGGATAACGGTAAAGCCGGCCCTTGAGCTAAGGTTAGTAAAATCTGTGTCTTGAGCTCCCAAATTTTGGTGCAAAATAGGACTATTAAATTTGTTAATTCTATATTATATTATAAAATCAAAATCAAACATTTTATTTTATTTTTTATTTGAGGCCCAGGTGACCCAATTGAAATATATATATATATATATATATGTATAGGGTTCGTTTGGGATGTGGGTTGGTTTTTTGACTTTTTAACTTTTTAACTATTTTAGCTTGAGATTAAAAAGTCTCGTTTGGATAGACTTTTTGACTTTTTTGACTTTTGTGACAGAAAAAATAAAATAATTATGGTTTAGGTGTGACATTTTGCCTTATTAGACTAAAAAACTCATTTTATTTGTTTTGATTATTTTAGCCAAAAAGCCCCCGTTAGCTTATGCCAAATGAGGGCATAATCATTGTTAAGCCAGTTAAAATTTTATACAATCAATCCAATCAAATTGAAATACATATTATATAATGAATCCAAATAGAATCTTATGTCAAGATTTTAATAGAATAAATAATTTTATTTAAATTTTTTTCCCCCTCTCTCTCTTTATCATATTTTAATTGAATAACCTTACCATAATTAATTTCCCTTAATTTTGTTTGCACTCTCTCTTTATCATAATTTAATTGAATAATTTTGCCTTGATTTTTTCCTAATTTTTTTTTAATAATTTGTATTTGACTATCAAATAGTGGATTGTGATTGTGTTATCAGATATTATATTAAAATAATATAATCATTTCGTTATTAGATATTAATAAATTATGTTATTTATATGGATTATTGCTAAACTATAAAATAACCATAAGTTTCAAGAAGCTTCTTCATATATATATATGCAGGAGAAGCTAAAAATAATTTTAACCTATATGTTTGCATTTATTAATATAGAATAAAGGTCTTATTTTGTTTGACTTAATTTTCGGAGATAAATTTTTTTTTAAAAAAAATTTGAAAAGAATTTTAGAAATTTTTTTGATTTGTTTAGTTATATATCTTGGAAATAGTTTTGGAGTATAGAAGTTTATGATGATTTGATATTTTATTGCAATTGAATAGATGTGTGAGAAAAAAATTGATAAATAAAAGAGGAGAGAGAAAAAGTGATTGATTGATTGATGATGTGTTGGAGATAGAAAGTAATTTTAATTTTTTTTTAAATCACTAAACTAAACAAAAAAATTTAAAAAAAAATTAAAATTTATTTTTCAAAACCAAACCAAACAAGGCCTATGAGGTTCAAGTTGTTGATAGTCTTCCGTCAGGTTTGAAGTTCTGGTTGACTATTATTGAAGTAAGAAAGATGAAGAAAATAATTTATTACGAGATAAATATTCAATAGAAACAACGCTGACCAATTTCATAAGGGAAAAGTTAGGATCATGAAATTATTTTTATGAAAATGATCATGAAAGATTTATGATTTTTGAATTACCGTGATTAGTGTGGGGTGCTTTATTCTAAGTGTAATCCAAGAGTTACAAAACTTTTATGATTATTTTCAATGATACCTAGCATTACTGATTTCAGAAATATTGAAATGACTAATTGATGTCTTATATTAATGATGGGTGATGTAGTGATCACATATCCTAATTTAGAAGGAAAAATGCTTGGACTTTTTTTTTTTTTTTTTTTTTTTTTAGATTTCATAATTTTCTTTGAATCTTAATTATTGATGTATGTGTGAGATTTATATATATATATATATATATGAAACTTACACCATCAAGATTTAAAGGAGTTGTGAGAGTTCCCCCAAAAAAGTTCTCAATCATTGCTGATTTAGAAGCAGATAAAAATAAGAAACACTTACGTGTAGGCTAGGTAAATATATTGTCTAATAAGTCATATGATAATTAATAATATTTTTATTAAAAATATTATTAATTGTTAATTTTTAGCGACAATTATAAGTTTTGGCGATAGTTTAAAAAAATTATTATAAAAAATGTCACTAATTATAAATTTTAACAATAATTTATAAAAATTGTGACAAAAAATTTATTAATTATTAATTTTTAGCGACATATATAAAAAATATTATAAAAATTATTTTTAATAATAATTTTACTAAGATTTATTTTCAATAAAATTTAATATGAATTAAGTCTAAATATTAAGATTTATTAATAATTTATCTTTAAAATAAAATAAAAAAAATGAATGAAATTCTATCTAATTGATTTATATAGTATCTATAATAATTTTCACGTGTTATAAAAATGCAGTGCATTGTCATTCTATGATGTGACCAATAAATAAATTGCTGAAAGTTGTAATTGTAGATAAATAAATTGCTGAAAGTTGTAATTGTAGGTAAGCAGTTCAACAGAAACGGGTTTTTTCCCAATAGAATCTAGAAAAATATTGGTGATAAATTTAATTTAAATAGAGTTTAAAACATTAAATTCAGTGTATTTTTTTTGAAAAATGTTTGAGATTTTCTTTGGAGATAACTTTCACACCTCTAAAGTGATCTTGGCCCTCCATAAATGTTAAGGGTGGGCGCTGGTCGGTTGTAACCACGAAATCTACAATCCGCCATCCGTCTGTCAGATTGGCAGATTGGAGAAAATCAACCCCGCATCCGTCTGCCAATCTGATGGATGTGGATCGAGCGGATTGGTAGATTTCGGATGGATGCGAATCGGTTTGGCGGTTTAAAATCTTATAAATTTTCAACATAATTCAACTTGAACATTTCTCAAAATATATATATATATATATTACATTCAATGACTTAACAAAGTATTACAATCACTACATGCCTCATTCAAAGAAAGAAAGTTTGAAATTTTAGAATATTACAATCACTACATGCCTCATCCACATATTACAATCACAGTATGCCTCATCTAAATAAAGTATTACAATATGTAATTATTTAAAATATAAAAATAATTCAAACCACTAAAACTATGAACAGAACAGTAGTAGAAATTATATGCCTCCGTATTGTTACATCTATATATGTTTTTGAAAATAAAAACTAACCAGCATGTATCACCTTTTTTATTTATTATTTTTAGAGTTAAATTTAAAAATAAAAAAATATAGATAAATAATACATTTATTTTTTTCAATTCAAAAAATATATTCAAGTTGAAAACTCTTTTTCACCAAAATATATTCAACAGAATATTTAAACTCCTTTTCAATTGAAAACACAAATAGAATATCTAAACAAATTGAAGACACAAAGTTTTATAAATTACTAGGGGTGCTCACGGTTCGGCGATTCGGTTTCGGCCAAAGGAACCTCAAATTCGCCATTCGTCCAAAACTAGGTGGATTAGAAAAAATCAATCTACAACCGTCCTCTCGTCATCACGCATCCGTTCAAAATAAGGCAGATCAGTTTGGTTCGGTCAGTTTGGGGAGATCAGTATATCCGTTGCTCACTCCTAATGTATGTGTGCGGTCTACATTATGAGTGGTCCAAATTTGTGGGGGCCTTATGGGGGTGAGGGTTTCAATCATTACTTATTTTGTTTCCAATTTTACCCCTTATCTATCTGTTGACTTTGGTTGATTATTTGTTCAATTTTTTTTCTTATCTGTTCAATTTTTATTTATTTTTTATTTTTTTTTTGTATCTGTTCAAATTTTTTCTTTTATTTGTAATAGTTGTCCAAATTTTATTAAGTGTTCAATTTTAACAAATTTTATCGGTTGGAATTCAAATTTATTTATATGTTTAAACTCTATCTGTTTATATTTTTTTTCAATATGATATTATCTGTATATGTTTTTTTCAATTTGTTTCATTATATCATCATCATCAACAACAAACAACAATAATAACAATAACAATAACATCACAAATCTAAAATGTATCCAACAATCAACAATAATTTTTTTTTTTTATAAAAAAAGAAGAAGATACATACGTTCACACAGAGAACGAGAAAATGAACAGATCTGAGGCTTCCTTATCTGTACAAATCCTATTATCTGTTCAAAATTTGAACAAATCTGCTCAAAATAGATCTGTCTTATTTGTCAAATTATTTTTAATTTGTTACAATCTGTGTTGTCATCATATTAAATCATGTATTTTTGAGGTATTAATATTTTAGTGAAAGATATTGGTGACTTATTATAATAGTTTGGTGGTGAGATTTTTCTATGAGAACCTAACTTATTTTCTCTATTTGTTTTATCTCTTTTTATCTCCATTTAATTATTATCATCATTCATCTCTTTTATTTATTTATTTATTCAAGCAAAAGTTATTTTCTTTCCCTCCAAGCAAATGTTCTTTTCTTTCCCTCTAAGCAACATTTCTTTGACTCCAAGACAATTATCTTTCTTTTCCTCTAAATTTACTTAGAATCTACTTTTTATTTTGCCTATAAATTTGTACTCATCTTTTCAACTTCTTTCTATGATTCTTCTTCTTGGTTCATCTGTCTCTCTTTTTCTTTATCTCTTTCATTATGACACAGTCAGCTGCCTCATCTCAACTCATCAA
Organism: Camellia japonica; assembly: GCA_030407325.1. Taxonomy (NCBI): domain Eukaryota; kingdom Viridiplantae; phylum Streptophyta; class Magnoliopsida; order Ericales; family Theaceae; genus Camellia; species Camellia japonica. The sequence continues at coordinate 45,620,914 of JAPPVO010000016.1, read as the reverse complement.
TAGGCAACTCCACACTCTAATCCCTCCAAACCCTCGTCTCTCTCTCTCTCTCTCTCTTCATCTTCTCTCAATTCCGACCAGAGTCTTCGACGCAGCAGCTCTGTAGTGCCTGCGACAGAGGATACCTAATCTGTCTATCTCTACATCCTCTCTCTTATCAACAACTCGTCTTCAGCAACGGCGATGACTCAATCAGAGAAACCCTTGTTGTCGTCTCAGCCCCCTCTCTTTCCTTCTCTCTTCTTATAGGCCGAGATCTGAGTACCCTAACCCAAGATCTTTTTCTATTAGAACCATCGAACCAGTCCAGTAAAGTCAAACTCGTTGAGGTCGACCTCAACTCCGATAGCGGCGGTAGCAAGTTCGAGGTCATGGAAACGTGATTAATCGTCACTGGCAGCATCATAATACGGTGTCGCACCGTGCGAATCGGTTGAACGCTCGAAGATCGACAATGATGAGCTCACTATTGAGGACTGTAGAGAGAGACTTGGTGCAGAGAGCTTTGTTAGCTCTGCATTAACTGAGGCAACGAGTCGATTTTTAGCCTAGGAGTTATCTATTAACAAAGTAAAAACATACTCGTTGATTTATCTGTTGCTTGTTGTGGTTTGTATTTTTTTTTATTATCTGTCTCTAGGGTTTTGAGCTCAGATATGTACGATTTTTTCCATTACTTTAGTGGTCTTGGCTAAGGCTTAGGTTAGGGTTTTCATGTTCACAGACATGGTTTGGTTAGGGTTGATGATTATTGATGATGCTCTTCCTTTTAGTGGATGATAGATTAGACTGATCCACACTTCCAACGGATTTGCTAGCCTTGAAAGACAAGGGGGTGTGTAGACGTCCCCGAACGTCCCGGGAGGATGAGTCCCCCGTTCTGTTCATTTGGGGTTCACTACAGTTTCGACTCAAATTGTCACGGTTCTTAATCTTGAACCAAAGAGTCCAAATCCGGCAAATCGTTTTGAGAAAACAGATTTTTAGAAAAGAAGTGCCAAACATGGACTGCTTTGCTAGATACAGAGTCGCCACCTAAATATTTATTATGGGAGAATTTAGGAAACCTTGACTCGTTTGCCTAAGGCCACGTGTCCGTCATCACCAAAGTTGCCACGGCTCGGGAACTTGGGTATGATTGGGGAAGGTTAGCTATGAGCACCCCCGCTCGCCCGATCAAAGATCGGTCTCTACTAACTATGATATCTTGTTTTGAAAACATTATGCATTCTTATTCCGGTTATTAGCCTAGATTTACTACGTTATGCGCACAGTAAACAAGTATAGACCAAATCGCCCAAATTGGAACAAACATTTCATGTGTGTTTTGAAAGTGATTTGCTACTTGCGAGTAGGCTAAAATGTAGGTTTTGCCACCTTCAGGTGGGCTTTAGAAAAGATGATTTTGTCACTATCTAGTGGGCTTTAAACTCACATTTTTAATGCATTACTCCAATTTAGGTAATTCAACCTCCATCCACAGGCATTCAAGCAGTTATATCACATAAGCAACTAGCCTCATGGTAATCATGCTGTCATGGCAACACTCACACGCATGCAAGGATGCTAAAGCAAAAGAACTTACAGAGTACTCCAAGCCAAAACAGAAACTAGTTAGTAATCATATGCATGATCCTAGTTCATGTTCAAAATGGCTAATGTAACACATGCAAGGATGCAATCTAGACAGGCTCGGCTAATCTACAATGACATGTGAAATGTTACAACTAACACGTATTCAATTTGGAATTGAAATACAAATGCAGTTAGAATGATGCGCCGAGCCCGGTGCATGTAAGACAAATGTATAGATGCACGCATGCATAGCATAAGGTATGCTAATTTAAGTATGCCCTAGTTTAATCATCATAAGCGGATAAATAAAAGGGAAGAAAGACGTGGGATTAGAAGACATACACACACCCACACACGCTTATTACAAATACGCCCTCACTCGGAGGGACCGAAAGAATAATACAGTCCAAATAAATAATACTAAATTAATTATTACAAAACTCCTAATTAATTAACAAATTAAATGCAAGATTAAAATGGCCACAGCCCCGCCTTCGAAATGTTTGGATGATGCATGCTCGACTTGTACTGCTCGGAAACCCGTTGCCATGGCACTGTTGCCTTTGTTTACACTGCGCTGCCCCTCCGAGGATCATACAAACTTCCAGACCTGCTTTGAATTACTCCCTGAGTGCTCCGGATTGCCACCGGCCAGAACAAAAGGCCACCGGCCATGGTAATTGGGGTATCGGCCAAAACTTGAATCAGCGGCCAGCCATTTATGGCCGGCCGGCCTGCAGAACCCTGTTTTTGACAGCAACAAAGGACAGACAGTGCATGGCATGAAAATTTCACAGCAATGTGTGCATGTACACACTCCCTATCATGCGATGGACTTAAGGGAGCATGACCCTCGACCCTCGGGCCATCAATTGTGCATTTTGATGCATGATAGCCTAAGAGGCCAAGTTTGCAACTTGATGTAAGTGCATGCAACCAAAACACATGAATGCCAACACCCTATCATGTTGAGGTCAAGGGGATTGATGACCGAGGGTTGAGACGTGTTACATCACTTGGAGTATGAACACTTCTCAATCTTCATACTTGGTTTGACACCCCAAACCAAGCAAAATGTAATGCAATGCATGCGAAGTGGCTCAAGTATGCAACATGAGACTAATAGGTGTAAAGCATGCCAAATGCGAAGCGACCTATCATACAAAATGCAATGTGATACATCTTATGGTACAAGGTAAACATGAAATCAAAGATAATTCAATACAATCATGCAATGATGGAACTAAAACACAAAGGGGCAGACCTCAGCCTTGCCATAAACAAGGACCAAAAGTGATGTATGAGGGCACAAATGATGCATGCAAGCATGCACGCATCAAGGTCCATCACCTAAGCACGGAAGGGGACAACTCTAAGCACACATAAAGGCGATATATATGGACATTAAACACTCATGTTAAACTCTGAAAAGCATGCGAAGGATGATGTCAAAACATGCTAGAGAATAGATACAAACTGGAAGGCATTCAAGACCACAAAAGAGAGCATTGCTCAACACCCACCCCAAGCAAACATGGCATGGACTTTTCAACCAAAAATAGAGTTTTAAAGCATCAAAACACACCCCAAAATCCACTGATATGGCAGCCCAAGTGACTTAAACAAAAGGCATGCACCAAAGCCCAAACATGGAACATAAGAGCACATCTATCCAAGGCATTGAAAGGGTAACAAAGTGTAAACATGTAAGCATAAAACATGGACTGAAATGGCCTAGTAAGTGATTCCAAATCACTGAAATGGTCTAGTCGATGCATGCTAATGACTCACACACCCGATGCCAACATGCTAGAATACAAAGGGGCCATACAAAACATATCAAATACGACCAAACCAGCACCCAACAGATCTCAAGCATGATAAATCATGACCAAAAGCTTCACAAAGCTAGGTAAAAAAATGCAAGCATGATGGTCTAATGGCTAGATGCATTTCTAGGCAAAATAGGGAAATACAAAGCAAGTATATGATGCATGAAATAGACCATCAAACCAACCAAAAACAGAGGCATAATACAACCAAATATCACCAAAAAACCTCTGAAATAGAGCCAAAAATAACTAAGCATACCTGCTACCTTTATAAGCCAAAAGGAAGAACAAATGAGACACAAAGGGAGATGGGTGTCCCTCCCCTACACAAGACCTCAAAACCTCTTCTTCACCATTGAAAATCTACTGGATTTCAGTGGTGAGGAGGCCAATACACCAAAGTAACCAAGGCTCAACAAGGAAAGCACAAAAAGGGCCAAACAAGGCCTAAGAGGGGGAGGTCGACCCCAAACAACAAAATGACCTTAATGAAAGATCTTAAGCATGAAAATACAAGACTTTTTTCAGTTATACATGAAGCTTAAATCAGCATGCAAGACAGGTAAAAAACTAGTGCAAGATTGGGGAATCTAAAGTAAGATTGTTACCCTTGAAGAACAATCCAAGAACAACAGGTCCAGCCACTCTCTTCTGATCAAAACCAGTCCAAAACCTCAAGAACAAACCCTCAATGTCCCTCAAAGTCGAAGCAAGGTGTGATGGTGTGTGTCTTAGTGCAAAACTAAGGTCAAAACACACTTTTAGGCCACAAAACACACACAAAGGAGGAGAGAGAGAGGAAATATAGAGAGAGATGATATATATATATATATATATATCAGATATATGTATGTATAAGCTCTGGTTTTTTTTGTTCAACCACCAACCCTTTCAAAGGAGGAGGAGGGGCTCTTTATATAGACAATATAAGAGCCCCAAGCTTCTTAAAGAAGCTAACATGAAAAGGGTCAAGGGGGTCAAGGGGGGCAAGGCTTCTTGAGGAAGCTTTGACAAAGGGTCAAGCTTCCTCAAGAAGCTTGACCAAAGGGCTCAACCTTCTAGAAGGAAAAAGGGTTCAAAGGCTCAAAATAGCCACACCTGTGTATGGGGAGCAGGGCCTGTGCATCCCAGCTGGCACAGCTGGCATGCACCATGTCTGGAGGGTGCAAAAGGGGCAAACCGGCCAAGAAAGGAGGTCATCGGCCAAAACTATGGTCGGCCGGCCACACAAAGTGCCGACCGGCCATTGGTATCAAGAAACCATGGCCGGTGATGTAAAGGGAAGGCCGGTGGGGTGTGGGGATGGCCAAAAATCCATTCCCTGCCCCTCAAAGCAAAAGCACAAGTATTTGTGCAAAAACCAAACACAAAACAAATGAGTTGAGAGATCCTAAGGCAAGGCGTGCAGCCGAGGCCTCCAGGAACTCAAAACGAACACGAACATGGATGATCACCGAGTGTTCCAACAGTGACGTCCAAGTCTTAAGGACGGTCAAAAATGGGGTGTATACAGGGTGTGCCTGTAAGATAGTCCGAAGGGGGAGTAGTCTTTCGATGGACATTCCGACAATCAAGTTAGGTTAGGAAAAATTGAGAGAGAGAGAGAGAGAGAGAGAGAGAGAGAGAGAGAAATAAGGGATGGAAAACTTAACCTTTAACGTGTTTTGAAAGCTTCCTTATATCATTTGCTCATCATTTCCTTGTCCACTCCAAGATGTCTTGTTGACCGAAAGTCTATAACCTAGTTGACATAGTTCATTGGTGATTCTACCACTTCGGCATGAGGGGTTTTGCCGCATTTAATGCTACGATGGCCTCATTAAATGACTAACACAGATGTAATAACTTTGCAAGATCTTTGTCTGCTTACATAGCTAATTCCTTACCTGTCGAATTCTTGAATGCTAGTGGTCCTAGCCTAGCACTAGCTTCTCTGAGTTACTGGGCTTTTAATACCTGGGCTGTGGATTGGACCCCGTTGTGAGCTGGGCCTTCTGGGGTACCCATCAGTAAAAAAGGTGCCCATTAGTATCAGTAGTCCCTAATTCTCGAGTGCAGCTTTAGTCCAACGAAGGGAATAAGAAAGAAAAAAGTAGTTCCCCAAGACACCAAAGAGATTTGGTGGCCAAACGAGGAAGAGAGTCGATTGGTGTGGTGGCTGATCTAGCGTCGGGGCCGACCGCAGAGGAAGGCGGCCGATTGTAACAACCCCCGACCTCTGATTAACTTTAATCCATGATTTAATACGCCTAATAAGTAACTAAGATGAAATCCTAAGTTAATTAATTGTGCATTGCATTATTTGTGTTTATATCTATCTAATATAGAAATATCTGTTTGTGTTTCTATTTCGATCTATGAATTGAAGGCCTTATCAGCAACCGAATGCGAAATTGACTTGGTATATATGTTAGTTGAAATTTTTAAAACATTATGGTAGGTCTAATTGAAATTCGAATCGAAACCAAATAATTAGAATAAAATAAGTGTAATTGTTTAATTTAATCAAAAACTAATTAATCTTACTAATGGTACCTATATAAGCCATATGTTGCCTCATACCACCACTATACACACACACTTCATCATCTTTTCCCATCAAAATGTAAGAGAGAGAGAAAGAGAGAGAGAGTGAGAGAGATAGAGAGTTAAGTGTAAAAAGCTTGAGCTCAAGAGAAATGGAGTTTGGATTGGAAAGAACTTAGAGCATTTGACTTGGGAACTCAAAACATCTACACATCTAGGCCAAAATTGAGCACCTAAGGTAAGAAATCAAGCCTTTAAATGTGTTATTGAGGTACTTAACACATATATTCAAAAGAATTAGGTAAATTGAGGCAAGAATTAAGCTTATTGGAGTAGACAAGAAGAGGATACATACATGCATGTGCATTGCATTGTAATTAGAGCATGATGTCTAAGAATTTGTCTCATGCATGTTCATATTTTGGTTTTAGTTTAAGAATTCAACTTGTTTTTGTGCCAATACCTCTATTAACCATGTTTTGGAAAGTTGAAGCTCATATCATTGCATGCAAGTCATGTTCTTGAAGTTTCAAGTTGAATTTTGACCAATTGACTTACTCTTGGGCCTTGATTTTGTGAAATGATCCTTAATTGTTTTATGTTTTCCAAGTATAAATGTGTTTTCTCAAGTGTTTGGCCCAAATGGATGAGTTTTGTAGCTTTGAAGTTGAATTTGGGAGCTTGGAGGTGAATCTGGAAATTTCAGAATTCGACATCTCCGTTTGAGCGGCCACCTTTGTTTTTCCATCTCTGCTTGAGCGACCAGAAGTCCGCTTGAGCATGAAACGCAAGCTCTCAAAAGTTTCATGTCTTTGCAGACTGCTCGAGCAACAAGAGTTGAGCTCAAGCGAGTACTTGAGTCTCACGCTCAAGCGAGCGTCAAGCGAGCATCGAGCGGAAAAATCGAGCAACCAGTATTTTTGCAAAGTTTACAGACCGCTCAAGCGAAGGAAGTTACGCTCGAGCGACCACTCACATTTTTCATGTCCGCTCGAGCGAAGAAAGCTACTCTCGAGCGGGGCCTCTATTTTTAGCAAATTTGACTAAGTGTTATGAATCACAGTTTGGCATCCTCATTTCATCCTAGGCATTTTTAAGCCGTAATTAAGTCAGAATAATGAGGAATAAAAGTAGAACACACCAAAATAAGAGAAAACTAATTTAATGATTCTGGGTGTGTAATTCTATATGTATTGTTCTGTATCTGAGTAGGTCACGCACCACAAGTTACTTGATCTATCTACTTTGTCTGTTTGGTTGGAGCCATTTGTGAGTAATAACTCTGTAAAGCTATGTTTAATTATAAGTATTTTCTGACAGATATGATACGATCTGTTTTCTAAAATGCTATATTATGAATCATAAATGAATGTCCATTTTTCTGAAATGTATTGTGGCATCCTTAGTTCACGTGGCCCTCGCCCGGGGGTAACAATACCATGGCCAATATGCACGTGGCCCTCACTCGGGAGTAACAATACCGAAGCCTATATTCACGTAGCCCTCACCTGGGGGTAACAATACCATGGCTACTTGCGCGCAAGACATAGATCTTAATGGTTGTCAGTACCGACTATGGAAATTTGATATGTCATGATAGCTAAATGGATATACCACAAATACTTGCTAATGATTTCTGAAAAGTATGTGAATATGGATCTGTTGCTAATTCGAAATCTGATATGGAACATCATTCATTAAATTCTTTACCTTGTTATTATTCACTAAGCTTCGCACATCATTTATTTATATATGTAGGTGATCAGGCGGGTGGCCAGGCTCAGTGATGACCGCCTGGAGAGTTTTTCTCGGCCAGCCTTTGTACCTCTCGAGGAGGTTCCGCACGTCTTGTGGTCATTTTTTGTGAACATAAAAGGCTTTATCTTCCTTTGCATTATGAATAAGTTTTCTGTTATCTGTATATTAGGGCTAAGTCCCTTTTGGCTATATCTGTAATGAATGTGACGTAAGACTACTACATTATGATGTCACGTATATGTGTATAAAGGTTTAAAATTTCTGTCTCATATAAGTCTCCACAGCTTTATGGACTATGTATGTTTCTATATTTGCTTCTGTAGCCCCTGATTATTAGTTATTCTATTCAGAGGCCTTTGGTAATTCAAGGATTACTAGTCATTTACGATGCTAAACCTATAGAGGTGAGTTTGGGCTGTGACACCGACCGATTGGCAAAGTTGGCCAACCGAGGAGAAAGGTGACCGACCAAGGTGGTAGCAGACCATTAGGAAAGGTGGCCGACCGGCAAGGAGGGTGACCAACCGAGGAAGAAGGTGGTCAATCGAGGTGGTAGCCGACCATTGGGAAGGGTGGCCGATCGGCGATGAGGGTGACCGACCAAGGAGGAAGCTGGCTGACTGCGAAGGGAGGTGGCTGACCTACGAGGAGGATGGGTGACCAATGTAGTGGCCGACCACTGAGGAAGGTGGCCGACTGAGGTGATGGCTGACTACTGAGGGGGGTGGCCGATCGACGAGGAGGGTAACCGACCGATGTGATGGCTGCCCGCTGAGGAAGGAAACCGACTGGCAAAGGCATTAATGGTGCGCGGGGCTTGAGGTACAGGAAAGCACATGGTGATGTGAAGTTGAATAGATCAGGGGGGAGGGGAAGAAGAGATTGTGGCAGTACACGTGAGATAATCTGGATAGGTGGAAATTGAGGGGCTATAAACAAAAAGGGCGGGGTTTGGGAAGGCAGGGGATTTTAACTTGGTGAATTTTTGAATGGGCGAATTTTAATCACAACCTTTGGAATACAGGTAGACCCTGGGCCTTTGGACTTGTGGAATTTGCATACCTTATTGCGAGAAACCAATATATTCCAGACTTTGCTTCGTTTGTCTCGTTTGATTCTCCACTTCACCATATTGCGAATTTCTTCGCTCCTGCAACTGAAGCAATATACAGAAACGTAAGAAAAATGGCACAAAACAAGGCGCCAGCTATGGTGTATGATGCGTTAGGGGAGGATGATAGGGCTGCATTGGCAGAACAATACAGGGTGGAGAGGCTATTGGAACAGGGAGCGGCACAAACAGGGCAACCTATCCCGACAATGATGATTTTGGCTACCCAACCGATTAGCCAAGTGGCGCCGGACCACTGGCATACCAAGGCGGATAAGTCCACCTTGATGGATGAGGACTTAGAGGAATTTCGTAGCAAGTACCAGATTCTGGCAGATGTAGGGTTGAGATTGCTGTAGACACCCCATTTTTGACCGTCCTCAAGACTTGGTTGTGCTTGTAGGTACACCTAACAACTGGTTCGATTGCTCACCCAGCTTTCGACTGTCGCGGCGGAACGTCACCGGTTCGAGTTTCCGGACCCTGTATCCTTTCTGCCTCATTTTTGGACCCTGGCTAGGTCCTGTCAGAGTGGCCCTTCTAGTGCATTGCCGGCCATAGGCATGGCACTGCCGGCCATGGCTTTGCCCCTGCCGGCCACTGATGAGCACCTGCCGGCCATCAGTGTGGCACTGCCGGCCATTGCTGATGGCTGGCACCCCCCCTATTTCAGCTGGTTTCCGGGAAGATATTTTGTACCAGCTGGATTCCTCATATCTGCCCTCCATACACGTGTATGGAGGGATCAAAGCCTTTGGAAGCTTGTTCAAGAAGCCTTAGCCTTGCATTCCTCTATATAAGCAAGGGGCTTCTTCCCTAGCAGGAGGTTCTGAGTTTTAGGAGGGGAAAAGGGCTGCCTCTCTCTATATTGTGTGTATTTTGTGCCTTAGAGTTGGATTTCTTTGCATTTTTGCACTACACCTCATAGCACAAGACCTCCATCCTCCATTCAAGCACCTTGAGGCTGATCTTCAGAGGCTATAAGCTCAGATTTTTGGACCAAAAGGCTGCTAAAGATTTGTTCTTCAAGGGTAAGTACACTTTTCCCTAAAACTAGCCTTTTTTTGTTTCATTTATAAGCCTTGCTTGAAAGCATTTTTGGGCTCCGACCCTAACTGAAAATAATCATATTTTGAGCCGCTTTTCATGTTTGATCAAGGGTGTTTCTCTGTCTCTTTAACTTTCTTTTAGGCCTATTTTTGCATAGTATTTTAGGCTTATTTGTGAACTGTTTTGAGCGTTGATGTAAACTGTGAAGTGGCTTGTTTTGAGCCCTTCTTCAACTTTGTTGAAGGGCTTTCCTCTGTTTGAGGTCATTTACTACCACTTGCCTCTTTACCCCTCTTTTAGGCCCTTTTCTTGCATGCTAGTTTAGGCCTACTTGTGTTTATTTCCGTGGTTTGATATAAACTGTGAAGTGCCTTATTTTGAGCCCCTCTTCAACTTTGTTGAAGGGCTCCTTGCTGTTTGGGGTCGGCTACTGCCCCTTGTCTCTATTCTCACTTTTAGGGCCTTTTTTGCATGATAGATTAGCCCTATTTGTGTTCATTTTTGAAGCATGTTGTAAACTGCAAAAAGTTTTTTTTTGAGGCCCTCTCCATGTTTGATTAAGGGAATTTTCTTATCTGAGGTCATATGCTATCTAGTATGCTTAGTTGCCTCTTGTTTGAGCCTTAAGCCTAAGCTATTGTTGCATGCCTTGTTTGGCCTTCTAGCCACTGAAATCCAGTGGATTTTCAGTGGCTAAGACCCTGTTTTGAACCCCAAATCAGAGGGGGGTGACCCCCTCTCACCTTGACTTGCTTGATGGCCATTTTGGTCTTCTAAAGGGCCCCCATCTTGCATGCTTTGTTGACTGATTTTGGGGCCAATTTTGTGAGTTTTAGGACTACCATATTTGATTTTCAGAGTTGTATATGTCATGCCACTTGTCTATCTTGTATGTGCCTAATAACTCCTTGCATGATCCTCTAAAGGAGCCCCTCATTTGGGTATGCATTGGCTGCATTTCCATGGTTATTTAGGCTTATTTTTACATGGTTTATTCACTGATTTATGCTGGTTTGATGAGTTCTCACTTGCATCATATATTTGCCATGTAAACCATGTTTGCTAGCCAAATTCGCATGTTAATTTAGCCCATCTTGTTAGCACTTTTTGGCCTTGCTTTAAACTGGAAAAGTCCATGTTTTGGGACTGTCTTGATTCTGTCTTTAGACTTCATAGTCCAATAATGCATGCTTTGTATAGCTGTAAGTCATTCTATGTGTCTAGTTTTGCATTTCGGGGTTCATCTCATGCATCGGGTGCCATGTTGCCATGTTTCGGGGCTGTTTAGCATCATGTTTGAGTGCTGAAATTTGCATGTTTGCATACCATGTCCCATGCCTTACCATGCTTTGGTAGAGTGGCATTCGTGCCTTAGGTTCGGTCCTCGGTTTGCGTGCATGTGCGCATGCATTTCGAGTGTCTCATTTTCATCTAATGGCTACTAATTTGGACCTAGTTGAGAGCTGTCCATATTGGTTTAAGCCCATTTTACCATGTTGTCGCATGCTTGTCACACATAGTATGTCATTGCATACTTGCTTAGCTTTACATGCCTCGCATGCTCGCATGTTCACATTGCATTTTGCATGATTATCCAAGGTTGTCGCCTCACATTATGTTCATATGCTTGTCGCATGTTTGGTTTAGTTGCATGTTGCATACTTAGTCCATATTGCATGTTTGCCATGCTTATGTGTTGCATTGTTCGGGTTAAACGTTAATCCGAGCACGGGAAACGAGGGGTATTTCATACTTCAAGTGATGGGATGCGTCTCAATTCTCGGTCGCCGAAGCTCTTGATGATTCATGATAGAGTTCTAGGCTTTACTTGCTTTACATGTGCATTCATTTCACATCGAGTCGTGCAATTCGACTCCTCGCCATCATGCATCGATATGCGTGATTGGTGGCACGAGGATCGAGGACTACACTCCCTGAAGAGTAGTCATGCATACATGTGTGAAAATACTTTGCCATGCCCCTTTGTTGCTCTCTGTTGCAGCAAATCAAGAATCAGCAGCCTTCCGGAGCTTGGCACGCATTCCAAGAACAATTGCAAACAGAGGCTAATTGGGGCATCGCAGTGGATTTCCGCGCAAGGCAACCTGAATATGCATCATTCATCATCTGGATCAGAGCTGAGGCGGTCCCTGGCTTGCATGCCAATTTATTGCTTTCCTAGATTAATTTGTTAATTAATTAGGATTTTGTATTATTTATTCGGACTGTATTTATTTGGGACTGTATTATTCTTTCGGACCCTCCGAGTGAGGGCCAATTGTTGTAATAAGGGTGCGTGCGTGTGTGCATGTCTTCCAATCCCCTTTCTTTCTCCCTTTTATTTAACCGCTTATGATGGTTAGATTAGGGCATATTTCAATTAGCATACAGTATGATCGCATGTTTGCATTCATTCATCTGTTTTGCATGCACCGGGCTCGGCGCATCATACTAACTGCATTTGAATTTCAATTTCAAATTGAATATGTGTTAGCTGTAGCATTTCACATGCCATGTTTAGAATAGCCGAGCTTGCTATAGTTGCATTTTGCATGTGTTGCATTAGGCATTTCTGTATAGTTAGGATCATGCATTGATTTCTAACTGATTTCCATTTTGGCTCGGAGTACGATGTAAGTATTTATGCTTTAGCATCTCGCATGAGTGTGAATGTTAACATGACAGCATGCTTACCATGTGGCTAAATGCTTAGTTGATATAACTGCCTGAGTGCCTGTGGGTGAAGGTTGGATTACTTGAATTGGGATAATTCATTGAAATCCGCGTTTTAGCCTACTTGCGAGTAGCAAATTTCAAACATTTTCCAAACAAACGGATATGCAATGCTTTGTTCCAAATTAGGCGATCTAGTCTATACTTGTTGTGCTGTGCGCATCACATAGTAATTCTAGCTAATTAACCGGAATAAGAACGCATGTGTTTTCAAAAATGAGATATCATGGTTAGTAGAGGCCGATCTTCGGATCGGGCGAGAGGGGGTGCGTCATAGCTGACCTTCCCCAATCGTACCCAAGTTCCCGAGCCGAGGCAACTTTGGTGATGACGGACACGTGGCCTTTGGCACCGAGTCAGGGTTTCCTAAATTTCCCCATCAAAAAATATTTAGGTGGCGACTCTGTATCTGGCAAAGCAGTCCATGTTTGGCACTTCTTTCAAAAATCTGTTTTTTTTCTCAAAACGATTTGCCGGATTTGGACTCTTTGGTTCAGATTTAGAACCGTGACAATTTGAGTCCGAACTGTAGTGAACCCCAAAATGAACAGAATGGGACTCACCCTCCTGGGGCGTTCGGGGGACGTCTACAGTTTCTGGCGACTCCGCTGGGGATTTAGAGAACTTGACTCGAACTCATGATATCTTGTTTTGACTACACTTATGTGTTTCTTTGCATTGCATTTGCATTGGTGCGCCTAGGACACCGTGTTTGCCATCTGCTATTCCTGAACGGTTTGCCGGAGGCTTGTCTTGTCAAGGCATGACCATAAGGCGTGCGCTCTGCCAGTATGGGAACACAAACCTCGGTTTTACCGGGGCACCCTTTTTGACCATTCAACCTAGTGCATATTCGGATCCATAGTGACCATTCCAAACTAGGACAGGTTGTTTACCCGATAGGTTGTTTGAAACCACTGCGTGCGTAGTGAAACCCTAGCTCCTGACAAAATAGGACAGGGAAACCTTACCCCCAACATAGGGGTGTTTTGGCTCTCTTTTACTTGCTATGTGCTCCTAGATTGTATCTCTACAGGGGAACGCACGTATCAGTTTGTAAAGTTTGGGTATCAGGCCTGCGGGCACCGGTTTTCGGAATCAGTTATATCTGCGGGTATCCGATTCAGTGTTTTTGGGGGCAGTGATTTCGAAACAGTGATTAAGGAACAGTGTATTCAGCTTATTGGCAGTGTATTGCGATACCCCAACTGTGTGTTATGTTTGTTTACGCTGTTATGCTGTCCGTATGTCTGCTCGTTTATTTCCTTATTATTGTTTTATTTATCTTTTTGCTAGGGTAGTTTAGCACGATTGCTTCTAACCCAGCAGATATTCCCCAAGCAATCTGGACTAGAGGTCGTCGACTCTATCAATCTGAGGATCTGATAGTCGGACAGCCAGTGTACCACTCTCTACCCCGGTTATTAGACGAAGGACAGTCAGGCAGAAGGCATCAGTTCAGCAGTCAGTACAGAGGGCTTTGTCTACCCCACCTGTGTACAGTAGGGATCAGGATTCTGTTTCTCCCACAGAAAGGGAACACATACCGATAATTCAGTCAGAACAGAACAGTATGGCCAGTTTAGAGGAGATGGTGCGCCAACTCCAAGAGGGTATGAAAATGATGCAGCAGGATGCTGTCCGACAGGCAAAGTTTGCCAAGCAGCAAGCCACAGTTATGAATGAACAAGCAGAGTTAATCGTAAGGTTACAACAGCAAAGTGGAGCATCTGCTTCGCAGCAAGTTCCTCCCCCGCCAGGAGCCCCAACCCTCGGGGAAACAGCTAATGTTCAGAATGATACAAACAATCCCACAGGACCACCTCCACCCCCGGTCCTACCCCAAATTCAACCTCAGTTGTCTAAAACACCTACCAACCTACCGGACTCTCCTTTTGAGTTCGAGACAGATCCCACAGCATTGAAGTTGAGCAAGCTTAAAAAGCTGTTCAAGAGATCCCAGGGAGTCAAGACCATCCCTGACATTGAAGATGGATATACTGATGCAGCTGTGACGCTGCTTGACAGATTCAAAATGCCTCATATCGACCGATTTGATGGGTGCGGCGACCCCATGGTGCACCTGAGGTTGTTTTCAGATATTCTACGACCAATGGGCCTTACCAGGCTGCAGAAGCTGTCTCTGTTCGGCCGGACCCTGTCGGGTGTGGCGGCCATATGGTATGCCAAATTAGAGGATGACGTCAAGAGGAGTTGGGATGAGATGGCTGAGGCCTTCATCGCACAGTATTCATACAATACACAAATCGAGATTACGACCCGTGATCTCGAGACAACGAGGCAAGAGCCTAATGAAAGCTTCTCAGAATTCGTGACTAGATGGAGAGCCAAGGCTTCGATGATGACCTTAAGGCCCACAGACAAGGATCAGATTCGGATGATTGTGCGCAATCTTCAGCCGAAGTTGATGCAAAAGATGATTGTGTTCCCCTTTCCTACTTTTTCTGATCTACATGAAATGGGGGTACAGATTGAAGACGCCTTGAAGCAAGGCTTAATTGATAATGATCGGGAACAACCCCGAAGGACTTTCAATCGCAGCAGCAATGCGGGCCCGAGTGGCGCTACGACTGCAAGAGCTTCCGAAGTAGGCATGGTCACCACCACCCCCCCTCCAAAAACCGCGGCAGCTACGCCATTCTCCGGCACGTCCGGAAGTCATACTCAAATAGCCAAGTACCCACCCAAAAACACAAGAACCTTCGCTCCACTATATATGCCCCTATCCAAAGCTTTAGGGGTTTTAATCAGAAAAGGGCACTTGAAACCCTTAGAGCCGCGGCCATTACCGGAAAAACTCCCCCTTGCCCATAACCCAGCCAAGTACTGTGCATTTCACCAACAGCACGGTCATGATACTGATCTGTGCTTCCGATTACGTCATGAGATTCAAGATCTCATCGATAACGGGGTGATTTTGCCGCCCGAGAAACCCAATGTTACAACAAACCCTCTTTCCACACATAACCAAGCTCCACCTTCGAAAAGAATCAACCTTATCCAAACTGGGGTCGTGTCTTACGATCCTAGTATCTATGTCACTCCTTCTCATCTACCTAAGCCGGAGGTATTCCTTCCTGATTGCACTGACTTGTGCATGATGGATATCCCCATAACCCAATCTAAGCCAGTGGTGGTGGCAGTCAAGGACAAAAGGGAGGAGATTTTAGAGGAAAAGAAGGTTGTTGAGCTAGAGTTTGAGCCAGAGTTTGAGAAGCCTGGAAGTTCTGTTGAGAGAATGTATAGTCCGAATGACTACGCTTCGTTAATAGGCCAGAATGAGCTAAATGCAGGATTATCGACAGAGACAGAGCTGTGTATAATCCAAGGGAATGATCCGGAACGGAGGATGGATGATTTGACGACAGTAGAAGAAGACCTTGCCAATCTCCAGTTTTGCAGTGACCAAGATCCAGCAAACACAGCAGTCAACTGGTTCGGTTATGAGGAATCGGCAGAGGCTACCGGGTGGTTAGATGATCAGCCGGATGTGGTAGAAGTGTTCCAACCAAAACAGGGCCCGACAGGGGCAAGAATGTCAGTGACGGCCGGAAGGGTCGAAGAACAGAGGACATCGCCGGAGAGCGTCGGTGTCGAGAGTTTCGCTCAGGATCGGAGCATTTCAAATATGGGAATTGTTGAACAGTCAGCTGCATTGACATAGCCGGAACCAGAAAGATTTGAAGATTCCGAGAGAATCAGGAAGGCGAAGGCCCATGTGGAGACAGAAACTGCTGTGTGCACAGGAATAGAGAATGCTGCGGGCATGTCGATAGGAGATGCTGCAAGCACGAGGACGGTCATACCAGAGCCGGACAGGTGTCTGTCGGCTGCTGATGGAATGTGGTGGGAGGATGAAGATTTATGCCTTGCCCACACAGACGAAGATTGGGGGAACAACCAACCTGATGACATTTGGTACCTTGGAGAGGTTGACCATATGACACGGAGCGGACGGTACTACAAACCCCCGCACCTAGATCAATCAGAGGCTTCTGGGAAGGATAGGGATGTCGAGAAGCAAAAGGAGAAACAACTTGAAGAGGAAGCTGTGCTCAAACAGTTGAAGAAGATACAAGCAGACATCTCCATCTGGGGACTGCTTATGGCGTCACGAGCGCATAGACAGGCTGTCTTATCAGCCATGGACAAAGCGAAGCTTTCGATAGAAACCACGCCAGAACAGCTGGTAGGATTAGTCTTCCCGGGAGGAGCTACCCCAACGCTGACTTTTTCCGACAAGAAACTACCACCCGAGCGGGCAGACCATAACAAACCACTCTACATCTCTGTGGAGTGTAGAAATAAATGGATACCGGTGGTTCTTGTTGATACCAGATCCGCCATCAACGTCTGCCCGGCAAGGACAGCGTATGCAATCGGTTTGAAAACCGCAGATTTTGTACCAACGGCCCAGGTGATCCGGGCGTATGACAACACAAGCCGAGAAGTGATGGGAACGGTAAAAGTTCCGACTAAAGTTGGGCCAGGACTGCATGAGATAGATTTCCATGTCCTAGAGGTCCTGCAACTTTCAACTTGCTTTGGGAAAGCCGTGGCTGCATCAGGTAAAGGCGGTGTCATCCACTTTGCATCAAGTGGTGAAATACCCCTTCGGAAAAGGAGTAGCCATTGTCTTTGGGAATTCATCAATTCATCCACCGCCGGAGGTATCTACACCTGTTCTAGAAATCGAGCATGGTATAGAGGATGTGTTCATATCAGGTTTCACCCTGGCCGAGGCTTGGGTTGTACAGAATGTCATGGCTGCTAACGAGGGGATATATGTCAGTGCCCAAGCAGTGTATCTCATGAATAAACTCCAACACATCCCCGGGATGGGATTAGGAAGAAGCGGCCGGAAGGGCGTCGCAGCATTGGCCGAAGTGCCACACAATCCCCATACATTTGGTTTGGGCTATCTGCCCACTAAGGAGGATTGGGTAAGGAAGGGAAAGGAAATGGCTGGAAGAGCCAGAGCGAAACAAATGGGGAGCCCTTTTGACTTAATGTACCGGCCCATTCAGGGTACCCTAAACGGACGCTTTGTCCGGGAGGGGGAGGACTTTCTGTTTTGTGGCTTCCCCGAGCCGTGGCTGAACGCGGAGAGGAAGCACGTGCTAGGGTTCGAAATTTTCTTTGACTTAGAAATATCTGGAGATGAGGTTGCCAAAGAGCGCACAGACCTGACAGTTGAGGCTGAACAGAGTAGTGAAATGGAGTCTGAGGACACTGAACTTGAAATGGGGATAGCACTGGCATGTCTACTTTTAGATCCTCCGATCGACCAGAAGTGCTTGGGGGATAACTCCTTGGCGTCTGTGATCGGG
This sequence comes from Camellia japonica, assembly GCA_030407325.1. Taxonomy (NCBI): domain Eukaryota; kingdom Viridiplantae; phylum Streptophyta; class Magnoliopsida; order Ericales; family Theaceae; genus Camellia; species Camellia japonica. The sequence continues at coordinate 45,602,978 of JAPPVO010000016.1, read as the reverse complement.
AATGAAACGGCTGCGGGCCTACTAGCGACTATTTTGGATGCATCTATCGTACCCTCTCTTACTTGGCAATACGAGGAGGGATTTTTGTCCAGCACCGGGTCAGGTAGTGAGCCGGAATTTGATTCCACTGAATCTTGTGAGTCGGAATCAGGTTCCAGCTCGACTGAGTCTGAGTCCGGTATTCCTGGGGGTGACAACCCGGATGCCACAGTCCTGTCCAGGTCGTCTTTTGCTTTCTCTTTCGAGTCTGTTGTAACAGAAGAATTGGATGGTTCGGAAGCACTTAATGAGAATGAGGTGAATGTGGTTTCTGAGTACTTCTCTGTGCCTTTGATTTATTGCTTGAATCAGGACTTTCAAAATTTTGATAAAAACGACGAGGAAGAAATTCCTCCGATTTTGCAACGTTTAATTGATCAAGAGCAGGAGAGATTTGTTAAACCTTTAGTAGATGAAATCACTACCGTGAATGTTGGTACTGAGAAGGACCCGCGGCTGGTCCAGATCGGGTCCACGTTGTCTTCGGAGGAACGCGAGCGCTTAGTCGCTTTGTTAAAAGATTTCAAAGATGTTTTCGCGTGGTCCTACAAAGACATGCCTGGAATTGATCCTGAGATTGTACATCATCGGATCCCTCTTGACCCTAAGGCCTGACCCGTCAAACAGAAACTCAGGAGGATCCGCCCAGACTGGGCTCTCAAAATTAAGGAAGAGGTCACCAAGCAAATCGACGCAGGCTTCCTGCTGGTATCAGAATACCCGACCTGGTTGGCCAATATCGTTCCTGGTTGGCCAATATCGTTCCGAGTATGCGTAGACTTCAGGGATTTGAGCAGAGCTAGTCCGAAGGACAACTTTCCCTTACCGCATATTGATGAGTTGGTGGATTTCATAGCAGGGCACGCGTTGCTTTCATTTATGGATGGCTTCTCAGGCTACAACCAGATAGTCATGGCACCCGAAGACCGGGAAAAGACTGCATTCACCACCCCGTGGGGGACATACTGCTACAGAGTAATGCCGTTTGGGTTAAAGAATGCTGGGGCTACTTATCAATGGGCCGCGACTACAATATTACATGACATGATCCATAAAGAGGTTGAGGTGTACGTGGACGACATGATTGTCAAGTCCAAAGATAGAGAGGGCCACTACACCGCCTTACAAAAGTTCTTTCAAAGGATCAGAGAGTTTCGGCTGCGGTTGAATCCTCAGAAGTATACATTTGGTGTTACAGCGGGAAAAATGCTGGGGTTTCTGATTACACAAAGGGGCATCGAAGTCGACCCTTCCAAAATCAAGGCCATCTTAGAAATGCCACCACCAATGACTGAAAAGGAGGTGCGAGGCTTTCTGGGTAAAGTGCAATTCATAAGACGGTTTATCTCAAAATTAACCTTGACTTGTGAACCACTTTTTGGCCTCCTGAAGAAAGGCAAGAAATTCCAATGGGATGGCCGATGCCAAGCTGCGTTTGAACAGATCAAGGAATATCTACAGAACCCGCCCGTGTTGTCGCCACCAGAGCCGGGGAAACCGTTGATATTGTACCTTTCAGTGACTGAAACCACAATGGGCTGTATGCTCGCACAAGAGTCAGAGGACAAAGTGGAAAGGTCCATCTACTATCTGAGCAAGAAGATGCTAGATTATGAGACCCGCTACACTCCGCTGGAGAAGGCTTGCTTAGCTTTGGTATGGGCTACCAGGAAGCTGCGGCACTACCTGTTAGCTCACTCCGTAATGTTGGTTTCACGACTCGATCCCATCAAATATCTTTTCGAGAAACCAGCACTTACGGGTAGGCTAGCTCATTGGTTGCTGTTGCTCTCCGAATTTGATCTGAAGTATGTGACGCGCAAGTCAGTAAAAGGAAGAGCGATAGCAGAGTTCCTTGCCGACCACCCGGTTGAAGGGGATGAAGCAGTTGAGTACCTATTCCCAGATGAAGCCATTTTGCACATCGACGATGAAACTTGGACGATGTACTTCGACGGAGCGTCAAATCAGCACGGGAATGGAATAGGGGTGTTGCTGATAGCACCCGACGATTCCCGTATCCCCCTAGCCTTCAAACTCCGATTCAAAGTCTCGAACAATGAAGCAGAATATGAGGCATGCATTGCCGGTCTGGAAGCAGCCCTGGAACTAGGGGCAAGACAGTTGGACGTCATTGGGGACTCGAACCTTGTTGTGTCTCAAGCAAAAGGAGACTGGAAAGTCAAAGAAGAGAAGATGATGATGTATCACCAGACCTTGGACTTGTTAATTCCTCGGTTTGAGAAGCTAAACTTTGCTCATCTACTAAGAGAGAACAACAGGTTCGCAGATTCTTTAGCAACTCTATCTTCCATGATAGACATCCCGTGTGGAGTCCGGATGCGTCCGGTCATCATTGACCAGAAGTTTGCACCAGCCTACGAGTCGATTGCTGCTATAGATTAGGTTCAGGACGACAATCCCTGGTATTACGACATTTGGAATTTCCTGGAGAAGGAAGTATACCCGCCAGGGGTAAACGCCAAGGATAAAAGGGCAATCAGAAGAATGGCCGTTCAGTTTATCATCTGTGGGGGTAAGCTGTATAAAAGAGGTCATCTGGGAATGCATAAGCTGTGTGTCGATGCCGAAGAGTCGAAGCGTCTAATGGAAGCCATCCATGGAGGAGAGTGCGGTGCGCACATGAATGGAGTAATGCTAGCACGGAAAATCCTCAGACAGGGTTACTACTGGTCCACCATGGAGGAGGATTGTATCGGTTTTGTCCGGCGATGCCACAAGTGTCAAATTCACGCAAATCGCATGAACATTCTGCCGTCGAAGCTGTACAATATGACTTCGCCATGGCCATTTTCAGTCTGGGAAATTGATGTGATCGGGGCTGTCACTCCGAAGGGGTCGAATGGGCATGAGTTCATCCTGGTGGCGATAGATTATTTTACCAAGTGGGTTGAGGCCCAATCTTATGCGGTGTTGAAGGCTTCACATGTCGCGAAGTTTATCAGAAACAACATCATCTGTCGCTACGGAGTCCCAAACGAGATAATTTCAGATAATGGTTCCCACTTCAAGAAAGAAGTGATTGACTTGTTGGAAAAATATAACGTGGCTTTTCATAAGTCATCCACATACCAACCGCAAACCAATGGAGCGGTTGAGGCTGCCAACAAGAATATCAAGCACATATTGCAGAAGATGGTGGAAACCTATCGGGACTGGCCAGATAAGCAGCCGTTTGCTCTGTGGGGCTACCGAACTTCAATAAGAACTTCTACTGGGGCGACTCCGTATTCATTGGTTTATGGGATGGAGGCCGTTCTACCTATTGAGATTGAGGTTCCGTCATTGCGAGTATTGGCTGAGTGTCAAATAGCCGAAGCAGATTGGCAGCAGAGCAGATTCGAGGAACTCATGCTCTTTAATGAGAGAAGACTGAAGGCACTGTACCACGTTTAAGGCTATCAATGCAGAATTGCCCGGGCTTTTAACAAGAAAGTTAAGTCCAGGAATCTAAAGGAAGGAGATTTGGTGCTTAAGGACAACCGAGCTCCCATCCACGACCCAAGGGGCAAGTTCAGACCCAATTGGACTGGTCCCTATATCATCAAGTCTATCTGGTCAGGTGGAGCTGTGGTTCTGATGAACCTAGATGGCCTAGAGTTCTCCCAACCGATCAACATGGACAAGTTGAAGAAATATCACCCTTGAGAGGCTCGCTAGGCCGAAAACCAGAAAGGGCGACCTAGGCAAAACTCAGAGCACAAAAAATTTGAAATTATAAAAACTGAGCTCGCAAGGTTGAAAACCTGCAAAGGGCGGCCTTGGCAAAAGTTAGAGCGTAAAAGGAGAGTGAAAATACCCGAGCGAACCTTAGCCTGAACTACGTAAGGCTTGATTCCCATCTTGGGATACGTAGGCAACTTCATCCTGAAGTTCAGCCATAAACATCTTCCTGATCAACTTTGTCCATCTTGATCATCTCAGTCATCTTTGGCTATCAGCATTCATCGTAATCTCCGGTGCAGTGCTTCTCAGACTAGGGGCAACTTTCCGTTGCTGTGTGGTGCTGTGGTACTATTCAGACTAGGGGCAACTTTCCAGTTGCTAGAATCCGGGGTTGTGTATCTCAGTGAGAGATCTCAGGCGTGTCCAGTTCTGATCCATATCGAAAATAGTTTTGAAAAGTTTTAATAAAAGTTGACGTTGCTCGAATTAATCTTTTTACAACTAAGACCATTTCTCGACCAAAATGGGAAATTTTCAGTACCACAACCTTCAATTTCATTGATTTCAAAACAGAGTTCTCCTGCTCTTGCGTATAATCGAAGTTGTTTTTTATTACATTCATAACGAAAACTTGAAAATACTAATAAAGCAATAAATTCGGGGCATAGTCAAGTCAGGTGTCCCTGCGCCCCCTCCCAGAGCTGGTCGAAGCCTCTGATGCCAAGCTAGGCCCAATCTGTGCCTCTTCATTGAGCCAATCCAGCACTCGTCAGACAAAGTGCAACTGAAAGTGGGAGCGGGGGCCAGGAGTTCTCTTGTCCTCCATGCTGCAGCATATCGGGCAAGCTGTGCGCCCCGAACCGCGAATGCAGCCGGGTACTCTATCCCCTCTGGCGGGCAAGTCTGATCATGGCCGAATTGGCACCGGATACGGAATGGGAAGTAGAAGACACAGCGGGTCAGGCCAATCAACTGGATCCCAGTCTGCTGGGACATACTGTAGCTCATTGCCGGGAGATTGAGCCAAGGGCAGCGCCAAGCAATGCGATCTGCAGACAAATTGCACATCCAGTCGAACCACCATCCCTCATCAAGGGCATCGACTAAGCGTTGACGAAAGAAGTAGCCGCGGGCTGAGTAGGCCGGGCAAGAGTCTACAACCTGCAATTTATCCATCAGCCATACCTGGGGAGGGATGAAAAAAAAAAAAATGAGAGAATAAAGAATAGAGAGATGTACGATGAAAGAAAAGCAAGTAAAGGGTTTTGTGAGAAAAACCGAGTCTGAGGGCCGAGTGATATGAGCAATATATATGTGAGATTGGGTGGGAAACATTACCTGTAGTAGTAGTGGACTCCCCGCAAATCTGGTCGTCTCCTGACGATAGAAAGCGTCCAAGCCCATCAGTGTTTCGGCCAATGCCATAGCGATGCAGCTCTTTCCTTCTTTCAAGCCTTGAGCAACTTCAATCAGACGAATGCTAGATCCACTAAAGCCTGGGGCAAGCAAAAAGTGAGATAGCATGCACAAACAAAGGGCGTGTTGCCGAAAACCTTGCCAGTAATGGTTGCCGCGGTCACCGGGATCAGAAAAACGATGAATCAAGCCGAGGATATCTAGTTCCCCGTTGCAGATCAGAGACTGAGCGTCATGCGTGGTGAGCCCACACATCTCTCCTAAAGCTTGGGCATGGCCAAAGCGAAATTGAGGCAAGATCTCTTCATAACGTTCAGATTCCATCAAAACTTGAAAATCTTCAAAAGTTGGACATACCTCTTGCCCGCTGAAGCTAAAGACGTGCGTTACCGGGTTCCAAAACCTCGCCGCGGCATGGAGAAAAGGAAAGTGCAGCGGAGTGCGACTCAGCGTGAATAGTGCATTCAAGCCAAAGCCTCGAAAATTCAGCTTTTTCGAGCCGTCCAAGTTGGCAATCCAATTTGTGAGGTTTTGAGCAAGGAATGCTTCCATTTGGTGCAAATTTGAGCTGAAATGAAGAAAATCCCGAAGCTGGAACTCATATAAAAGATAAGGTAGTGAGTGGAGGACACGTGTCATCATTTCGGAGAGTCTGCCATCAATGGCCGGCGGTGGCACACCGATAGCCGGCAGTGTGCTGTCGATGGCCGGCGGTGGCCGGCAGTGCTTCCCCCCTGTCCCTTGTCTCCCTCACTGAAGACCCAGTTATTCACTTGAGTCCTTTTCTTTGTGTCTTTCAAGGTCTTGTCTTTTTTGTCCTGTTGGACTCTGTCGTGTCTTGTTTAAGATGTATTGGTTCCTTTTTCTTTATGTCAGGTTGTAATTATCTTCCTTTCATTCATCGAGTTGTTGCAATTTGTTTATCCAGTTGTAAATTTGTTAAGCTTTGATTTGTTTATCGAGTTGTTTTGTTATTAGTCGGTTCACTACCTGATTAGTGCATTTGAGCGTTTGGTTTTCAAAATAAAACTGTGATTTTGTTTACATTGTTGTGTAAAGCGAAAGTTATGCGATGCGATGCGATACGATGCGATGCATGGAATGCACAAATAAAACACTTTTTCAAACAAGAGGGCTGTTTTCATTCCGTCATAGTTTTCCTTTTACAAAAGTAATTGGTTCCAAAATAAACCAGCAATGTGCAAAACTACTAGTAAAAAGGAAAATAAAACAAAAGAAGATCATCATCTGAAGTAGCAAAATGTCTGGACCAGTGCTAGCCGTCTCAAGTGCGGGAGTTCGTCCTGGTCCTCTTCCTGGACGAAGGTCCAGGAGCTCCGCCGTCAGTATCTGACTCTGACTCTGACTCTGAATGTGGACTCATCGCCTCTTCGTCCGACTCGTCATCATCAGAGACAGGTCCCTGTGAACTAGTCCCCCGTCCTGCTCCCTCTGCTGCTCGAGGAGGTACAGAAGGGCCTGCCCCTGCTCCTACAGGAACACCCGATGGGCCTGGTGGCAAGAAAGGAATCTGAAAGAGGGCAATCCACCAAAATGCATTAGTAATCGAAATGTATCAGATGCAGGAAAGGTGATGTACTATGAATGGTGAATGCTTTGCAGTGAACACGCACTATGAATGGTGTATGGGAACAAAGTATCAGATTAATGCAGTGTGTAAGCTGTAGTGGTGAGTTAAGAAAGGACTTCATGACACGAAGTGCAGTTTAAATGGACTTACCGGAATGCCATAAATACTGAGTAGGTCCATGCTCGTCTGCAGCATCCCTATCGCCGAAGCCGTCATCGTCAGAGACTGACGAGTGTACTCAATGGGAGCCTACAAAATGGTCAAAATCATTAATACTCTGTATAATATCAAGGGAAATCAAATGACAGTACAAAAGGGGGATAGTATAGCACATACCGGAGTCGAGCTGTAACTTCCGATAAGCTTGTGGTCAGCTGGAGGAGGGGCAAAAGGGACCTGATAAACCTCTCCTGCTCGCCCTCGAAGTGTCATAGTAGCAGGCAACGCTGGCCATCCAGACTCCTGTCTCTCCTCGGGACCTCGCCTCCTACGAGACCGAGCTGATCCGCCTCTACCTCTCATAGCTGGAGCCCTCGCTCCCTCTCCTCCTCGGACGCCAGTCAAAGGTGGCATTAAATGTGTCTGATTGAAGGTCGCGTAGTCGCCTTCGGCACGGAAGTAATCTGTCTCCAGCCCTACCATGAACTGGATCACCTGGTCAGCAGATAACCTGTGTGTCTCCCTCATCGATGGTGGAGGCGCCATCGGTACAAATGGAACAGGCAACCCCAAAGTCTGGCGCACAAAGCGTTCACTTAGAAACCACGCCCGACAGATCGGCCCCTCGAAGAGGATGCGGTACTGAGACATAATCTGAGCAATGCGATACTGATCCCGGAGTCCTGATGGGATCACCTCCCATGGTTGCCATGTAATCTGAGAAAGGGAACCAACAAGATGATTAGTCGTCAAAATAACTAAAGCAGGTGCATTGGGCTATTTGAAATGGTCTTATTGCAGGACTTGCCTCACGCGCCGCAACTGTGTCGAAATACTGCCGGAAGAACATGAAGCTCTCCCGGGTCCTACGACGGAGCGGACGGTCATACACCTCAGAAAATGGGACCGTCACTACCGTCTCCTCCACCGGATCTGGAGCTAACCTCGGGAAATATGCATATACCCAGAGCTGTTGAACAGATGTGATCAGTACAGCGCATGAGCAAAAATACAGAAAACAGAATACAGAATGCAGTGTTGTACATAACAGATGCAGGCCTAGACAGGCGGACGTTACATCCTGTGCATGTAATGTATCGTGAGTGGTGTGCAGTGTATGGTATGTAGAGTGCAGCATGTATGGTATACATAAAATGCAAAGCAGAAAGCATATGGTATGACAGTGAGTACAGAGAGTACAAATGATGAATCAAGCAAAACATATGAAGGCTAAGCAAAGTAATAAAAAGGGAAACCGGGTCATGTACCTCCCAAGCTCGCCAATAGCCTCCGATCAGCCTCCCACGCATCCGAGAAGTGGAGCTCATGTACCCATAAAGAGTAGTAAGGCCGGCTGCGCCCCAGTTGTAGGAGCGGACCCGCGGAAGCACTACCAGGGCGCTCAAGAAGTACAAACCCACGGTATTCCACCTGTTCGAAAACAAGGTAGTACCGAAAAGGAATAGAAGGAAGCCTCTGGCATACTGCTCCACTCCCTTATCAGTCTGAGGATCCTCCCCGCGGAACTACTCCTCGAACCAAGAGTATCTAACCAGGCCCGCTCGAGCAAGAGGTGGACGGGCTCCAAGCAATACCTCCCATGCAGCCACCCACTCCCCCATGTCGGGATCTAAGGGGATCGGATCACCTTCCACTCCCAGACCGGTGATCATAGCAAAGTCGAAAGGGGTCATGGTCATCTCCCCTGCTGTGGAAAAGTGGAAGGAATTGGTGGTGTCCCACCACCTCTCCACCAGAGCCCCCAAGAGAGGGCGACTCGCTATAACTCGCGTCAGCCCGCAACAAAATATGCCAAAGCCAGTCTCGTCGATAATCCGGCGGATCCTCATGGGGAGCACATCGTACCAGTCGCGAGCAGTCGTAGCGCCGTAGCCTCGGAAGGAGCGAGATCCCTCCTGTGAAAATACAAGCTCAAATCAGATCAACAGTGTATTGAAAATGCACTTTCAAAATCAAATAAGGGGAATATTGAAAATGCAGCTTTAAACCAAACCAGCACGGTTCGAATCAGATCAGCAGTATGTTGAAAATACAATTCAGCTCAGAATGGTAGTGTATTGAAGATACAGTCGCATCCGGAGCAATGATGTGTTAAAGATGTATTCAGATTCAGAATAGTGACGCATGAGATGCGGTTATGTGCGGTATATGCAGGGTAGTAATGTGTAAGGTGTAGTCAAGTGCAGATTAGCAAAGTATGAAATATAGTCAGATCAAAGCATGCGATGTAATCAGATCGAAACAGTGCAAGAAATACAGGTATTCGAGAATAATACTACACAAAGGGTAAAGTTGGTACCTCTACAGCAATGGCTGACAAGTGAGACATTGGCTCCCTCAGTAAGAGGTCGTCTGGCACGTCCTCATCAAAATCGGTAAAAATATGGATGCCTCCCGCCATCGGAATGATGTGAGTCTCCGGATGGTATACCGCAGGGTCGAAGGGACGCACGTCCAATGGTAACGGCTGAGGCTCGACCTCTGGCTCAACCGCAAACTCCGCCGCTAACTCTACTGGAGGGAGTGCCGGGAAGCCCTCATCATGAGGTACATCGTCAGCCATCTGAGATGGATGCACATGAATGATGCAAAAATGAGCAAAAATGAGCAAAATGGTGCAATTTGGAATAAACCCAAACCCTAAGAGAGAGAAAATGCAAGAAAAGGTGAAAAACCCGGAAAAGCGGACTAACCTCGAGAGAAGATCGGGGGAAATGATCCTTGAATGCAGAAAATGGTAAAAGAAGCCTCGGATGCAATTTCTGATCGGTTCAAACCAAAGGAAATCAAAAATCCTTCGCGATGTAAAGTTGAATAGGGTGTTGGGAAACGCGTAGAATGCGCGAATCTAGAGAGAAGGCACACCTAGGAAGGAAGAAAAGTGATTTCTATGGAAGGATTTGTGAGGAAATGGAGTAATTTTGAGCCAATTTAAAGACCCACGGCTTGCAAGCCAAGTTTGCCCCAATCTGCCACCGATGGCCGGCGGGGGCACATCGATGGCCGGCAGTGTGCTGTCGATGGCCGGCGGCTGATGCTGATGCTAATGGCCGGCGGCGGCCGGCGGTGGTCCCTGGTGACCAGAGAGCCTTTTCCAGCTTTCCTGCATATTTGATCTTGGGAATCTGTTTCTGGGTCTCAATAATCCTGTGGAATACTCAAAACTTGATTCGAAATGCTTTCGTGGGAGCTCAGGAGTCATGTCTCCAATATGCGACGGTCTACAATCATCAACGCGCACGAGGTGTATCCTTTTGACGCAGCCCAAACCCTTTCGGGAAGTAAACCGGAGGAGATGTCTTTATTAAGCATCTTTCTCTTTTATTAATATCAATTAGCATTCATTTGTTATAATAAGCAACAATCTAGTTCACGTGCATTGTTTTGCATATCTCCAACATGTATTGTCATACATCTTTCTTACCGCGCATCGTCATGCGCAGCTATTATGCATTGTTTTGCATATCCTTAACATGCATCGTCATGCATTCCCCTTATTGCGCATTGTCATGCGTACTTTACATGCATTATCATGCATTCTCCTCATCGCGCATCGTCATGCGCACTATTATGCATTGTCATGCATTTTCCTTATCGCGCATCGTCATGCGCATCTATTATGCATTGACATGCATTTTCTCTATCATGCATTGTCGTGCATTCTCCTTACCACGCATTGTCATGCGCCTCTGTCGTGCATTGTCATGCATTTTCTCTATTATGCATTGTCATGCATTCTCTTTATCAAACATCGTTATGCGCTCCCACAGGAGGTTACACATTGCTTGCGTTAATCGCGCTTGCTTTACTTACATGTGTTCATTCCTGCTATACACATTGCTTGCATTACTGCATGCTTTACTTACATGTGTATAATGTATCTTTCAGGTGGTTACACATTGTACACGTTTCGTCGTGTGCTTTACTTACATGTGGTCATACCTTGCTTGCTTTACACATTGCTTACGTTAATCGCGTATGCTTTACTTACATGTGTTTATGCATCCACAGGAGGTTACACATTGCTTGCGTTAATCGCGCTTGCTTTACTTACATGTGTTCATTCCTGCTATACACATTGCTTGCATTACTGCATGCTTTACTTACATATGTATAATGTATCTTTCAGGTGGTTACACATTGTACACGTTTCGACGTGTGCTTTACTTACATGTGTTCATACCTTGCTTGCTTTACACATTGCTTACGTTAATCGCGTATGCTTTACTTACATGTGTTTATGCATCCCACAGGAGGTTACACATTGCTTGCGTTAATCGCACTTGCTTTACTGACTTGTGTTCATTCCTGCTATACGCATTGCTTGCATTACTGCATGCTTTACTTACATGTGTATAATGTATCTTTCAGGTGGTTACACATTGTACACGTTTCGGCGTGTGCTTTACTTACATGTGTTCATACCTTGTTTGCTTTACACATTGCTTACGTTAATCGCGTATGCTTTACTTACATGTGTTTATGCATCCCACAGGAGGTTACACATTGCTTGCGTTAATCGTGCTTGCTTTACTGACATGTGTTCATTCCTGCTATACACATTGCTTGCATTACTGCATGCTTTACTTACATGTGTATAATGTATCTTTCAGGTGGTTACACATTGTACACGTTTCGGCGTGTGCTTTACTTACATGTGTTCATACCTTGTTTGCTTTACACATTGCTTACGTTAATCGCGTATGCTTTACTTACATGTGTTTATGCATCCCACAGGAGGTTACACATTGCTTGCGTTAATCGCGCTTGCTTTACTGACATGTGTTCATTCCTGCTATACACATTGCTTGCATTACTGCATGCTTTACTTACATGTGTATAATGTATCTTTCAGGTGGTTACACATTGTACACGTTTCGGCGTGTGCTTTACTTACATGTGTTCATACCTTGCTTGCTTTACACATTGCTTACGTTAATCGCGTATGCTTTACTTACATGTGTTTATGCATCCCACAGGAGGTTACACATTGCTTGCGTTAATCGCGCTTGCTTTACTGACATGTGTTCATTCCTGCTATACACATTGCTTGCATTACTGCATGCTTTACTTACATGTGTATAATGTATCTTTCAGGTGGTTACACATTGTACACGTTTCGGCGTGTGCTTTACTTACATGTGTTCATACCTTGCTTGCTTTACACATTGCTTACGTTAATCGCGTATGCTTTACTTACATGTGTTTATGCATCCCATAGGAGGTTACACATTGCTTGCGTTAATCGCGCTTGCTTTACTGACATGTGTTCATTCCTGCTATACACATTGCTTGCATTACTGCATGCTTTACTTACATGTGTATAATGTATCTTTCAGGTGGTTACACATTGTACACGTTTCGGCGTGTGCTTTACTTACATGTGTTCATACCTTGTTTCTTTACACATTGCTTACGTTAATCGCGTATGCTTTACTTACATGTGTTTATGCATCCCACAGGAGGTTACACATTGCTTGCGTTAATCGTGCTTGCTTTACTGACATGTGTTCATTCCTGCTATACACATTGCTTGCATTACTGCATGCTTTACTTACATGTGTATAATGTATCTTTCAGGTGGTTGCACATTGTACACGTTTCGGCATGTGCTTTACTTACATGTGTTCATACCTTGCTTGCTTTACACATTGCTTACGTTAATCGCGTATGGTTTGCTTACATGTGTTTATGCATCCCACAGGAGGTTACACATTGCTTGCGTTAATCGCGCTTGCTTTACTGACATGTGTTCATTCCTGCTATACGCATTGCTTGCATTACTGCATGCTTTACTTACATGTGTATAATGTATCTTTCAGGTGGTTACACATTGTACACGTTTCGGCGTGTGCTTTACTTACATGTGTTCATACCTTGCTTGTTTTACACATTGCATGCGTTGTCGCGCACGCTTTACTTACATGTATTCAATCCTCATTCCACACATCACATGCGTTGTCACGCACTTTTCAAATGCATTGTCATGCATTTTCCTGGCGATATTGTACCTGTTAAGTTCATTTCTTTTTTCAGGCACGATATTTTATGTATGGTTCATTTGAAGCCGGTGCAACCGGACGAGCTGCACAGGTATTGTATTCACCCCGTGTGAAACGTGGTAAGAATTGCATAATTCTTTTACATCCTTTCTGCATTGTAGTGTAGTTGGATTCGTGTTCACTTGCTTAAAACTGTCGCATGTTTCGCTTCATTACAGCATCCTTAGCATGCTTGTTAGCCAAATCTTGCATCTTGCATATCATTTGCATTTTGCCCCAGCCTTCGGGCACATCGCTGCATGCTTATGCTATTTGTTTGTCTGAGCCTTCGGCCTTGTCAAAAATGGGTCGTCTCTGGGCTTTGACATTCACTCCCGTCACTTTGTGACTTCTGAGTTCTGTCAAAGAGGGGCAACTGTAGACACCCCATTTTTGACCGTCCTCAAGACTTGGTTGTGCTTGTAGGTACACCCAACAATTGGTTCGATTGCTCACCCAGCTTTCGACTGTCGCGGCGGAACGTCACCGGTTCGAGTTTCCGGACCCTGTATCCTTTCTGCCTCATTTTTGGACCCTGACTAGGTCCTGTCAGAGTGGCCCTCCTAGTGCACTACCGGCCATGGCTTTGCCCCTGCCGGCCACTGATGAGTACCTGCCGACCATCAGTGTGGCACTGCCGGCCATTGCTGATGGCCGGCACCCCCCCTATTTCAGCTGGTTTCCCGGAAGATATTTTGTACCAGCTGGATTCCTCATATCTGTCCTCCATACACGTGTATGGAGGGATCAAAGCCTTTGGAAGCTTGTTCAAGAAGCCTTAGCCTTGCATTCCTCTATATAAGCAAGGGGCTTCTTCCCCAACAGGAGGTTCTGAGTTTTAGGAGGGGAAAAAGGGCTGCCTTTCTCTATATTGTGTGTATTTTGTGCCTTAGAGTTGGATTTCTTTGCATTTTTGCACTACACCTCATAGCACAAGACCTCCATCCTCCATTCAAGCACCTTGAGGCTAATCTTCAGAGGCTAGAAGCTCAGATTTTTGGACCAAAAGGCTGCTAAAGACTTGTTCTTCAAGGGTAAGTACACTTTTCCCTAAAACTAGCCTTTTTTTGTTTCATTTATAAGCCTTGTTTGCAAGCATTTTTGGGCTCCAACCCTAACTGAAAATAATCATATTTTGAGCCCCTTTTCATGTTTGATCAAGGGTGTTTCTCTGTTTGAGGCTTCCTTCTATCACTTGTCTCTTTAACTTTCTTTTAGGCCTATTTTTGCATAGTATTTTAGGCTTATTTGTGAACTATTTTGAGCTTTGATGTAAAATGTGAAGTGGCTTTTTTTGAGCCCTTCTTCAACTTTGTTGAATGTCTCTTCTCTGTTTGAGGTCATTTACTACCACTTGCCTCTTTACCCCTCTTTTAGGCCCTTTTCTTGCATGCTAGTTTAGGCCTACTTGTGTTTATTTTCGTGGTTTGATATAAACTGTGAAGTGCCTTATTTTGAGACCCTATTCAACTTTGTTAAAGGGATCCTTACTGTTTGGGGTCAGCTACTGCCCCTTGTCTCTATTCTCACTTTTAGGGCCTTTTTTGCATGATAGATTAGCCCTATTTGTGTTCATTTTTGAAGCATGTTGTAAACTTTAAAAAGTTTTTTTTTGAGGCCCTCTCCATGTTTAATTAAGGGAATTTTCTTATCTGAGGTCATATGCTATCTAGTATGCTTAGTTGCCTCTTGTTTGGAGCCTTAAGCCTAAGCTATTGTTGCATGCCTTGTTTGGCCTTCTAGCCACTGAAATCCAGTGGATTTTCAGTGGCTAAGACCCTATTTTGAACCCCTAAATCAGAGGGGGGTGACCCCCTCTCACCTTGACTTGCTTGATGGCCATTTTGGTCTTCTAAAGGGCCCCCATCTTGCATGCTTTGTTGACTGATTTTGGGGCCAATTTTGTGAGTTTTAGGACTACCATATTTGATTTTCAGATTTGTATATGTCATGCCACTTGTCTATCTTGTATGTGCCTAATAACTCCTTGCATGATCCTCTAAAGGAGCCCCTCATTTGGGTATGCATTGGCTGCATTTCCATGGTTATTTGGGCCTATTTTCACATGGTTTATTTACTGATTTTTGCTGGTTTGATGAGTTCTCACTTGCGTCATATATTTGCCATGTAAACCATGTTTGCTAGCCAAATTCGCATGCTAATTTAGCCCATCTTGTTAGCACTTTTTGGCCTTTCTTTAAACTGGAAAAGTCCATGTTTTGGGACTGTCTTGATTCTGTCTTTAGACTTCATAGTCCAATAATGCATGCTTTGTATAGCTGTAAGTCATTCTATGTGCCTAGTTTTGCATTTCGGGGTTCATCTCATGCATCGGGTGCCATGTTGTCATGTTTCGGGGCTGTTTAGCATCATGTTTGAGTGCTGAAATTTGCATGTTTGCATACCATGTCCCATGCCTTACCATGCTTTGGTAGAGTGGCATTCGTGCCTTAGGTTCGGTCCTCGGTTTGCGTGCATGTGCGCACGCATTTCGAGCATCTCATTTTCATCTAATGGCTACTAATTTGGACCTAGTTGAGAGCTGTCCATATTGGTGTAAGCCCATTTTACCATGTTGTCGCATGCTTGTCACACATAGTATGTCACTGCATACTTGCTTAGCTTTACATGCCTCGCATGCTCACATGTTCACATTGCATTTTGGCATGATTATCCAAGGTTGTCGCCTCACATTATGTTCATATGCTTGTCGCATGTTTGGTTTAGTTGCATGTTGGCATACTTAGTCCATATTGCATGTTTGCCATGCTTATGTGTTGCATTGTTCGGGTTAAATGTTAATCCGAGCACGGGAAACGAGGGGTATTTCATACTTCAAGTGATGGGATGCGTCTCAATTCTCGGTCGCCGAAGCTCTTGATGATTCATGATAGAGTTCTAGGCTTTACTTGCTTTACATGTGCATTCATTTCACATCGAGTCGTGCAATTCGACTCCTCGGCCATCATGCATCGATATGCGTGATTGGTGGCACGAGGATCGAGGACTACACTCCCTGAAGAGTAGTCATGCATACATGTGTGAAAATACTTTGCCATGCCCCTTTGTTGCTCTCTGTTGCAGCAAATCAAGAATCAGCAGCCTTCCGGAGCTTGGCACGCATTCTAAGAACAATTGCAAACAGAGGCTAATTGGGGCATCGCAGTGGATTTCTGCGCAAGGCAACCTGAATATGCATCATTCATCATCTGGATCAGAGTTGAGGCGGTCCCTGGCTTGCATGCCAATTTATTGCTTTCCTAGATTAATTTGTTAATTAATTAGGATTTTGTATTATTTATTCAGACTGTATTTATTTGGGACTGTATTATTCTTTCGAACCCTCCGAGTGAGGGCCAATTGTTGTAATAAGGATGCGTGCGTGTGTGCATGTCTTCCAATCCCCTTTCTTTCTCCCTTTTATTTAACCGCTTATGATGGTTAGATTAGGGCATATTTCAATTAGCATACAGTATGATCGCATGTTTGCATTCATTCATCTGTTTTGCATGCACCGGGCTCGGCGCATCATACTAACTGCATTTGAATTTCAATTTCAAATTGAATATGTGTTAGCTGTAGCATTTCACATGCCATGTTTAGAATAGCCGAGCCTGCTATAGTTGCATTTTGCATGTGTTGCATTAGGCATTTCTGTATAGTTAGGATCATGCATTGATTTCTAACTGATTTCCATTTTGGCTCGGAGTACGATGTAAGTATTTATACTTTAGCATCTCGCATGAGTGTGAATGTTAACATGTCGGCATGCTTACCATGAGGCTAAATGCTTAGTTGATATAACTGCCTGAGTGCCTGTGGGTGAAGGTTGGATTACTTGAATTGGGATAATTCATTGAAATCCGCGTTTTAGCCTACTTGCGAGTAGCAAATTTCAAACATTTTCCAAACAAACGGATATGCAATGCTTTGTTCCAAATTAGGCGATCTAGTCTATACTTGTTGTGCTGTGCGCATCACATAGTAATTCTAGCTAATTAACCGGAATAAGAACACATGTGTTTTCAAAAATGAGATATCATGGTTAGTAGAGGCCGATCTTCGGATCGGGCGAGAGGGGGTGCGTCATAGCTGACCTTCCCCAATCGTACCCAAGTTCCCGAGCCGAGGCAACTTTGGTGATGACGGACACGTGGCCTTTGGCACCGAGTCAGGGTTTCCTAAATTTCCCCATTAAAAAATATTTAGGTGGCGACTCTGTATCTGGCAAAGTAGTCCATGTTTGACATTTCTTTCAAAAATCTATTTTTTTTTCTCAAAACGATTTGCTGGATTTGGACTCTTTGGTTCAGATTTAGAACCGTGACAATTTGAGTCCGAACTGTAGTGAACCCCAAAATGAACAGAACGGGACTCACCCTCCCGGGGTGTTCGGGGGACGTCTACAATTGCCAATGGCAAAAAAGATGGCTCATATACGCTAAGAGGTGCTACGTGGGGGCCTGAGGTTATCTCTCCTATAGTTGGTGGTTGACATGCTAAACTGCTTGGAGGTGGCCCCAGGACAACTGATGTTAAACGCATAGAAGATTCTATTTGCTTGTGTGGTCATGTGGCCACAGGAGACCGGAGGGGAGGTGATAACAGTAGACAAATTTTTTTCATGTTACAAGGCCTCAAAGCAGCAAGAGACATGGGTGACCTTGCAGGTAATAGTTGGGAGGGGTTGGTATTGAGATTACCCTCGTCAGTGAAGGGGTGGAGGCCAAAATACTTCTTTATGTCGGCAGACAGCGGAAGGGGAGTTCGTACGACTTGGAAAGTCCCAACCAAGTCGGTTGAACCAAAGTTGGATTCTACGGCGGAAAAGAGGGTCAAGCAGGTGAAAGAGTGAAGAGAGAAAGAGGGGCTAAAATGGGATGACCTAGTCTCACTCTCAGCCTTATTTTCCCTGAAGTTAGGGCCTGAGCCGACCGATGGAGTGTAGACACGCCCGAATTAGGCTTGCTACTACAGTTCGAACTCAAATGTCACAGTTCTGAATCTAATCTCGCAAAGTGCAATGCAAGACCGATAAATCACTAAAGAGTTCAAATCCGGCAAATCGTTTTGGAAAACTGATTTTTTGTAAAGAAGTGCCAAACATGGACTGATTTGCCAGATACAGAGTCGCTACCTAAATATTTTATTTTTGGAGAAATTTAGGAAACCCTGACTCGTGCCTAAGGCCACGTGTCCGTCATCACCAAAGTTGCCTCGGCTCGGGAACTTGGGTACGAGAGGGGAAGGTCATGCAATGAGCACCCCCGCTCGCCCGATCAAAGATCGGCTTGTACTAAGTATGATATCTTATTTTTGAAAACACATGTGCTCTTATTTCGGTTAATTTGCTAATCTTACTACGTGATGTGCACAGCATACAAGTATAGACTAGATTGCCTAATTTGGAATAAAACATTGCATATCCGTTTGTTTTGAAAATGGTTTGAAGTTTGCTACTTGCAAGTAGGCTAAACCGAGGATTTCAATGAATTGTTCTAATTCAAACAATCCAACCTTCACCCATAGGCATTCAGGCAGTTATAAACTTAAGCAAATAGCCTCATGGCAAGCATGCTTTTATGGCAATCAATAACACACATGCAGTATGCTAAAGCGTAAACACTCACAGTGTACTCCGAGCCAAAACAAAGAACTAGTTAGAAATCAATGCATGATCCTAGTTCATGTTGAGATGGCTAATGCAACACATGTGAAAATGTATCTAAAATAGGCTCGGCTATTCTAGAATGTCATGTGAAATGCAACTTGATAACATGCTGTTGAACACGTATTCAAGTAATGTATTGAAAGTACAATGCGGTTAGTATGATGCGCTAAGCCTGGTGCATGCAATACAGATGAATAATGCAAACATGCATACATAAAGGTGCTAATCGAAACATGCCCTAAAACTAACCATCAAAAGCTGGTAAATAAAAGGGAGAAAGACGTGGGGTTGGAAGACATGCATCACGCACACGCACACGCACACTTATTACAAAGTTCGCCCTCGCGACGGAGGGTCCGAATAAATAATACAAATTAACTAACTAACTAACTACCAAGGTAATTAATTAATTATTATACAACCAAATTGAATAACTAGCAAATACTAAGCTAATTATTACAAAACTTAATTAATTAACAAATTAACTAATTAAATTACAAATCCGAATGCTAATTAACAAATAAAGCATTTAAAGTAAAATTGCTACGCTGCCTCAGCTCTGCCTTGAAGAAGTTGAGGATGCATGCTCCATTCCCGTCTCGAAAGCTCTCCGAATGCTCTTTAGAGGCTCTGTCTGTAAGGTGTCCTTGAGATTTAGCTGCTGGATCTCACCAAAACAGTACTTGAGGAATGCATCAGTGGCCTGCCGACCATGAGAAGCTTCTGCCGCCCCCCCTGCCGACCATAGAGGCACGCTGTCGACCAAAAATGAGAGGCTACCGGCCAAGAATGGGAGGGTGCTGGCCACTGATATGTTGGGACATCAAGTTGCAACAGAGCACAAAACAGAGGAAATGGAGGGTCTCCCAAGGATATGTACGCACTATGCCATCCCATATCACCTCAAAACATCAAGGGAGAGGCATAATCGGATCCAAGACCATCAATCACGCATCTCGATGCATGATGGCCAAAGATCCAATTGTGCAAATCAATGTAAAATGAATGCACAAGAAACACATAAATGCCTATAACTCTAACATGCATGATCAAAAGCGTCGGCGACTGAGAATTGAGGCACATTTCATCACTTAAAGCATGAAACGTCCCTCGTTTCTCGTGCTTGGATTAATACTTAATCCAAACAATAATGCAACACAAGCATGGCAAACATGCACTATGACTTAAACATGCAAACATGCAACTACATGGCATATTCAATGTAATGTAATGTAATTAACTTAACAAAGCTAATGATATGCGAACAATGGTAATGCATGCATGTACAATGCAATGCTACAAGGTAAATTAGCAATGTTAGGGATATGCATACTCAATGCAAAGCAAAATAAGCATACAAGCAGCATGCAAGTGAACATGCCAAATGGACTTAAACCAAAAGGGGTAGACCTCAGTCATGGCCCAAATCAGTGGCCGTTGGTGATGAAACAAAGACACAAAACACAAGGTATGCATGCACAATGCATTGGCCAACCAAGTAGGCCTAATAGCACAACCCTCAAGGAGGCTTGAAGAGTGACAAATGTGCAAGTATAACAACACCAGGTGCACTGAAATTAGACAAGAAATGATGCCAAATCACTTAAACAATGCAAGTAAAGCATGCTAGGGTTCTCAAGCATTAAAGCTAGTAAAGAGGACTACTAAAGAGACATGCAATACATGACACATAAGCATGAACTAAGCGTGAACATAGCTCAAGTAGGTCAAAACAAAGATCTAAACATGCTGAGATGAGGGTTCAAAGACCTAGGCGTGCAAGCATACAAGCTAAGCTATAACTAGGCAACAATGCACAATACTCCAAGGCATTCAAAGCATGAAAGAAGTGGGAACATAGCAATGCTATAAGCTCTGAAATGAAGTATTAAATGATGCCAAATCATCTAAACAGCTCAAAGGTAGCATGCATGCGTCAACAAAACACAAAGCTAGCAAGGCCAATTGCACTACAGCTATACAAAGCATGAAGGATATGGCAAAGACAACCCAAAACAGTCCTAGAACATATTAAAATAATACTAATACACGCATGGAAGGAAGCCAAAATGAGCTAGCTTGAAGGGTATAAGACATGATGCATACAAGGCAAATAAGGTGGATTACACTACACCTATTAAGACCAAGCATGGGATGACTTAACCAACAAAAATCAGAGTTATATTGTGGCAAAATAACCCCAAAAACACATTGAAATGGTGGCTCGCAAGCAAAGGCATGAAGGCATACGCAATGGTTCATGTTAAGGCATAAAGGGGCAAACCTTCCAACGCATTGAATAAGTGACAAATGTGAGTGTATGGCCATGAAACATGGACTGAAATAACATAACAAATGATGCCAAATCATTCAAATAGGCTAAGAAATGCATGCTAGTGGACTTGATACACAAAACTAACAAGCTAGAATGCATTATAGCTATACAAAGCATGGCATGCATTACCAAAAAAACACAAATCAGACCTTAAATATGGTAAGACATGAACATAATCTTCTTTAAGTTAAGCCAAAAGCATGCTAGAATGACATGTCAAAGCATGAGACACATTAGGCTAATTCATGGAATTGCACTACAAGTGCATGGAGCATGCAAAGGCCAACCAAACCAAACCTTAACAGAGGTATGACATGGCAAAACATCACCAAAAACATGCTGAAATAGAATCAAATCATGCTAGAAAGGCGTGCCACTTCATGAGGCATACAAAGCTAGTGTGTGTGATTTACACTACAAGTGTATCATGCATGCATGAAGTGACAAAACCAAGAAAAAAAAGTGGCACGCCATAGCAAAATAACCACAAATACAAGCTAAGATATGGCCAACATAAGCTTAGTAAACATGCTCATACATGAGGCATTCAAAGCAAGTAAACAAGACACAAGGAGAGGGGGTGGCCCTCTCCCATTTAAGACCTCAAGACCACCTTTTCACCATTGAAAATTCTCTGGATTTCAGTAGTAGAAAGGTCATGCAAAGGTTACAACAAGAGCCTAAAAGGGGTGGCTCAAAACAAGGCCTAACAAGGCCCAAGAGAGGGTAGATCACTCCAAATGAAAAAGTGACCTTAAACAAACTTCTTAAGCATGCAAAAATAGAACTTTTTTCAGTTAAGAGTTAAGCTTAAAAACGTATGCAAGAAGGGCTAAAATCTTAAACAAAAATGGGGGATCTAAAGGTTAAAGACTCACCCTTGAAAACCTTCCTTACCACTGCAACTCCAGCCACTTGTTTGAGCTCAAACCAGCCCAAGAACACCAAAAACAAACTCAAGAAGCCTCAGCAACACAAGCAAGGTGTTTGAGTGTGTGTTTGTGTACAAAAGTAAGACAATACTACACTTTTAAGCACAAAACAAGAGTAAACAGGGAAAAATAGATACAAATATATATCTATCTCTCAAGCCTCAATTTTCTTAACCTTTGAAATGGAGGAGAGGCCTCTCCTTATATAGAAGAGAGGCAAAACAAAGCTTGTTAAACAAGCTTGGCAAGAGCTTCATCCCTCCATACACGTGTATGTAGAGGAGATGAGTGAAAACCAGCTGGCTCAAAAGATTTGACGTGAAACCTGCTGAGACAAGTGTTCTGCCGGCCATCGGCAGTGGCCGGCAGTGCCTCACTGATGGCCGACAAGCATCATCAGTAGCAGGTAGGGGAAGAAGAATGGCCAGCAGTGCCCCATGAGAATCAAGCTAGAACGGCCAACACATGGTCCAAGAATGGGGTAGAAAGGATACAGGTTTGGAAAGTTCAAACCTATGATGTTTCGCCGTGAAAGTCGAGCAGTCGACGAGCAATTGAACTTGTGGTTGGATGTACCTACAAGCACAACCAAGTCTTGATGACGGTCAAGCAGGTGAAGGAGTGGAGGGAGAAAGAGGGGCTAAAATGGGATGACCTAGTTTAACTCCCAGCCTTATTTGCCTTGAAGTTAGGGCCTGAGCCGACCGATGGAGATCCTGCTCCAGAGGAAGTGGAGGCAAGGAGGAATGCGCAAGACGTAGAGGGCACACGCGCTTTTGCCATGGAAGACCAATATAAGGAGAAATAGTTAGGCCCAGCACCAGAGCTGGTTACAAAGAGGTCAGTCCAACCACGACCCAAACCCTTGGAAGAAAAAGACTTGGCAACATTTGTGCCTCTGCGAACGCCGGCAGATCCATTGAAGGAGAGGAGCAAGAAGGAGATAGAGTTGGTTTTGAAGAAGAAGAAGAAGAAGAAGTGAAAGATGGTGTTAGAGAGAGGTGAAGATGGGACACTGTGGAAGAAGACCAAGGAGGGAACAGTGGGATTGTCCCCAGAAGTAGATGAAAGAGAGGCCAAGGTTGGTGTAGAAGAAGAGGCAGGGTTGGCCGAGCCCCCGGTCGTCCAAGTGAAAGACGGGGTAGGCAACTAAGAAGGGTTGCCAACGATCGACTAATCGATAGACGTGCCTCCCAAGGAGGTGCTCTCAAGGGAAGTGCCCCCAAGTCAGGAGTTGAGGAGAGAGCAGGCGAGCGAAGCGGAGACAAGTGCCGTGCTAGGGTCGTTGGAGACCGCTACTCATCATGTGCGCACAGTGGTCGGCTATTGGTGGGTGGTGGGGGCGAAGCCAGGGTGGCTGCAAACCATATGTTGGGAGTTATAGAGGACACAACCATGCGAGAGGTGTCTCAGTATACAGAGGCATACCTCGTGAGAGAGTTTTGTTCGGGGCAGATGAAGGTGCTAACCTTGACTGCCGCTTTATTGGGCAAAGGGGTAAAGGCAAGGGCAGAGGCAGAACCGCTTAAGGCCCAGCTGAAGGAAGTGCGGTCACAGCTAGAGGTGTGCGCGGTGCGGGTCGGTGCGGTTTAGGAGAAAAATAGAAACCGTGTGGCGGGTGGTAGATTGACAAAAATGTCATTAGAATTTTTCATTTTTCTTATCAAAAACCGGCCATTCGATTGACAAATAATGGCAGATTTGCATTGGCGGTTCGGGTGGATTAGCGGTTTATAAAAGATATAATTTAAATTACAAAACTTGAATCAAAGAGTAAAATGATCTAATTTATAAAGTAATTGAAATAGTCAAAATTAAAATATTCATCTAATATAACTATAGCGATCCCGGGTTTTACCCCTTGTGTACAGTGGTTCCGTAGATGTTAGCAGTTGTTTAAATCTTGTTTACATCCTC
This sequence comes from Camellia japonica, assembly GCA_030407325.1. NCBI lineage: Eukaryota > Viridiplantae > Streptophyta > Magnoliopsida > Ericales > Theaceae > Camellia > Camellia japonica. Next base: position 45,579,169 of record JAPPVO010000016.1, on the reverse strand, counting down.
TCATACTTGGTATTTGAGTTATAGGATGTGTTGGGCAGGTTTGTTACAGGTTGGTTGAACTTAGAACCAAAAGTAGTTGCCCAGATTTTGGCCTGTTCGCTCGAGCGGAGCTTTTGACGCTCGAACGGGGCCTTTGTTGTAGCTTCTTCGCTCGAGCGGGGGTTTTGGCGCTCGAGCGGGAAAATCACCCTTCCAGTATTTCCTCTGCAGTGTTGTCCGCTCGAGCTGGGGTTTGGACGCTCGAGCGGGGGTTTGTGTGTGACGATCGAGCGGGGAGTTGGGCGCTCGAGCGGGGGACCTGTCTGCAAAAGTTCTAAGAGTGTGCATCCGCCGCTCAAGCGGGGTATTGGACGCTCGAGCGGGGATCTGTGAGTGACGCTCGAGCGTGGGTTTGGCCGCTCGAGCGGGGCGACTAGGTTAAAACTCCGTGTTTTGACTTTTTGAAATCACTTTTTCATATCTCTTTTCTCTCTTACTTTTTCAAAAGCACCATTGTTGAGCTTCTCACTCTGGAGCTCTACCTTCTCTCTAGGTATTGATGTATTACATGTAGATTCAAGCCAAGGGCTTAATGTGTAATAGAGTTAGCACTTTTTTTGTAACCAAGTGTTAACTTGGAAAGCTGTAAGCCCGTAGGGCATTTGCTTTTGTTGTTAACATGTAATACTTTGTAATGGAATACTCTGATGAATAGAAGAAGGTTGGTCTTTTGTATATATCAATGCATGTCTATATTGATGGGTTTTATGTTATATTTTGAGGGCGTTACAACTTGGTATCAGAGCGTACTGGGTTCGAATACTTTGGGTACAGGGGAAGTGATTAGGATCACAATGGGTTTGTCTCGCTTGGTATAGACTTAAGTGTAGTGTCATATGCTATGTGCTTATGTGATAACATGTCTATGTGATTATTTGGGTATGGGATTTAATTTCTAGGATGTTGATTGGATCCTTGGGTTTCTGGGAGTCTTGTTGGAAAAGCACTTGATCAATGCTGTTTCTAACCGGAACTCTAGTAACGCCTCGGAACTATCATTATCCGGAAATGAAATTCGTAAGTGCTTATGTGTTTATGTGCTTACGTGGAGTGAATTACAGTTGTCCATGCACTAGGACGCGAGTGTTTAGTTTCGGCACATTTATGAATGTGCTAATGTTCTTCGTTTCCTTTATTAGGATGTCAGGACGAGGAAGAGGTGGTAGGCGTGGTAGGCCTAGGAGGCAGGAAGTGCCTATACTGGATGAGATTCTGACAGTACATGAGGGAGTTGGTCAGGCCAATGTGGCCGAGCCAGCGGGTCAGCAAGCTATGAGTGCCTTGGCTCGGGAGATAGCAGGAGCTTTGGGTATTCTTAGAGCAGGAAATCAGGTTGCTGAGGCAGGGCCTTCTTTCTTGAAGACGGAGTTCCTCCGGTCTAACCCGGACGAATTTATTGGGGATCCGAAAGAGCCACTGAAGGCAGACGAGTGGCTGGAGCAAATGAGTAAGACGTTCGAGATGCTTGGCATCGAGGACGGAACACTGAAAGTGACCTTGGCATCCTTTCAGCTAAAGGGAGATGCGGGTCAATGGTGGAAGTACGAGAAGGTTCGTGTTGGTGGTACATGGGAGGCTTTTGTAGATGCTTTCCAGGAGAGGTTTTTGTCTTCAGCTGCTAGGGAGAAGCTGAGGGATCAGTTTTGCCGGCTTAATCAGCAGGGTTTGTCTGTGGCCGAGTTTGAGGCTACGTTTACTAGCTTGTCCAGGTTTGCACCTGAACTTGTGGCGTTCGAGGAACGCCGTTGCTATAAGTTTGAGCGGAAGTTGAGGCGTGGCCTCAAGTTGAGGGTTGGTGGATCTTTCATTCGAGAGTATAGACATCTGGTGGATGCTGCAGCTCATATGGAGCTTTTGATGCAGAAGGAGGAAGAGGAGAAGAATAGAGGTTCCAAGAGGAGCCAAGATGGCCAGGGGGATGGCAGGAGACAGAGGGGTTATAACCATCAACAGTCTCAGGGTGGTGTGGCTAGATCGACCTTTCCAGTGCCAAGTGCAGGCTCGGGGAGAGGCAATCAAGAAGAGTTTACCTGTTACAAGTGTGGTCAGTTGGGCCACAAGGCTTCAGTTTGCCCACAGAGGGGTGGAGGTCAACGAGCTGCTTCTTCTTCAGCTAGACCTCAGGGTCAGAGTTTGGGCAGGAGCCAGCCCTTGTCTTGTTATCAGTGTGGACAGCCTGGGCACCTGAAGAGGTTCTGCCCACAGTTGAGTGCCACTTCAGGAGCGTCTGGTTCTAGGCAGACGCAGAGTTATTAGCCAGCTCAGTCTGTGCAGGCCTCGAGGGCCAATCCGGGAGCTTCGTCATCCCAGACTGTGCAGCAGTCGTATGCTCCTAGAGGTGAGCAGGTGGATCAGGGGCCTACAGGGCACGTGTATGCTGTTACCGCGCAGGACCTAGTACCGGCTCCATCAGTAGTGAGAGGTACCTTTCTGTTTTGCAACTCGGTTGCTAGTGTGTTGATTGATACGGGTGCGTCTCATTCTTTTGTATCTGCTGTATTTGCATCTGTGTTGGAGTTAGAGTTAGCACTATTAGCATCTCCTATTTGTGTTGTGTCACCTGTTGGGGGTGAGTTGATTTTGAAACACGGATGTAGAGGTTGTGATATAGAGGTCGCCGATCATAGGCTTCCGTTTCCTTTTGTGGTTATGCCCATGAAGGGCTTTGATGTTATTTTGGGTATGGACTGGTTATCATCATACCGGGCAGTTATCGATTGCTACCGTCAGAGGGTTACAGTATGTACCTTAAGCGGAGAGTGTTTCCATTTCTTGGGGGACCGGGTTGGTAGTGTGTTGCCACCGGTGTATGATCCGCGAGGGCGAGGTGAACTTAGTGGTCCACTTGCCAGCTTTGAGAGTGGTGACTACGATGGGACCCAGATTGTGTTGCCGAGGGTGGTTTGTGAGTATTCGGATGTTTTTCCTGAGGATCTCGTTAGTTTGCCACCTCACCGAGAGATTGAGTTCTCTATTGATTTAGTGCTCGGCACGGCGCCGATTTCTATGGCACCTTATCGTTTTGCCCCAGCAGAGTTGGTTGAGTTGAAAGTTCAGCTCCAGGAATTGCTAGATAAACGCTTCATTCGCCCTAGTGTTTCGCCGTGGGGAGCACCAGCCCTCTTTGCTAAAAAGAAAGATGGTGCCTTGAGATTGTGTATCGACTACCGGAAATTCAGGCTACGGTTAAGAATAAGTATCTTATGCCCCGTATAGATGATTTGTTTGACTAGTTGAAAGGTTCCCGTTGTTTCTCCAAGATAGACTTGAGATCGGGTTACCACCAGTTGAGGATCAGGGAGGAGGATATTCCGAAGACGACATTCCGTATGCGGTATGGCCACTATGAGTTTCTGGTAATGCCATTTGGGTTTACCAACGCACCGGCAGTCTTTATGGACTTGATGAACCAGATTTTTTGGGAATTCTTAGATCGTTTTGTAGTCGTTTTCATGGACAACATCCTGATTTATTCACCTTCTGAGGAGGAGCACGAGGAACACTTGAGAGTGGTGCTTGAGTTGCTTAGAACCCATAGGTTGTATGCCAAGTTTGGGAAGTGTGAGTTCTGGCTAGGAGAAGTCAAATTCTTAGGCCATGTAGTTTCTGGGGAAGGGGTGTCTGTTGATACATCCAAGATTGAGGCAGTGCAAGATTGGGCACAGCCTAAGAGTGTGTTTGAGATCCGCAGTTTTCTGGGATTAGCTAGGTATTACCGACGGTTTGTGAAGGATTTCTCCAGGTTAGCATCACCGTTGACTAGATTGACTCGGAAGGGAGTGAAATTTGTATGGAGTGAGACTTGTGAAAAGTCGTTCCAAGAGCTGAAAGTTAGATTGACCACCGCTCCGGTTTTGATTATTCCGGAGAGAGGGTTGGGTTATGTAGTTTATTGTGATGCCTCACGAGAGGGTTTGGGTTGTGTGTTGATGCAAGAGGGGAAGGTGGTAGCTTATGGCTCACGTCAGTTGAAAATTCACGAGAAGAATTACCCTACGCACGACCTAGAGTTAGCAGCAGTGATCTTTGCCTTGAAAATCTGGAGGCACTACCTTTATGGTGAGAGATTCGAGGTGTTCTCGGATCATAAGAGTTTGAAATATCTGTTTACACAGAAGGACTTGAATTTGAGGCAGAGAAGGTGGATGGAGTTTATCGAGGATTACGACTTTGAGTTGCATTATCATCCGGGGAAGGCCAATGTTGTGGCCGATGCCCTTAGCAGGAAATCCATAGGTGATGTAGCTTGTATAGCCATCCGAGAATGGGAAATGTTGGGGGCACTTGGCGAGTTTGATTTGCTTCTGGGCGAATCCGTTGAGGCTGCGGCCTTATTTTCTATTGTTGCGCAGCCTACCCTTGTGACTCGAGTGTTGGAGGCACAGAGAGGTGACCTTGAGGTAGAATCCCTCTGAGAGAAGATCTCCAGTGGGAAGGTTGAGAAGGGTTTGGCGGTGTATCTCGACCTGAGTGTGAGATACCGAGACCGTTTGTTTGTGCCGGAGTCTTGCCAAGAGGAAGTACTCCGAGAGTTTCATCATTCGCGCCTTGCGGTGCATCCGGGAGGTACTAAGATGTATTAGGATTTAGGTCGCCAGTTTTGGTGGCGGGGTATGAAGAGAGATGTGGCAGTTTTCGTGTCTAAATGTCTTACTTGTCAGCAAGTAAAGGCCGAACATCAGAGGCCAGCGGGTTTGTTGCAACCCTTGCCTATTGCCAAATGGAAGTGGGAGCATGTCACTATGGACTTCGTTGTAGGTCTTCCGAGGACTCAGCGGGGTAGTGATGCTATTTGGGTGGTTGTAGACCGGTTGAATAAGTCGGCACACTTCATTCCTATGTGCGTGAGAGATTCGGTAGATCATCTTGCTGACTTGTATATTCGGGACATAGTGAGATTGCACGGGGTCCCAGTGACGATCGTCTCAGATAGAGACCCTCGTTTTACTGCTAGGTTATGACAGAGTTTGCAGAGTGCCTTGGGCACTAAGTTGACCTTTAGTACAGCTTATCATCCTCAGACTGACGGACAGTCCGAGCGTACTATTCAGATCCTTGAGGATATGCTTCGAGGTTGTGTCCTGGACTTTAGTGGGACGTGGGAGAGGCACTTGCCCTTGGTGGAGTTTGCCTACAACAACAGTTTTCAGTCTAGCATCAGTATAGCACCGTTTGAGGCCTTGTATGGCCGACCGTGTAGGTCTCCAGTTTGTTGGGCTGAGATGGGTGATGCACCCTTGTTGAGTCTGGAGTTGGTTAGGGAGACGACGGAGAAAGTTGAGCTTATCCGTGCTTGTTACAGCCCAGAGTCGCCAAAAGAATTATGCCGACCGTAGGAGGAGGCCTTTGGCGTTTGAGGTAGGTGATCATGTTTTCTGAAGATATCACCTAGGCGAGGTTTGATGAGGTTTGGGAAGAGTGGGAAGTTATCCCCTCGGTTTATCGGTCCCTTTTAGATCCTTGAGAGGATTGGGGAGGTTGCTTATCGCTTGGCTTTGCCGCCGCAGTTGTCCGGAGTGCATGACGTGTTTCATGTGAGTATGCTTCGGAAGTATGAGCCGAATCCATCCCACGTGTCAGATTGGACCGACTTAGAGGTAGATGAGGATGCCTCGTATGAGGAGAGACCGGTTCGGGTCTTGGATAGGCGGGACCAAGTCCTGCGTGGCAAGACCATCCCTTTAGTGAAGGTTTTGTGGAGACATCACGGAGTGGAGGAAGCTACTCGGGAACGTGAGTTGGAAGTCCGCGAGAAATATCCGGACTTGTTTGATGATGTGTAATCATGTATTGAAAATTTTGTTGTAAAATTGAACCTAAAGAGTATTGAATATACCTTAGGTTGTATGACATGGTATATGTTTTGGTTTATGGAGGTGTATTTTGAAACTTGCCTTATTATGGAAGTTTAATGTAACATTGTATATATTGAATGTATTGTAGAACTGGAAATGTATCATGAACATTAGTTATGATATGAAATTGTGAACCATGTAGGTTGGAAATGGTTGGAAATAGAAGAGAAATGCATGTTAATGATGCACTTGTAATATATGTTGCTTTTACATGTTGTGAGATGCCTCTTGATAAGAGATGGAATGACCGGTAATGGGTCGAGTTGTTGAATGTTGTAATATAACATTGTTTAAAGTGGAGAAAAACTTGCTTTCCAAAAACTTACACTTAATTTCGGGGACGAAATTCTTTAAGGGGGGGAGGTTATAGCGATCCCGGGTTTTACCCCTTCTGTACAGTGGTTCCGTAGATGTTAGCAGTTGTTTAAATCTTGTTTACATCCTCTCATACTTGGTATTTGAGTTATAGGATGTATTGGGCAAGTTTGTTACAGGTTGGTTGAACTTAGAACCAAAAGTAGTTGCCCAGATTTTGGCATGTCCACTCGAGCGAAGCTTTTGACGCTCGAGCGGGGCCTTTGTTGTAGCTTCTCCGCTCGAGCAGGTGTTTTGGCGCTCTAGCGGGAAAATCACCCTTCCAGTATTTCCTCTGCAGTGTTGTCCGCTCGAGCTGGGGTTTGGACGCTCGAGCGGGGGTGTGTGTCGAGCGGGGAGTTGGGCGATCGAGCGGGGGACCTGTCTGCAAAAGTTCTGAGAGTGTGCATCCGTCGCTCGAGTGGGGTATTGGATGCTCGAGCGGGGATCTGTGAGTGACGCTCGAGCGTGGGTTTGGTCGCTCGAGCGGGGCGACTGGGTTAAAGCTCCGTGTTTTGACTTTTTGAAATCACTTTTTCACATCTCTTCTCTCTCTTACTTTTTCAAAAGCACCATTGTTGAGCTTCTCACTCTAGAGCTCTACATTCTCTCTAGGTATTGATCTAGTAGGAGTGATTTCCTCACCTTTGGCCTTTACAAAAAAGTTGTTGATCGTCGAGGGCTATCTTTTGATCCGAGAAATTTGTGATTTGGAGCATTTTCGTTTTCTTCATCTTCTTTGTTGGGTGTCACCTTTTAAGGTAGGGATATCCTACTCCTCCTAATGGATTTTGTCTTTAAATTTTAGCATTTTGATATGTTGGGTGTTGTTGGGTAGTTTTGAGAAGTTTGGGCCTTTTGTGTAATTTTACAAAAGTTGGGGTTTGTCTATAATAAACCTAAATGCAAGTTTGGCATAGAAAAATGAGATAGATGATGGAATGTGGATGAAAATGGAACCTTAGCGTTGTTTTGTTGGTTAAGGGAATTTGCCCTAATTGACTAAATAAATTAATTCGTATAATTAATTTGAGAAAAAGGATGAATTGAATTAGAAATGTTGGAATTGGGAATGTATGGATTAAAGGGTGTAGTTGAATTATTTATCACTCACCAAATTGAAATGTTGATATATTATCCATTTTGTGCATTTATTTTCTGTTTAGAAATAACTGCTTTGGGCTATCGGTGGAGGATAGTCTTGATTGTTGTAGACAATGCATGATGATTAGGCAAACGAAAACTAATCAATGGAATGTGTCATAGAGCATGACGGTTGATAGAATACATTAAACTTATGTATGGATTGATTGTGTATAGAACCTTTGTGTTTATATGCATTGTGTGTAGAGGAGGAGATGGAGGGATGTACTCCGCGGTTTAGGGAAAGATGGGGGATGGACCTCTAAACTGGATAGTGTTGGGAGGAGATAGGGGATGAACTCTGTAGATATAGCTCATATGCTTATCTTTGAGAAGTGTAGACACAACTCATATGCTTGTCTAGAGAAGTATAGATATAGCTTATATGCTTATCTTTGGTTGTATGATATAGTTCCTATACTTATCTGTTGAGATGTTGATATAACTAATATGCTTATCTGTTGATGTATTGATTTTGCTAGTATGCTTATCTACTGAAAATGGAAAATGAAAAGTAACATGGACTTGTATGTCATGTAATTGTAATGTGATATATGTGGATGTATCAGTGTTGACCATCTATCAACTGCTGATTGTTTTTAGTCATTGTCCACAGTTGGTTCAGTATATTTCTACTGGGTTGTGGCTCACCCTATATGGGAACATCATTTTCAGGTACAGGTAGCATGCCACCTCCAAAGACATAGCTTGGGAGGCTAGAGGCGGACAGACTTTTTGTGTCTATGTTCTTTTGATGTATTACATGTAGATTCAAGCCAAGAGCTTAATGTGTAATAGAGTTAGCACTTTTTTTGTAACCAAGTGTTAACTTGGAAAGCTGTAAGCCCGTAGGGCATTTGCTTTTGTTGTTAACATGTAATACTTTGTAATGGAATACTCTGATGAATAGAAGAAGGTTGGTCTTTTGTATATATCAATGCATGTCTATATTGATGGGTTTTATGTTATATTTTGAGGGCGTTACAATAACATTAAACATTAACAAACAAGTAAACTAAAAATCCAACACTCTAACCAAATTATACAATAACAATTTAACAAGGCAATAAATACTAAAAAAAATTCAAAAAAAAAAATTCTAAAGTTGATCTAAGTTCAACATAGTTTACAAACAATCCAACATAGTTCAACATAGTTCATCCAACATCTAACATAATTCAACATAGTTTATCCAACATCCAACATAGTTCTAAAATAAATTCTGAAAAGTTAATCAAAATCCACAAACAATCCAAAAGTTCACGAGCTAATATAAGACCAACATCCAACATAGTTCTAAAAAAAAAATTGAAAAGTTAATCAAAGTTCACAAACAATCCAAAAATTCAAAAAGTTAATCTACTCATCAAACTCCACAATTACTTCAACCAAACTCCAAAAACTTCATTAATCTGTAGACATAAGAACGAAAAAAAAAAAAGCATAAATAAATAAATAAATAAACAATCATCAAAATCATTATAAAAAAATAAAAAATAATAATACAACAAAATAATATTCAAGAGTAAGAATTAAGTCTAACCTCAAGAATTTTAAAACCAAACTAACTTGGAGACAAATTAGTCCTCAACAATAGTTACTTCTTGTTTAGTAGATGATGCAAAAAATTCTTAAAAATAAAAAATATTTTTAATGTTATTCAAAATTACATAAAAACTAAAATCAATATTGAATAATTAATTTAAAATAAACACAAATCAAAAAAATTACGTGACTCAATTTCTTTATATTGTTCAACATCATTCATACATTCTCTAAGATTGATTGGAATTGATGTAGACCGTAACCAATTTTTACTACAAGAAAAAACACCTTTGGCGACTAAATTTTTAGTCGCCAAAAGTCCTTTTTTAGTCGCCAAATGTCGCATTTTCACTTTCCCTGACAAAAAATTTTAGTCGCTGATTTTGTCGCGAATACCTTTGGCGACTAAAAACCTGTTAGTCAGCAATATACAGGTCTTCAGTGACGAAAGAATTTGTCGCCAAATGTAATTCCATTTTTGGAAATTATACATTTTGCGACTAAACTTTTAGTCGCCAATATTGATTTTTTTTTTTATTATTTTAATATTTGCCGACTAAACTTTTCGTCGCCAAAAAGTATAACCTTCGGCGACCACAGACTTTAGTCGCCAAAACCATTTTTCAGAAAAAAAAAAAAAATTGCCTCTACTGTCCAAGTTTCGAACGCTTAACCAACACTTTCTCCCCACTACGCCACTACAACATCACATGAATATTAATGTAACATTTATTATTTATATACTATATTGACTGGTATTAATACAAAATTATATATATATAAATAATTATTTTTATTTAATATATTTTATGTAAAAAATAAATTATTTACTAAAAAAAATAGGATAGCACTTTTGGCGACTAAATCTGAATTTTAGTCACCAATCCTCCATTTTTTGGCTACTAATTTGTTTTCTGTCGCTAAAAGAATTAAATCCCGCCTAAGGATAACACTTTTGGCGACTAAACTGAATTTTAGTAACCAAAACCTGTACTTTGGGCGACTAAACTGCATTTTAGTCGGCAATTTTTGACCTTTAGCTACTAAATTTTTTTTTGTAGCCAAAAAGCTTCACTTTCAGCGACTAAACTGTTTTTAGTCGGCAAAACACCAATAATCGGCGACCAAACTGCCGTTTAGTCGCCAAAACTATCACTTTTGGCTACTAAATCATTTTTAGTCGCCAAAAATCATGACTTTTGCCTACTAAACAACCTTTAGCCGCTAAAACCCCTACATTCAGCGACTAAACTGCCTTTTAGTCGCTAATACCCTTATATTTGGCAACTAAACTATTTTAGTCGGCAAAAGTGATCAATTTTGGCGACTAATTCCATTTTAGTCGCCAATTCTACTACTTTCAACGACGAAAAATGCAATTTTGGTCGCCAAAAGTGCTTTTTGTTGTAGTGTTTGTACACAAATTATCGCCTCCACCATCTTTGGTGTCAAAGAACTCCTAAATGGATCAAGCACACATCTACTAGTACTAAAAGCTAACTCAGAGGCCACTGTAGAAACTGGGACAGCCAACACATCTCTTGCTATTAGAGAGAGAACCTTATACTTATTGCCATTAACCTTCCTTCAATTCAAAATATCAAAGTTTAGAACTCTTGGGTCTACACAATCATTAACCAAATATTTTTCCAACTCTGACTTGTTCTCCACACTTTTTTCCGACTCCAAATGGTTAATATATTGAGAGGCAAAGAGTGTCATAGGATTTTCATCTTCCTCTTCAGCAACTTCCATCACTTGAGGAGCTTTACTTGCAAATGAAGGTGCAAAATTAGCAACATTGTTCTTTTCAACATAATGATCAAACAAGCGCTCCAATGTTGCCTTCACCCTCGCCACTAAAATTTGTACCTTGTCATTTTCATACACTTTATTGAATGAAAACTTAAGATATATCAACTTGTAGCAAGGGTCTAACACAACCGCAACATATAACAAGAAATTGATATTATCAAGATTCTCTCAATATTTGCCGTATTTCAATTTCATCTTATCAGCCATGTTACTCAACACTGCATCTACACTTTTACTCAATTGAACTAATTTAGATTGCATCGATACAAGTTGATGAAAAAAAAACATTAGATGTCACATGCAAGGATCCTAAAAGTTGCAAAGTCACATGATAAAAAAGTCTTAAAAATTTCACAAAGACTCTAGCTACCTCCCAATCTTCTTCTTTAGGATATGAAATGAATCTTTTTCCTTTCCCTTTACCTCTTCCACCATCATTCTCATTTGCATTCTCATTTTCATCATCATTTTTCATGAAAAATAACTTGAATCGTAGGTTTTCCCCTTCTAAACAGTCAAAAGCTTTTTGAAATTTCTCGGCTACCTCCAACATCAAATAGGTGGAATTCCAACTTGTTAGAACATCAATGCATGACAAACTTTTACAAGTAATCTTTTTATGCTCCACACAATTTTTAAAAGTTTGTAGCCTAGCTAAAAATGACTTTACATATTTCACAACTTTTCAAATCTTGGCAATTGAACATTTCTTACTATAAATTGTTTCTAAAATTTACACCACACAATTCCTTACATAATCACGACATGCCTAACATGACTATAACATACCTAACTATAATGATTCTTATTAACTCTCATTTTAAGAGTAAACATATTCTTCACTCACAACTTTTATAACATAATTAACGATATAACACTTGTCACCATAAATTTTTCCACATTTCATTGATAGAAGATTTCCTTATATTATAGTTTTCAAAAACACCGTTGTATAAGCAGTAACATTATTTGCACACTCAAAACAAAACTTCCAAACCGTCCTTCAAATCTATCAAAATCCTTATAACAAGCTTTCGACTAATTATTCTAGTTAAAAAAAATAAAATAAAAAATGCTTTCGACTTAAAATTAAAAGACAAGGATGATCAACTTGGTTCATGATGAATACTCATCCAACTATATATTTTTAAGAATTCGGCCCCTGTTTGCACTTGGGTGATTTGAACTTATCATTCTTGTTGGCTATCAACGCACGCTTGTAGAGCTTCTTCAAACTGGGATCTCTTTCCATCATATGCTTCCACTTTTGCTGCAAAGTCCCCAAAAAAAAAAAATTAAAATTTTTTTTTTTAGAAGTTGTAGGTGTCTGAACAAAATCAGACTCGCAAGTGCACTCTTTACCTTCAAGTTGTCCGGTGTTCTATGGGGATCATTCTTGAAATATTCATTCTTGATTTTTATCCAACAGCCGTACCTGCGATACAAATTAAATGAAAAAAAAAAAATCAACAAAAATAATGGTTGTTCATGAATTGTCCTAACATAGTTTCTTGTATTCTCTAAATATTGTGTTTCATCAAACATACGTTGTTGCATATCTTTGAACTCCTTCAATCAGGTTGTTTCTTTCATCAGGACTGAACTTGTTATAGGGTCGTCTTTGATCTTTCCCTTTCGAGCACAACTTGGCTCTTTTGCACTGCGGTGATAGCCCAAGGTCAGCTCCATTGGAGTTGCCATTGTAGATTAGTGAGGCATTAAGTGAGGTGTAGGAAGTTTCAACAAGAGGTGGCGGAAATCTTTGATTGTTATGATCACCAAAGCTGAAAAGTTATAATAGAAACCTCATCAACATCAAATCTTCTTACTAATTTATTAAAATCTCTAATGTATTATAAAAAAAAGAACAAAAAGAGAAGACAAAAACACTGATTAATTAGGAATCTAGCAACTTCACAATATAAGGTTGTTATGTTCATGCTTCTAAAATAAAACAAATTTCATACCATAGAAAATTTGCTTTACCTTGGCAAAGGCATGATTCCACCTGCGAAAGGCAAGCATTGAGCAACCTGGGTATTGTTTTGGAAATAAAACTCCTCACTAGAACTAGGCAGCTGGGAATTTGGCAACCCGGGTATGGAAATGTACCCTTCAAACAGGTCAGCTCCATTGGAGTTGCCATTGTAGATTAGTGAGGCATTAAGTGAGGTGTAGGAAGTTTCAACAAGAGGTGGCGGAAATCTTTGATTGTTGTGATCACCAAAGCTGAAAAGTTATAATAGAAACCTCATCAACATCAAATCTTCTTACTAATCTATTAAAATCTCTAATGTATTATCAAAAAAAGAACAAAAAAAGAAGACAAAAACACTAATTAATTAGGAATCTAGAAACTTCACAATATAAGGTTGTTATGTTCATGCTTCTAAAATAAAACAAATTTCATACCATAGAAAATTTGCTTTACCTTGGCAAAGGCATGATTCCACCTGCGAAAGGCAGGCCTTGAGCAACCTGGGTATCGTTTTGGAAATAAAACTCCTGACTAGAACTAGGCAGCTGGGAATTTGGCAACCCGGGTATGGAAATGTACCCTTCAAACAGGTCAACTCCATTGGAGTTGCCATTGTAGATTAGTGAGGCATTAAGTGAGGTGTAGGAAGTTTCAACAAGAGGTGGCGGAAATCTTTGATTGTTGTGATCACCAAAGCTGAAAAATTATAATAGAAACCTCATCAACATCAAATCTTCTTACTAATTTATTAAAATCTCTAATGTATTATCAAAAAAAGAACAAAAAGAGAAGACAAAAACACTGATTAATTAGGAATCTAGAAACTTCACAATATAAGGTTGTTATGTTCATGCTTCTAAAATAAAACAAATTTCATACCATAGAAAATTTGCTTTACCTTGGCAAAGGCATGGTTCCACCTGCGAAAGGCAGGCCTTGAGCAACCTGGGTATCGTTTTGCAAATAAAACTCCTGACTAGAACTAGGCAGTTGGGAATTTGGCAACCCGGGTATGGAAATGTACCCTTCAAACACAAAGTATGAAACCCTCTTCAATAAAAAATAGCAACAAATACCAGTCAGCATGACATTTTACACACACAAAAGCTTGAAGCCTGAAGGACTACACAAAAAACCAAAGAAAATTATTCAAAATGATTTGTTTGAGTGAAGCAAGCAGAGAGAAACTTACAACTGATTGACAAAATGCTCAATGCGATGACAGGGTGCAATATCTCATATGGAGCCTTGTTAGTAGTTTATAGGCCTCAGTGTATTGTTTCATGTAAAGAAGAAGAGTGCGGTGTAGCTACAATTGTGGGATTGATACGAACGTTTTAAGAAATCATGAAGTTCTGCAATTGATAGTGTGTTCTGCTCTGTAGATTTTTCCATCACCTGGTAGCTGTTCAAGGCCTCCTTCAAATGTTAATCATAATTAGCAGTGGCCGGTTTAGGAGATAAAAATGGCTATAGTCATATCCAATTTAACCTTGGTGAATTATTGAGCTACTCATGTGGTTCACTAATTATGTAGCAGAAATGTGTAAAAGAGAAAGTAAGGTACTGATCTTCCGTTAATTCAAAGAGAATACCAAAAGTAAGATCATTCTCTAGAATTTACGAAGAATATACTGAAAATAAATGTTTAACAATGGTTAATTCTTACAGAATATTAAAAGTTAAAAAGAAGAGTATAAACTCTAAATTATATTAATTTTCAAAACTTCATTTTGCCATAAGGTTTATAATCATCTTAATTAGTTATTCCAAGTAAAAAAAAAAAGTTCTACCACGCACAACATTATTTAGTCCAACCTCATCATTTATAAGTTAGCCAAATGTGATCTTATGGTAAAAGAGTGACGCAAATATATGTATTGGTCAATTTTTCTTTTATCAGCAAAAAAAATATTGAATATAATGAGCGTCCATCGTTGCAAGCAATAACTAGTTTAGACACTTGAATTCAATAAAAAAATTCCTCACCTGAACCAGGCAGTTGTAGATTAGGCAAGCCAGGGTCTTCATGCACAGGTGGCAATTTCAATTCAACAAAAATATTTCCTGGAGACCATGGGAGTTCTTGAGCAGGTGCTGATGGGTTTAGAAAAAAAACAATCTAGGCTAGAAAAAACCTGATCAAGACACTAGTGACTCAGCCTAAAAATTCCTCACCAGGCGTAGGTTCTGGAACCACAAGTCCAGAATCGCCTATCCATGTTAATTTCTTAGCAGGTTCAACTATAAAGTACTCTTTTTCACTGAAAAAATAAAATAAAATGTTAGGAAATAGGTTTGCAAAACATAAGCGGCAATTAGCAAGTTTTGTGAAAATCCATAACATAATTAACAAAAATAGCCGTGGTAATTACCTTTGAAAAGGTTTGTTTCTGTTGCACAAGTTGTCCATATTTCCACCTAGGAAAGGCAGGCCTTGAGCATCTAGGTTTGGAAATGGCGACTCACTACAAGTAGGCAGCTGTGGATTTGGCGACTCAGGTTTGGAAATGTACCCTTCAAACACAAGTATGAAACCTTCTTCAATAAAATTGTACGATAAGAATACAGCAGCAAATATCAGTCAGCATGACATTTTGCACTCACAAAAGCTTGAAGCCTGAAGGACTACACAAAACACCACAGAAAATTATTCAAAATGAATTGTTTAAGTGAAGCAGGCAGAGAGAAACTTACAAATGATTGACAAAATGCTCAATGTGATGAGAGCGTGCGATATCTCCAATGGAGATTTGTTAGTAATTTATAGGCCTCCATGCATTGTGCCATGAAGAAGAAGGAGAGTGCAGTTGTGGGATTCATACAAACTTTTTAAGAAATCATGAAGTTCGGCAATTGATAGTGTGTTCTGTACATCGCCTTGTAGCTGTTCAAACTCTTGTAGTTGTCAAATTGATGAGAATTGTATCCAATTCTAAATTCGAATCAAATCAAAAATCATTAACATTCGATACAAACTAGAAATATGATAGTAAACTATCGTGTATATATATATATTTGGGCACATATTACTGAACTGTTCTTAAACAGGAACATGATTATATAGTCTAATTAGGAATACATTGCGTTTATAGCGAGAGATGTGGGTTCAAATCTTATAAACTATAGAGTCATTTTAAAATTATAATATAATCTCTATTGGCATTAAAAAAATGGGCTTAAAAATCTACATAGAGTATAATAATAAACATAATTAAGTGAATGGGTCTTATTTTAAAACCTACAATATTTTAAAGTGTCTGATTATCATTATTAAAAATAAGCAAATAAATAAATACTTGTGAAACGATTAGGTTTAACTCATGTAATTTTACATTATATTTATTTCAATAAAGCAACAATATATAATTCATGAGTACAAATTACTGTAGTTTTGAACATTCTTAAATGATGCATTGTGATATATATTTTTGGACATGTTGAGTCTTACTGAATTTTATTAGTAAAAAAAAAATCTGATCACCAAAATAATAATAAATCAGACACATGTATTGATTATTTTTGTACTAAATATTCTTACCAACTGGATTATGTCATTTTCATTATAAATATATATATATATATATATATATATATAGAGAGAAAGAAATGAAATCTATCAATTATGATAGTTTCAAAAGTTACATGAACTATAAAAAGTAAATCAAATCGAAAATTAATTGTGAATCATGTGATACACTATAAATTCTATTACAAAATAAATTTACTCATAAATTCGTATCAAATGAATAAAAGAGATCATGATTATTACTGGCCTGACTAGGAGATAGAAATGACTATATTCATATCCAATTCAACCTTAGTGAAATAGGGAAAATTTACCCTCCACTAGCCATTACACACAATTATTCACTACCTTGTTTCATTTCTTAGTGAAATGCCAGCACTGAGGGGTCAGATTGGTCCATCTGGATTTTCACACACTTGGGACACATTTAATTTCCGGATAATATTAGGCGAAATAAGTTACCAAAAAGTATTCTATTGAATAAGTTCTTCCACTAGGGCCAAAAGTAATCCCTTGTATGTGAGATTAAATGTGCCCATGATTAATTAATATTTTTCTAGAGACCATGAGAGTTCCCCTGCAGAGGTGTTGATAGGGTTGGGTTGGGACAATAATAACACTCTATGCTAAAAAAAAAAAAAAAAAAAAAAAAAAAAAGCTAATCAAAACACAAATATTAAAATAATATCTTATTTAATTAAACTTTGAAAAGGACCTTTGCTAATAAAATTTGTTTGAAATTTTTTGTGAGCCTAATTAGCCGACAGTCTAAGTCAATGGCGGAGACAAAAAACTAAATTAGAAGGCCTACTTATTATTATAACTTCAATTTTTTTTTCTATAACCAACAATAAGAAGATAATAATAATTTTTGAATTAATATTAAGTACAAAAAATTAAATAAATTATTACAAAAAATATTTCACATAAAATTTTATAATTAATTTCGAGTAAAATCGAAAAGAAAGTATTGCGTATAACTAGTATATTATGGACATTGTACAAAGTCATATATTTAAGTCTTAAAATAAATTATATAATGGTAAGATAAATTAAATTTTTACAAAATTTGAGTAAAAATTTCATATAATAGTGATATCACCAACCAATAATAAGGTAACATATGAAGAGTGAATTTCACATGCAAATATAACTAATATTTTAGTAACTTTGACATATATATAGTAAGATTAATTATATTTACATATCAATAATGATGGATATTACCTTTGTATTGAGATTTTTTCACAAAATTTTCATACATAAAAATATAATTTGTTGTAGTCCCTTCATTCTCAATAAAACAATCACTATTGTTCTCATAAATTTAGAAATGTCATTGACATTTTATTCTAAATATTATTTTTGTTTAAATTTTTATTTATATAAAAAAAAATTGTAAATCCAAAACCGTGACCCCCTGACCTCCATGTGGCTCCGCCACTGGTCTAAGTGGCCTAATGGTTGAGCCATCTCTGCACCAAGGTTATATTTGATTCGTGAATTTAAATAGAAAGGAAAGGAGAAAATGTGAATCAACTACAAATGAAATTTCTTCTCCATTTACTTTTTTGAAGAAATTACAAAGAAATCTTAAAATTTGACTCTTATAACAAAATGAATCTTAAATTTTTAATTTTTTCAATTCAAACTTAATATTTTTATTTATTTTCAATATAAATCATTTGTCTATTTCCGTTAAATAATTTGATCAAAAATGATATTTTAGTCATTAAAATTAACGAAAAAATATATTTTAGACATTTTATGTATACTTACATTAATGACTAAAATATTATTTTTTTGATCAATCTTACTTAATGAAAATAGACAAATGATTTATATTGAAAACAAATTAAAAAAAATTAGAGTTTAATTGACAAAATTTTAAAATTATTTTTTTACAGGTCAAATTCTAAATTTTTTTTTTTTTTTTATAATTTTTCTTATTTTTTTAATTTAAATTTATAATTCAAAGCGAATAAGTAAACCTAATCTAAACATTTTCCTCACCAGACAAAGGTGGTTGTTGATTTGGCCGTACAGTGAACAAATGACCATCTTGATCCTCAACTCCAAAATCATTGCTACTGGTAGGCCATGTGAAATCCTCAGCAGGTCCACTGTTTGGCAATAGGTTTTGCAAAATTTAAGCAGTAGTTATTGTATGAAAATCCGTAATGCAGTTAATTAGGAAAATAGGCCACCCCAAGAAGTTAGCTTAGTGGGTAACTTAGGGAAAGTATTATAGGTCTCAAATTTTTTATTAAATAAATGACTAAATAGCTTATATGGGTGTGGAGTCTGCAATTTTGTGGACTCCATACACAAGTGAGATATTTGATCATTTGTTTGGTAGAAAATTTAGTATTTCTAGCATTACCCGGCCACATTCGCAGACTCTATTTGAGATTTGCCCGATCCATGAGGGACACTTTACGTGAGTCCCGAAATTAGTAAAAACGTGTGTAAATTAGCACGAATACCCAATCATCAAAAAAAATTTAGGAAAATAGGCATGGTAAATGAAATCCAAGCTGATTAAAAAATAAAAAATAAAAAATTGAAATTCATGGATCATTTGAATAAAACAAAAGAGTATGCACAAATCATAAAAGTAAATTATACTTTTCACGCTTATAGTTTGATTCAAATTTTAATTTAGTTATTATTATTTTAATTTGAATAATTTGATCCCAACCCTTTAAGTTTAGTTTTAATTTGATTATTCTATTTGAATTTTCATTAATTTTTCCTACATGTACATCTTAGAAGACTGATAGGTGTTCTAAAATAATTAATTTCAATCTCTAATTTGAACAAAATAATCAAATTGAAATTAGACTTAATATATAAAGACCAAATTGTTCAATTTGAAACAGTATGGATAAAAATTAAATTTGAGTCAAACTATAAGTATGTGACTAATGGACTTGGGATGGCTGATGTGCCCCTTGCACAATAGCCTCTGTTGTGCAATTAAATGGCCCCATTTTAATAATCCAAATCATTCATATTTTAGAGTATATCGAGTATAATATACTTGAAAAAAATCAAGTTAATCGAATATCGTTAACCCTTTCATCCACTCACATTTGTATTCATTTTAATACTTTAAATCACAATTGTTATTTATTTTTGTATATACAAATGTGAGTGGATGAAAGGGTTAACGATACCCGATTAATTTGATTTTTGACAGCTATATTCTACTCGATGTACTATAAAATGTGAACGGTTCGGATCATCCAATGGGCCCCGAAATCCAAATCCGTGACAATATAGTCAAAAAATTAAAAAATTATTATAAATTACCATATCATTCTTTTTATGTTTTTTATACATTTTCATAAAAAGTAAACTAACTAAAATAATTACTTTCCAAACCAACCGAATAAAAGGTTCTTTGGCAATGATTATTTTAGCAATTTTTATAAAAAGATATGTGAAAAAGTAAAAATATGATATGACCTAAAAGGATAATAAATATGTTATTTTAGTTTGTTTCCAAACAATTCGTAACCTAAAATTAAAATCAAATTATTATTGATGATTTTAGGAAATTTAGAGTTAAATCTAGGCTTTTCGGATTGAGATGCTTTGCATACACATTATTTTAAATTTTTAATCTCTATCCATCGAACAAAGACAGATGCTTTTATGCTTTCATGAACCACATCCCATGTAGGGATGGCAATTTGAACCCAACTCGAAAGGGATTTGACCCCCTAACCCCAATTAGAACGGGTTTTTCCCAAAAATGATTCCCCATAGGGCCAGGGATGGTATTGAAAATTAAATCCTCGATAGTTTTCGGCCCGGTGACGGGGATAAGTTCTCCCGGCCCCGCCCCCGTCCCCGTCCCGAATAAACCCCGTACATCCCCGTATATATAAAATATTTCTAAATTTCATTTTCAGCCTTCCCACTCGTTGAATCCCTTATCTCTCTATCTCTCTCTCCCCTCTACTGCCAATCTTCTTCACTCGTCACTCTCTCTTCCACCTCCAATCTCCTCTCTCTCAACGTCTCTCTCTCTCTCTCACTCTCACTCGCGCGCGCGCGCTACCACCGTCATCGCATACCACCGATCCCGCGACCATCGTCGTCGCACACCATTGCAGTAACGTGACTCACTGATCCCACTACCACCGTAGTTCTTTTGAACAAATGTATGATTTTTTTTTTGAAAAATCTTGATCAATATATATATATATATGGATTCAGATTTGATTTTGTTGTTAGGGTATTATTGTTAGGGCTTTATCTGTTCAACATATCTAAAAAATTTTCTGTTAGGGTTTTAACAGATCTGTGATTTTTTTGAACAGATTTATGATTTTTTTGAAAAATCTTGATCAATCTATATATATATGATTTGATTTATCTATTGCCGCCTGTCTCTCTACTTTCTCTTTTCTATCACCTCTCTACTCTTCATCTTCTTTGCTGATTGTTGTTTTTGTGCTGATTGTTGTTGTTTTTGTACGGAGATTGTTCGGGGTCGGAAAAACCTGATCCCCGTTAGGAGGCGAGGGGTGATAGGTTCCCCACCAGGGATCGGGGGCAGGGGCGGGGACGGGAAATTTCATAACTTCATATACTCCCTGTCCTCACCCTGCCCCGCCCCGTTGCCATTCCTAATCCCATGTGATGCGAGTGTCCCACTTTAAGGAATAGTACCTTTAGAACAGAAGTCATTGGTTTCCAAATTCAAAATTTGTTTGAGTGTTTTTTTTTTTTTGTACTCTTTTTATATTTTGTTCAAATTTTTTTTATATGCACTTTAAAAATAAAAATATTTATTAAAAAGCTGATCTGAAAAATTATTTAAAATAATTTTCAAAAATAAAAAGAAATAAATTCATTTGACAGAAAACTGGGTTTTACCTTGGAAGATGCTGGCAGGTGTTACCCTCGAAGGTAGCACCTAGGACAGAAAATAGTTGACCATCATCATGAGTCGTGTGCTTTTGACCCTGAAACGAGTACACCAAAACCACAATGAAAATATTTGAGAGTCTCAACAAGTATTTACAATTTTATTTATAACGATGTAATAGAGTATATATATTAATTTTTAATTTATTACATATTTAATGATAATATTCACAATTTAGCTATGTCTATTGCTGCCATAATTTTCCTAGGTAATAAACCATAGGTGAAAAGAAAATCTGTCTCAAAATTAAGGTTGCAACGAGTGCACTTTATTTATTTTTTATTTTTTTCGAATATATATATATATATATTTTTTCCCTAATCGACATAGTATAAGAACTAATCATCTTTGTTGTTAAAAGTCACTTCACTAACTTGGGCTATTGACATAAGAAGTATTTGTATTGCTTTCACCTCTCTCCATTCTTCTTTTCTTTTTGATGCATTTTCAGCTAGTTAATTCTTTATGGAGGATTTATGGGGAAACTAATAGGGAAAAGAATTTCATTTCAAACTTAATTTTGAGGATAAATTATAAATATACTTCTTGAGATTTGTTTAAAATATAAATTGTTCCTTATAGTTTTAGAAATTACATTCCATTTCTTAAAGTTTCTAATTTTATAACAAATTATCTTTTTTATTAATAGATTATCAAGTCAATTAACAGTTTTTAATAATATTATAAATATATTTCAATTAATAATTCAATTAATTTTATTATTGTTGAGGAGAGTATTTACGAATTTTATTTTTTTAGTAAATTCTATTAAATAAAAATTCTTACAATGGGGTATTAATAATTTTTTAAATTATAAGAAATAATTTATATTTTAAGCTAATTTCACTAGGTATATTTATAATTTATCTTAATTTTAATTATCTAACTGCAATCATCGTACTTTCAACATCTTAACTGCCCAATGAAATAGATGAATTTATGTAAAAATTCTCCGTGGTTTGTTGTTGTTGTTATTTATTTATTTATTTATTATCATCATTATTTTTTGAGAAAGTACCTTAGCAAAGAGCATATTACAAAAACAAACAAAAAAAATATGCATGGAATGGACCAAAGAATGTAGGGGAAATAACCACACAATAGGGATAGAAAAAAACAAATTATAAATCAATTATAAAATTTATACACTTTAATAATTAAAATATTATAATTTTTCATAATTTTATAATTTTTTTACTATACCACTCTGCTGCTATTTTCCCAATAACGTACCTCATGATCACTATCAACAATTCTAGTTTCTTGGATCTCGTGTACTGCCTCGAGCACTGAGTGAAAGAAATTAATGAGATGTATATAAGAACCTCTATCCAAATAAGTAGGAAAACAGAATGAGAAAAGTTAGAGATCATGAAAATTTTTTTATGAAAATAATTATGAAAGAGTTATGATTTTTGGATTATCTTGATTAGTGTGTGATGCTTTATTCTAAGTGTAATTCAAAGGTCATAAAATTTTTATGATTATTTTCATGAAAGATTTTTTATGATACCTAACATTGCTGAAACAGAATATATGAATTATTTTACCAAAACAAATGTATTACTCCACCGAAGGATCATTAATTACCAAAAGGCTGAGAATGCACGATAATAGTTGAAATCAAAGATAGATAGCGTGTATAAACAAAAATTGAAAACATGGTCCTATTATGGTTCAATCACTTGGGAACATAGAAACCATCTCACAAAGATATAACAATTATATCATACTAGAATTATGTGTAAAGGGTAGACCTATGGTACACAACCTAATAAAATGTTTGTACTATATCTACACTAAGTTTCAACTTGGCATTGGTTATGTCTCAAAGTTATATTTCTTATGACTTGAAATGATGATCAAATTGAAGATAGAGTCCTTGTAAAAATAAATCATAACGGAATCGACTTAATTATGATCCCAGTAGATAAAGTCATTAGTGACATATCAATAATGTCATATTTATCACATCTTTCTATCACATTATATTGATCACGTGATCTAATATATTTACGATTATTAAATGAGATTCAAATGAAACCCATTATATTAAGAAGGCAAATGCTAATAATTATAAGCACTCCTATGACATTTTTTAATATTGGAATTGAGATGAAAAGTTCTTTATAAATAGGTAAAAGTTATGGAATCAATGAAAAGTGTATTGAAATAGCTTAGAAGTGTCTCATTTTTTTAAACCCATTTGTCTGTATTTTTTTTTTTTTTTTTTTTTTGGGGGGGGGGGGGGGCGGGGCGCCCTAGAAGCACTTTTTCGTAAGACCGTACTAATAATTACAATGGTGCTAATGGAGGGAAGATGCATCTGTTTCATTCATTCCTAACAATAAAGTAACAAGTAAATACTGATTATAATGAGTTTGCATCAGTGCATATGCAATAGCTACTTTAGACATTTGTATTCAATAAAAATTCCTTACAATGATAATTTAGATGTGAATTTTGCATGCTGGGGCCTTGAAGCATTGACAGGATATGAATGTCTTCAGGCTCAAGTCCAAAAAAGTTGTCTATCAGAGACAACGACGTTAATTCCTCAGTAGGTCCTTCGTTTGGCGATAGATTTGCATCCATTACAATCTATACAAAAGAAAAAAGAAAAACAAAAATTCCTTGATATGGGCTAAAGCATCGATCCACACATTGGAGAATTAGTATTTTTAATTACTAGCAATGAACCCGAAATAAAAACAAAATTATATGTTTTTTTCTAGTAGGCAAAAATTATATATTTTAAACAAAAAAATCTTTTTTATGTGTTTGAGCTCAATATAGAAGTTGTTGTAATGCAAAAATAATATATTAATTTTGATATTATAGAGACTTAATGAGGCTAAGTGCATTAGTAATCCACACACACAAGTAAAACTCAACATTTTGTGATGCACACATACAATTTATTAACATTCTAAAATTAACTTGTAAAAATTGTTATATTCTGGGAATATTAGTGAAACATCACTTTCAAACTTTTGGTGGTCGAATATGGTTTTTTTTTTTTTTTCTTATTAGTTAAGGTACCTCAATAATATTATCAGAAAAAAATTCTATAAGATTTCTCTTTGAAGATCTAAAATTACAGAGGAATTTCTCTATAAAACAAGGAATTTTTCTGTAAAACTATTAAAGGACTCCAACCACTATAAAACGTTGAATATCTTTTAAATAACGCCCAATTAGTATACATCAATCTGTGTTTGGGAGAGAAAAAATTGGATACACACCTATTCTTTATCTTTTAAAATTCTTTAAAATGTTGAATATCCTTTATTCTTTAAAATGTTGAATATCCTTTATCTTTTAAAATTCTAATATCAAGGACCTTAAAATAAAAACTCCTATTAATTAAGCCCAAATTGGTGCATATATATCATAAATTTTTTTTCACCAAATGTTTATATCATCCACCATTCAAGCTCACTAAATAACGTATAATTAGATTGGAGTTACAAGTTAAAAAATGTGTGAAGTACTTGTTTTAGAATTCTTTATAGACTGAATCTTAGTTTTTATATTTTAGATCACAAAAAAATATTATTAGGGATGTTAAACTAAAAAATCCGAAATATGTGTATTTTTATATTTTAAAAATTGAAAATAAGGATTAGAATTTTGGAGTTGGAAGATCTCACAACATATGATGATATTATATGTAATAGATCTATTACATATGTAAAGATTTTTTACTCCTCTTTGCAACCAAATTGTTGCGAATTATTTATTTTTTGGTAGTTTCAAATTTTGATTTTGCCAAAATGGATGAGGAAATTACCTTCTTTACAAACAAAATAAATAAATAAATAAATAAGGAAATAAGTGGGACGTAGCTTCTTACTTTGGAGGGTGAGTCCTCTCTTGGCATCTGAAGATGCCAACATTTACTCTCACATAGATCATTTCAGTGAACAAAAATTTCGATAATCGTAGCGGTGCTGCTCGATATATATCGTTGATGAAGACTTGTCTGGTTTTTTTTAGGCTATGATATCAAGAGAGAATGTTTTAGAAGTCAAGATCCAACAAGATCCAACTTGATGAGTACATTTCTGGCAGCTTTTATGCCTGCAAGAGCTCCTCTTTGTGCCCAAAACCTAATGACTGTCTCTGTCTGAGTCGGCAAGAGCAAACCCAAGCTGAGGATCGAGATCGTGATGATGAAGAAAACAACTAAGTGTAACCATTTATTAGACCCATAATATCGATCGACTATGCAGCTTTTATGCCTGCAAGACAAGATCACTCTTCTTTGAGCCCAGAACCCAATCAGAAGAGCAAACCTAAGTTGAGGAGGATGGAGATCGTGACGATGATGAAGAAAAACAAAGTGAGTGTAGCCATTTAGGAGACCCATAATGTCGATTGCGCCTGCAAGACAAGACCACTCTTCTTGGTACCCAAAACCCAATCACCAGAGCAAACTCAAGTCGAGAATGGAGATCGTGTTCATGATGAGGAAAAACAAAGTAAGGGTAGCCATTTAGAAGACCCATATTGAATTCTGTACAGTTTCATCACACATACCAGCTTCAAGAAACAAAGAGATCATGTTACTATATATATTTACACAGAGAGAGAGAGAGAGAGAGAGCTTGTGGTGAAAACTTACAGAGGGACTCGAGCGGCTAACAGAACTTCAAGAACGTCAAGGGTTTCTGTGCTGTAGATCGCCAGATGCAGAGAGAGAGAGAGAGAGAGAGAGAGAGATCCAATTCTACTAATGGAAGTAACCAAACAAATAAAGTATATATCGAAAGGAGATATTGGTCCATTTTTGAAAAGTAAGTTAAAAATTTATTTTTTTGATTAAAATAAATAAAATAAAAAAAGTAAGTTAAAAAGAATTACACCGAAATGTTGCTTTTGATGCCGAGAACAGAGCCTCAATCAGTTTAACCGTGGCTTATATTGAGTTGGGGTCCATTTATTTAAACTAATTAACGTATTTGAGTCTGTAAATAATTAATAATAATCTTATTTTACAATAAAAAATTATTATTTAGAGGAAATTATTGAAAGGTCCAATTCACAGATAGTATAATGCATTAGATTTAACGGATTTTTTTTGTTAGTGAGAGGTTCATCTTTCGTGAAATAGTTGGGGACTTCCGTGTAAGTTTAAATTGGTAGACTTATTATCTAATAGGTCATGTGCGAATTAATGACGTTTTTTATCAAATATTAAAAAAAATGTCACTAATTGTTAATTTTCAGCGACAGTTTAAAAATTTTGTCATAAAAAATATTGCTAATTATAAGTTTTAGCAGTAGTTTAAAAAAAAATCACTGATTTTCAAGAGCGTTATGGATCTAGATCTAGACTTGAGCAGCGGCGGCACCGTCAACGTAGCGGAGCTCCAAGCTTTTTTAGAAGGAGATGAAGAGATTGACGGATTGGACTGGAGATGGCAGCGGCGAAGATCTAGACAGAAGGCAAAGAGATGACAGAGTATGAAGAATCCGGATCCTCCGTGCCCCTTTCCTGCCGTGCATCCCTGTAGCCCTCCAAAACGACGTCGTTTTGGAGGTTTTTTTTTTTTTTTTTCTTTCTTTCTTTTTTTTCCCTTTGCCCCTGTTTTCTTCTCTCATTTGAAAAGGCCTGAACTCATTTTGACTGAAGTGTATCCATCTCTGCTTCTCTCTCATTTTGATTCGTAATCCATCTCTGCTTCTCTCTCATTTTTCTTATATGCCCTTGTGTTTGTATATCGGTTTCTGATGCAAGATCAGGTTTTTTTTTTGAATATTTTCTCTTCTCTGTTTGTTTGCGGAGAAAACCGAGCATTAGAAGCAAAGTTTTATCCAGATTAAGCAAGATTTCTCAGATTTATATATATATATATATATATACAAAAATCTGAGAAGAAGAGAAGAGAACAATTTTAAAGAAAAAATTGAACATTTATATATATATATATCCAGATTTTGAGAAAATCCAATTTAACATCTATATATATATATTAATGGTCTATTTCTCAGATTTTGAACATCCAATTTTGAACATTTATATATACATATATCCAGATTTTTGAACATCCAAATGATAAATCAAAATTGAACATTTATATATATATATATATATATATCTAACTGCTCAGTTTCTTCTAATTAATCATCTTTGTTGTTTAGTCAATTAATCTTGTTTCAGTTCATCTTAATCACCCACAAGATCAGTCTGCGTTTATCCACCTAGTTTAAGTCACCCACTTCTTCCCAATCTAGAGTAAGTCCTTCGGATTAGGCAGTTTCAGACTTTGGGGTTCATAGATAGGGTATGTATGTATACTAGGTATGTGATAAAACTGACAAGAATAGGGTATTGTAGACGTTCTCGAACGTCCCGGGAGGGAAATCCCGTTCTGTTCATTTGGGCTCACTACAGTTCAGGACTCAATGTCACGGTCCTGTATCTAATCTCGCAGAGTGCAATGCAAGACCGATGAATCATCAAAGAGTCCAAATCCGGCAAATCGTTTTTAAAAACAGATTTTTTGAAAGAAGTGCCAAACATGGACTGCTTTGCCAGATACAGAGTCGCCACCTAAATATTTTATTTTTAGGAAAATTTAGGAAACCCTGACTCGTTGCCTAAGGCCACGTGTCCGTCATCACCAAAGTTGCTTCGGCTCGGGAACTTAGGTACGATTGGGGAAGGTCACTTCGTGAGCATCCCCGCTCACCCGATCAAAGATCGGCCACTACTAACCATGATATATAGCTTTGAAAACATTATGTATTCTTATTCCGGTTATTAGCCTAGAATTACTATGTGATGCGCACAGCATACAAGTATAGACCGGATCGTCTGAATTAGAACGAAACATCTCATGTTTGTTTTGAAAAATGGTTTGCTACTCGCAAGTAGGCTAAAATGTGGATTTGCCACCCTCAGGTGGGCTTAGAAAACAAGATGATTTGCCACTCTCAAGTGGGCTTAAAACTCACAGTTGATGATTTGTTCCAATTTAAATAACCCAACCTTCACCCACAGACATTCAGGCAGATATATCACATAAGCATATAGCCTCATGGTAAACATGCTATCATGGCAGTCACTCACACGCATGCAAGGATGCTAAAGCATAAATACTTACCGAGTACTCCAAGCCAAAACAGAAACTATGTTAGAAATCCATGCATGATCCTAACTATACAGAAATGCCTAATGTAATACATGCAGGAATGCAACTAAGATAGGCTCGATTATTCTAAACATGGCATATGGAATGCTACAGCTAACATGTATTCAACTCGGAATTGAAATACAATGCAGTGAGTATGATGCGCCGAGCCCGGTGCATGCAAAACAGATGAATGAATGCAAACATGCTATCATACTGTATGCTAATTGAAACATGCCCTAATCTAACCATCATAAGCTGGTAAATAAAAGGGAGAAAGACGTGGGGTTGGAAGACATACATCACACGCACGCACACTTATTAAAATTGTGCCCTCGCTCGGAGGGTCCGAATAAATAATATACAGTCCCGAATAAATAATACAGTCCAAATAAGTACAAGATCCTAATTAATTAACAAATTAATCTAGGAAAGCAGTAAATTAGCATGCAAGCCCATGGACCGCCTCAGCTCTGTTCCGAATGATGAATAATGCATGCTTGAGTCGCCTTGCGCGGAAATCCATTATGATGCCCCAATTAGCCTCTATTTACAATTAAGCCCGGAATATTGCACGAAGCTCCAAAAGACTGTCGCTTTCCGATTTGCTGCAATAGAGAGCAAGAAAGGGGCATAGCAAAGCATTTTCACACATGTATGCACGCATCGATCCTCGTGCCACCAATCGCGCATCTCGATGCATGATGACCGAGGAGTCGAATTGCATGACTTAATATGAAATGGATGCACATATAAACATAACAAGACCGAGACTCCATCATGGTTAATCCGGAGTGTCGGCGACTGGGAATTGAGACACGTTCCATCACTCGGAGTACGAAATGTCCCTCGTTCCCGTGCTTGGGCTAACTCCTATCCCAAGCACAATGCAATATGCATGACATGCATGAATGCAATCCTAACATGCAACCTAGCATACGCAATGCTATGAGATGGCATACATAATGCACGATGTAACATGGCATACACAATGCTCTAACATACAACCTAGCATACACAATGCTATGGACTAAGATGGCATACACAATGCAATATGGGCTTGCGCCAACATGAGTGGACCTCAGCCACACTCACATCAGCGGCCATTAGATGAAAATGAGACAACCGAAATGTGTGCACACATGCACACAAACTGAGGACCGAACCTAAGGCACAGCACGCAACTCTAACAAGGCATGGCAAGGATGAAGCATGGCATTCAAACATATAAATTCCGGCGCTAAAACATGATGCTACAAGGTCCCGAAACATGGAAGCATGTGTAGACACCCCATTTTTGACCGTCCTCAAGACTTGGACGTCACCGTTGGAACGCTCGGTGTTATCCATGATTGTGTTGTTTTGAGTTCCCGGAGTCCCGGCTGCGCGTCGTGCCTCAGGACCTTTCAACCGCTTGTTCTGTGCTTGGTTTTACACCAAGACTTATGTGTTTTTGCATTTGAGGGTAGGGGGAGGCTTGTTAGCCATCCCTGGAGACCACGGCCCTTCCTACCATCACCGGCACTCCCTTTTGGCCGTCGGCACTATTTTCTCAAACACTTTGGCCGGTCGGCACTTTATGTTGCGATCGGCACTTTTTTGTGCCGGTGACTGTTTTGGCCGGCCGGCTTGCACCCTTTGAACCCCTGGGACATGGTGCATGCCAGCTGTGCCAGCTGGAATGCACCATCACATTCCCCCGTGCACAGGTTGGCCATTTTGCACCCTTTGCACCCTCTAAGCTTCTAGAAGCTTGCACCTTTGGCCAAGCTTCTTGGAGAAGCTTGGCCAGCTGTCTTGCTTCTCCAAGAAGCCAAGACCCCTTTGCACCCTCCCTTGAACCTTTTTGTCTTGCTTAGCCATTAAGTCTTGGCTTTAGTTTGCCTATATAAGCTCATTTCATCTCCCTTGAGCTAGGGTTAGAATCTTTGAAGGCAAAAACCAGAGATATATCTCTATATCTCTGATATACATCCATATATATCTATATCTCCCTCTCTCTCATCCTTGTGTGTGTGTTTTAAGCCTAAAAGGTGGTTTTACCTTACTTTTGCACCATTGCACACACCATTACACCTTAGCTCGAGATTGAGAGACTTAGAGGGTTGTTTGTTGAAGTTTTGGACTGACTTTGATCACTAGAGAGTGGCTGGACCACCTGTTCTTCAAGGGATCTTCAAGGGTCATTTTGTGGTTTGAGTAAAGGCTCACCCTTTTAGGCTTTGTTTGGCCATTTTGGTGTCTTTTTGGTAAGGCTTTGTTTACTTGGTATTTTTGGTCTTCTCACCACTGAAAACCAGTGGGTGTTCGGTGGTGAGGAAGGTGTTTCGAAGTCTCATATAGGGGAGGGACACCCCTCTCCCCTTTGTCCCTTGCTTGCCTTTGTTTTTGGCCAAAAATAGCATGTGTGCATGGTTGGTTTTGGCTTCATTTCAGAGCATATTTGTGGTTAATATGATATGTTATGCCTCTGTTTTAGGTTGGATTTATGGCCCTTAACATGCCTCTCATACTTGCTTTGTAATGCTTTACTTTGCTTGGAAGTGTGTCATGCCATTAGCCTACCATATCCTCATGTTTTAGCCTTGCATGTCATAGCATTTGATCTTGATTTGCCATGAAAGGGGCTGTTAGCCACTGTTTTTGCCATGTTTGGCATGTTTGGTATTGTTGTCTTGCTTGTGGGCTTGTAAGCTTTGGGTGTGTGAGTCCTTGGCATGATTAGTCTACCTTAATCTTATGATTTGGCATCATTTTAGATCACATTTCAGTCCCTAATCCATGCCCTCATGCTTGCATTCACTTCCTCTTTCATGCTTTGAAGGTGTGCCTTTCTATGCTTAGGAATAGGCTTAATGCATGCTTGTTTTGTTTGGGGCATTTTGGGGCTGCCATATAAGGGGATTTGGGTGTATTTTTGCATGCTAAGAAACTGCTTTTGGTTGTCCAACATGTGCCATGAGTGGTCATGTTAATGATAGTTAGATGCTCTCTTTGGTACCCTTGGTTTTGGGCCTATTTCCTTGCATGCTTGTATAGCATTTTGCTCATGTTTTGGGGCACTTTTTGCCACTGTTTTGGGGAGGTTTGAGGTCTCCCCCATGGTGGTTAAGGTCACCATTATATGCTTATTATATGCTTGTTGCATGCTTGGTTCATTAAGTGTTGTAGTAGGTTGGTCTCATTGCTTGGATGGTCCCTATAACTTGCATTACATTGGCATCTTGCATGCATGAGTTTCATACCTTTGTCATGATAGGTTGCATTGCATTGGGTATGCCTTGCATCTTACCCATGTTGCATCATTTGAGCCATGTTACATGACATGCATTTCATTACTTGGTTTTGGGGTGTCAAACCAAGTATGGGAAATGAGGCGTGTTTGTACCTCAAGTGACAAAACACACCTCGATTTCCATGTCACTAAGGCCCTTGATCTTGGCATGATAGGGACTTAGTTACCATTGTTGTGTTGCATGCATAATACCATTAAAATGCAACCTTGGTTCCTTAGGCCGTCATGCATCAGCATGCATAATTGATGGCCCAGGAACCAAGGGCCATGTCTCCTTGAGTCCCCAAACATGATAGGAGGCAGTGGTCGTGCATACATATGCCCAAAAACCCATGCCATGTATTGCTGGTCTGCTGCTGCTGTCAAACTGTCCCCTACAGGAACTTTCTGCCGACCGGCAGTATAATGTGCCGACCGGCACTATATTTTCAGCCGATAGCCTCCAGAGAAGCCGGTGGTCAATTTAAGCAGCCGGTGGTCATTTCCTCTAGCCGGTGGTGTACTGCAGTTCATTTGAAAGATGTCCTGGGACTTTGGCAGTTTTTCAGAAAGGCAGGGCAGTGGAAACAGAGGCAGCAGTGGTGCGGTATGGGCTTTCCAGGCGAGTCGGATTCGAGCATGCATCATTCACGCATCCCGAGGCAGGGCTGAGGCCCCTCCCCTTTTTATATATACTGAATTTAATTTGATAATTAGAAATTTCTGTAATAATTTATTTATTCTGTATTCGGACTGTATTATTTTTGGACTGTTATTCTTTTGGTCCCTCCGTGTGAGGGCATAATTGTAATAAGTGTGTGTGGGTGTGTATGTCTTCCAACCCCCATCTCTTTCTTCCCTTTTATTTACCTGCTTATGATGGTAGATTAGGGCATATTTACATTAGCATACAGTATGATAGCATGCGTGCATCCATACATTTGTCTAACATGCACTGGGCTCGGTACATCATACAAACTGCATTATATTTCAATTTCCAAATTGAATACTTGTTACTTGTAGCATTTCACATGCCATGTTTAGGATAGCCGAGCCTGCCTAGATTACATCTTTGCATGTGTTGCATTAGACATTTCAGTATGCGGTCCATGCATGGATTTCTAATGAGCTTCTGTTTTGGCACGGAGTACTAGGTAAGCTTTTTATGCTTTAGCATATCGCATGCGTGTGAATGCTAACATGACAGCATGCTTACTATGTGGCTAGATGCTTATGTAATAAACTGTTTGAATGCCTGTGGGTGAAGGTTGGATTGTTTGAGTTGGAACGACTCATTGAAATCCGTGTTTTAGCCTACTTGCGAGTAGCAAACCCCAAAGCGTTTTCCAAACAAGCGGATATGCAATGTTTTGTTCCAAATTAGGCGATCTAGTCTATACTTGTATGCTGTGCGCATCACGTAGTAAATCTAGGCTAATAACCGGAATAAGAACGCATAATGTTTTCAAAATCGGATATCACGGTTAGTAGAGGCCGGTCTTCGGACCAAGCGAAAGGGGGTGCTCTTAGTTGACCTTCCCCGATCGTACCCAAGCTCCTGAGCCAAGACATTTGGTGATGACGGACACGTGGCCTTCGGCACCGAGTCAGGGTTTCCTAAATTCCCCCATTAAAAAAATATTTAGGTGGCGACTCTGTAATCTGGCAAAGCAGTCCATGTTTGGCACTACTTTTCAAAAACTCTGTTTTTCTTCAAAATGATTTGCCAGAGTTGGACTCTTTGGTTCAGATTTAGAACCGCAACACAAAAGGGAGTCCGAACTGTAGCGAGGTCCCCCGCGGGCTTGTTACAGCATGGCACCCGATGCATGAGATGAGCCTCGAAACTCAAAACTAAGCACATGTATTGACTTATAGCTATACAAAGCATGCATTATTTGACTATGAAGCATAAAGACAGAGCCAAGGCAGTCCCAAAACATGAACATTTCCAGTTTAAAGCATGGCCAAAAAGTACTAACATGATGGGCTAAAATAGCACGCAATAATGACTAGCAAGCATGAGTTGTATGTCATGTATATGAAGCATATAAAATCTCACCAAACCAGCCAAAATCAGTGAATAAAACATGCCAAAATATGCCCAAATAACCTCTGGAATACAGCCAACACATGCGCAAATAATGGGTTCCTTTAAAGGGGCATACAAGGGGTTATTAAGCACCTACAAGATAGACACTTAGCAAGACCAAACCAACTCTGGAAATGGGTTATGACAGTCCTAAAACCCACCAAATAGGCCCTGGAACCAGTCTCGGAAACATGCAAAGAAAGGCCTCTTTGAGAGGCCTTGAATGGGATTGCTCTACACATGCATCATAGACATAAAATATGGCCAAGAGAGCCTTGGACAGAGCCAACGTAGACCTCAAAACTCTCAGAATGAGGCCTGAAATAAGACTTCAATGCATGCAAAATAGGGTTCCTTTGGGAGGCCCAAAAGACCACCAAACAAGACAAGGAGAGAGGGGGTCACCCCCCTCTGATTTTAGCCCTCAAAAATACACCTAAGCCACTGAAAATCCACTGGATTTCAGTGGCTAAGAGGCCAAACCATGGCCAATGCAAGTGCTCTAATGCATAGCCCTAATCATGAAGGAGTGAAGCATGCATAAGGGGAATATGACCTCAAAAAGAGAAGAGACCTTAAACAAACTAAAAGAGGAGGCCAAAACAAGACTTTTTATAGTTTATATCAAGCCTCGAAAATATTCACAAGTAGGGCTAAAACATGACATAAAAATGACCCTAAAAGAGAGATAGAGGGCAAGGGGCAGCAGATGGTCTCAAACAGCAAAGAGCCCTTCAACAAAGTTGAAGAGGGGCTCAAAATAAGACACTTTACAGTTTGGCTCAAAGCTCAGAAATGCTCACAAATAAGGCTAATATATTATGCAAGATAAGCCCTAAAAGAGAGATAAAGCACAAAGCGGGAGTAGAAGACCTCAAACAGGAAAAGGTTCTTGGTCAAACATGAAGATGAACTCAAAATAAGACTATTTTCAGTTCAGGTCGAAGCCCAAAAATTCAAGCAAAAGGAGCTAAGAGATAGAGCAAAAATATGCAAAAATGGGAAAAATAGAAGCTTACCCTTGTAGAACCGAACTTCAGCAGCTTTTGGACTAAGTTGATGAGCTTTCAACCTCTGCAAATGACCTCCAAGGGGCTAGAATGGATGATGGAGGTGGTAGGCTATGAGGTGTAGGGTAAAATGGCCTAGAAAAGGGGTGTTTGGAGGCTTGAAGTATAGATATAGGGGGTGTATGTATACTAATGCCTCAGCTGATTTTCTAACCCTTAGAAATGAAGTAGGGTGATGGTTATATAAAGGGAGAGGAGCCAAAGAAAAGGGGGAAAAACCAATTCAAATATCCCCCCAAAAGGACAGACCCTCGGGCAGAGGATCTGGTGCAAAACAGCTGGCACAGCAAGAATGCACCAGAAGGGACAAACATGGCCGGCCAGGTGCAAAAGGGCCAGGTGGTTGGCCGGCCACCTCCCCTGGTCGGCCGACCATGGTTCAAAAGGGTCAACAAGAATTTCTGGCCGTCCACCCCAAAAAGGTGGCCTCTCAGATGAGTGCAACACAGCTGTATGGTCAAAACCCAGAAAATGTGAACCAGGAGAGAGAAAAACTAGCTTTTTAGAGGGGTTCAAAAGGGTCAAGGACAATTGCTGGCCGGCCTACCCATATTGGTGGCCTCCCAGGTGTGTACAACACAATGATGTGGTGGAAAGTCAGAAAAAGTGGCCCGGGAGTGGGAAAAACCAGCTTTTTAGTGAAGAAAACGGGCAATGAAGAGCGATGAAGAAATAAAACTAGTTTTTCAGAACAATTGCTGGCCTCCTACCTTCCTACAACCTTTCTAACAATGAAAATAAGGTCCCTGCCAAAAATGGACCAAGACGGATGCAAAACAAAGGTTCGGGGGCCAAAACGCGCAGTTCGGGGCC
Source organism: Camellia japonica (assembly GCA_030407325.1). NCBI lineage: Eukaryota > Viridiplantae > Streptophyta > Magnoliopsida > Ericales > Theaceae > Camellia > Camellia japonica. The sequence continues at coordinate 45,543,581 of JAPPVO010000016.1, read as the reverse complement.
TCGAAAACAGGCTGTTAGGCACCGGAAGTGGCATTCGACCATGGAGTTGGTCTCTCGGGCCACAGTGCCCCTCAAAAGGGAGGAAACAAGGTGTGTGCCAAAAAACGGAGCAAATGGAGGTAGTTAAGCGGTCCCGAACCGAGGCACATGGCCGACGGCTCCGAAAACCAGGAATCGGGCTCCAAACGGGAAAAATGGCCTACGACCACAAAACGTAGCCTACGGCCACTGAGAGATGATCTACGAGACCTCTCCCTCCCTTCGGGAAGAGAAAACAAAGAAAACAGGGCCTGGTTCGCAAACCGCGGCAAAGCACAAAAGAGTCCGGAAGTTTGGAGGCAAGGTTCGCAGCCGAGACGCCGCAACCTCAGAACGAGCACAATATGCAACATCACCAAGCGTTCAATCGGTGACGTCTGAGTCTTAAGGTCGATAAAAAAATGGGGTGTCTACAGTTGCCCCTCTTTGACAGAACTCGAAAGTCAAGGAGTAACGGGAGTGAATGTCAAAGCCCAAAGACGACCCATTTTTGACAAGGCTGAAGATTTAGACAAACATGCGAAATAAACAAAGATGTGCCCGCAGGCATAGGGCAAAATGCAAAGCGATATGCACAAAGCCGGATGTAACTCAATGATCATATGAAATAGCAAGCTGTAATGAAGCAAATATTCACAATAGATGCAACAGTTTTAAGCAAGAATGCAAAGCAATACTACATTTCATGCAGTTGAAGAATGCGAAGAATCATTGAATTCTCGCCACGTCTCACACGGAGAAAATACAATACCTGTGCGGCTCGTCTGGTCGCACCAGCCTCAAATGAACCGTACATATAATATCATGCCTCATGCTACTGGGGGTCTTTCGCTTCTTCTTAGTTGAACCACAGGTACTGCTTTTCTCTCTAACTATGGTCGCAGCTTTCCCTATTCTCCAACAGGGTGACAGACTTGGTTGGTTCAGTATCCAGAATTGAGGCGCATACACATGCTATCTCAATCTATGGGGCTGCCATACAGATTTCAAGCCGAGGATATACCCCTGGGTATTTAAACCAGACTTTAGTCTCGGAAATCCCGAACCTTTGCGTTCTAGGCATGAGCCATTCGAACTCTAGTTTCCACCGTCTCAGTTGGTCTCCTAGGAACTCACCGCAAACACAGGCAGGTGGCTATACCAAACCACCGGAAGTCGTTTGGGCACGACAAACACCAAAGGAATTGCACCTTTAGAGGATTTAAAGTCTCCTAGACCAGAGAGTGCACAAGACAGTGCAAATGATACAAAAAAAAACAAAGTGCACAAGACAGTGCGAGTGAAAGTGAATGCACAAGACAGCGCGACATAGATGTGCACAAGACAGTGCGATGCAATGCACAAACAAGTGCAGGTGCGCAGAACAGCACGAGCAATGCACTAACAGATGCAAGAAAGGTGCGCAAGGTAACGCGAATAATGCACTAACAAGTACTACTAGTATTTTCTACGCAAGATGAGATGGACCAAGTAATGAAATGCACAGGATAGTGCGATGCGCGAGAAAGCGCGAGTATAAACTGCACAAAATAGTGCGATGCGCAAGAGAGCGCGAGTGTAAACTGCACAAAACAGTGCGAATGAGGTGCGCAAGATAGCGTGATAGAAATGCAGTGCACAAAACAGTACGAATGAGGTGCGCAAGATAGCGCAATAGAAATGCAATGCACAAAACAGTGCGATTAAGGTGCGCGAGATAGCGCGATAAAATGCATGCACAATGCAAGACTTGGCACACGGCTTACGACATAGCATTCCGTTTATTTGGCACACAGCTCATAACACAACACTTTGTTTGTTTGGCACGCGGCTCACAACACAATATTCTGTTTATTTGGCACGCAGCTCGAAACACAACACTTTGTTTATCTGGGCACACAGCTCTTTTGGGCACACAGCTCATTCGGGCACACGGCTCATTTTCGGGCACACGGCTCGTTTTCGGGCACACAGCTCATTTCGGGCACACCGCTCATTCTTCGGGCACACAGCTCACTTCGGGCACACAGCTCATTCTTCGGGCACACAGCTCATTTCGGGCACACAGCTCATTCTTCGGGCACACAGCTCGCTTTGGGCACACAGCTCATTTCGGATACACAGCTCATTTCTTCGGGCACACAGCTCATTTCTTTGGGCACACAGCTCGTTTCGGGCACACAGCTTATTTTTCGGGCACACAGCTCGCTTCGCTTCGGGTACACAGCTCATTTCGGGCACATAGGTCGTTTCGGGCACACAGCTCGCTTCGCTTCGGGCACACAGCTCGTTTCGGGCACACAGCTCATTTTTCGGGCACACAGCTCGCTTCGGGCACACAGCTCATTTTTTTGGGCACACAGCTCGCTTCTGGCACACAGCTCGTTCTTCGAGCACACAGCTCGCTTCGAGCACATAGCTCATTTGCGGCACACAGCTCATAACACTGCTCAATCTGAACACTCAGTCCATAACACAACATTTGGTTTGCATTTTGAACACAAAGCTCAAGCACTTGAATTTCTGAATACACAGCTCAAACTTTTGGCGTGACCACGCAGCCCACATTTTTGAAATCTGAACACACAGCTCAAGCTTTTGTCGCGAACATGCAGCCCACATTTTCTTGAAATCTGAACACACAGCTCAAATTCTTGCGATGAACACGCGGCCCACATTTTCTTGAAATCTGAACACACAGCTCAAATTCTTGCGATGAACACGCGGCCCACATTTTCTTGAAATCTGAACACACAGCTCAAACTTGTTGTCGTGAACACACAGCCCACAGTTTTTGAAAGTTGAACACGCAGCTCAAACTTTTGAATTTCTGAACACATAGCCCATTTTTTATTGTGAACACGCAGCACACACTTGTTGAAAGTTGAACACGCAGCCCAAACTTTTGAATTTCTGAACACGCAGCCCATTTTCGAATGTGAACACATAACACACATTTGAGGTGAACACACAGCCCACAGTTTTGAAAGTTGAACACGCAGCCCAAACTCTTGATAGTGAACACACAGCCCACTATTTTGAAAGTTGAACACGCAGCCCAAACTTTTGAATTTCTGAACACGCAGCTCATATTTGAATGTGCACACGCAGCATACATTTGTTTGAAAATTGAACACGCGGCCCAAACTTTTGAGGTGAACACATGGCCCACTGTTTTGAAAGTTGAACACGTAGCCCAAACTTTTGAATTTCTAAACACGTAGGCCATTTTTGAATGTGCACACGCAGCACACATTTGTTGAAAGTAGAACACGCAGCCCAAACTTTTGAGGTGAACACACGGCCCACTGTTTTGAAAGTTGAACACGCAGCCCAAACTTTTGAATTTCTGAACTCGCAGCTCATTTTTGAATGTGCACACGCAGCACACATTTGTTGAAAGTCGAACACGCAGCCCAAACTTTTGAGGTGAACACACGGCCCACTGTTTTATTTGCACGTAGTGCATATTGAACACACAGTTCTTACATTTCACTTTTGAACTCACAGCTCATTCATTTCATTTGCACGCAGCTCATGCATTTGATTCTGAACACGCAGCTCGTACATTTTCATTTGTGCGCAGCTCATTCTTAATTCTAAACACGCAGCTCATAAATTTTTGTTTCTGAACACACAGCTTATTCACTTCATTTTGAACACGCAGCTCACATATTTCAATTCTGAACACGCAGCTCATATATTTTCATTTGCACACAGCTCATTCTTAATTCTGAACACGTAGCTCATAAATTTTCATTTCTGAACACACAGCTCATTCTTTTCATTTTGAACACGCAGTTCATGACATGACACTGCTCGATCTGAACACGCGGCTCATAACACAGTATTCTTTTAATTTTGAACACATAGCTCATTCTGAACATACAGGATGCGATGATGGAACTTGTAGAAGTTGAAACAAACTCAGATGCTCGACATTTTTCCTTTTTTTCTTTTGCTTCGAAGTCTGGAACCTATATGGCTTCAGATAGGTCCTGGTTTTACTGTTTTCACATGACCCGGGTTGAACCCCACGGTTTTATAGAAGAACAAAACCTATTTTGCACAAATGTGGAGAATGTCACAGCACTCTGAGCACAAAGCGATTTTTTTTGAATTTGAAATTGAGGATGAGTTCTCAACCGGGTATTGAGCCTACAACTGACCATAGCCAAAATGACTCAATAACAGAAAACAAAGGTAGAACAACCTAAACACAACTCAACAAAGGAAAAACAAGGTAAAACAACCTAAACACACTAAGTGACACTCGAAACGACTCAAAACAAGAATCGAAATAAAACAAAAAAGACACGACACTCAGACGTATTGGAAAGACGAGAGAACTCTCAGATCGCGAGGAGCCAGTTTCTCTGGGTATTTGTTTCCCACCCTTTCTAATTTGTGATTCTCACATCACTCGGCCCTCAGGTTCTGTTTTTCTCTCAAAACCCTTTCCCTCACTTTTCCCTTAGCGCACATCTCTCTATTCTTCAATCTCTCATTTTTTATCCCTCCCCTGGGTGGTTGATGGATAAACAAGAAGTTACAGGCTTTTGCCCCTAGCATTTTGCTAGATTCTCTTTCTTCTGCTCACAACAGTGAACTTCCCCCACGGAGGGGTTGTGATGCGACTAGATGTGCAGCGGATCTGCAATTGACATTGGTTGACGATGCCCTACTGGGGAGTTTGGACATGATTAGATATGTCTAGATGAAGGAATGGAATATCCTGCCCCATTCCAGTTCGTGCTTCGCACTTGGCTTGATACCTCGTTGCTTGGAGGATATGAGAGCTTTCAGCCCTTTTCTGTTAGCTTCCGTTGTGCCCTTCTTGGCGAATAAGGTGTCCTTTCCGGCAAATATGGTGCCCTTTCTGGCAAATGCATCGACAACGGGGGAAAGACAGGAAGCCTGACTCAACTGTGCCCCTAGTTCATTATTTTGACCATTTTTGTTTTTTGGCTTCTGCTTAAAACAATTTTAACCAAAATGAGAGTTAGATTAACGCGCTTGTTCGATTTTCTGATTTGAAATCATGCGAGTTAGGTTATGAGCATTGAAAATTTTCCTTTTTTGGGTCCAAGAAATGGTCCAGTTTTGGAAAAATGGAATTTTCGAGAGAATTAGTCAACTTCATTAAAAATTCTCAAAAACTATTTTTGCAAACGGCCACTGCTCAACGAGCATAGAACCCACTCTCGAGATGCACAACCGCAGATTCGAAGGAAAATTGCCCCTTGCTTGAGGAGAGCTGCGTGGCAACGAACAGTTGCCCCTTGTTTGAACGGCACTGCAGCGCATTGAATGGCAACGGAAAGTTGCCCCTTGTTTGAATGGCACCGCAGCGCATTGAATGGCAACGGAAAGTTGCCCCTTGTTTGAATGGCACCACAGTGCATTGTAGTCAGTCCTCAGAGTGACGAACACAACCAAATTCTTGGATACAGAGAAGGCGAAGATGATCAAAACCATTACATGGGCACAATCAATTTGAAGTGTTTTACGGATGGACTTCAGAATGAAGTTGCCTACGTATCCCAAAGATGGGAATCAAGCCTTACGTAGTTCGGGGTTAAGGTACACTCGGGTATTCACCTCTCCTTTTGTGCTCTAACTTTTGCCAAGGCCGCCCTTTCTAGGTTTTCAACCTTGCGAGCTTTGTTCTTCTTTTCTTTTCAATTTCTTTTCATTTCTTTTTTCTTTTTCATCTTTTCTTTTCATTTTCTTCATTTCTCTTCTCTTTTTTTTTTTTTTCATTCTTTGCATTTTTCTTTCTTTTTTTGTTCTTTTTGTTCTTTTTTTCTCCGCTCTAACTTTTGCCTGGGTCACCCTTTCGGGTTTTCAGCCCAGCGAGCCTCTCAAGGCTAAAAGTGTAGCTTTGTCCATGTCAAATGGTTTTGATATTCTGAAGTCATCTAAATCCAGGAGAATGACTGTTGTTCGCTGACAATGCAGGAGTCCATCCCATGGGGGCTGAATTGCCCCTAGTGTTGTGGATAGAATCTCAGTTGTTCTTCAGCAATACTTTCTTCTTTCTTCCCTTCTGAGATTTGGCATTCTTGCCAGTCTTCATTGATTTGCAGGATGATCCATCTTCGGCTCTTCAAGCACAGCTGTCATTTTTTGCCCCTAGTTCGAGGGGTGTTTCTGACCTAGCTTCGCAAGCTGCTTTTGGTGACATCTGGTCTTCTTGATATGATTTTCCTGTCGCTACTTCATGGGCTACTTCGAACTTGGTCACTCAGGCCTCATATTGTAGTTGACCGTTGAACGTTCTGAATTCGAGTTCAAGGTTTTGAAAGCAGAGGGGTCGAGTCTCGAGACTGAGAGCGATCTTAAGCTGCACAATCTCAAGAGCGATTCTACACAGGTCTTCGCATGACCGCGCAAAACATTTTTTGAAATCTTTTAAGAAAGCGACCAGTCGCTCGCGCTGAAGACAGTGTAGAACCAATCTAGATCAAGCCAGGATCCTTCCCAGTACTCACACTAACAAGCATGATTTCATTCATTAAGGGCTTAGCATGCCTCTCTTTCTCTTAATTGATCAAATTTTTGCAAAACCCGAGGAATTTCTTCCTCTTTGTTTTCACCGCAGTGTTCAAAAGGTTTTGAAAAACTTAGGTCAATGCAATGACTTATAGGCACGAAAGAGCAGGTGAAATGCGCTGCCGTTTCATTCTAAACTTGCTGGCACAACAGGTTCAAAGTAGCAATAAGCACGGAAACATGATAGCCGCAGCTGTTTCATTCAGATTTCTGGGTTGCAACTGGCTCCATAGCAGTAACAGACTCAAAAGAAAGCAAAAGGATAAACACAAAACAAAATAGTGATATCCGAGCTAACACCCCCGAAATCACCGAACTTCTATACAATGGGACTGACTCGACACAACAAGATAGACCCGACCGACATAGTACAAAAAGACGACTTATATACAAGATAACAAAACTGACTGAATACCCAAGTCAGAAAGTGTAAAACTAGCATTCGCGAATGCTCCAAAGTGTGTGCCATACGCCACATCCGAAGTAAACTGAGCGCCGCCCGCAGGTGGACCAACTTCTGATCACATACTTGCAGTATCCTCAAAATCTAACAACTCAGCAGTGACAGACTTTGCTGAGGTAGGCGGGAGGATGACCTCATTGTCGATCAAATCCTGTACTTCATGACGAAGACGGAAACAGTTATCGGTGCTATGACCGGTTTGCTGGTGGTACGCGCAGTACAAGGCAGCATCATGTGTGAGAGGGAGATTCTTCGGGAGAGGTCGAGGCTCGAGGGGTTTAAGATGCCCCCTTTTAGCCAAAATTTGAAATGCCCTAGACAAAGGCATGTAAAGAGCATGAAAGACTCTGCGCCTTCGGGGCAGATACTTGAAGTCTGCTGGCTTTTGCCGGACGCGCTGGCAAAAGGATCGGCGGGTGCTGCCTTGGCCTTCTGATCCTTTCCATATGCAGAGTTGGAATTGGAGGGAACTGTTCTGGCATGACGGGGCCTATCCCGATTTTCTGCCCGGCTGGAACTCCTCTCGGTTGGAGCGGAGAAAGCATCATCCATAGTTTTAGCCACCACTGCAAATATTTGCTGTTTACTCAATCCTCCGGCTTTCAAAGCCTCGACTGCCCACAGCAGTTGTTCAGCGGGATCAGCATCTATTCCTACTTTGTTCTTACCTCTAGCCTCAGCTTGATCGAGGGTTTGGGTTGCTAAATCAGAGCGAAACCCGGTTGTTGTTGCCATGTCATGGCCACAGCTTGAGACAGCCTCGGGTTGGCTAAGCTCGATCACAATTCGCCCCAATAGCGGGGGCTCCTGCGATACAAAATTCCCGGCATAGGATGTGGTTAGTGGCGAAGCCGACATTTCATAGGCGAGATCTGCCACAGATCGCTGAAGATCGCCGATCATTCCCATCAATTAAAACGTGGTGGGCTCACGATTTTGACACAACTGGGGTGCCCAGATCGGGCGCGCGGCAGGCGACCTGAGCGGGTATGGTACATCAACATTGGTCTCATCCTGCAAGATGATTCCTTGGTCTAATGCGGCTGCCATGACCATAATTTCCTCTGAACTTTGCGTTATCATAAGTCCGCTGAACTGAATGGTGACTGACGGATCAGATGTCTATTTTGCCTCAGCAAAGGAGAATACTGGCTATTCTGTACTAAATCTCTGAACTGAAAGAGAAAATACACAGCATTTCGGCCCAATTAGAACAGACACAAGCATAGCTGAATAACTGTACTCTACTACTGATCACTGTTCCCCAAAATCACTGCCCCAAAAACTGAATCTGATACCCGCAGATATAACTGATTCCTCAAAATACTGAACTGGTGCCCGCAGGCTTGATACCCAAACTGGTAAACTGATACATGCATTCCTGTAGAGACGCACTCTAAAAGCACATAACAAGCAAGTGAGAGCCAAAACACCCCTATGTTGGGGTAGGGTTTCCCTGTCCTATTTTGCTAGGAGCTAGGTTTCACTACGCACGCAGTGGTTTCAAACAACCTATATCGGGTAAACAACATGTCCTAGTTTGGAATGGTCAAAAGGGTGCCCCCGGTAAAACCGGGGTTTGTGTTTCCATACTGGCAGAGCCCGTAACCGGTAAGCCTTATGGCACGCAGCCTCTGGCAAACCGCTCAGGAATAGCAGATGGAAAACACGGCGTCCTAGGTGCACCAATGCACATGTAATGCAAAGAAACACATAAGTGTAGTCAAAACAAGATATCATGAGTTCGAGTCAAGTTCTCTAACTCCCCAGCAGAGTCGCCAGAAACTGTAGACGTCCCCGAACGTCCCGGGAGGGAAATCCCGTTCTGTTCATTTGGGCTCACTACAGTTCAGGACTCAATGTCACGATCCTGTATCTAATCTCGCAGAGTGCAATGCAAGACTGATGAATCATCAAAGAGTCCAAATTCGGCAAATCGTTTTCGAAAATAAATTTTTTGAAAGAAGTGCCAAACATGGACTGCTTTGCCAGATACAGAGTCGCCACCTAAATATTTTATTTTTGGAAAAATTTAGGAAACCCTAACTCGTTGCCTAAGGCCACGTGTCCGTCATCACCAAAGTTGCTTTGGCTCGGGAACTTGGGTACGATTGGGGAAGGTCACTTCGTGAGCACCCCCGCTCGCCCGATCAAAGATCGGCCTCTACTAACCATGATATCTAGCTTTGAAAACATTATGCATTCATATTCCGGTTATTAGCCTAGAATTACTATGTGATGCGCACAACATACAAGTATAGACCGGATCGTCTGAATTGGAACGAAACATCTCATGTTTGTTTTGAAAAATGGTTTGCTACTCGCAAGTAGGCTAAAATGTGGATTTGCCACCCTCAGGTGGGCTTAGAAAACAAGATGATTTGCCACTCTCAAGTGGGCTTAAAACTCACAGTTAATGATTTGTTCCAATCTAAATAACCCAACCTTCACCCACAGGCATTCAGGCAGATGTATCACATAAGCATATAGCCTCATGGTAAACATGCTATCATGGCAGTCACTCACACGCATGCAAGGATGCTAAAGCATAAAAACTTATCGAGTACTCCAAGCCAAAACAGAAACTATGTTAGAAATCCATGCATGATCCTAACTATATAGAAATGCCTAATGCAACACATGCAGGAATGCAACTAAGATAGGCTCGGCTATTCTAAACATGGCATATGGAATGCTACAGCTAATATGTATTCAACTCGGAATTGAAATACAATGCAGTGAGTATGATGCGCCGAGCCCGGTGCATGCAAAACAGATGAATGAATGCAAACATGTTATCATACTGTATGTTAATTGAAACATGCCCTAATCTAACCATCATAAGCTGGTAAATAAAAGGGAGAAAGACGTGGGGTTGGAAGACATACATCACACGCACGCACACTTATTAAAATTGTGCCCTCGCTCGGAGGGTCCGAATAAATAATATACAGTCTCGAATAAATAATACAGTCCAAATAAGTACAAGATCCTAATTAATTAACAAATTAATCTAGGAAAGCAGTAAATTAGCATGCAAGCCCATGGACCGCCTCAGCTCTGTTCCGAATGATGAATAATGCATGCTTGAGTCGCCTTGCACGGAAATCCATTGCGATGCCCCAATTAGCCTCTATTTACAATTAAGCCCGGAATATTGCACGAAGCTCCAAAAGACTGTCGCTTTCCGATTTGCTGCAATAGAGAGCAAGAAAGGGGCATGGCAAAGCATTTTCACACATGTATGCACGTCTCGATCCTCGTGCCACCAATCGCGCATCTCGATACATGATGACCGAGGAGTCGAATTGCACGACTCAATATGAAATGGATGCACATATAAACATAACAAGACCGAGACTCCATCATGGTTAATCTGGAGTGTCGGCGACTGGGAATTGAGACACGTTCCGTCACTCAGAGTACGAAACGTCCCTCGTTTCCCGTGCTTGGGCTAACTCCTATCCCAAGCACAATGCAATACGCATGACATGCATGAATGCAATCCTAACAAGCAACCTAGCATATGCAATGCTATGACATGGCATACACAATGCACGATGTAACATGGCATACACAATGCTCTAACATACAACCTAGCATACACAATGCTATGGACTAAGACGGCATACACAATGCAATATGGGCTTACGCCAACATGAGTGGACCTCAGCCATACTCACATCAGCGGCCATTAGATGAAAATGAGACAATCGAAATGTGTGCACACATGCACGCAAACCGAGGACTGAACCTAAGGCACAACATGCAACTCTAACAAGGCATGGCAAGGATGAAGCATGGCATTCAAACATGTAAATTTCGGCGCTGAAACATGATGCTACAAGGTACTGAAACATGGAAATATGGCACCCGATGCATGAGATAAGCCCCGAAACTCAAAACTAGGCATATGTATTGACTTATAGCTATACAAAGCATGCATTATTTGACTATAAAGCATAAAGACAGAGCCAAGGCAGTCCCAAAACATGAACATTTCCAGTTTAAAGTATGGCCAAAAAGTGCTAACATGATGGGCTAAAATAGCACGCAATAATGACTAGCAAGCATGAGTTGTATGGCATGTATATGAAGCATATAAAATCTCACCAAACCAGCCAAAATCAGTGAATAAAACATGCCAAAATATGCCAAAATAACCTTTGAAATACAGCCAACACATGTGCAAATAATGGGTTCCTTTAAAGGGGCATACAAGGGGTTATTAAGCACCTACAAGATAGACATTTAGCAAGACCAAACCAACTCTGGAAATGGGTTATGACAGTCCTAAAACCCACCAAATAGGCCCTAGAATCAGTCTCGGAAACATGCAAAGAAAGGCCTCTTTGAGAGGCCTTGAATGGGATTGCTCTACATATGCATCATAGACATAAAATATGGCCAAGAGAGCCTTGGACAGAGCCAAGGAAGACCTCAAAACTCTTAGAATGAGGCCTGAAATAAGACTTCGATGCATGCAAAATGGGGTTCCTTTGGGAGGCCCAAAAGACCACCAAACAAGACAAGGAGAGAGGGGGTCACCCCCCTCTGATTTTGTCCCTCAAAAATACACTTAAGCCACTGAAAATCCATTGGATTTCAGTGGCTAAGAGGCCAAACCATGGCCAATGCAAGTGCTCTAATGCATAACCCTAATCATGAAGGAGTGAAGCATGCATAAGGGGAATATGACCTCAAAAAGAGAAGAGACCTTAAACAAACTCAAATAGGAGGCCAAAACAAGACTTTTTCCAGTTTATATCAAGCCTTAAAAATATTCACAAGTAGGGCTAAAACATGACACAAAAATGACCCTAAAAGAGAGATAGAGGGCAAGGGGCAGCAGATGGTCTCAAACAGCAAAGAGCCCTTCAACAAAGTTGAAGAAGGGCTCAAAATAAGACACTTTACAGTTTGGCTCGAAGCCCAGAAATGCTCACAAATAAGGCTAATATATTATGCAAGATAAGCCCTAAAAGAGAGATAAAGCACAAAGCGGGAGTAGAAGACCTCAAACAGGAAAAAGTTCTTGATCAAACATGAATATGAGCTCAAAATAAGACTATTTTTAGTTCAGGTCAAAGCCCAAAAATGCAAGCAAAAGTAGCTAAGATATAGAGCAAAGATATGCAAAAATGGGGAAAATAGAAGCTTACCCTTGTAGAATCGAACTTCAGCAGCTTTTGGACCAAGTTGATGAGCTTTCAACCTCTGCAAATGACCTCCAAGGGGCTGGAATGGATGATGGAGGTGGTAGGCTATGAGGTGTAGGGTAAAATGGCCAAGAAAAGGGGTGTTTGGAGGCTTGAAGTATAGATATAGGGGGTGTATGTATACTAATGCCTCAGCTGATTTTCTAACCCTTAGAAATGAAGTAGGGTGCTGGTTATATAGAGGGAGAGGAGCCAAAGAAAATGGGGGAAAAACCAATTCAAATATCCCCCCAAAAGGACAGACCCTCGGGCAGAGGATCTGGTGGAAAACAGCTGGCACAGCTGGAATACACCAGAAGGGACAAACATGGCCGGCCAGGTGCAAATGGGCCAGGTGGCCGGCCGGCCACCTCCCCTGGTCAACCGACCATGGTTCAAAAGGGTCAACAAGAATTTCTGGCCGTCCACCCCAAAAAGGTGACCTCACAAATGAGTGTAACACAGCTGTATGGTCAAAACCCAGAAAATGTGAACCAAGAGAGAGAAAAATCAGCTTTTTAGAGGGGTTCAAAAGGGTCAAGGACAATTCCTGGCCGGTCTACCCATATTGGTGGCCTCCCAGGTGTGTACAATACAATGATGTGGTGGAAAGTCAGAAAAAGTGGCCCGGGAGTGGGAAAAACCAGATTTCTAGTGAAGAAAACGGGCGATGAAGAGCGATGAAGAAATAAAAATGGTTTTTTAGAACAATTGCTGGCCTCCTACCTTCCTACAACCTTTCTAACAATGAAAATAAGGTCCCTACCAAAAATGGACCAAGACGGATGCAAAACGAAGGTTCGGGGGCCAAAACGCATAGTTCGGGGCCCCGAAAACAGGCTGTTAGGCACCGGAAGTGGCGTTCGACCATGGAGTTGGTCTCTCGGGCCACAGTGTCCCTCAAAAGGGAGGAAACAAGGTGTGTGCCAAAAAACGGAGCAAATGGAGGTAGTTAAGCGGTCCCGAACCGAGGCACACGGCCGATGGCTCCGAAAACCGGGAACCGGGCTCCAAACGGGAAAAATGGCCTACGACCACGAAACGTAGCCTACGGCCACTGAGAGATGATCTACGAGACCTCTCCCTCCCTTCGGGAAGAGAAAACAAAGAAAACAGGGCCTGGTTTGCAAACCGAGGCAAAGCACAAAAGAGTCCGGAAGTCCGGAGGCAAGGCTCGCAGCCGAGACTCCGCAACCTCAGAACGAGCACAATATGCAACATCACCAAGCGCCCAATCGGTGACGTCTGAGTCTTAAGGTCGGTCAAAAATGGGGTGTCTACAGGTATGAATTAAGATATCTGAAAAACTGATTAATTAAACAGAACAATGAATCGATTATTTAGAAGTAACTCCTCAGTCAGTTCTAGGTCAACAGCTTTGCCCTCAATACCTAATCAAGGATTAGTAATTAATGAAGAAGATGTTGAAATACAAAATGATAAAATTGATTCAGGATGGAATATACCAAAGTTGCCAATTAAAGAAATTTATAAAACTACCTTTATACAGAATGCTTTCAAAGTTACATTGCATGTTAAAACTATTGAACAAGTTTATGCTTTAGAAAAACCTAGGGAAACTTGTCAATTATTTGATGCTAACTTAATCAAAAGACATTTTAAAAATGGTTATAATTTTATCCATATTGGTTTAATACAGGTTGGTGTTAATCCTTTAACTATGGTTGGTAAAAATACTTCTGTTTTATTATGTTTACGTGATGCTCGTTTTCTTAATTACAATGATAGCTTAATGGGTATGATGGAAACTGGTCTTCATAAAGGTCCAGTACATTTTAATTGTTTTCCTGACTTTACTTTAAGCTTACGAGATCCACATATTTTAGATGCATTAACTCTAAATATCCAATTAAATGGTTCATTTACTAATATGAAAGAAAAAGTTCATAATATTGCTTTAATTTATCGTGTTCATTATAAATGTATGAAAACCAATTTAAATGTTCAGGCTTTACATAAAAGTCCCAAAGATAAAACACTGTTAATTCAAAGTAGTAGTACTGATACACATATCAATGTTCCCCAAATGATTGAATGGAAAAATATAGATCTCCCAGATCAATGGATTACTGTTAACGAAAATTACAAACATAATCAACAACAATCTTCAATCCAAGATATTCAAGACATTCAACAATATGATGATGGTTCTGTTCGTATTAAATTTAATCGTAGTCAATCTTCTAGGCATAGTACATCTAGTGTCCCTACTAAAATTGAAATTGAAGATGAAATATTTAATACTCCTCTATTTAGGAAAAATAGTCAACTATATCTTGGTCCGACCTCTCAAACCTCTCAAAGCAAATTAAAAAGAATTGATAATTCTACAACTTCACAAATTAGTAAATCTGTTTATTCAACTCACACACATTTACCCGATGACGATGCAGAATCTCAAAATTCTCCTACTCAAACTAATTTCGAAGTTACACATCCAATCAATTCTCAACTTATGACAATCAAAAAAGCATTTACTCTTGATTTAGATAAATTATTAATTGATTTTCGATCCAAAGAAAATAAAACAATACGACAAGCTTACCGTGCCAAATATGATACTCTTCAACAATCCAACATAACTCGACAATGGTATAATTTTATGATTGAATATGGTTTTGAATTACCTTTATTTGAATATGTTGAAAAACATTACAAAAGAGTAAATACAATCACAAAACATAAATGGAAAACTTCCGCTACAACTTCAGTTAGCTCTAATCATCCTCCATTAGAAAATATAATTATTGAACATCAAGGATCTGACATTCCAGCCTCTCCCTTTAAATTACCTAGCTCCGACCCTGAAATTAAAAAAGTCATTGAACAAAATAATTATACTAATCAATGCTTAAAGACAATTGGTAAACAATTAGACAAAATAGAAACAACTTTAGATTCCACTACCATTATATCTACTAAACAACCTTTAGATCAACCTTTGCTTAATCTCCCTAGTAATCGTACTAAAAGAACTAGTCTAGTCACCAATGATCAAACTACTGTCAAAGCTATTGAACAACTCTTCAGTAAATTATCTACTGTTGATACAGCTTCTCCTTCTAAGGATAAAGGTCTTACTCTTTTAAATCAACAAGCTCCTACTGATATTACTTCTTCTCACTCTGACACTGATAATACTGATAATGAAATTAATCAATTAGCTCAACAATTTCAACCCTCTAATCATAATAAAATCCATTATCCCAAAGTTAATCCTCAAACTACCAAAAATTGGTATACAAAACCTACTCCACCTGATCTCCAATTTGAAGAAACTAATATTAGTAATCAATTCTCTGTTTCTGCTAAACGTTTATATGAGTGGAATATTGATGGTCTCAGTGAAGATCAAATCCTCCAAAAATTAAATCATTTATCTATGGTCTCAAATAGTTATCTTTCGAATTATCCCCAATATTCACAACCTGAAATTGTTACTCTTATTACTTCTGGTTTCACTGGTATGCTCAAATCTTGGTGGGAAAAATATCTTACTAATGATCAACGAGACTCTATTATTTATGCTAACCAAGTTGATGAAAATGATCTACCTATTTTTGATGAAACTATTGGCTGTTGTCACCCTGACGGTATTAATACATTAATCTACACAATTGTTAGACATTTCATAGGCACACCTACTAATATTTATTCTCGCATACATGATCAACTTAGTAATCTTACTTGTCCAACCTTAAGTGATTTTAGATGGTATAAAGATGTTTTTACTCTAGAGTTATGTTAAGAGAAGACTGTACAAAATCATTTTGGAAAGAAAAATTTATTAATGGCTTACCTAGTTTATTTGCCCATAAAATTCGAGATGTTCTTAGTCAACCTACTGGTGTTATTGAATATGATAATTTAACATATGGTGATATAATTAGCACTATTCAAAAAGAAGGATTAAAAATGTGTATTGATCTTAAACTTAGTCAAAAAGCTACTAAAGATAAACATAAAGCTAAATATGAATTAGGAAATTTCTGTGAACAATATGGTTTACCTCCTGTTGCACCCTCTCGAAGGAAATCCCACAAATATTCCAAACATAAACATAGATCCAAATATTCTACCAAATATCGCAAAGATTATTCACCCTCTAAATCAAATGATAAATTTTATACGAAACCCAAAAAGAAACATTATAAATCTAAATCACATCCAAAATCTAAATCTAATAAAGATATTACCTGCTACAATTGTGGTCAAAAAGGACATTATGCTAATAAATGTAAAGAAAAACAAAAACTCAAAGATCGAGTCAATCAACTTCAAATTGATAATGATTCCAAAAATCAATTATATGAAAATTTTCAATTAAATCAATCTATTAGTGATTCCTCTTCTGATCATCCAAATACTTCCTCTGATTCTCCTTCATCTAGTGAAATTCTAGTAATAATATTAAATTAGGATGTAATGATGTTTGTTGTAAACCAGTTAAACAAATCTCTGTTCTTACTAAACAAAGCCAAGAAGAATCTGCTCTTATTGAATTAATTAGTAAATTAGATGATCCAGAATTAAAACAAAAATATATTGATAAATTAAAATCTTTATTACTTTATCCTGACGATAAACCTAAAATTGATAAACCTATCATTAGTCTATCCAAAACTCTAGATCGATTTAAGAATAAACACAAAGAAATTACTCTTCAAGATTTACAACATGAAATCCATCACATTAAACAAACTATTAAAGAATTACAAAATAAAGATCGCAAATTAGAAGATGAAATCATTACCCTAAAACTTAATAAAAGTTTAGACAATTTCCAAATTAATCAAGAATCTCCACATGAATCTGCACATAATTCTGATCATGATTCTGATCCAACTAATCCTGAAAAACTAATATTTGATAACCGCTCCCAAACTGATAATCCTGACAATAAGAGATTAAATCTAATTAATAAACTCTATATGCAAAAATGGTATTCACAAATTAAAATAGTTATTGATGATTTTGAATTAGACTTAATTGCTCTAATAGATACTGGTGCTGATTTAAATTGTGTACAAGAAGGATTGCTTCCTACTAAATATTATGAAAAATGTCATGAGAAATTAACCTCTGCTAATGGTAGTAAAATGCATATTAAATATAAATTACCTAAAGTACATGTTTGCCAGGATAATATATGCTTCAAAACCTCATTTGTTTTAGTTAAAAACATGACTGATAAAATTATTTTAGGTACCCCATTCATATATTTACTTTATCCATTTACTACATCTAGTACAGGCATTACTACTCATGTTTTAGGTCAACCTGTTACATTTAAATTTTTATCTCCACCTGAAATGTTAGAATTAAATCAATTAAAAGATTGTTCTATTTCTCATACTATTAATAGATTAACTCGACAAATCAATTTTTTTAAAGAAGAAATTAATTATAAAAGAATTGATCAACAATTAACTGATCCTGTTATCATTTCTCAAATCAATGATTTTAAATTAAAACTTGAATCAACTGTTTGTTCATCTTTACCTACTACATTTTTGCATAGGAAAAAACATGTAGTTACTTTGCCATATATCAAAAATTTTAATGAAAGACAAATACCTACTAAATCTAGACCTATTCAAATGAATCATGAACTACTTGAAATGTGTAAAAAAAGAAATTAATGAATTATTAAAAAATCGTATTATTAGTCCTAGTAAATCACCATGGTCTTACCCTGCTTTTTATGTTAATAAAAATGCTGAATTAGAACGACGTGTCCCTCGCTTAGTTATTAATTACAAACCATTAAATGCTGTTTTAGAATGGATTCGATATCCTATTCCTAATAAAAAAGATTTAATTAAAAGACTTAGTCAAGCTGTTATTTTTAGTAAATTTGATTTAAAAAGTGGTTTTTGCAAATTCAAATTCACCCAAAAGATAGATATAAAACTGCTTTTAATACACCTTTTGGTCAATATGAATGGAATGTTATGCCATTTGGATTAAAAAATGCCCCTAGTGAATTTCAAAATATCATGAATGACATATTCAACCCATTTAGTCATTTCTCTATTGTTTACATTGATGACATATTAATTTTCTCCAAATCCATCTGTGAACATTGGAAACATTTAACTGCATGCTTTTATACAATCAAAAGTCATGGTCTAGTTATATCTGCCCCTAAAATTAAATTATTTCAAACTAAAGTTAGGTTTTTAGGATATGACATTCACTATAATATTATTCTCCCAATTAGTCGCTCTATTGAGTTTGCTTCTAAGTTTCCTGATGAAATTCTTGATAAAACCCAATTACAACGATTTCTAGGATCCCTTAATTATATTGCTGAGTTCTACAAAGACCTTAGGAAAGTCTGTCAACCTCTCTTTGATCGGTTAAAGGATAATCCTCCTCCTTGGTCTTCTGTTCATACTGCTATTGTTCAACAAGTCAAGTCCTATGTTAAAACTCTTCCTTGTCTTGGTATTCCTTACTGAGAACTCATTCAAAATTATTCAAACTGATGCTTCTGATATTGGTTATGGTGGCATTCTTCTTCAGAAAGTCACTCCTCATTCATCTGAACAAATTGTTCGCTATCATTCTGGTGTCTGGAATAAAGCACAATTAAATTATAGTACTATTAAAAAAGAAATTTTATCTACTGTTTTATGTATTAGTAAATTTCAAGATGATATTTTAAATCAAAAATTTTTACTTCGTGTTGATTGCAAATCTGCTAAATATGTTTTACAAAAAGATGTTCAAAATCTTGCTAGTAAGCAAATTTTTGCTCGTTGGCAATCTATTTTAAGTATTTTTGATTTTAATATTGAATATATACCTGTTGTCAAAATTCCCTCCCTGATTTTCTTACCCAGGAATTTTTACAGGGGAGTAAGGGATGACTGCACCTAATACACCATTTCTTTCTTATCACAAATCCCGAATTACCCATTTCAAAACCTTGATCAAACAATTGACCTACCGTATTCACCGCCTCAAATTAGCCCGAAACACTACTAAAAGAGCCCAATTTATCAATTACAATCAGATTCAAGCTCGTCGCAATTTACTTGCTCATAATTACAATTGTTTGAATCATCATCAAAATTGTCTTGATCTTTTATCTGGTTGTTAACTCTCTACTACTAATCATTGTTTCTTGATTCAACAGATGTCTCGTCCAAGGCCTCCTTCCAAGGCTTTGGTCCCATCTAGTAAACCTAATCAACAAATTGTTCCTCCTCCTTTGGAATTAGTTACCCAGTACCACCCAATTGAAATGGTCAATCGTTACCAAGCTCTTTGTAACATTCCCAGACCCAATTACTCATCTGCTTTGGCTTCTGATCCTTTTGCCTCTTCTAGCCAAGCAGTTTCAGTTACTCCATTTCCTGCTAATCCAATCAGGTCTTCTCGATCTGATTATGTTAAATCGCACACCACCAATCTGTTCTTCAAAGCACCCAGTCACCCCAAGAGTCAAACTATCCATGAAATTGCTAAATCCTATTTTGGCTCTGGATGCCATTTCATTCTTTCCCATCCAGAGAAAACACTCACCTACTAGAAAGACATCCTAATTCATCACCAATCAGTTTTGATCAAACCCATTTATGATCGAACTTATGCTAGCAAGGTTCTATATCATTCTATTTACATTCACAACATTGTTTCCTTAGCTGAATGGGGTCCTCCTTATCAGCTTCGTGATTTACCTAGTCATTCTATTCAATATAATTACCATGATTACATTGATGCCTGGTTCAAGATCTTCTTGTACCAAAATGAAACTTTCAGTCACTCCTGGTTCATTTCTTTTGATCAAAAATTCAAGTCAGAATTACCTTCCTGGTTTCTGCGATGGTGGACTCATTATGGCGCCATTTCAGATATTCTTCCTGATGATCTGCTTGAATTAATCAACTATTTTGCTACTGTTTACCCATTCACTGCTCATCAAAGATCATTTCCATTATTGTTAATTTTTATATCCAATATAAAATTCCTTGGATATTTAAATGGCATTATGGAATTGATGGTAACATAATCATCCGACATCACTCAGTCAAATGGTGGACTAAGTACAATTTGCCCCGTATTTTTGAGATTGTTCAAGAAGAATTCCCAGCTGATCAATGTGCTCCTACTCCTACAATGGTTAAAGCCCAGCAGAACCCAACTGCTGCAATCAGCCAAGGAAGTTAGCTCAGCCTTCCTCCAATCAACCTTGGAAGCCCCTCATCCAAATCAAAGATTCAGATTTAGCCCAATACTGATAAATCAAAGTCCAAGGCTAAGTCCAAAGCTCTTGCAGTACCAGCTCAGCCTAAGACTCAATCAAAGCCCAAATCAAAATCCAAATCCAAGGCTTAGTCAAAGCCCAGTTCGCCTCCTGCTCAGCCCAAAATCAAACCCAAAAGCAAGTCCAAATTATCCAAAGATGAAGTGCTCCAGTTAGTCTACCAAATTATGGATCAAGATGAAGCCCAGTCAACCAGTTCAGAAAATTCAAAAGACAGTTCAGACCAGTCACAATCTTCTGAAGGTTCAACTACTCAACCCATCTCATATGGAAAATCTGAGTTCCAAGATGCTCAGGACCCATATGCCTGATCAACATAAGATTCCCTATAAATACAAATTAGCTTCAATCAATACTCTTCTGAGAAAAGCTGCTAATTTGTATCTATATTGATTCCTATATTCACATGTTCCACCGAAAGTGATGAATAGTAAAAGTTACTATTCACTTTTACTGTTCACTGTCACTATTCACTCAATCAACTGTTACTAAAGCTACTCATCCGTACAATCACTCTACCAAAAGCAACCAATAGCATCTGCTTTGCCCCATGCGCTGCCAGCTGCCTTCATCAATCACATGCTACTTTTCTTTTCTATATAATGTAATCTATTGAATGTATGAACTCAGTCTTCAGTTTTTAGGAAAACACAGAAAAAACAGAGAAGTTCTGAGTGACAATTACCGCTTCCCGTTTGTAACCTAATTAAGATCCTTGCAATTGCTACGATTGTAATTGTAAGTTATTTTTTTGTATGTTCTGTATGTTAATTAAAACTTTTATTTAAAAGATTTTGGATCTCACATTTATATATATATATATATATATAAATCAAAATTGAATCCCCTCACCTCACTATCCCCCAAATCGCCTCCGCCGAATCTGAGAATTTCGCTGTACTGTTTGAAGCTAAAGCATTGCATCAAAGTGAGGATGATGATGACACTCGGAAGATTAAGAAACCGAGAAGGAAATTGGATTCTTGTTTATCATGTTTTGGGAATTCTTTGTTTGAAAAGAATGAATCTGAATTTGGTGATTTGGATTCTGGGTTTATGAGCAAAAATGAAAAGAAGTTTGAATTAGGACTTTCCATTGACGGGTTTCACAAGGGCGATGAATCAAAGAATACCGAAGCAAATTCCAAGATTGAATGCTGCAATAAGAATTCAGTTGAGCAAATCCAAACCTTGAAGAACAAGGACTACGATTGCCCAATCTGCTTCAAGGTTTTTCCATCAAGCCAAGCAATGGGAGGTCACAAAAGGGCTCACTACATTGGAATACTCTCTGAAAACAAAAACAAAGAGAGTGTGTTAGCAAAGCAAGAGTTTTCGAACCTATCAACAGAAAAAAAGAAAGAAAGAAAGAAGAAGAAAAGAAAAAAGAAAAAAAAAAAAACAACCCTCCAAAACGACCGTTTTGGAGGGCGACAGGCATGAGCTACAGGGGAGTGCGACGGAGGATTCGGATTCAGAGTATGAATATGTGATACTCCTTATTAGTTGGAGCTTGGTTCCGTGCATTGGCGCCTTGATGTGTTCCCTTTGGTCACGTACTCCAACGAGACCACAAGCCAAATCTCTACGGAATATGAGAGTTGAGGACATAGAAAACATTTTATTTTGTGGGAGAATACAAATCAGTTTAGTCCTTCAAAAAATAATTATTAAAACATGAAGGTTCCGTTTGGTAAGTCTTTTAAATTATAGTTTTATCTATTAATTTAAATGTGGTATTTGTTTTGAGTTTTTAATTCATAATTCTATACTCATTTCTCAAAACTCAATTCAAAACATAATTATTATTTTTCAAAACTCATAACCAAACACATAATTCAAAATTCTTTTCAAAACTCAATTCAAATAAATATTTTAATTTTTTTAAATATTTAAATATTTTAATTTTGTTAAGATTTTAAATATTTTAATATTTAAATATGTTACGATTTTTTTAATTTTTTGAATATTTTTAAATATTTTAATTTTTAAATATCACGATTTTAATTTTTAAAATTTTAAAATATTTTATAAAAATAAATTCAAACTCTATTTTATAAAAATATTTTTAAATATTTTAATTTTTTTGTTATGTATTTGGCTACGATTTGAGTGTAGAGTTGTGAAAGTAATATGAAGTTTCGAGTTATGTGTTTGGTTATGAGTTTTAAAAATAATTTTTTAATTGAGTTTTGTTTTATGTGTTTGGTTACGATTTGAGCGTAGAGTTATTTTTAAATTTAAAATATTAAAATTTAAAATTATTTAAATTTTTTGAATATTTAAATTATTTAAATTTTTACGATTTAAATTTTTTGAATATTTATTTTAATTTTTACTTATCAAATTTTTTAGATTATTTAAATTATTTAAATATTTATGATTTAAATTTTTTGAATATTTATTTTGAAAAAAGATTATTTCCTTTGTAGTATTTTCAATTAGAAAATTGATTAATATTATTTTCTGGTAATAATAAATTTTTTTAATTGAATTTTAAAAAGAGTTTGGTTATGATTGTTGATCAGAATTTTCAATAGTGTGAAAGTAGTGTGTTTTGTTATGAGTTATAACAATTTGAATTAAGTTTTGAAAACTCTTTCCAAAATTCATAACCAAACAAATTTTCTTACTTCACATGTCAAATCAAACTTGCAAAACTCAATTTCACACTCAATTCAAAACTCAATTCAACACTCTAATTTCAAAATATACAAACTTAAAATACAACTCATATTCTCAAATCATAATTAGGAAGTCTTACCAAACGGAGCCGAAATTTTTTATAATTTTAATTATTAAAATTTGTAATGTTCATCATTAATTTGAAATTTTTTTCACAAAAATATACTGAGTTGATATTTTCCCTTATTTTGTCTAAAATATTCCCCTCGTAGATTTGATATAACCCCTCTTTTTTTTCTTCTTTTTTTTCATTTAAATTACAATCATCTTCATTGTGATTTGACAAAAAGACAATTAGTCTCACATTTTTTACACAATTATAACTTTTAATAAGGCTAAACTAACTCAAATTAATATAAATATTGAATAGACACCAAAATATATAAAGATAAACATCATTTTTGGAAGAAAAAGATATGTAAACATCATTTTCATTCTTATGACTAATATATTATTGATAAAAAAAATGATCTAATTGTTAAATAAATCAAATCATCAAAGGATATCAATGTAATTAGGTCAAAAATATAAGGGGCAATTTCACTAACATTGTGTCAGTGATATTTTTTTCTGAACAAATATAATTTTTTGAAAGTCATACTGACCATTAATTTTCCCAAAATATAAAGCTAATTACATTTTTTCGCGACCACAAGGGAGAGAGGTGAATGTGATTTTTTATTTTTATCAAAAAAAATGATTTTTCCCATCTAAAAAATAAAAATGATTTTATTGATATATCTCAAAAGGAAAAAGATACATACATACAACATCATAATAAAAAATAAGACTAAATTAAAAATATACTCTTGATATTTACTTAAAATACAGACTATCCTATATAGTTATGAAAACTACAAATATCATCTTATCAGAATTTTTTATTTAACGTAATTAACAGAAAAAATTAAATTCATAATTACTCTCTTATGCGATAGTAAAAATTTTTAAATTGCTAATTAAAATATATTTTTGATATCATTAAAAATTATTAATTGATTTCATGATTTATTAATAAAAGAGATCATTGTTATGCGATTAGAAATTTGCAGGGACAATATATAATTTTTAAAATCACAAATAATACATATTTTAAGCAAATCTTAAAAGATATCTTTGTAATTTATCCCAAAATGAATTCATCCTAACTATGTTAGCACAACCAGGCAAGCCACATCACATTTGGTTGTCTTGATTTTATGAAAATTTTGATTATTCCTTAATTTGATACTGTGAATCGATGGAGTTCATTTTTTTCTTTTCTTTTTTTAATTTATGAAATTTTGGAATTAATAGCGGTTTGATGAAGATGTCCTTAGAAGTACACCACAGAGAACATTTTCAATGGGGTTTATTACAGTTTCTGTCTCTAAACTATAGTCAAAATCTTTATTTAATCCATGAACTACAGATTGCATTTATTTAGTCCCTAAAATATATAAATTAAAATATATTTAGACCCTTAAAGGATTACAAAAATAAATATGGTCATATGTATTATAAATTAGTAAAAGACCCTCCCCAATTAAAATTTTATTACAAAAAAATCTTTTAAAATTTTATTTTGTCTTTAGAAGGTATTTTTGTCACGACCCAAACCCGCCCCTATGGGTTTAGCACCGTAACCGGCCAGTAATCCGAGATTACCGAAGGCCTGCTTAACAGTAATACAGTAAAACAGAGTACAGGGGCATGGCGGAAGCCATTACAGTAATAAAACAATGTCCAATGAGCTGTGACAGTCTGTATGCAAAAAGACATTTCATACATATAAACATTCAGTACAGAACAGTTATGCACAATATTTACAATCATTCAGTACGGGGACTTAATCCCTACTAAACAGTACAGTATGGTGCTGTCAGTCTATACAGTATTACAAGACAGTACAGAGACAGACGGGGAAATAAAAACACCCCTAAGCCATAGCTTGGCAGGCTCGAAACCTCTCAGTGAGGCACATTGGCTGGCTTGACAAAACTGGAGTTTACCCCGACGCTTCTAGCATTGGTCCGGTGCCTATACACCTACATATATATATGAGCAGTGAGCTAAAGCCCAGTGAATAACATAATGCGTAAAGAGGTTTAGAATGAATGTCCTTACAGTAATGAAAACAATTCATTAAATCAGTATTTCAGTCTTTCAGTCAGAACAGTCATTCAGTCATATGTGGTACATCCATTAGCATAACAGTACAGTAAACAGTAGGTCTTAAAAGACCGAACAGTAAATGATGGCCATCAATCAGTAAACAGTAGTGGTTCCAACGAGGGAACCGACAGAGATCTCTGTAACAGTAACAGTAAACAGTAGGTGCTAAGGATGCTGCAGTACAGTTCAGAATATAAGGCATACATTCATTCAGTAAACAATATCAGTTCAGTAAACAGTTCAGTTCAGTATTCAGAAGATAATAATTTTGAACATATCTTTACACAATTGTTACTCACAGAGTTCTGGGCTACAGTAAGCTAGAGCGTCTCCTCGGAAGCCAACCCTACACAGTTTACAGATTGAACACACACTAAGCTACACAGTTGGGAAAGATATTAATTTAATCCCTAATTTTCCTTGGTGTGGTTCTACATCTATATCATCATTAAGATGTCTTAAACATGCCCTAGGAATGCCTAGGATGGAAAGAGGATGCAAAGATGTACTTTCAAACACTTAACAAAATTTTCAGAAAACAGGGGTCTCGCTCGAGCGTGGCTTTCTACGCTCGAGCGGACATGCAGACAAAGGGGCTCCGCTCGAGCGTGAATTCCGTCGCTCGAGAGGACTGTGTGCTACAGTAAAAATACTGGATGCTCAAAATTTACGCTCGATGGACGCTTCACCCTCGCTCGAGCGTGAAACACAAGTCCTCGCTCGAGCGTGGGTTCCCTCGCTCGAGCGGACTGTGAACTCATGCAAAGTACTAGATGTTCACGCTCGAGCGTCACTTTTCTCGCTTGAGCGGGAGGCAGAATCACTGAGTGTACGCTCGAGCGTGGGTCCAAAATCTAGAAGTTCCAGATTTGAACCTCAAGCTCAAAATCAAGTTTAAATGCAAAATTTTCGATCCTCTTGGGCTAAAAACCTAGAAAACACTTGTAAACACATGACATTATATATTTTAAAGATCAATTTGGTAAATCAAAACCCAAGGGTGTTTAATTCAAACTCAATTTCAAACCAATTTTCATGAACATGCTACAAACATGACATGCATGAGTTTAAAACAATTCCAAGCTTTGAATCCAAGTTCAAATGAGCCAATTCCTCCAAAACAAGATGAGTTCATGAACCTTAGACATAATCATGAGCATGCATGTACCAAATTTTATGTAATCAACCTCAAAATGCAAGGATATAGCCATGCATGCAACATTTAAGCTTCTAATGCAACTCTTTCAACCAATCCTAGGCTCAATTCTTCAAATTAGCATGAAGCATGCAAGAATCAACTCAAAGGCACAATGAAGAAGATGAATTTCCTTACCTAGGTCTTGAATTAGAGGTTTGGAGGCTCAATTGACAATCTACACTTCAATTTCTTCAAGTTCCTAAGTCCATTTTCATGAACTCAAATCTAACCTCCTACTCTCTCTCTCTCTAATTCAGTGGGAACAAGAAAAGGAGCTAATGAAATGTGTGAAAATGAAATGAAGGCAAGTCTCAAATGTTCCATGTAGTGGGCCACTAAGTGGCATTTTGGCAATTAAGTGCAACAATGCAATTTAACCCATTTTAATCTAATTTAATCATACCAAATCAATTTTCAGATAATTACACCATAAAATTACATAAATTCTAATTAACACAGAACATCAATCAATTTCAGATTCGGCCGCCGATAAGGCCTTCAATTTGCCAATTAAGCATAAAAACGTGAACAGATAATTTACCAAACAAACAGATAGAAAATGCATTTAAACAGATATAGTCTATCAATCAGTTTCGGATTTTAGTCAATCAATTCAGTTATCAGTCATAATTCGTCTCAGTTTAGCAACGATCGGTAATTAATCGGTAATCAGTGGCGAGGGTTATTACAATTTTGTTTCATTTTGTGTTTAAATTAATATTAGAGTCTAAATTTTCAATCTTACTAATAAATTATATGAATATTAGATATACTGAAAAAATAGAATTAGATAATTTAAATAATAACACTTCTTTACAAATAGTAAGAGAATAAAATAACACATTAATTAAGTTATAAAAATTTTTAAAAAAAATAAAAAAAGAACTTAGCAAGAAATTTAAAAATAATCAATTAGAAATTATAAACGAAATCTGACATATAAAACAAGATAAAAGTAAGGAGGTATCTATTGTAGAAGATAACTAATAAAATACTATACATAATTATCCTTATCCTTATAAAGGAAATTCAATATATGGATTGACACACACTTTTCAAAGATAGAATAAAAATTTAAGATTTTTTTGAAATGACATTTTAACTAAATAGGGCCTTTTACTAATTTATAATATTATAAGCTTATATTTTATTTTTATAATTCTTTTAGGGACTAAATAAGTTTGAATTAATTACTTTAGGGACTTAATTGATTCAATTGATAGTTTAGTGACTAAATACACTTTGAATATACACTTTAAGAACCTAGAAGACACAATCGATAGTTCAGAATCTAAATAAATAATTTGATGATAGTTTAGAAATATAAAGTGTAATACACCCATTTCAATTTTATTAGTAATAGCGTAGAACTTGTGGTATACATGAGCAAGTAACAAAATGTGATAAATAATACTAAACATGTTAAAAATTAACTAAATACTATGATATTAATTTAGATGGGTATTTAAATAATAGATCTGAGTGATTTCACTATATTTATATGGATATACATGACTAATTAATTTTTTTTAAATACACTCAATCGAATAAACTCTCTTGAAAATGAAGAGTGAAATTCTATAAATATAAGATAAAGATAAAAAAAAAAATTAAGTTTAAATTTGAAGATGAGTAAATCTGAGAAAATTAGATAAATTTGAGAAAATAAATAAACTCAACTGAAAATCAAAAGCGATAGTGAATTTTGTAAATATAAGATAAAGATTAAAACAAAATCAAGTTTAAATTTGAGGATAAACTATAAGAATATAGAAAGAGAAAATTAAATTTGTGGGAGCCGAATAATTTCAATTAGGAAGAGGCCGACTTTGATCAACATTCGGCTAAAGTAATTTGGCCTTGACCGAGGACAAAGCTGCGTAAAGAGCCGAGCAGGGCTCAACATTCAATAGGAAGGCTGAATAGGAAACCACGTGGGAGATCGAGAGTGGGCCTAACCCACGGACCCAGAGGTAATATAAATATGGAGGAATGCCAACTAAAGCAGGTATGTGAGAATAGACAAAATAACTTGAGACATAAGTAAACTTGAGAGAATATTAACTTGTCCGTCGGAGTGCTAATTCCAACAACCCCAACCGTATTGTTCATCCCTTTTTCAAGTAGCAATCAAAGGATCAAGGACGTCTAGCTAGATCCTGGATTATTTCCAAACTATTTCTCTACAATTGGCGCCGTCTATGGGAATACTCAAGTGCATCCATGGCGGGCGTAACAGATGATCCTCCGGTAGTTGCTGATGACGTTACGCCAAGAGATGACATCACTTCAAGAAACATGCTTGGACCAGAGAATATCCCTGCGCGATGGGCCTTGAATTTCGACTCAATAGCTCAGACCTCACCCTGAACTTCGGTAGAAGAGACTATGCAGACAATCATGGACCAAGCAAAGTGAAATGAACAGCGTCTAGAAGATATGATGGCTGAAAACGAGCGGCTGCACTAGGAATTGGCCCTGGAGTTAGCCAAATCCCAGCAGGCCATATACCATGATCAGGGTCGACCCCCAGAAAATGATGATCGACGACGTTGACTTCGGAAACATGATAATGGCAGTGATTCTGACTCACTATCTCAAGAACCCAAAAAGAAAAGATGAGTTAATGTATCTAGTTCATCTGAAGGAAGTCCGTACGTACAGCATAAGCAAGGGAAAATAAGTGATGATTCGGATGAAGAAGACAGGTATGACCCTTTCGTGCAACGCATCGCAAGGGCTATGCTGCCCAAAAAGTTCAAAGCACCGTCGTTCACCCTATATGACGGAAAATCAGATCCCACTGACCATATTCGTCATTATAAATAGGCGATGACGTTGCATGTTGATAATGAAGCCCTCATGTATCGAATGTTTCCAAGTAGCCTGGGACCTTTGGCCGTTAGATGGTACTATAAACTGGAGTCGGCATCAATAAGAAGCTTTCATCAACTCCAAAAATCCTTCAGGGCAAGATTTATCACCAACGAAGTTTAGCCGAAGCAAGCCGACTCTCTTTGGGCTATGCAAATTAAACCAGCAAAGACTCTCCGTGAGTATTCAGCGCGTTATTGGGAATGTTTCAACTTGGTGGATGATGTCTGCAATGATTCCATGGCCATTGCTACCTTTAAGATGGGATTACATCCTGATAGCCCCCTACGCAACTCATTAACCAGAAGGCCCCCCAAAATAGTTTAGGCGTTAATGAAAAAAGTTAAAGAATATTGTAAGTGAAAGATGATGCCCTGCGGGTCAGGGCCGGGCAGAAAGTTGCTAAATCGGCTCTGTCTGATCTAGTTTAGCCGATAAGAGCCGTGCCATCAAGGAGTCCGGAACCTCAGACTCGGGCCAAACGAGACAAGAGGCGTGACACACGCCGTTCAAGCGATCAGTGTTCGCACTGATCAAACGAACAGTATCAAATGGATAGCAGGCACACAATACGTTCAGATAAAAAGTACACAGAATTGGCAGAGCTGATCGGTAAGATCTTACCTAAAGTCCAATATCTCTCATTCTTTAAATGGCCATCCAAAATGATGGAACCTCTCGATACAAGGAGAAGGGATAAGCGGTGCGAATATCATAAGGACCATGGCCATGACACCAACAGTTGTTATGCATTGAAGGACCACCTGGAAGAGTTGGTACAAGACGGCCGGCTGGCACAACACGTCCGAAAGAATAATCCATCAAACACGGTAGCTCTACGGCCAAATTCACCTCCACTTGGTGTAATTCACATGATATACAACCTGCCGTCGTCAGCTGAGGTACATACAATTCAGTTGCAACCAAGCCTACATAAGCCAATTAGATCAACCAAATGGCTCCTTGAAACTGGGAGAATTAGCTTCGATGACACAACTTAGTTGGAGTAACTCTCCCCCACGCTGATCCCTTCGTCGTCGAGCTATGCGTGAATAGATTCATAGTCGAACGTGTCCTCATCGATCAGGGAAGAACTTCGGAAATAATGTATTACAAGACGTTTATTAAACTCGGCTTCACTGACTCGAATTTGTTGCAGACCGATTACCCATTATTCAGCTTCAACGCTAATCCCGAGTATCCCTTAGATAAGATCACATTACCAGTTCGGGCGAGCACCAGATTAGTAGATGTGGAATTTTTGATTGTCAAACTTTCGTCACCATATAATCTCATCATGGGAAAAACTTAGTTGCATACTATGCAAACTATGCCAAGCACCTTCCATCAATTACTCCGCTTTCCAATTGAGTATGGCATTGAACAAATTTGGGGTTCTTAGAAATCGGCACAGGCATGCTACCTTGTTGCTGCTGCAAAAAGATCAAAGGAAATGGAAGTGAATCCGATTGAAGTACCAAATCGGGAGAGTCTCAAGGACATTGGAAAAATCCCTAGCAAAAAGACAACTGAAGACCTAGATTAGATCGAAATTAATGGGAGTCCTGACAAGTTCTCCATGATTGGCACTTCCTTAAACGAAGTTAATAGATGCGAGCTTGTATCCTTCTTACTCGACAACCTTAACGTGTTTGTGTGGACACCATACAAGATGTCAGGGGTGGATCCATTTGTGGCCCAGCACCGTTTAAACGTTGATCCAAAATGTAAGCTAATCATTCAGAAAAGTCTGTAGTCAGCCACAGAGCATGCGTCGGCCATTATTGAAGAAGTTGACCGATTACTTGAGGACGGGGCAATTCACGAAGTAATCTATCCTACATGGTTGTCCAATACCGCAGTTGTAAAGAAAAAGAATGGATCCTACCGCGTTTGTGTGGATTTCACGGACTTGAACAAACCTTGTCCTACGGATTGTTTTCCCCTCTCCAAAATCGACCAACTCATAGATGCAACGGCACACTATCAACGCATGAGCTTTTTGGACGCCTACAGTGGATATCACCAAATTACCATACATCCAGAGGGTCAAGAAAAGACCACATTCCTCACCCCAAGATGAACCTATTACTACAAGGTCATGCCTTTTAGGCTGAAGAATGTGGGAGCAACTTACCAAAGGCTGGTTACTACCATGTTCAAGGAACAGCTCGGCCGAACCATGGAAGTATATTTTGACGACATGGTGGTAAAATCCAAGGAAAAGCACGCCCATCTAGCCAATTTGGCAGAGACATTCGAAATTCTATGAAAATATAATATGAAACTCAACGCTTCAAAATGTGCATTTGGCATTGGATCCAAAAAATTTCTCGGCTACATTGTCAACCATCGCAGAATAGAGGCCAACCCAAGGCAGATCACAGCAATTCTTGAGCTTGGCTCTCCTCGGTTGGTCAAAGAAGTTTAGAAACTAATGGGAATGGCCACTACACTCAACAGGTTTATCAGTCATTCCACAGATTGCTGCCAATAATTCTTTTACACACTTCGACAGGGCAGAGGTTTTGAATGGACCCCCGAGTGCCAGGCCGCTCTGGACGGCTTGAAAACTTACCTTCGATCAGTACCACTCTTGGCAACCCCCTCGGCACGCGATCCGCTCATTTTGTATCTAGCGGTATCCGACCAGGCGGTCAGCGCCGTACTCTTAAGGGAAGAAGTTAGGGAGCAATGACCAGTTTACTATGTAAGCAAGGCAATGTTTGACGCCGAAACACGTTATCTACCACTGGAAAAACTCATCCTTGCTCTCGTGATGGCTGCAAGAAAACTGATGCATTACTTTCAAGGGCATACTATGGGGGTACTAATGGACTATCCTCTCTGGTTAGCACTCTGTAACGCGGAAGCATCAGGGCGAGTTTTGAAATAGGCTTTGGTACTTGGCCAGTATGATATCCAGTTTTTGCCTAGGACTGCCATCAAAGGATAAATACTCGCCGACTTTGTAGCCAAATTCACGGGATGTCATGCTGCCTTCTAGTCTGATCAAGTACAACCTAAACCCAATTGGCGAATATATGTTGGAGACATTTGGCAGATGTACTGTGACGGGTTATCCAACCAATGTGGCAGTGGGGCAAGCGTAGTAATCATGACCCCCGAAAGGGCAATAATCGAGCAGGCGGTCAAACTAGGCTTTGATGTATCAAATAATGAGGTCGAATATGAAGCATTACTAACCGGCCTTCGCAATGCACTTCACCTTGGTGCTTAGCGATTACTTGTTTTCTGTGACTTGAAACTAGTCATCAACTAGTTGAAAAGGGAGTATGCAGCTAAAAATGACCGTATGTCAGCCTACATGAAAACGGCGAATTCCTTGCTTACGAAATTCGACCACCACAAATTGAATCAAATAATCTGGGATCAGAACACGCATGCAGATGCCCTTGCTTGCCTAGCCTCCGCCATTAACTTAGAAGTCAAACGAACAATCGAAGCAGGATTCATTTCAGAGTCGAGCATCGCTTCTTCTGAACCAGTTCAAATTAATATCGTTGAACCAGGACCAAGTTAAATGGACCCTATCGCTGCATTCCTTTCCTCAGAACAACTCCCAAAGGATAAGAAAGAAGCTCATAAACTCCAAAATAAAGTCTTGCGTTACTACTTGGATCCGCAAGGAAAGCTTTACAAAAAATCTCTTTTCTAGGCCAAACTTGGAATGTGTTCACCCAGATAAAATTGAGGAACTATTGGCTGAAATTCATGAAGGTAGCTGTGGTGCTCATTCTGAAGGACGTTCATTGGCCCACCTAGCCATAACGCAGGGATATTATTGGCCGACCATGTGAACAGATGCTGAGAATTATGTCAAGAAGTGCGAACAATGCCAGAAGTTTTCCCCTTTAACTCATCTATCTGCCGATGAGTTAAACTCTATCACTAGTCCTTGGCCGTTTGCTCAATGGAGACTTGATATTGTCGGACCATTACTACAAGCTCTAGGGAACAAGCGATTCTTGATTATCGCAACAGATTACTTTACAAAATGGGTCAAAGTAGAGACATTAACACATATTCAAGATGTCAATGTTAGGCGTTTTGTATGGAGAAACATCATAACATGATTTGGCATACCAAGAGCACTTGTCTTAGACAACGACACCTAATTCAATTGTGGCGTCTATCGAGAATTATGCAACACGTATGGTATCTGGCCCTACTTTTCCTCACCAGCATATCCACAAAGCAATGGTCAGGTAGAGGCCTCCAATAAAGTGATCCTGGATGGCATCAAGAAAATGTTGGAAAGGGCTAAAGGCAGATGGGTCGAGGAATTGCCTAGTGTGTTGTGGGCTTATTGCACTACTCCAAGGCAATTCACTAGGGAAACGTGTAACAAGCCCGCGGGGGCCTCGCTACAGTTCGGACTCTCTTTTTTGTTGCGGTTCTAAATCTTGAACCAAAGAGTCCAACTCTGGCAAATCGTTTTGAAGAAAAACAGATTTTTTGAAAAGTAGTGCCAAACATGGACTGCTTTGCCAGATTACAGAGTCGCCACCTAAATATTTTTTTAATGGGGGAATTTAGGAAACCCTGACTCGGTGCCGAAGGCCACGTGTCCGTTATAACCAAAGTAGTCTTGGCTCGAGAGCTTGGGTACGATCGGGGAAGGTCAGCTATGAGCACCCCCTTTCGCCCGGTCCGAAGACCGGCCTCTACTAACCGTGATATCCAATTTTGAAAACATTACATGCTCTTATTCCAATTATTAGCCTAGAATTACTATGTTGCGCACGCAGCAAACAAGTATAGACTAGGTTGCCTAATTCGGAAATAATCATTGCATATCCGTTTGGTTTGAAAGCGTTTCGGGTTTTGCTACTCGCAAGTAGGCTAAAATACGGATTTCAATGAGTTTTCCAACTCAAGCAACCCAACCTCCACCCACAGGCATTCAAACAGTTTATCTCACATAAGCACTTAGCCGCATGGTAAGCATACTGTCATGGCAACATTCACACGCATGTGGTATGCTAAAGCGTAAAATACTTACATCGTACTCCGTGCCAAAACAGGAAACTAGTTAGCAGACATGCATGTCCGTAGGTCATGTTAAGTGGCTAATGCAACACAGGCAATGATGCAATTTAGAGTAGGCTCAGCTAACCCTAGAATGGCACGTGAAATGCTACAACTATCACGTATTCAATTTGGAATTGAAAGTACGATGCAGTTTGTATGATGTACCGAGCCCAGTGCATGTTTAGACAAATGCATGGATGCACGCATGCATTGCATAAGGTATGCTAAAATAGACGTGCCCTAATCTACCATCATAAGCAGGTAAATAAAAGGGAGAAAGAAGTGGGGGTTGGAAGACATACAAACCACTCACCCACACTTATTACAAATATGCCCTCACTCAGAGGGACCAAAAGAATATACAGATTAATTAGCTACGCAAACTAATTAAAATATTACAGTCCAACTAAATTAATCAAATAAATTAATTAATCTAATTAAAGCAGTAAACCGCCTCGAGATGAGGGCCGGATGCAACGCATGCTCGGGAATTGCTCGGAATTGCACTGCCATGCTTAGATTGCCTCTGTTTTCCCTACTTTGCATCTCAGAAGACTGCCAAAGTCTCAGGAGTGCCTCCCAGGACACTGAGAGACATCATCGGCTGAGTAGGACTTCCACCGGCATCAGCATGAGGTCACCGGCACAAAATTCATCCATCGGCCATCAATAGACTGCCGGTCGGCACTGAATGTCTGCAGAACCTGCAACTCACAGCAGCAGAGGGCAAAAACTTGCATGGCAATGTAATTCCAACAATGTGTGCACCAATCATGCCCCTTATCGTATTTATGACTCAAAGGGACATGTGCCTCGATTCTCGGGCCACCAATCACGCATTTCCATGCATGATGGCCCCAAAGAACCAAATGTGCACTTTCAATCTCAAATGCATGCAAACCAAACAAACCAAAATCCCAATCCCTATCACCAAATCAAGGGACAAGGAATGCATGTTGATGCAATGCGACCTAGTCATGTTAGCTATCATGTAATATGAACAATGCAATGTACTTATGCAAAGCATACAAGCAAACATGAGATAAGCATGCAAGCAAGCAAATGATGGTCTTAAACATGACTTAGGCAACTCTAAATAAGCCTAAAATCAGTGGCCAAAGTGCCCAAAAATGAAGGCCAACACACACACACACACATGCATATGTTAAGACTTAACAGTTAGGCACTGAGTAAGCAACCCTCAAGCACACTTGAAAGGGGGTATCATGGACACTTAGCATGCAACATTAGCTCTAAAAATCATGCTATAAAATAATGCCAAATCATGTTAAACAAGACAAGCAAATGCATGCAAAAGAGGGCCAAGTATTCAAAGCAAGTCAAAGGAGTATTGAACTACACTTGACGAGACTAAGCATGGCAAGACTTAAGCAACTAAAAACAGATTTTTAGCACACAAAATCAAGCCCAAAGGACCATTTAGATGGCATCTATATGGTTTAAATTAAAAGGCATGCACACATGCACTCCCAAGGAACATACAACATGAGCTCTTGAAACATCAAAGAGGCATACAATGTAAACATATGAGCATGTTAAATGGACTGAAATAACATGGCAAATGGTCTCAAACCATTGAAATGATGCAAACAAGGCATGCTACACATCCATGCTCAAGGCTAGCAAGCCTAAAATGCAAAGAGGCTATACTAAGCATGCCAAGACCAACCCAAACACTTATGGACAGACCTAAAACTTGTCAAGATAAGCACAAAATCTTCATGAATCTAAGCCTAAAGCATGCTCAAATTAGGGCTAACAACCTAAGGCATGTTAAGGCAATACAAGGCATTACATGGCAACTATGCTAAGCATGCATAAGGGACCAAAACCAACACACAACATGATTATATCATGGCATAATAAACATAAAATGAAGCCTAGACATGCTCAACACACACACCAACAAAGGCTTCCTCAAGAGGCCAAAACTTGTCCTTTTCAAGGACAACAAGGAGAGGGGGTGGCCCTCTCCTTCTTGGGACTTCAAGGCATTATCTACACCACTGAAATCCCTCAAGATTTTAGTGGTGAAGAGACCCCAACACCAAAATCCCGGAGCTCAACAAAATAGCACAAAAAAGAGGCCTTTCAAGGCCTAAGAGGGGCCAAACACACCCAAAGCACAAAGCACCCTTAATAAACTATCAAGAGGACTAAAAAAAAGAACTTTTTTTGTATTAAACACCAAGCACAAAAACAGTTCAAAGATAGGTAAAAATGGAATGCAAGAATGGGGGAAATAAAGCAAGTTTCTCACCCTTGTTGACCTTCTTCACCAAAGATGATGTTGTTGCTTAATTAGGCTCTAATCCAGCCAAAAACTCTAAGAACAACCTCTTGGAACCTCAGTAGCCAAGGGAAGGTGAAACACTAGGTGCTTGTGTGAAATAATGTGGACTAAAGCACCTAGTGTACAAACAAGAGAGCAAAAGAGAGATAGGATAGATATAGAACTCAAACCCTAAAACCAGAGCTTCTCTGAGGTCTTTTCTCTCTAAAAATGTCTAACTCTCCAACCCCTTGAGCCAAGAGAAGAGAGCCTTCTCTTATAGGCAACAAAGCTTACAAGCTAAGCAAACCAAAGGCTCATCCCTCCATACACGTGTATGGAGGGGAAACAAATGCTATACAGCTGCTTCAAAATATCTCAAAAAGCAACTGCACAGTAGTCGGCAGGGCAAAATTGTCATTTTGACAAAATTGACTGCCGACCGGCACAAAAGAGTGCCGACCGGCACAAAATAGTGCCGATGGCAACACCAACCAGCCGGTGGCCTCTAGCCACTGCCGGTGGTGTGTGGGGATGCCTCACAAGGCATTCCCTGCCCCTCCAAGGCAAAGCACAAGTGTTTGGTGCAAAACCAGACACAAAGCAGTCAAGTTCAGGGATCCTGAGGCAAGGCGCGTTGCCGAGAACTCCGGGAACTCCAAACGAACACGAACATGGATAATCACCGAGTGTTCAAACGGTGACGTCCAAGTCTTGAGGACGGTCAAAAATGGGGTGTCTACAAAACGCTGTTCGCTTTGTGCTTTGGAACCCAGGCAATTATTCCCCTGGAGATCGGCCTACCCACGCTAAAATCCAAGGTTTTTGACATGGTCCGTAATGACATGATGTTGGCTTTAGACTTGACTCTAATTGAAGAACACCGAGATCGTGCCCTTACGTGCATGGCGCGGTATCAGCAACAACTCGCTAAATCATACAACCAGCGTGTATAGTTGTGTCGTTATACGCCTGGAGAATCGGTCCTCAAGAAAGTGCTTCCTGCTACTAAGAATCTGGCAGATAGAAAATTAGGCCCCAACTGGGACGGCCCTTATTAGAATGATTCAATCGTCGGAACAAGGGCGTATCGGCTCAAAGACATGGCTGGGAGAAGTTTGCCACGCCCCTGGAATTCCACACATTTGCACAAATTTTATCACTAAGCCAACTTGTACTACGTGCTAGTTTGTTTCGAATTTTTGCTAATATGTTATTTATACATCTTTCAATTCCCTAATGCAATGCCCTTTCTTATTGCAATCTTGTTAATGATGGTTTAGTAATAAATAAAGCCTCTGAATTTAGAGTGCCCTTCGTGTATCGCGATTGGCCAACACAAAAAGACTCCGAATTCGGAGCCCCATTCGTGGATATCACATTTGGGCCGAATAAAACCTCTGAATTCGGAGCGCCCTTCGTGTCACGATTGGCCAACACAAAAAGACTCTAAATTCGGAGCCCCCATTCGTGGATTTCACGTTTGAGCTGAATAAAGCCTCCGAATTCGAAGCCTCCTTCATGTCACGATTGGCCAACACAAAAAGACTCCAAATTCAGAGCCCCATTCGTGGATATCATGTTTGGGTCGAATAAAGCCTCTGAATTCAGAGCGCCCTTCGTGTGTCATGATTGGCCAACACAAAAAGACTCCAAATACGGAGCCCCATTTATGGATATCACGTTTGGGCCAAATAAAGCCTCTGAATTCGGAGCGCCCTTCGTGTCACAATTAGCTAACACAAAAAGGCTCCGAATTCGAAGCGCTCTTCATATGGCGATTAGCCAACACAAAAAAACTCTGAATTCGGAGCCCCATTCGTAGATATCACATTTGGGCCGAATAAAGCCTCCGAATTTGGAGGGCCCTTCGTGTGTCACAATTAGCTAACACAAAAAGACTCCGAATTCGGAGCCCCATTCGTGGATATCACGTTTGGACCAAATAAAGCCTCCGAATTCAGAGCGCCCTTTATGTCACGATTGGCCAACACAAAAAGACTCTGAATTCGGAGCCCCATTCGTGAATATCACGTTTGGGCCGAATAAAGCCTCCAAATTTGGTGTGCCCTTTGTGTCATGATTGGCCAACACAAAAAGACTCCGAATTCGGAGCGCCCTTCGTGTCACGATTGGCCAACACAAAAAGACTCCGAATTCGGAGCCCCATTCGTGGATATCATGTTTAGGCCGAATTCAAGGAACATTTCGTGCAAAACCACGAACAACCGAGTAATCCTCCGAATACGGAAGGACCTTTATATTTAGTAATAGAATGACATCGACCAACATACGATCGTCGCAAGAAGATACGAACATTAAAACAAAACGATATAACAAATATTTATTTCATTGAAGAAGTACAAATACATTGAAAGTACAATAATGCGTATTGATGTCTAAGTCTTCCTCGGCTCGACATCCTCTTCATCGTCGATTTTCTTAGCATCGTAAGCTTCGAAGGGAAAGGTGTAATTCTGATATAGAGGTGACGCCGAATTGATACCCGCGGCCTGCAGAGCCTTAATCCACCCATGCTTAAATCCACAATTTTTGCACCGACAGACATCTTCGGCCAACTTTTCCTTCGTCTTTTCAATGCCAATTTTTCGGCCGTAAAAAAGCCTTGTTCGTAGGCCTTCATTCTTAACGCTTCTCTAACGAACATGCTCGCCATATCTCGGTCAGCAATTGCATGATCCAGAAGGCATTGGTTTACTCTTTCCGCCACGATCGGGTTCGTTTCACTCGCTGGACGAGTTTCGGCGGCCTTAGCTTTTTTCAGCTCGTTCTTGGCTTTTTCTACCTGATGCTCCAAGCTCTGAATGCGGCCGTCTTTCTGCTCTATCTCTCTTTGCTCGGCACAAAGGCGTATGCCGATTTCATAAGAGGTGTATTGCCCCTTTACCGCTCTATGGACGCCCTCCTGAAAAATTTCGTAATTAGGCCGACCGACCATTGATTGCTGGACTTTGGGCGAAAAAATTTGTCGAGCAAACTCGACTGCCACATTTGGGTCATGGATAATCGAATTCGCTTCAGTCATTGGTTTATTCCCAACGAAAACCAAAAAACTCAACGAACGTGGTGGCCTGTTGGTTTTGTTCTACGAATGGAGGGAGCTCCCCCGTTGTTGCCTCTCCTTCCTGGGTGATTTCTCTCCCCCACTCCCTCTTGGAGACCTACTTTGACAACGGGAGGAGCAATGCCTCTCACACTCCTCCAACGTCCTGTTACCCATTCGCACAGGTTCACCACCTCCTTGATTCATTTCCAAATCCAATTCAGCTAGTGTCCTGCCCTCCCCTCTGCTGTTAAATAATATTCTTCTTGACATATAAATTTTCTCAGTTCAACACAATGCTCTTTTCCCTCTATTGAATTTGAGCAACATATATTTATCAACAGCATGGAGCTCAGGCACGCCTAGCCCCCACCCCGCTTATTTATTGCAGGTGTAGTGTTCCCAAAGCAATCCTTTCAAGCATTTAGCCGAATAATTACTGTGCCCCACTCAATTCATGAACTACGTATATTCGGCAGTTATGTTCATTGATTAGTTGAGGGAATGGAAGATTTACTAATCTATTCGGCCCATGAACTACGCATATTCGACGGTTATGTTCATTGCTTAGTTGGGGTAAGAACAGATTTGGGCAGATTTATTAATCTATTCGGTCCACTTTCAAGCATTTAGCCGAATAATTACTATGCCCCACCATGAACTACGCATATTCGGCAGTTATGTTTATTGATTAGCTAGAGTAAGGGCAGATTTATCAATCTATTCGGCCTACTTTCAAGCATTTAGCCGAATAATCACTATGCACCACCCAATCCATCAACTACGCATATTCAGCGGTTATGTTAATTGATTAGCTGGGGCAAGGGCAGATTTACTAATCTATTCGGCCTATGAACTACGCATATTCGGCGGTTATGTTCATTGCATAGCTGGGGCAAGGGCAGATTTACTAATTTATTCAGCCCATGAACTATGCATATTCGGCGGTTATGTTCATTATTTAGCTGGGGCAAGGGCAAATTTATTAATCTATTCAACCTACTTTCAAGCATTTAGCTGAATAATTACTGTGCCCCACCCAATCCATGAACTACGCATATTCGGCGGTTATGTTCATTGATAAGCTGGGGCAAGAGCAGATTTACTAATCTATTCGGCCCATGAACTACGCATATTCGGTGGTTATGTTCATTGCTTAGCTGGGGCAAGGGCAGATTTACTAATCTAATCGGCCCATGAACTACGCTTATTCGGCAGTTATGTTCATTGCTTAGCTAGGATAAGGGCAGATTTATTAATCTATTCGGCTTACTTTCAAGCATTTAGCCGAATAATTACTGTGTCCCACCCAATCCACGAACTACGCATATTCAGCGGTTATGTTCATTGATTAGCTGGGGCAAGGACAGATTTACTAATCTATTCGGCCCATGAACTACGCATATTCAGTGGTTATGTTCATTGCTTAGCTGGGGCAAGAGCAGATTTACTAATCTATTCGGTCCATGAACTACGCATATTCGGTAGTTATGTTCATTACTTAGCTGGGGCAAGTGCAGATTTATTAATCTATTCGACCTACTTTCAAGCATTTAGCCGAATAATTACTGTGCCCCACCCAATCCATGAACTATGCACATTCGGCGGTTATGTTCAAAGCATTTTTTATATTCACCCATTATGTTAAAGTTGCAAACCGTATATAGCATAGGAAAATACATGATTATTCGGCATATAATGTTATAGTCATATACTTATTTCGACAAATTATGTTATGGCCAAAGGTTGTAAGGATAAATTTAGTACGGTTATCCATCAATCTAAATCAACAAATTCAAAATAAAGACAAAAAGGGGGATTTTCATTAATAAACTGAATACAAAAGACGAGCAATCACTTTACACATAAAAATTGCCCTACGAAAAACTTAGAAACAAAATGAACAAAAACCTACAAACACTACATACAAAAAATGCCTAACATAAAGCAAAGGCTTTAAACAAATTCTATTTTATTCTTCGGGGTCTGATTCCAACGGCTCAACATCCAGCTGCTTGTATGGAATTGGTTGCCCAGTGTCACGTTGGCTGCCGCCAAGGCTTTAAGCCAGCCATGTTTAAAGCCCCTGTTTTCAAACTTGGGCACCTCCTCCACATACTTTTCCATGGCGACATTCTCTCCGGCCTCGAACGCCTTGGAAACCTCAGATTCGGCGATTTCTTTTGCCCTCTTCAACTCCTTCAAGTCGGCTTCCAGCTTGGCGATCGCCTCTTTGGCCAATTTGAGCACATCATCGTTCACATTTGCCCTCTCCTCGGCGACGACTCTGAGTAGGTCGGCGCTTTTAGCTTTCTCTTCCCTAATGTTGGCCCTAGCTCGCTCCTCTTCTGCCTTCTTAACCTTGGAGTTGGCTCTCAGGGATGCCACTGCCAATTCGACCAGAGCCTTCTTGGCTTTCCCATTTTTGTTTTCAACTTCGACTTTGAGTAAGCCGATTTGTTTAACGGCGTCATAATGACGATGGCTGATTTTTGTGATTCTGTCCATCACCTGAAACACAAACAAGGGAAAGTTAATCGGCATATAAAGTATAAAGTTTTCCAATTATGTATCAATATCGCCGACTGAGCAGCCAATGCTATTGAAATCACGTCCGGTTCCGCGTGGAACGCAGCCTTGTCTGTCGGCAAGGAGATTGATGAGGCTACACTTAGAGCCACAACGGGGTCCTTCAGAGCTGACGCATCGGCAGAAACCGGCGTGTTCTTGATCTTGGGATGGATAATAAACGGCACCGCCAAGTCCTGGGACTCTTCTATGCAAGGTTGTTTATCGATTAAATCTCCAAAAGAGTCGGCCTCGACCTCGGCGGGGTGTTTCTCCCCCCCTTTGTTCGGTAACATGGTCGTCTAATTGATCAATGACCGAGTCGGCAAGATGTTGTATAATGACCGAATCGGCCACAACAGTCTCTTGCTTAACTTCTTCAACAGGAGCAGGCGGTGGAGGTTCAAATCTCGCGATTTCGGTCCTCCTTTGGGCTGCTATCTTCTCAACGTTCTTCCTTCTCGCCATTTGTGCGAACGATTCACCATCCATATTTTCAGGGTCTATGCCAGGTAGATCCCCTAGATCGGTGAAAATGTCATCTTCTAAAGATGAATCAATTCGGCCGGAGGTGGATTGGAGGTCGATACCGAATTCTTCAAAAGCCAAATTAAGAGTTGCGTCGACTTCCTCCTCCAAATGACCCTCAGATCCATCCGAGTTGGACTGACTTGGTTGTACGTTGACTTGATGGCTGACTTCACCGCCTTGGTCCGAATCTGAACCCTCAAGGCCAATTACC
This sequence comes from Camellia japonica, assembly GCA_030407325.1. Taxonomy (NCBI): domain Eukaryota; kingdom Viridiplantae; phylum Streptophyta; class Magnoliopsida; order Ericales; family Theaceae; genus Camellia; species Camellia japonica. Next base: position 45,500,418 of record JAPPVO010000016.1, on the reverse strand, counting down.
CTAAGGCTCTTATAGTTTGGGAAGATAAGAGTCGTAAGATGCTCTTCCCCTCTTGGAATTGAGATATGATCTGCAGCCAAGAAAGTTGAATATGTTGGATCGTATCGCAGCAGCACGTGGGCGGCTCACTCTTGCTTCTGAAGATTCAGACAGCCAAAGAATTTGAGCGCCTTTTTGACTTGCTCAAGCACGGCGTCGTCGGCCAAAGTGAGTGTCTTCTTCAGATCGTTGCCTGCATAGATGAAACGATAAGTACACGAAATAGAAGCCGAATAAGCATATAAAAAATACGTGAAGAAATGGGACTATACGGCCACCTAGTTTGCCTTTTTGTCTAGGCACGGGATCCAGGCGATATTCGCCTTCGCCGAATTTCCAGTTGCCTCAGACAATGACCATGACGTCATCGACACACTTACTAGAGCTGGCAAGCATAGTCACCAGATGGTGATCAATGTCCTTGGCCCTAAGAAAGTAGCGTTCTTGCCGACCAGAGGACTTTGCCAAGACATAATAATGCCGAATAGCAAGAATGCCTAGATTAATCCTAAGACGACGATTTGACTCTACTATACCCATTATGATTCGGTAAAAATTTACATTTGGCTGAGAAGGGATCAGACCCCAGTAACAAAGAACGGCCCTCCGAAGCGGATGAAGAGGGAAACAGACTCCGCCCTTAGGGATTGACAAAAGAGGAAAGATGATCATACTTGTATCAGCCCTTTCCATATCAACTACACTGTCTGCCACGAGTGACAGATGGACGTCATCTAGAATCGAGAAATGACGTCGAAAGGTAGAGATATGGTCCGCAGAAAGGAGGTCTTTAAGGTGTTTCGCCATTTAAACCGGAATAGAAAACACGCTAACTAAAAAAAAATGAACGGACAAGAAAAATGGGAGCTGAAAAGAGGATGAAATACAAGGAAGAGAGGAACTTACAGTTAGAGAGAGGAAGACAATGGGTAGTAGGCAGCAATCGCAGAGGTCTTGGAAGAGAGATACTGTGAACGAGCCAAAAACTTTGCGCACTCAAAAAAACATTCGAAAAGATAGCACGGCTGTGTATCGCATTAAATGAGCAACATATACGAAGAGGAAGGAAGTTGTAATCATTTCTAAAACCGTGTTCATTCTGACGCTTCGATGTTGGAAGTAGTGCGAGTGCCGTATATTTTGACTCTCCACATGCAAAACTGAACATGCCGACTAAATAGTAGTAGACGGATGTTCAGAGGGCAATTGTGGGAGCCAAATAATTTCAATTAGAAAGAGGCCAACTTTGATCGACATTTGGCTAAAGTAATTTGGCCTTGACTGAGGACAAAGCCGTGTAAAGAGCCAAGCAGGGCTCAACATTCAATTGGAAGGCCGAATAGGAAACCAAGTGGGAGATCGAGAGTGGGCTTGACCCATAAACCTAGAGGTAATATAAAAAGGGAGGAATGCCAACTAAAGCAGGTATGTGAGAATAGACAAAATAACTTGACATAGAAGTAAACTTGAGAGAATATTAACTTGTCTGTCGGAATGCTAATTCCGACAACCCCGATCGTATTGTTCATCCCTTTTTAAATAGCAATCAGAGGATCAAAGACGTCTGGCTAGATCCTATAGTATTTCCAAACCACTTCTTCACAAAATTAATTCTAGAAAAATGATGTAACACCCTGGAATTTATCAATATTTTCCAATGTTAATTCAAAAATAATTTGATATATATATATATATAATAAATTAAACCACTAAATGAATATATAATTCTAAAAGTTACCTCTTCCCCATTGAACCACTCAAATGATTACATCATTGTTTAATTACATTTTTCAAATAAGGACAACAGTTCAAAGGATAAGAGATAATGCAAAACAAAAATGCCCTAAGGCAACATTTTCTCAATGAGTGTCCTTGAATACATGGAAGATAGAATTTAATTTCCAATACAAGAATAGCCCAAGACTTCAACATGTAGCACATAAGAGAGCCTTCGTGCTCCTATCCAAAAGTCTTTCCCAAACCAATTCACTTTGGCGGCACATCAACTTCATTTCCTGAAATGTTGTTAGTTTTTGGGTGAGTTATTGCCCAGTAGGAAATACATTTAACAAATTATATAATTACTTAAAATGCATATGATCATGCCATGCAAGTGATGAGAAAAATCTAAGTCTTTTCTTTTGCAAAACCATGTTGCAAATTTTGAAATGCCAACAATAAATCTCGATCAAATCCTGGGGTGTAAATGAGTTATGCCATCACAAGTAAGAGCCTCAACTTCGCACGTACATATATATAATTATAGAAAGTAGTCCCACATTTGCTGATTCTAAAAATTGCGGGGCGATGGGCCCCCAAAACTTTTTCCTTACAAATTTGCCGACTCCTGAAACGACGAGCTTGTGGACCCAAAATCATGTTTTCCACATTTGCCAACTCCTGAAACGGTAGGCTTGTGGATACCCAAAATCATGTTTTTCACATTTGCCGACTCTTGAACTAGCGGGCTCATGGACACCCTAAAACTTTTCCCACATTCGTCCAGCGATATGCTCAAGACAAGGCAATTGGGCACCTTGACTCCCTATGCGGGTACCAATATACAACGCATGACTCAAATCCAAAACTCAACTCACTACTCAGACTTATATAATATTTACCCCTTTCCAACACTTTCCAAACATTAATAATCAAGAAATCACAAGGTAAAATTATCAATGTATATGATGCATGAATTTTCAAATCTTAATTTCTCTAAGGTGGTTTCAATTCTTAACAACCATAATATAAATATCAACAATAAAAGAGATTTCTCCAACTCAACATCTTCATCATCTCAAAGATTTGGTTCAATAAGTTATCAAGAGTTTATATCTCAACACCAAAGTCAATTTAACATATCCAATTTCAAAATTCAAGAATCAATTGAACAAAATTCCCATTATCAAATCAATTTGAAAACTAGGATTTTAAGAAAATTGGGATTGTTCCCTCTTACATCATTTATAGGTCAATTCCCATCATCAACAACAATCATCAAAATTTATGCATAAACTTTTCAAAAATATCATGAGATATAACCCCTTTCTGATTAAACTCATTATATAACAACAAATTTCATACATCTTGATATCTATATATATACTAAAATTCCACATATGTGTCCCAAATCAAAGATATAATAAGTTAAAAGTACCCCTACCTCGACAAAAAATGAAGACCGAACTCTAAACTTCAAGAAAATGAGAAACAATCGGTAAAACTTTAGGATCTAGCTTGTTCCTCAACCCTCTTTGAAGATTTAAGGTGGATCATGGGTAAAACTAAGGGAAATGAAGTGTTTTCAAGGTTAGGGTTCGGAAATGGGTGATAGAGAGAGAAAATGTATGAAAAAAGTAAGAGAAAAAGTATTTAGATTGACTTTTAAAACTGTTGTCCCGAACAGACCTATAGCGATCCCGGTATTCCCTGTTGTTGTTTAACAGTAATCCGGACTCGGTTCCGTAGATTTGTTGTTGTCTTATCCTCATTTTTTATCCCTCACTCTTTGTTTTAGAGTTTTGGATTGTGTCGGGCAAGTTGGGTTTACGTTGGTTGTGTTTTGAAGCTTAGAATTTTGCCCAGATTTTAGCCTCCCCGCTCGAGCGGCACTTTTGACGCTCGAGCGGGCCTTTGTTGTTCTTGTCCGCTCGAGCGGGAGTTGGACGCTCGAGCGGGGACCTGGTTCTGCAAAAGTTCTGGGAGCGTGCATCCGCCGCTCGAGCGGGGGTTTGGCCGCTCGAGCGAGAGTCTGTGAGTGACGCTCGAGCGGGGGTTTCCACACTCGAGCGGGGCGACTGGTTTAAGGCACCGAGTTTCAGCTTTTTGAATCACTTTTTCCCATCCTCTTCTCTCTCTTACTTTTAGAAAACACCTTTGGAGAGCTTCTCTCTCTAAACCCTTCCTTCTCTCTAGGGATTGATCTAGTAGGAGTTAGTTCCTCACCTTTGGCCTTTACAAAAAGTGCGTTGATCGTCGAGGGCTTCGTTTTGATCCAAGAAATTTAAGATTTGGAGCACTTCCGAGTTTTGCTCTTCTTCTCCTTGGGTTCTACATTTGAGGTAGAGATTCTCCTTGTTCCTTTTCAATACTCCGTCTATAGATAGACATGTGGTAGTTTTTGTATTGCATAAAAACATTATATCATGTTGGATTTATTGAAAATCATGAGGTTGGACCTTGGGTTTGTTGTTGGTTATGGGTTTATTATCATTAGTTGTGGTTTAGGCTAATCAGTGTGTTAATTAGCATGTTATTGTTGAAAGGAGAGGAAACCCTAATTTTATTTGATTGATAAATTAATAGAGGGGTTTTGATCTTTAGGCAAATACTTATGTATTTTGGGTCTTAATTGTGATTATTGTTGTTTGTTGTTGATAATTGAACCTTTTAGGTCAATATCGAGAAAGAGGGAGGAAAACCCTAAGTTAATGATTATGACTTAATTTGCATAATTAAATTGGAATGGCTTGAAAAGAATGTAGTAGATTAAAATGAGTTATGGCCTTATTGTCCATGGAATTGAATTTGTGAAAACAAAAGGTATGAGAATCGGATTGTTGTAATTTGAGTGTTGAATACACACATATGTGGAGGTTGTATCTTTACTACCATGTGAATGTTGTTGTTGGGTTTGTAATCTCATGACAACTGAGTCTTTTAATAGATGTACTAAATACCTGCATCTAGAGGTTTTGTCCTTGGTCATCGGTGGAGGATGACACGGTTGTGTTGAATTGTCGTGTATAAATTACACCATTGTTGATTGAACATCGTATGTGATGAAATGTTGAGATACATTATATATGCATACTTGTTAGGGAGGAGAGAGGGGTTGTACTCCAGCGTGTGTGAGAAGATAGGGGATGGACTCCACACACCTATGTGTTCATATACTTTAACACATTGTTTGTATCCTGATAGTTTATGTGTTTGTTTTACACATGTTGGTTATGCCTTGTGGTATTGTGGTTGTTGGTGTGATATCCTGCGCTGATAATCAGAGGTACCGTTACCTTCCAGCTAGCGCCTGGAGAACTGTATGCGCTGATAATCTAAGGTACCACACCCTTCCAGCTAGCGCCTGGTAAAATGGTATGTTGTTGTGAGAAGTGTATCTTTGGCTTACTACGCACCTAGCTAGTAGAGCAAAGTTTTGTTGTTATTGCTTCAGTGTATCTGGAAACATTGTGGATTGTGTTGGTTACAGTTTTGGAGGGCCGAGTTGCCTCATTGGTTTATCTTATGCATATAGTTGAGTTGTTATCTCCCTTTATAAAGGTAGGCATGTATAGTTATGATAGATTTGGGATTGAACCGAAATGGCTTTTGTCTTTTGGAAGTGTAAAGAAAATCAAACATTTTAGAAATATGTTTTGAAAAGGCACATCTGTTGTATGTGAGGAAAATGGAAGAGAGTAATGGGCTTAGTGAATCTAATTTCCTAAGTAATTGTTAATATTATAAAAGATTGGAAACGGGGGTTAATGAAAGGAAAAAGGAAAGATGAATCGCTTATAGCGTTGAATGAAATAGTTGTTTTCGAGAAAAGTATATATATATATATAATTTGTGTAAACTATCACATTATTATTTTAGTACGAGAATGAGTGTTCATGATCATAGCTATCTGTAATGTTGTTATTGTTGAGGATCATGTTGAGATCCCTACTGGACTATATGTTCATCCCACATTGTTGAATCTTTTTCAGGTGTTAGCAGGATGTGCTACAAGATTTGGATCTTCTTAATTGTTGGCCACGAGGCCTCTTTGTTGTAGGCAGAATGCCATATATGAAAAAGGGTTGCACCCTTCATTTGATTATTTATTGTTGTAAGCCTGAGGGCAATTTATTTAGAATGCTCATGTTGTATTTAATTTTTATTCGAATGAGAGAATCGTTGTTCATTACTTTTAATTGAACATTTGAGTTTATTTCCGCATGTTATCTCTGAAATTGAATTAAGTTAAGGAACTTGGTAATGACTTCGAGTAATAAAAAGTGGGGCGTGACAAGACCACTCGAGCGAAGTGCACAAAATCAAAGTGATCGCTCTTGCCAACAATCCACCGCTCAAGCGGTAAACGCAAAGTCTCAGAAATTATACAGAGTTACAGCAAAAATACTAGGAGCCTCATTTCTATGCTCGAGCGACCACCTCACTGCTCGAGCGGTCTCGCCTACAAACAGGTAAGATATTGGAAGCTTCGCATTACCACTCAAGCGACCGATTAACCGCTCAAGCAGAGGTAAAGAGAAATTTAGTAAATATCAACTGAAGATTGGAAAAAAAAAAAGAAATTTAAAAATTCAAAAATAAAATAAGAAAAACCTGAAGAAAAAAAATCTAATATAACTCTAATAATAAACGAATGGAAGAGGGTAGTGCTTCAAAAATTGAATAAGAGTGAAATGTCACCTATAATTTTTTTAAATTTGTAATAAAAAAATAAATAAATAAACCCTCAAAAATAAGAACTGATGTCTAATAAGTTAAAAATTAGATAAAAGTTAAATAGCAACTATAATTTTTTTAAATTCAAATTTTGTGTAGTTAAAAAAATAAATATTTATGATGTCTTATTATACAAATTTTAACTCTATTTTGTGTCTACTACTAATAATTTTTAACAAATTTTGTATCCTCAAGCTACCTAATTTAAAAGAAGAAAAAAAACAAAACAAAAACAAAGGATCACCTTTTTATTTTTTAATTTTGTTTTGTGTCAATAACCTATAAATTTTCACAATTTTTGTATTATGAAACTACTAAATAAAACAAATAGCATTACTTTTCTTTTGAAAATCTTAGTTAGTTTCATTTTTATTTTGTTTTGTGTCAATAATCTATAAATTTTAGGAACTTTTATATTCTAAAGCTACTAAATAAATAAAAAAAACATCACTTTTCTTTTTAAAATCTTAGTTGATCTTGTTTTTACTTTGTGTTAAAAGTTGGTAAAGTGGGCTTTGTAGTGCTATGCACGAGTATAAATAAATAATCAAAAATTAGTTTCAAAATTAATGAATAATATAAAATTTATCTAAAATATGTAGTAAAAATGATTTATAACCAATTAAATTTTATTTATTTTTATCAGAGTTGAACATAAATGACTTGTATATTTACGTCAACGTGACCTTCACCTAATCATTAAATATTATCTTCGTCTATGCCCAACTTATGAATCATTTGATCTATTTATTTATTAAATTGGTAAATAAATGTCTATAAGTATTTTTTATTTTTTTAAATAAGAAATATGAACATATTTTATGCATATCTATTAAAAAAAATTTACTTAGATAAAAAATTATATATTTATATAACACTATCAAATAAATAGTTACATATATTTATATATTAAAAAATTATCTAAGATAGAACCACCTTAAATTATATGTTATTTTAGCTTTAATCTTAATAAAAATATTTGATAATAATAAATTTTAAAATTATGTATAAATTATATCATAATTTATCTATTCATGACCGGTATAAGCTAGCTTGGGGGTTCTAATATCGGATTAAACATTTAATAGTCCAACTTTGGGTCCCGTTTTAATGACCCAAACCATTCACATTTTAAAGTTTGTCGAGTATATCATCCTTGCAAAAAATCAAGTCGATTAGATAATGGAAATCACGTGTTTGGATCCATTTTGTCTGAACCTTTTATTTTCTCACCGTCCATTTTTTTTCTTCATACAAATTGATACGAACACATGGTTACCGTTGTTTGATCAACTTATTTTTTTGCAGAGATGATGTATTTGACGCATCATAAAATATGAATGACTCAAATTATCAAAATGGGTCCAAAAGGGAGCCCACAAGGCCCAACAACACCTCTCCTTTTCGATGGAGGACTGGAAAGTGTTGGACAATCTTCACTGTATTTAAAAGATTTTAATTCTATTGTGTACAAAACAACAATTAGAATTTAAAGAAACAAAGAAAATGAGAGAATTTGTTTGATTACAAAAATCAAACTCGAAATAATAAATAAATAAATAAAAAAGATTTTATTTTGTTACAAAAACAAAATTGAAATCTGATTTAAATAAATAAATAAATGACAGATTTTATTTTGTTACAAAAACAAAATTAAAATCTGATTAAATAAACAAATTAAAAGCAGAATAAAATTAAACAACTTACTTGGTTAATTTCTTTGAATAATTTTTCTGATCAAGTCCAGTGTTTAACACTGTGTCCTTAAGACAGATTCGTCCTCTCCACGGTGCTTTCAGAATTTGGACGTCTATCTCCCAGGATGAAATGATCTATCAACGAATAAATGCAGCACTACAATTTATTCGTTCGTCGAACACACAAGTGTTTACACTCTTTCTTTCAGAAATAAAATGCAGCAATATGGCAGAGATCTAAAGAAGAAGATGGAGTACGAAAATTGGAGTGAAAATCCAAATGGGAGGCTGGTCTATTTATAGATGTATAAGTGGCTCTTGGTTTTGAATTAAACAGGTACTGTACCTGTTCAATTTGAATTAAACAGATACAAACAGGTTAGGCACTGTTTGGTTTGAAATTCAAACATATTTAAATCTGTTGGGTTCAAAAACGGGAAGGGCCCTGTTTGGATGAACAATAAATCCAAACCAGTTTAATTCTGTTTGAAGACGGGAAGGGCCTTGTTTGGATGAACATTAAATCCAAACCAATTTAATTTGAATTCTTTCAAATGTTTTTGGCCCAAAAAGAATAGTATTGGGCCGAACAAGCCCAGGCCCAGCCCAGCCCGCCCGACCGACCGGACAGACGGCGACGGCGGCGCACGCGCGTGTAGTGATTTTTGAGTCCAATGGGTCTAGCCCATTTTGCCCATAACCTCTCCCTCTAAAACACTTGGGTACCCCTTGGGGCACACCCCAAGTACCAAACCCATGCCTTATAAACCCTTTCAAAACCTCCCATCAAATCAATGTGGGACAAGCCTTATTCAAACCTTTAAGGAATTTCCACCAAAACTCCATTTCTATGGAGCCTACTTTGGCTTCAATGTCCCATTCACTCGGAATGGTTTTGAGCAACCAAATATACCACGTGAATCACAATGCGGTATAGAACGCGTTACCACTTTGACCTGCGTAAATCGACGCACGGGGCCCACATAAAATTAGACCAAACTTAGGAAAAAATTCTGGTTTTACCTAGAATTTTATAAGCATTTCCAACAATCCCCCACATGAATGGAATTTGATGATAACGGAAATGCAACAATATGCAGACTTAACGAAAGAGTATAAGTCGAAAATATCTTGCATCAGGATAGGTAGTTTTCGGCCTTGAACCTTCCCTAGTGATAACCTATCGGACTTACTGGCTAACCAATGGACGCGATGCCTTGAATTGTTCAGCCGTTTGTGTAAGCCAAGACAATAGATTTCACACAAAATATCTTCTAACACATCGTGGTTCTCACTGTTGTGTTCATTTTGGCCTTGAACGCTCCTGGTTTTCATGAGTGTTTCTAGAGAATGTAGCCTTTTCATTCTCATAGAACCGGCCCCAGTTCAACACTCATATAGGTGATTCTTATTTGAGTATCTCCTTATACTCGTCTTGATTTTATGCCTTAATCAAGATATAAGTAATCATTAAAAGCAAAGCTTATCCTTATACCCCTGCAGACAACATATGTTGCAGATATCACTCTCACCATAGGAATGGGTAGGAATTTTAATCCCTTGGTGATTTCTGGCGAGCCATACATAACTTAGTTGTCCCTTTGAACTTAGTTCTTGGGATCTCCAGTCATATAAGTAGGGTTACCATTATGACGACTCTTATGTAATAGGCTTTAATCCCATCCCCTTTGATGAACTATACACTAGCTCTTTTGTCAAACCTTTTGTTAATGGATCCGCAATATTCTCTTTAGATTTTATATAATCTATTGAGATTATTCCGTTTGACAACAATTGCCTTACGGTATTATGTCGACGACGAATATGTCGTGACTTACCGTTATACATGTGATTCTGTGCCCTGCCTATTGCAGATTGACTATCACAATGAATGCAAATAGCTGGCACAGGTTTTGGCCACATTGGAATGTCTTCTAAGAAGTGACGAAGCCATTCTGCTTCTTCACCTGCTTTGTCTAAAGCAATGAACTCGGATTCCATTGTGGATCGTGCGATGCAAGTTTGTTTCGTGGACTTCCAAGAAACAGCAGCGCCTCCTAGAGTAAAGACATATCCACTAGTGGATTTTGAATCTTTAGTATCCGATATCCAATTGGCATCACAATAACCTTCAAGTACTGCTGGATATCGAGTAAAGTTCAAACCATGATCACGAGTAAATCTTAGATATCTAAGAACTCGAATGATCGCTTTCCAATGGTCTTCTCCGGGGTTACTAGTGTACCTACTCAATTTACTGATAGCATAAGCTATATCAGGACGAGTACAATTCATTAGGTACATTAGGCTTCCAATGATTTGGGAGTATTTTAACTGAGACACTGCATCACCTTTATTTTTTGATAAATAAAGACTGATGTCTACAGGTGTTCTAGCTAAATTCAAATCATCCTTGATAAATTTATCAAGAATTTTCTCAATATAATGAGATTGAGATAATGCATATCCGTCAGATGTTTTAGTAATTTTCATTCCTAATATAACATCTGCGACCCCCATATCTTTCATATCAAATCTTTTGTTAAGCATTTGCTTAGTTGATTTGATCATGTTTTGACTGCTTCCAATGATAAGCATGTCATCCACATAAAGACAAACTATGACATATTCTTGGTCAGTGTTTTTAACATAGACGCATTTGTCACATTCGTTTATCTTAAACCCATTAGTAAGCATTGCATGATCAAATTTTTCATGCCATTGCTTAGGTGCTTGTTTTAATCCATAAAGGGATTTTACAAGTCGACAAACTTTCTTTTCTTGCCCTGATACTACAAACCCTTCGGGTTGCTCCATATAGATCTCTTCATTTAGATCACCGTTTAAGAAAGCCGTCTTAACATCCATTTAATGTATTTCTAAATTAAACAACGCTGCTATAGAAATAAGCATGCGAATGGATGTTATTCTTGTCACATGGGAATATGTGTCAAAATAATTCAGACCTTCTTTTTGCCTGTAACCTTTAACTACAAGTCTTGCTTTATACTTGTCAATTGTACCATCTGCTTTCATTTTTCTCTTGAATATCCATTTATATCCAAGAGGTTTAGAACCTGGTGGAAAATCCACCAATTCCCAAGTATGATTTTGCATAATGGAGTCAATTTCATTATTAACAGCCTCTTTCCACAAAGGTGCTTCAGGACCTGTCATTGCTGCCTTAAAGCTTTGAGGTTCATTTTCTAACAAGTACGCCAGAAAATCTGGACCAAAGGATTTTGATGTTCTCGCTCTCTTACTTCGTCTTAGTTCATCATCAGTTAAATCCTGTTGGTTGAGACCATTACTAGTCTCTTGTGTTTGATTGTCATTAGTCTCTTGACTTTGTGTACAATCATAAGTTCTTTTCTGTGAACTTAATTCCTGTCCTTTCTTGTAAGGAAAGACATGTTCAAAAAACACAGCATTCCTTGACTCTATAATAGTGTTCACATTTATATCAGGTATTTCTGATTTGTAAGTCAGAAACCGATATGCACTACTATTCTGAGCATAACCAATAAATACACAATCTACTATTTTTGGTCCAATCTTAGTCTTTTTAGGAACAGGACTTCAACTTTTGCCAAACACCCCCACACTTTTAAGTATTTGTAGGAAGGTGGTCGACCTTTCCACAATTCATAAGGAATGCTTTTGGTTTTCTTGTGGGGTATTCCATTAAGAACATAATTAGCAGACAATATTGCTTCCCCCCACAAGTTCTGTGGTAAGCCTGAACTTAGTAACATGGCATTCATCATTTCTTTTAGGGTTCTATTCTTCCTTTCAGCAATTCCATTTTGCTGTGGAGAATAAGGGGCTGTAGTTTGGTGAATAATGCCATGTTGTGCACAAAATTCATTTAATGGTGCATCATATTCACCACCCCTATCACTTCTAACCATTTTAATGGTTTTACCAAGTAGATTTTCAACTTCTGTTTTGTAGAGTTTAAACATCTCTAAGGCTTCATCTTTACTTCTAAATAAATAAACATAACAATATCTTGTGCAATCATCGATAAATGTTATGAAATACTTTTTTCCTCCTCTAGTTTGAATAAATTTTAGATCACATACATCAGTATGAATTAATTCTAGAGGTTCGATTTTTCTTTCAACTGATTTAAATGGAGTCTTAGTTAGTTTTGCTTCTACACAAACTTCACATTTATGATTAGGACTAATTTCAAACTTTAGTATATAATCCAAACCAATTAATCTACGCAAAGCATCAAAATTCACATGCCCTAATCTACCATGCCATAAATTTGACTCAAGAATATAAGCAAAAGATGTGTTATTCTTATTCATAACAACTTTCGGTACAACTGTCATTACATTCAACTTAAAGAGACCATCACTCATGTATCCTTTACCAACATACATACCACTCTTTGTTAATACAAATTTATCAGACTCAAAGACAAGCCTAAAACCATTTTTACTTAACAAAGAACCAGAAACTAAATTCTTCCCGATGTCAGGTACATGCAGTACGTTGTTGAGGGTCAGTTCTTTTCCTGATGTCATCTTCAAGATTACTTTCCCTTGTCCAGCCACAGTAGAAGTAGAAGAATTTCCCATAAAAAGTTGCTCACCATTTGCAGCCTCATTGTAGGTAGTGAACATCTTCTTGTCCGCACATATGTGACGAGTTGCTCCAGTGTCAACCCACCACTCTTTGGGATTTCCAACCAAGTTAGCCTCAGACACCACAGCAGAGAGGTTGATGTCATTTACTCCATCAGAGATGTAATCCAATTCTGTTACATTGGCCTGATTTGTGGTCTTTTTACTTGTACTTCCATGATCCTTCTTAGGGCGGCGGCAGTCAGAAGCTCGATGTCCAGTTTTGCCACAGTTATAGCATTTCCCTTTGAACTTCTTGTTGCTAACGCTTTGTTTAGGACCATCTCCAGTAAACTTCCTCTTTTTGTTATGTGGTTTATGAACTTGTTCAACCACATTAGCCTTGGACTCAATGGGATTTTTCCCATTCCTCTTTTCAGCCTTTCGGTTATCTTCTTCAATTCTCAGTCTTACTATAAGTTCATCCATGGTCATCTCTTTGCGTTTATGTTTTAAATAATTTTTGAAATCTTTCCAAGCCGGTGGTAACTTTTCTACTAAAGCAGCAACTTGGAAAGACTCGCTAAGAGACATACCTTCTGAATGAATATCATGCAAAATTATCTGAAAACTTTGAACTTGAGATATTACCGTTTGGGAGTCTACCATAACAAAATCCAGAAATTTACCGACGACAAATTTCTTTGTGCCGACATCCTCTGTTTTGTATTTCTTCTCCAAAGAATCCTACAATTCTTTTGCTGACTTCAGAGGACTGTATACATTATACAGCATGTTGTCAAGGCCATTGAGGATGTAGTTTCTGCACAGGAAATCTGAATGTTTCCGAGCATCTACAGCGGTAACAACTTGCCGATTACTTTCACCCTCTTTAAGTGCTGGAGCCTCTTCATGGAGAAACCGGGCCAAATTAAGAGTTGTAAGATAGAACAGCATCTTCTGCTGCCATCTCTTAAACTCGGTACCGTTAAATTTTTTCGATTTTTCTCCATGATTGATAGGTACATGAACATGGTTCTGGATAGGGACCGATATTGGTGTAACAATAGGAGTACCACTGCCAGATGCAGTTTCAGTTTAGTAGCCATAATCTCTGATTACAAAAATCAGAAAAAATTAAAACACAAATTAATTTTCTAGTTACTAAAACTAGAAAATAAATTATAACACAAAATAATTTTATTTTTCTTGTTACTAAAACTAGAAAAATAAAATAGCACAATAATTTTCCGTTAACACAATTAATATTTTGCAATTGTTAATGACACCAGTATATTACTACTAGTTGTCAAAGAAAAGAGACAATATATTACTACTATCTGTCAAATAGCATAAACACTATTTGTGTTTCCAACCAGAATATGTCTTTATGAAAACAGAAAATTAAATGCAATGAAGATACCAAAAAACGAATCTGTCTTAAGATTGTTGGACAATCTTCACTGTATTTAAAAGATTTTAATTCTATTGTGTACAAAACAACAATTAGAATTTAAAGAAATAAAGAAAATGAGAGAATTTGTTTGATTACAAAAATCAAATTCGAAATAATAAATAAATAAATAAAACAGATTTTATTTTGTTATAAAAACAAAATTGAAATCTGATTTAAATAAATAAATAAATAACAGATTTTATTTTGTTACAAAAACAAAATTAAAATCTGATTAAATAAACAAATTAAAAGCAGAATAAAATTAAACAACTTACTTGGTTAATTTCTTTGAATAATTTTTCTGATCAAGTCCAGTGTTTAACACTGTGTCCTTAAGACAGATTCGTCCTCTCCACGGTGCTTTCAGAATTTGGACGTCTATCTCCCAGGATGAAATGATCTATCAACGAATAAATGCAGCACTACAATTTATTCGTTCGTCGAACACACAAAGTGTTTACACTCTTTCTTTCAGAAATAAAATGCAGCAATATGGCAGAGATCTAAAGCAGAAGATGGAGTACGAAAATTGGAGTGAAAATCCAAATGGGAGGCTGGTCTATTTATAGATGTATAGGTGGCTCTTGGTTTTGAATTAAACAGGTACTGTACCTGTTCAATTTGAATTAAACAGATACAAACAGGTTAGGCACTGTTTGGTTTGAAATTCAAACAGATTTAAATCTGTTGGGTTCAAAAACGGGAAAGGCCCTGTTTGGATGAACAATAAATCCAAACCAGTTTAATTCTGTTTGAAGATGGGAAGGGCCTTGTTTGGATGAACATTAAATCCAAACCAATTTAATTTGAATTCTTTCAAATGTTTTTTGCCCAAAAAGAATAGTATTGGGCCGAACAAGCCCAGGCCCAGCCTAGCCCGCCCGACCGACCGCACAGACGGTGGCCGCGGCGCGCGTGTGGTGATTTTTTAGTCCAATGGGTCTAGCTCATTTTGCCCATAACCTCTCCCTCCAAAACACTTGGGTACCCCTTGGGGCACACCTCAAGTACCAAACACATGCCTTATAAACCCTTTCAAAACCTCCCATCAAATCAATGTGGGACAAGCCTTATTCAAACCTTTAAGGAATTTCCACCAAAACTCCATTTCTATGGAGCCTACTTTGGCTTCAATTTCCCATTCACTCGGTAATGGTTTTGAGCAACCAAATATACCACGTGAATCACAACGCGGCATAGAACGCGTTACCACTTTGACCCGCGTAAATCGACGCACGGGGCCCACCTAAAATTAGACCAAACTTAGGAAAAAATTCTGGTTTTACCCAGAATACCAGAATTTTTTAACCATTTCCAACAGAAAGAAGCACCAGTCATGTAAAAAATTAATAATGTTTAAATTTTAAGTTTAAGTTAAAGAATTAATTATTTTCCATATGTATATGTATGAATGTATCAAAATCATGCATTAATGCAATCTTAAGGAAGCAATTTTAAAAATAAATTTGGTATGCTAAACATAAATTAAGAAAGTAATTTGAAATGGTAATTATGGTGGCATAATTTAAATGTTTAATATAAAACTCCATGAATTTAATAATGAACTAATTAAAATGCAACATATAATGATACTTAGTGTTTTCATTATTACAAAAAAAAATTTAAAAAAATGAGTTGAGAATTTGAGCCTTAAATACACTCTATTAACGTTTACTGTATGTGAAAATAATGAGATTTGATATATACGTTGAGTTGTAGTAGCCATGATGAAAGAAAAAAAAAAAATTTTGTTACGAAATTTTAATTATATAAATTAGTTTACGCTTTATGGTGAAGAATTTAAAATATTTAAAATATTTTACGACGAAATATTTTTGAGTGTATGATTTATTAATTTTTTTTAATTAGAAAACTTTTTGTTTTAGTGTGTGATTTATTAATTATTTTTTCTTAATTGAAAAACTCATTGTTTAATGGTAAGAAATGAATGTTTTTAAAAATAAAAAATGCATTCTTTATTATTTTAAAAAAAATTAATGTGTAATTTATGAATTATTTTTTAAATTAAAAAATTTAAATTGAACATTTTTTTTTTTACAAGAAAAAACCTCCTACTCGCTCGCAGGTCAAAGGTATCGCCCCTTGCATAGATCACTAAGGTGTCCTGTTATCTGTTCTGAGTTAAGAAATTATAACCTGAGAATTTGTTCCAACCTCTCAAGACAAACTCCGCTTAAGTTAAGACTCGTATAGCAAAAAAGTAGTGAACCCATACTAAGTGCGATGAAATTACATAAGGATAATCTCCTAATCAACTGTGTTACATTCAGAAAATTAGCCCAAAGAGATTTTGAACTTAAAATCTAAGAGCTTAATTTTCAAGCCTTTGCCAAATTACCAACCACCTTAAATTTAAATTGAACATTTAAACCTCTTTTACCTCTTCTTACGAAAAATCCTCTTTTACTTTTATATATAGACAGATTAAGGATTTGCTGGAAGCCGTTACTGACACTAAACTATCGAGAATAGACCAAGTCAAATGCAAGTAAACAAAATAGAGTCGTTGTCTAACCAAATGGTCCCCTTCCATTACTATTGAGAATAGACCAAGTCAAATGCAAGTGTACAAAATAGAGTCGTTGTCTAACCAAATGGTCCCCCCTTTTTTCGTAGAAACAGTGAAATTTTCCGCTTTATTTTGATTTCTTTGTATATGGATGGAACAAAATCGAATTTTTGTTATTTGGGTAAGTCCAAATTAGAAGAAACTTGTATATATGTTATATTAGAAATATATAATAAAATCAATTAGGTCTAAACTAATTAACTATCGAAACTCTTTTAAGGATTAGTCCCAAAATGATAATTATGAATTCAATTCTTCTTAAAGTTGTGTTTAGTTGAAGAGTTTAATAAGAAAAGTGAAAAGAAAAAGAAAAATAAAAAGAAAATAAGAATAGATTACTACGATTCGAATTCCAAGGTATATTAGGTTGAATTGAGAAATAGAGAAAAGTTTGGTTTATGACTTTGGAGAGAGATTTAAAAAGAGAAAGGAAAAAAATATATGAAATATGAATAAATTATACCTACACTTTATCTAATTTCACACACATTTGCCTTTCTCTTTTCAAATTTTGTCTTAAATCCATAAACCAAACACAGCTTAAGGGACAGTTGAATTAGGATGTAAGAAAAAAATCACTACAAATAATTTTAAAATAAACTATCAATAGGTCATAATAATTAGACTTAATTCCTATATCAAGTTCTATTGAAAATAAATATTAGTAAAATTGTCGCTAAAAATAATTTTTTATGACTTTTTTTTGCATATGTCGCTAAAAATTGACAATTAGCTACTTTTTTTGTTATAATTTTTATAAATTGTCGTTAAAACTTATAATTAGTGACTTTTTTTGTAACAAATTTTTCAAACTGTTCCTAAAAGTTAAAACTTAGTGACTTTTTTTGTAACGATTTTTTTAAACTGTCACTAAAATTTATAATTAGTGACATTTTTTGTGACAACTTTTAAATTGTCACTGAAAATTAATAATTCGTGACCTTTTTTTTAATAGTATTTGATAAAAAAATATTATTAACTCTCAGAGGTTCTATTGAAGAATAAAACGTAATTCTCCCATCATTTTATTCAAATTTGAGTTTTGGAGTTGGCCGACAAATTATTTGTTGTTTCTTCCGCTCGCACTTTCTCTCTCTTGCTCACTTCTTTCCAATGCCGGGCCTGCCCTTAGCCTTCAATGAAGGCTTCATGTTCTTATAAACTTGAGGCTTAATTGTATAAAGACCAAACTTTTTCTATGGTTACATTTTTAAAAAAAATTAATTTTCAAATGAGATAAACTTTATAAATTATACGTGAATAAAGAGAAAAAATATATATAATGAGAAAAAAATATAATAAAAACATCCCACATGAAACAAATTTAGCACAAGTCATTATGACAATTTTCTTGTAGAAGAATCTCACAGCATAGGACAAATTGCTAAGGGCCGTCGTGTTCGTTGTCGGTATGGTTGATTTTTTGCTGGGATCCAATGGAGGAATATGCTTATCCTTTTAGAGAGATCGATGGAAAGACACATACATGCATGAATTGGATTTGATATTTAGGGGGTGAAAATATATGTAATTTTTCATTGAAAAAAAAATATTACAAAATTTTAAATTTTGATTGATATCAGTACCAAAAAAAATATATTTATTATTATTAATTGGATTTTTTTTGTCAAGATAATTGAGAACAAAAATATAATTAAACATATTTCTTATTTGCATTAACTTAATAAAATATTAACTATTACTATGTCTCCATATAGTAAAGTTAACTATTTGAAAATATTGTAATCGTCACTTTTTATAATATATATAAAAACATTTATGATAAACTTGACATCAAAATCATAATTAATATCTTTCTGAATAAATATGATCAATTAATTTGCTATAAAATCATCTTTCATCTTATTAAACAATTTAGTATTGAAAAAAAATTATTATTGAAAATGTATGTTTCTATGAGTATAATGATAATCCGTTTTAATAAACAGTATTAAATTTAATTAACTTATTTTAAGAATGTCATGTTGAAGTACAAATATTTTTATTTCCGGACAATATTCTTATTTCGAGAGAATGAACACAAAATAATGAACACAAATTAAAGCGTGATTTAAATTTATAAAAAAAAAAAAAAAAAAAAACATAAATGATAGATGAACAGAAAACAAGTAATAACAAATAAAAGAATACAAGTGACTTCAAATAATATAAAAATATAACAAATAATATAGATAACAAATAGAATAGACTAATATTTGATAAAATTCAATTTATAAAATATTTTTTAAAATTTTATAACGTAAATAATTTAGAAGGTCCGAACTATTAAAATTTTGAAGGTGTGAAGAGCTCAAATTTAAAATTTTCTTACTAATTACAAATATAATATACATAATTTTAAAAAAAATTAAAAGTGGAACCACCCCTACCCGCTACCCGCTAGAGCCATCTTTAAATGGACAAACCACTGAAATTTATTGAAAATTCTATATGGCAGACAAACTAATGGGGCTTGTATATATTAAACGATTTTATATTTGGAAAAATGCTTGATATATTTAATTTATTATTTTTAAAAATGATTTCTAATGATATATTTGATGAGTGTTAAATTTTAATTTATCAAATATTTTATTATGTATGGTCTAATTTTAATATCATATCATTAGAGGCCTTTTAAGAGTGATAAATTAAAGGGATATAGTATTATTGTTTTTAGGGAGACTTATTTATAAGTCCTTTTTCAGAATCTTATGCTAGGCTAAATCCTGTGTAATTTCTTATAGAGTCTTAAGTCCTATTTTCATAAGAATATATTCCACAAGATCCTAATCTTTTTACCCCCCATTTTTACACCAGAAATTGAGGAAGCAGTAGAGAATGATTGTGAGAACAACGTATCCGAATTCTCTCGGAAGCAATTCAACTCCGGCCATCTTTTCCGATTTTCGATCCAAACTTTTCTTTGATTTCGATTGACTTTTGGTATTTAGCGAAGCGTTGTAATTCTCCCCGTTAATCATCTGCGAGGCAATGATTTTGATTGATTGCTTTTGGAAGAGAGGTCGGTCGTGTGGCAGTGACAGACAGAAGATTTACTGTTTTGAATGTGAGGTTGATGATTGTTTGGTGGGTATCCATCAAACACTTGAGAATTTAGGAAGGAGAAATGTCTTTTTGGAGTTGGCAGAAATCCGGTGTGGCGTGTTGTTTGGGAGGAAAGCTCTCTCTTTCTGTGTGTTTGTTGGAGTTGTAATGATTTTTTTTTTTTCTTTAAATGCCCATGTTTTCTTTGATTTTTCTATATAAAAAAAAATAAAAAAATTCAAAAAATAAATAATTTTTTAAATTTTACAATTAATAATACAAAATAAAAATATATTAAGATTATATATCTATTTCAAAACAAACGGATTAAAAAAATAATAACTTATTAAGTTTGCGAAACGTAACGTGACACATTACGTTACGTTTATGTAAATGTCACATTACGTTTATATAGGTGTCACGTTACGTTACGTTTATGTAGGTGTCACATTACGTTCATATTGGTGTCACGTTACGTTTATATAGGTGTCACGTTACGTTACGTTTACGTAAATATGTCACGTTACGTTTATATAGGTGTCACGTTACGTTACGTTTACGTAAATATGTCACGTTACGTTTATATAGGTATCACGTTACGTTACGTTTATGTAGATATGTCACGTTACGTTTATATAGGTGTCACGTTACGTTTACGTAGGTGTCACGTTACGTTACGTTTATATCAATTTCCTATATATGGTTTTATTACTTATTTATGATATTAACAACTAATATTGAGGGTAAATGTGTCAACAAACTTCCCACAGGACTTATGGGAACATAAGTTTTTTAGTAGGACCATATGTAGCATAAGGTTCCCTAATAGGACTTCTAAATAATTTTCCCTTGTTTTTATTTAAATTGCCCAATTATTCCTTTAAACTAAGGGATTGTTTAAAATGATCTAAATAAATATATTTTTTTTAATTTTATAAAAAGATGTATAATATAATAGAAAGGTGATATGATCTAAATAAAAGATAATATAACCTAAAAAAATAAAAAGATAAAAATTTATGATAATATCTATACAATATATATAAAGCACCGATGCAATGTGAACAGTAATTTCAGCCAAATATAAATAGTGTTTTGTAATAGTTGAAAAGTCAGTTTTAACCTTGTACTTTATAACTTTTCTTCTTTGGATGCAAGGGTATTGATGGAAAAATATCTTCAAATTACTTACAGCTGTTTATAACTCTCTTCTCTACACTCTGTCTAGAGAACCCTCACTTCTCTCACCGATCTCACCTTCTACCTGCTCTCACCGATCTCCTCCCTCCTCTCTCCTCTCACCGATCTCCTCCCTCCTTTCTCCTCTGGCGACCGCCGATGACGTCTCCTCTGTGGTGCCGATTTATTTGATTTTGTGGGTATTCATAGTGTTCAGCAGCGAATCAAACGAAAATTGAGCCCAAGGATGGAAGAATACGACACAAGCTTCTATTAAGGTAAAGACATACATGAAGAATGTTAGGTATTTCGATTTTAGGTTCCTTTTGATCCAGTTAGGGTTTGTAAAGTGTTTTAATTTTCTTTGGTTCTGTTAATTAGTTGGGGTTTTGTTCTTTTTATTATTGTTTGCATGATGTTTACTGTGTGTATATTTTGTGGCTTCTTGTTTTTCATTAGGGTTTCAATTTTATTGTTGTTTTAATTTTCTTTGGTTCTGTGTTCTTTTTCTTTCTCATTAGTTAATTTAATTTAATTTTTTTCATTTTTATTCTGCAATTTGGCTTACAATTTGAGCTAAAAAATTAATTTTGTTGATCATATTCTGTGCTGAGGTCTTTGGGAATATTAGGATTTTTTTGGTCTGCTTCATTTTGAGGTAGTGCACTATTTTTTGACTTGTTTTGTTTTTTTTTCCTTGAAAATGTAGACGTTGATCGAGTTAAGAAATTTAAGCTATTCGGTCTCAAAACTAATTAGATTTTATTGATTGGTAGATCATATGACATGTAAACAAAACAAAACTAATTAGATTTTATTGATTGGTCTCAAACAATTTATTTGATTTGATGACTTTATGGGTTTCTATTTAGAACTCAAATTTCAATTTCTCAATATTTGCTATTGATTTTGACATTAAAATTGAGAAAGCCTAAATTTTATTCAAACCCTAGAAGGTAGAAATTGAGAGTTTTTGTTATGTATTGAAATTAAATGTGGGAAATAAAGATTAGTTTTGAAAATTGTGGATTTCCTTAGAATTTTTATAATTGTTGAATTTATTGAGATGTCTTCTGGTTGGGTTCTCTGGAGTTGTGCCCAACTTTTGGGGAGTTTCAAGCTCTGATGGAGTGTTCTCAAGAGAGGAGCATCCTCCCTTCTCCAAGTTTGTGGGATGCCAATGAGCATTTGAAAACTGTTTCGACTATGACATTATTTTCAGTGGATCATAATATCTATCTATATTATTATTTATGTGAAATCTTGAGATGGTATTAACAAAAATATGTCTCAAAAATATCTGATTTATAGTTTCAATATTCACGTTGAATTTTTCTTATAAGAAAATTAGCCTTGGTCCCTACAGCTTGTACAATTTACCATTGCTTGGTATAATGGTAAGAAAATCGAATGTGAAAAACTATTTCGCCTATGACATTATTTTCAGTGCATTGTAATATCTATCTCTACTATTATCTATGTGAAACCTTGAGATGGTGTTGATACAAAATGTCTCAAAAGGATTTTTCCAAAATACTCCTATAATTAGTGTTTATGTAATGTAAAAATTATATCAAGTGGAGGACAAGACTTGAAACCAAAATAATAAATTTGGCAAAAAAGACCCTTATCGCTTGAGTAACACAAACTATATATACCTTCTTATAGAATTACTTCTTTTTTTTTTCAAGTTGTACACACATTGTGTGTAGGGACCGCTAGAGGTTGTTTGCTCATCATCCAATAAATGTGCTGTTAAATTTATAAAATATAAATTTTAATTTTGAATTATAAGGATATTGTTTACCAAACCTAATGTCTTAGGTTCAAGTCTTCTTCATTGTATCATGTTATGTTTTTTTTATAGAGAAAAAAATTCACTTGGCAAAATGAGAGTTTTTTGATGGTGAAAAAAAAAAATCCACTTAAAAGGAAAAAGTAGATTTCAGGAGGCCACTAATGCTTTAATTGGGTCAATGGAATGGTTATTCTTTAAACTCCCAAATGACGAATACAATTCCATTTGAAATATATTTTTTATTATTCTTTTAATCAAATCAAACATGTGAATGAATATTTTGATAGAATAATCATTCAATTCCACTTTATTTTAATGAACTAAACAGCTAAGTGAGTTGTTCACTTTATATATAGTATAGATAGATAGATAGATATTTTTTGATAGATCTATTTTTTTTATTAGTATGATCATATGATGATTGAATTTACTATATAATTAATTAATGAATAATGTTATACAAACAAAAAAATTCATACATAATAATGTGATTCATTTTGAGTATTTCATTTCAAAACAAAACACTATTGAAAATTGATTTATTTATAATAATGACATTACCATATCATTCTTGTCAAGTTTTTTTTTGTATGATGAATTTTATATATGTTTATAATTTTTCTTAATTATATATATTTATAATGTCTTTAAATTATGATATTAATCAAAAAATTGTAACGTAATAATTAAAACTCCTCACCATTGCCATCGTACCTTAATGTCTTTCACTATATATGTGTTTTATCTATTTATATAGTGTTTCGACTCATCAGTGACTGTGTTTGTGTCTAGAAAGAGAGATGAGTATTACTTAAGAATTTACAAATAAAAAATGAAAATTTGTATATATATATAGTGTAGATAATGTGTTATTATGTAATCATTGTAATAAATTATGTGAATATACATATATATATATATATATATATATATATATTCATTTGAAATTCACTTGTGGATATTGCAGGAAATAATTGTGTGTGAGCTAATTTCTTTCTTGCTTTTGCATTTTGATTTGATGCAATTCAATTATTTTGGAAAATTTGTGAATTGGCCTAATTACTTAAAAGCATTTTGGTTGGATTTTTTTTTTTGTTTGTTTTATTATCAAAATTTAATTTTTCTTATCTCTGGCTTAGCTTTTTATTTTTGTGTTTGATCATGACTTATGGGTGTTTGTAATCTGGAAGATTAGGTGTTATGTAATATTAGTTAAGAACTTATTTTATTGATTTTAGTTACTCATGAATATCAATTTTTCAATGGGTATTTGTGTTTCTTTTTTTCCTACTTTTTAAATCTTACTGCCTAAATCAAACTTCATAAAGTTTCATTTATACCTAAACTACAGTATGTTGGTTGATGCTTAGTCAGAGTATAATGTTCCATTCTCCTTCCCTTTTCTTTTGATTAACAACTGTAGACACCCCATTTTTTATTGACCTTAAGACTCAGACGTCACCGATTGAGCGCTCGGTGATGTTGCATATTGTGCTCGTTCAGAAGTCTCAGAGTCGCGGCCGTGCGCCCTGCCTCCGGACTTCCGAACCCTCTTCTGTGCCTTGTCTCGGTTTGCGAACCAGACTCGGTTTTCTCCGTTTTCTTTCCTGAAGGGTGGGAGAGGTCTAGCAGATCATCTCTCAGTGGCCGTGGGCTACGTTTCGTGGCCGTAGGCCATTTTGCCCATTTCGGAGCCCGGTTCCCGGTTTTCGGAGCCGTCAGGCCGTGTGCCTCGGTTCGGGACCACCCAACCGTCTCCGATTCCTCCGGTTCTTGGCAAGTGCCTCTGTTTCATCATACCGAGGAACACTGGGGTCTTAGATACCCACTTCGTGGCCGAATGCCACTTTCGGTGCTTATAGCCGGTTTTCGGGTCCCGAACCTCGCGGTTTGGCCCCCGAGCATTCATTTCGCATCGATTTCTGTTCATTCTTGGCAGGTACCTCTGTTTCATCATAACGAGGCACACTGGGGTCTTAGATACCCACTTCGTGGCCGAATACCACTTTCGGTGCTCACAGCCGGTTTTCGGGCCCCGAACCTCGCGGTTTGGCCCCCGAGCTTTCATTTTGCATTAATTTTTGTTCAATTTTGGCAGGTACCTCTGTTTTAGCACCAGGAAGATCACTGGAGGGTGGGAGGCCAGCAATTATCTCAGATAACCAGTTATGCTCTTCCGGCGCCCGTTTTGCTCACTTCCGGGCTAATGTTGAACACCCTGGGGCCATTTTCTTCCAACCACAACTACATATTTGTGATGAGGGCACATGGGAGGACCCTAAAAAGTGATGGCCGGCCAGTAATTATGTTTTTCATTTTTGAGCCTCTCTTTCAAGTTGAATGTTGTGTCTCCTGTTTTAGAGTTGCCAAATTCCAACCTTGGGACCTTGTTCTACACACCTGGGAGGACACCAAGGTTTGGTGGCCGGCCATTAATTGTTGACTTCATTTTTGGCCATGGCCGGCCGACCATGAGGAGTGGCTGGCCGACCAGTGGGGTGGCCGGCCGGCCAGCTTTCTGCTTTTGAACCCTTTACAGCTGTCCAGCTGCTTTTCAAAATATCCCTGTCCTCCGGGGGATATTTTGGGAGGGAAAGCTTGGATGCATTTCCCTCCCCTTTTACACCCTTTTTGGTCCTCTTAAGGGGCTGGACAGCTCCTTGGTTGAGGTTACAAAATTTCATCTCAAGAGCCTCTCTTCCAAAACCTCCATTTCCATAGCCAAAAACCCTAAAAAGCTTCAAGTTTCTAGCTCCTCTCTTCATCAACCCTAAGCACCACCATCACCACCTCCATTTCAGCAGCAAAGGAGTGATTTTCAAAGGCTAGGGATCAACAAATTGAAGCCAAGAAGCCATCAAAGTTAGATCTTCAAGGGTAAGACTCTATTTCCCCTTTTTAAGCATTTTCTTGCCTCAATTCTTTACCCTACTTGCTCACTGATTTGGGCTCTGACCCCTACTGATTTTGTGCTTATTTTGAGCCCCTCTACAACATTGTAGAAGGGCTCAACCTTGTTTGGTACCTCTATCATGCTCTTCCTTCAATATCACCTCTTATGCCATTATTTTGCATGCTTTGTTTGGATTATGAGTGATCCATTTTCGAGCCTGATATAAACTGTTAGTGGGCCTATTTTGAGTCCCTCTACAACATTGTAGAAGGGCTCAACCTTGTTTGGCCTCTCTATCTTGCACTTTCTTTGTAATTCTCCATATTTACCGTAAAGTTGCATGGTTTCTTTAGCCTATTTGAAGTCTGATTTTGAGCATGCCATTAACCGAGATTGTGCTTATTTTAGGTCCCTATACAACATTGTAGAAGGGATCAATCTTGTTTGGGGTCTCCATGTTATACTTGCCTTTATATCTCTCTTTGACCCCATTTTGCATGCCTTTTTGAGCTTACCTAGCTTCTGTTTTCAGCCTTCATCAGGCTAGGAAAGAGCCTTATTTTGGCCTTCTTGTCATGTTTTGTTTAGGGTATTAAGCTATTTGGTGAATGCTTTTGGTACTTCATGTTATACCCCCTTTAGTCCCTTATTTTTGCATGTCTTGCTAGCTCACCATGCTTCTGTTTTTGAGCCTTCATCAGGCTAGGAAAGAGTCTTATTTTGGCCTTCTTGTCATGTTTTGTTAAGGGTCCAAGGCTGTTTGATGCATCCTTTTGGTATCTCATGTTATAGCCTTTGTTGGCTTTTTTGTGCATGCTATGTTAAGCATATCTACATATTGAATTGGAGGATGTCATCTACTGTAAATGTGCATATTTTTGGTCCCTCTTTAATGTTGTAGAACTGTATTTTTCAGTTTGAGCATTGTATATATCACTTGCTTCATTATTCCCCTCTTTTCCCCCATTTTTGCATGCTATTTGTGCCATACTTGTGATTGTTGTTTGGCCATTCTTTGTACTGTAAAAATGCTATTTTAGGGTCTTCCTAGCATCTGACTTTACATGTCGTGTCCATATTGTGCATGTTTGGCATAGCTGTAGGTCATTTCGGGTGCATAACATTGCATTTCGGGCATCGGGTGTAATTTTGCTATAATTCGGTGACTGTTTTTGCATCATTTTGGCTGCTGAAATTTACATTTTCCATATGCCATATGCTACATTTCATTTATATCATCGCCTCGGTTTGCGCGCCCGTGGGCACGCATTTCGAGGCGCTTCATTTTCATCCGACGGCCTCCCGTGTGAGTGTGGCTGAGGCCCTCTCATGTTGGTATAAGCCCAATTTGCATCGTGTATGTCATTTCCTGCTTTATTGCATCGCCTCGGTTTGCGCGCCCGTGGGCATGCATTTCGAGGCATTCCTTTTTATCCGACGGCCTCCTGTATGAGAGTGACTGAGGTCCTCTCATGTTGGTATAAGTCCATTTTGCATTCTGTATGCCATTTTCGCATCATTGCATTCCATATGCCATTCTCTCGGTTTGCGTGCCCGTGGGCACGCACTTCGAGGCATTTCATTTTAGCCTCATTGTATATCATATTTCATGTCATTTCATGCTTTAATCCATTTTCTCGGTTTGCGCGCCCGTGGGCACGCATCTCGAGGCATCTCTTTTTTTTTATCCGACGGCCTCTTATGTGAGTGTGGCTGAGGCTCCGCTCATGTTAGTGTAAGTCCAACTTGCATTGTGTGTGCCATTTCATGTCTTAGAATCATCGCCTCAGTATGCGTGCCCGTGTGCACGCATTTTGAGGCATCTCATTTTCATAGCATTGAGCATGCTAGAATTGTATATTAGCTGCATTTCATGCATACCATGCATATTGCCTCGTGTTCGGGATAGGAGTTAGCCCGGGCACGGGAAACGAGGCACGTTTCGTACTCCGAGCGACGGAACGAGTCTCAATTCCCTAGTCACCGACACTCCGGATTACCCATGATGGAGTTAGGTTTTGTTGTAGCATTCATCTGCATTGTACCCAATATTGAGTTGTGCAATCCGATTCCTCGGCCATCATGCATCGATATACGTGATTGGTGGCACGAGAATCGAGGCATGCATATATTTGTGAAATACATTGCTATGCCCCTTTCCTGCTCTCTGTTGCAGCAAAATAGAGAATCAACAACTTTTCGGAGTTTGGCGCGCATTTCGAGAACAATTGCAAACAGAGGCTAAATTGGGCATCCCAGTGGATTTCTGCACAAGGCATTCCATCATACATCATTCATCAGAAGCGAGGCAGCCCCTGGCTTGCAAGCCAATTTTAAAGCTTTCTTAGTTTAATTTGTTAATTAATTAGAAATCTGTACTATTCTTTTAGTCGGACTGTATTATTTATTCAGACCCTCTGCGCGAGGGCATAATTGTAATAAGTGTGGGTGAGTGTGATGTATGTCTTCCAACCCTCATTTCTTTCTCCCTTTTATTTACCCGCTTATGATGGTTAGATATAGGGCATATTTCAATTAGCATACAGTATGACAGCATGTTTGCATCATTCATCTGTTTTGCACGCACCAGGCTCGGCGCATCATACAAACTGCATTTGTACTTCAAATTCCAAATTGAGTACATGTTAGTTGTAACATTCCATATACCATGCTTAGAATAGCCGAGCCTGCTATAGTTGCATTATTGCATGCGTTGCATTAGACATTCCTGTATATTTAGGATCATGCATGATTTCTAATAAGTTTTCTGTCTTTGGCTTGGAGTACTCGGTAAGTGTTATGCTTTAGCATCCTTGCATGCGTGTAAGTGTTGCCATGAATAGCATGCTTACCATGAGGCTATGTGCTTATGTGATATAACTGCCTTGAATGCCTGTGGGTGGAGGTTGAGTTGCTTCGATTGGGACAAATCATTGACTGTTTGTTTTAAGCCCACTAGATAGTGGCAAAATCATGTTTTCTAAACCCACCTGAGGGTGGCAAATCCGCGTCTTAGCCTACCTGCGGGTAGCACCATCAAACCATTTTCAAACAAACAAACATGAAATGTTTTGTTCCAATTCAGGCGGCCCAGTCTATACTTGTTTGCTGCAAGCATCACATAGTAACCTAGGCTAATAACCGGAATAAGAACTCACAATGTTTTCAAAATAAGATATCATGGTTAGTAGAGGCCGGTCTTTGACCGGGCGAGCGGGGGTGCTCACGAAGTGACCTTCCCCAATCGTACCCAAGTTCCCGAGCCGAGGCAACTTTGGTGATGACGGACACGTGGCCTTTGGCACCGAGTCAGGGTTTCCTAAATTTCCCATTTAAAAAATATTTAGGTGGCGACTCTGTATCTGGCAAAGCAGTCCATGTTTGGCACTTCTTTCAAAAATCTGTTTTCCAAAACGATTTGCCGGATTTGGACTCTTTGGTTCAAGATTAAGAACCGTGACACGAAATCGAGTCCGAGCTGTAGCGAGGTCCCCCGCGGGCTTGTTACAGTTTCTGGCGACTCTGCTGGGGATTTAGAGAACTTGACTCGAACTCGTGATATCTGGTTTTGATTACACTTGTGTGTTTCTTTGCATTGCATTTGCATTGGTGCGCCTAGGAACACCGTGTTTGCCATATGCCATTCCCGAACGATTTGCCGGAGGCTTGCCTTGTCAAGTCATGTCCGTAAGGCTGATCGGCTCTGGGCTCTGACAACATGGGAACACAAACCCCAGTTTTACCGGGGCACCCTTTTTGACCATTCGACCTAGTGCATACTCGGATCCTTAGTGACCATTCCAAGCTAGGAAAGGTTGCTTACCCGTTTATAGGTTGTTTGAAACCGCTGCGTGCGTAGTGAAACCCTAGTTCCTGACAAAATAGGACAGGGAAACCCTCCCCCAACATAGGGGTGTTTTGGCTCTCACTTATCTGCTAGGAAAGAGTGAACACGCAGGATACTTTAGTTTGCTTACCAATCTAACACATGATCAAATTAACTGTGTAAATCATTAGCGCCAATTGCTTTTTGGTTGCAAAGCTTACAGCGCCCTTTTGACATTACATTCTTTTCATTTTATTTTTTATTTTTTTATTATGGTCTACCTTTGTATTGCTTTTTTATTCCTTTGATTAAATTGAAAAATATATCATCTGTGTCAAAAGTTCAATAAACCTAAACTATTTGTTAAGATCACTTTTAAATGTTGATTTGAATGGTTAAAGGTCCAATCTTTTTTCTTCATTGCTTTTTTTTTTTTTTTGGGGAGGGGGGGGAGGAATGACTTTTGTTTGAGTTTCATTCATAAAAGAGAATTTTACCATATTAGCATGAAACAAGTTTTAATTTGATTGGGGGTCAATGCCTTAGGCCACTATAGAGGGTTAAATAGAAATGTGAGGAAAACTACACATAGCCATTGGAGTCTTCGCGAATGGTTTGCTTCATATTTAGTGGTTTCATATTTCTTTGTGATGTGAGCTTGCAATAAATTTTATAATTTCCTCTCTTACCTTTAGTAGATTTTGTTACTTGCTTCATATTTTTTTTTTTTTCATTTGTGTAGTATTTAATAAACAAATTGTAGGCGTATAATAGCAATCATGTAGACATGGATATGCATTTCTTCTTTCTCTGGTTATGTGTGCACAAATATGGGATTTAAGAGAGTTGTTGTAGGCTAAGATTACACTTTCTCGGTCTCTATTGCAGGGAAATAATGGATTTTGTTACAACAATATAGTTTGTCAAATACATAGGATTAACAAGATCAAGGTAAGTACCTTCCAATATTTAGCTATCATAATTTCTGAAACCATAAATTAAAGGTAATTGTTACTTGATAATTTGCAAACACAATGTTTTAGATAATTGTTATAATGATCTCAAGCATTATATGTTCATTATTTCAACTTAGACCTCAAAGCATGCTAAGTCCTTGTCTTCCTCCCATATCTGCAGATTTATACAAATAAGTAACATGAATGCAAGATTCCCCTCATTTGTTGTCACATTTAATAGTCCATAATGTTTTTCATTTAATTCCATTTCATTTTTTCCATCTGTGATTCATCCATTCATCCAAAATACCAAATTTATTAACAAAATTATATTATTATCTCCTTTTATTAATGGGCATTTTAATGGGCATCAGTTAGCGTGCTTTGCACGCAACCCCCTCACTAGTAGTATAACATAAATAACCCTTAATTGTAGTGGGTTCTCGTTCAAAAAAATTGTCATTATTATAACCTAGTGGGCTCAATTTTACCTAGAAATAATTGAACCTACTCTCAATTATGTAGGGATGCCTATTACATAAGGGTTTTTTTTTATAAAATAATCATTTTCTTATAATACTTTTCTCATCATTTTATTAGTGAGTTAGATATAAAAATAAATATTTTGATAAAATAATCATTCTATTTAGTTTATTCAAATAAATCAAATACTATATTAGTTCACTAAAAAATTGATAAAAAAATATATATTACAAATAAATTATCATTTACCATGTAAAACAATAATCAATCGGTAAAGAAACTAACAAATAATAATCCTATTTTGTTCCATTGTCATTCTAATGAACTAAACCCTACCTTACTATTATTATCTAAACGTTCCCTTTAAAATCTTTTGATTCACCTAAAGTTGTGGGATGAATGACCATAATTTCGTTTAATTTTTTTTCCCGTTAGGCATTTATCTTTTGCTTGTGTGTGTGTGTTTTTTGGCTGTGCTCATTTGTCTCAATTTTATAAAGTAAAATTAGGTTTTTGGGAGAAGAACATTATTTGTGGTTAACTCTGATATGCCTAATCTAATTTGAATTTTTTTAGAATTTAGACAATATATTTTTAAAATAAAGTCAAATGTATAATTTGCAACTTCTAATTAAATTCAAATCCATGTACTTGAAACACCTTGACATTCAAATTGTGTGCATATATATATATATATATACATATATTAAAGATTAACGTAAAATATAAGTGACATAGATGGGCCCATAAAAGTTTTTGGCTCACCACTTAGAGCCCAATACACGTTTCAAACACTAAAGCCCAACATTATTGAAACCCAACGTTACACCAAAAGCCAATAGCATCTAAACACTTGTCAAGAGGAGAACCAACCACGTAAGCAGACAAAGATCCTGCAGAGTTATTACACCACACATCAGCCATTAATAACGCCCCTACAACATTAAATGCAATAATCCCTTCACGTCGGAGCAAACAGCCTCACCATAAACAAGGCAAGCTAGAGCGTAGACTTTCGGCCAACGTGACAGGTCGGAGTGGACAAGGAAATGATGAACGAAGGATATAAGGAGGCTTCCAAGACACAAAAAGGTTAGGTGCCCTATCGTTATTCTCCTATCATTCGCCATTAACCCCTCTCTCTTCTAACTTGACCGTCGGAGGGTCCACTGGGGAACTCCCGTTCCTTGCTGGGCTTGTGTACAGGTACCCCGATGGGCTCAGTGATCTGGGAACGACGTTGGAAGCGTGGGTCTACGATTATCAGTACTATCAGTTGGCTCCATCTGTGGGAAAACCGTTCTGCGTGACAATTGTGCTCATTGTTACCGAAGACCCATTCCCGATAATCCCTCATCGCTGGTTATCAAGGTGAATGGTCACAACGAGATCCATGGCTTCTCAACACAACGTCGTCGATCCTACCAAGCCAAACAACCCATTTCAGTACGTCACAGAACTCACCAACAGCATCAACCGCTTGGCTAAGCAAAACCAGGCCTTAATCAACGCTTTGCTCCAGCGAAACCTCCCTATACCTCCTTCACCACCCCAAAATATCCTTCTCAATCGTGAACAAACCCTGAGCCATCCTTTCCAACAAGCCCACCTCTCTAACTTAGAGGGTCGGCAAGCACCACCCCAAGACATCAACCCACCACCTCGAGGTTTACATCCGTTCGGTCAAACACTTGCCCCTGAAGGAAAGG
Organism: Camellia japonica; assembly: GCA_030407325.1. Classification (NCBI taxonomy): domain Eukaryota; kingdom Viridiplantae; phylum Streptophyta; class Magnoliopsida; order Ericales; family Theaceae; genus Camellia; species Camellia japonica. Next base: position 45,467,711 of record JAPPVO010000016.1, on the reverse strand, counting down.
CTAGTAGTGTTCAACCTACACTGCCCTCGGGGGGTGACAATGTTCCTATCTAGGATGCGGAACTCCGAGCCATGAAACTCCAACTTCAAGAAGTCATGCAGAACATACAGAATAAACCCTCCGCAATAGCCAACTCCCCATTTGTTGCCACCGTCAGGGACAAACCCCTACCTCCCAAGTTCAAAATGCCCTCGATCGATTCTTTCAACTGCACAACGGACCCAGTTGACCATTTGGAGACTTACAGAACCCTCATGATCCTCCATGCTTTCCTCGATAAGATCATATGTCGAGCTTTCCCCATGACGCTTAAGGGGTCGGCTCGACTATGGTTTAGTCAGCTACCACCAGACTCCATTTCTACTTTCCAACACCTAAGCGATTCTTTTCTGAGCCATTTCATTGGCGCTCAACGCCAGCGGCGTCTGGCAACACAGCTTCTTAACATCCGCTAGACGGAGGGGAAGTCGCTATGTAGCTTTGTCACCCGTTTCAACACCAAAGCCCTACAGGTGGCAGAAAATGACGACAAGGCCATCCTCACAGCTTTCATGGATGATTTACGATCATCTGATTTCCTATTCTCCCTTTCTAAAAACCCTCCAACCTCCATGGCCACCCTCATTTTCAAAGCCCAAAAATATATGAACGCCGAAGACTCTCTGCAGCCCGCCAAGATACTACAACTAAAAACCAACCTCCAGGGAGAAGAGAAAGAAATCTAAAACCAGAACCACCCAATATACACAACAAACCCCTCAGTATATCGACCTACCTGCTCGTCCCGATCGATCGACACCTACCCGACCGCTCGGTCGGTTCGAGTGGTACACTCCCCTCAATTCCCCCATGGAACAAGTCTTGAACCAGATCCAGCGAGATTACAACTTGAAATGGCCCCAACCCTCACGGTCTCCCTCCAACTGGCGAGATCAATCCAAGTACTGTCATTTTCATCAGGACCACGGCCACAACACTGAGGAATGTGTTAACGTCAAAGACCAGGTAGAGAATTTGATACGCCAGGGTTGCCTCAGTCGGTTCACGGCAGCCCGTCCCCAACAATGGCCAAGGACCGAACCCACTAGGGGCCACCGCCGACAAACCCCTCACCGACAACCCCTACAACCTAACCGTGACAATGATCGGCCCCTATTACAACCCTGACCCCAAGGCAACCCTGCTCTCCCCGTCGGAAAGATCAGAGTCATCGATGGGGGGCTTGCATGTTGAGGACCATACCGTTCGGCCTAGCGAGCCGAACTTAGAAAAATCAAACAGGGCTCCGATAAAGAAGTCATCACATTGGATCGCCCCTTCAAACACCCCAAGCAGTGGACTAAACCCATCACCTTTACGGAGGTCGACTGCACAAGCATCTGTTTTCCCTATGATGACCCCCTCGTCATTTTTGCTCTCCTATCCAATTACAAAGTCAGACGGGTGCTTGTCGACAATGGCAGTTCTTCCGACATTATCTTCTTGAACGCCTATCACCAACTCAAAGTCGGCGAAGAAAAATTATCCCCTCTCCAAACCCCGTTAGTCGGCTTCACGGGGGATTGGGTGACCTCTATAGGTTCCATCAATCTTTCCATCACTATCGGAGAGTACCCACGGCAGACCACCAAGTTACTCACTTTCCTTGTCGTCGACTGTCCTTCTGCCTATAACATAATCCTTGGCCACACAACCCTTAATGCTTTTCAAGTTGTCACCTCTACATACCATCTAACCATGAAATTCCCCACCAACCTTGGAGTAGACACCGTGAGGGGTAAGCAGACGATAACCACAGAATGCTACGTCACATCGCTAAAAGAAGTCAAGCTGAAAGAAGCTATGATCATCGAAGGACTCGACGTCAGAAATGAAGAAGAGTTAGTCAGAGGGAAACCAGTGGAAGAACTTGTTGAAGTCCCTATCGATCCTACAAACTCAGCCAAAATAGCCAGGATCGACAGCCAACTATCTTGCCAGGCCAAGGTCGACCTCACAATTCTCCTAACCGAGCACAATGATGTGTTCGCCTGGACCTATTCTGACATGCTAGGCATCGATCCCTCTTTCATCACTCACCATCTCAGTATCGAGCCCCACTTCCGACCTTTTTGCCAGAGACAGTGTATCTTTCACTCGGAACGCAATGCTCTCATCGCCTTTGAGGTAGACAAACTACTAAAGGTGGATTTCATCCAAAATGTGGATTACCCCAGATGGTTGTCCAATATAGTCCTGGTCCGCAAAAACAATGGTAAATGGCGACTCTACGTCGACTATTCCGATCTTAATCGAGCTTGCCCTAAAGATAGTTATCTCCTTTCCTGGATAGATCTGTTCGTCGATGCCACTACCGGACACCAGATGCTTAGTTTTATGGATGCCTTCTCTGGCTACAATCAAATTCTGATGCACCCGGCCGATCAGGAACACATCTTCTTCATCACAAACAGAGGAACTTATCACTATCGTGTTATGCCGTTCGGATTGGAAAATGCTGGAGCAACTTACCAATGTCTGGTCAATGCCGTCTTTCAACACCAGATAGGCCGGAACATGGAAGTCTAAATTGACGACATGCTAGTCAAGAGTAAACTCTCCACTGATCATTTGGCAGACCTGCGAGAAACCTTCGAAACCTTACGCAAATATCAAATGAAGCTGAATCTAGAGAAGTGTGCCTTCGGCGTAGGATCTGGAAAGTTCTTGGGCTTCATGGTCAGCCAACGGGGCATCGAGGCCAACCACGAAAAGATCAAGGCCCTGATAGAAATGCAGTCTCCCAGAACAGTCAAGGAGGTTCAACGGTTCACAAGTAGAGTCGCCGCCCTCAACCGCTTTATTTTGTTGAGCAACAGATAAATGTCTTCCATTTTTTAAAGTCCTCCAACAAGCTTTTGAGTGGAATATCGAATCTGAGGAAGCTTTTCAACAACTTAAGCAGTGCATGGCCAACTCTCTCTTCCTCTCTCAAGCACTCCCAGAAGAAACTCTATTCCTCTACTTAGCCGTATCAAACACTGCCGTCAGCGCTGCCCTCATTAGGAAAGATAGCTCAGTACAACGTCTAGTCTACTATATCAGCTGCACTCTCAGGGGGGCGGAACAGAACTATCCTTTGTTGGAGAAAATGGCCCTCGCTTTGGTCATAGCCTCAAGGCGCCTCCGACCTTACGTCCAAGCTCACTCCATAGTGGTTCTCATTGACCAGCCTTTGAAAAAGGTCATGCAATAGCCAGAGTTGTCAGGCAAACTAATGCAATGGTCTGTCAAACTCAGTCAATTTGAATCTCTTACCAACCTCGAACAGCGATCAAAGGACAGGCCATCGCCGATTTTATCTTGGAATTCACCAATCTCACACCGAACATACCCCCTTCGCCAATGCAGTTTAACTCCGAGGCAGAAGACCCACATTCCTGGACCCTTCATGTTGATGGGTCATCTCGTAAAGGAGGCAGTAGGGTCGGCCTCATCCTCACCATCCCCGAGGGCGGGTATTTCAAATGTGCCCTCCGTTTCCTATTCGACGTGAGCAATAATGAAGCCGAATACGAGGCCTTGATAGTAGGTGTTCGTCTGGCCAGAGACATTGGTGTAAGCCATCTTCATGTGTTCTGTGATTTCCAACTGATCATCGGGCAGATTACTGGGGAGTTCGATGTAAAGAAAGACGCGATGTGGGCTTACAAGGACATTGCACTCCCTCTTGTTCGCCTCTTCAATACTTTCCAGATCAAACACATCCATAGGTTAGAAAACTCCAAGGCAGACGAAATGGCCCAATTAGCCTCGGCCGACCAGTCAGACCTCGACCACGGCATTTGCATTGAATACCTGACCCATCCGGCTACTTCGCTAAATCAGCAAGAGGTTCACTTCCTCCAAAATGAACCTATCCCATGGGCTGCAGACATCCTTCTATTTTTGACGTGAAGGGAGTTGCCCGACGATAAACAGCAGGCCGCTAAAGTCAGAGCCCAGTTGTCCAATTATATCCTCATCAGTGACCTACTGTACAAACGAGGATTCTCACGCCTATACCTCAAGTGTCTTAGTCCTGCTCAAGCCACCTATGTGATGAGAGAAGTCCACGAGGGTATCTGTGGCAATCACTCGGGTGTAAGGTCTCTGGCCCATAAAATCCTTCGCACCGGCTACTTCTGGCCTACTCTCAACCAAGATACCACCGAATTTGCACTCAAGTGCAATAAATGCCAACGCTTTGCCAACATCCCCCATGCCCCACCAATAGAGCTGATTATGCTCAGCAGCCCCTACCCCTTCGCCAAGTGGGCCATCGACTTAGTCGGTCCCTTGCCCACTGGTAGAGGCCAGACTAAGTTCGCTGTTGTTGCCATTGACTACTTCACCAAATGAGTGGAAGCAGAACCCCTCGTAACAATCACTGAGCGAAACACCACCAGGTTCATTTGGCAGTCGATTGTCTGCCGATTTGGAATCCTCCAAGCCATCGTTTCGAACAATAGCAAGCAATTCGACAACGCTAAGTTTAGGAAATTCTGTGTAGAGCTCTACATTGGGCCATGTTTCTCCTCCCCCGGTTATCCCCAAGTTAATGGGCAAGTCGAAGTCACCAATCGCTCCCTTCTGAAGATCATCAAAACTAAGTTAGAAGCTACTAAAGGACTTTAGGCCGAGGAATTACCGAACGTGCTCTAGGCTTATCGGACGACCGCCCGAACCCCTACTGGGAAGACCCCTTTCTGCCTAACATACGGTGCTGAGGCCGTCATCCCAGTGGAAATCAGCCTGCCGACCTCTCGGGTTTTATACCCGAACCCAAAACTAAATGAAGAGTTGCGTCGGGCTGACTTGGACCTGATTGAAGAACTCCGAGAGACAACTGCTATCAAACGGGCGTCATATCAGCAAAAAATGAGAACACATTATAATCGCAAAGTTCGACCTAGAGAGTTCGCAGTGGGCGACATAGTCTTGTGCGAAGCAACCCTTGCCACTAAAAATACGACCGAGGGCAAGCTAGCGGCCAAATAGGAAGGACCCTATATTGTCAAGGCTAGACCCTGCCCGGGCACTTACTGTCTCCAAGATATGGAAGGCAGGGACCTCCTCCATTCATGGAATGCCGAGCATTTAAAGCGTTACTTCCAATGAAATGGCGTCTCTTGTTTTTGTATTTTTCAATTGTTGTATGTGCTATTTTCCCGATCTGCACACTTGTTCATTCACGCCCTTTCCATACATGGTATAAACTTGGGATCAACAGGCCGTGCCATAAATGACAACAATCTAGCATCCCCATTATCTGTGTTGCGTTTCAATGACAACTTTTTGACCAAGCCTCAGCCCAACTGAGCCCTTCAAGCCTCAATCAGACTGAGCATGAAGAACTCAGCCCGACTGAGATAACTAAAGCCTCAGCCCAACTGCCACGACCCAAACCCGCCCCTGTAGGTTTGGCACCGTAACCGGCCAGTAATCTGTGGATTACCAAAGGCCTCTGAACAGATTAACAAATAATAAGGGGCTGCAGAAGCAAACATACAAAATAAGCAAGGTCCAATGAACTGTGATAACGTATATGAAACAGAACTTCTCAAAACTTATTTATATACATAAACATGCTAGTCAGATACATCAATATTTAAAGAGAATAGTTTCCAAAACCTGACTTTACATAACCCACATACAGACTAGCATGATCACAAAAACAGCCATGTCAATAGGCTTCAAGCGGAACCTCCTCGGGAGGCGCAACATTTGGCTGACAAAACAGAACAGAAGGTCATCAACTTTGGCCTGGGTCATGTGCCGCCTCACCTACATATATATAGTAAACTGTGAGCGAAGGCCCAGTGAATAATAAACAGAGTAAAGGGGTTTCAATGAATGAGTTCGTACAGATTTCAGAAATTAATTCATATTGTATCAAAATCATACTTGTTCAGATCATATACCGACAGAAATCTTTAAGTCGTGATTAGGTTTACGTGATACATCCATTAGCATAACAGAACAGAACGCATAAGCGTAACAGAACATAACGCATAAGCGTAAGGTTATGAATAACCTAGTTCCAAGAAGGAACCTCCGGATCCGGGACAAAACAGAACAGCTAAGCTCCCATGGCGGGCCTCCGATACGAGTAACAGAGTGCAGACAGATATAAGTTCCATAGAGGAACCTCCAATACCGGGTAACAGCCGTAGATATCACATAATACTAAGGATGTCACGAATACATGTCAGAATTTGAACAATCATTCATTGTATAGAACATATCATTACCGAAAACAGATCTCATTTGTCACACAGAAAATAAGTACAGTTGAACATATCTTTACTATGTTGTTACTTACAGTGGGCGTTGAAATAGACAGACGGAGCCAAAAGGTCAAACAGAATGCGGCACGTGACCTACATAACACATAACAAACACATACTTGAAACACACGTTCCATTTATACAAAACTTACGTCATTGGTTCTTAGTGTGTTTCTACCACTGAATTCCCCTTATAGAGTCTTAAACATGGCCTAGGAATGCCTAGGATAGACTGAGGATGCAAATATGCCTTAGAAAATATTTTACAAAACTTGCTGAAAACAGGGGTCTCGCTCAAACAAGACTTCCTTCGCTCGAGCGAGCTTGCCAAAACAAAGGGTTCGCTCGAGCAAGGACTCCTTCGCTCGAGCGGTCTGTAAAAATGCAAAAATACTGGTTGCTGATTTTTTACGCTCAATGCTCGCTCGAGCGTGAGACACAGTTCCTCGCTCGAGCGTAGGTCTCTTCGCTCGAGCATGTGTCTGCGTGCACCAAAAACCTGAGAGCTTGAAATTTACGCTCGAGCCACCATTTATTCGCTCGAGCGGAGCTCTGAACAAACGATGGTCGCTCGAGCGAGTAATCCTTCGCTCGAGCGAGGAAGCCAAATTCTGGAATTTCCAAATTTGCCTTCCAAGTTCGAACCAAGCATCCAACACCCCAAAACTCAACCTCTTGAGCCCAATTTCTGGAAAACACTTAAAACTCATAGTATATCATGTTTCAAAAGTCAATTTGTAAAATTAAAGCTCAAGGATGAGTCAATTGAACACAATTTCAACAAATCTTCAAGAACAAAGCTTAAACAAAAATGCATGAGTACAACTTGAATTCCAAAGCTCCAAAACAAGATTTGATGTAACATTGAGCTCAAAACCAAGGTAAATTCATGGAATAAAACAAAAGTATGAACATGCATGTGAAGTTTTGATGAAAACAAACTCAAATTGCAAGATTGTAATCATGCATGCATGATATACTACCCAATTCAACAATTTAAAGCTAAGGCTAGACTCTAATCTTCAATAGGTCAAGAACTAGCTCAATTACATGAATGAGAGGATGAATTCCTACCTTGGGTCCTTAATTTCAAGTCTAGAAGTTCAAACTTGCAATCAACCACCAAATTCTTCCACAATTTAAGCCAATCTCCTAGTTGAATCCACAATTCCCCTATCTCTCCCTCTCTCAATCGTTTTTGGGCTCTCAAAGTGGCTGAGGAAAGTGGTGTAATGAAGCTCAAATGTTTCATGTAATGGGCCACTAAGTGGCATAATTGAAATTAAGCTAGATTCGTTAATTTAACACTATTTAATCTAATTTAAACATTCCAAATCAAATTTTAATTGAACCTACCATAAAATCACATATATTCTAGCGAGTCCAAAACACTAATCAATTTCGGAATCGAGCGCCGATAAGGCTTTCAATTCGCAGATTAAAGTTTACAACATGAATAGATATTTCGACACTGAACAGATAGAAACACATAAATCATGCGATACACATGCAAATTAATTCCGGATTTCCTCTAAATTACTATTAGGCATAATTAAGTACCAATTAACCTTAATCAGGGTCGGGGTTATTACACCAACTGAGCCCTTCAAGCCTCAGCTAGACTGAGTATGAAGAACTGAGCCCGACTGAGATAACTAAAGCCTCAGCTCGACTGAGCCCTTCAAGCCTCAGCTTGCCTGAGCGTAAAGAACTCAGCTAGACTGAGATAACTAAAGCCTCAGCCCGACTAAGCCCTTCAAGCCTCAGCTAGACTGAGCATAAAGAACTCAGCTCAACTGAGATAACTAAAGCCTCAGCCCGACTGAGCCCTTCAAGCCTCAGCTAGACTGAGCGTGAAGAACTCAGCCAAACTGAGATAACTAAAGCCTTAGCCCGACTGAGCCCTTCAAGCCTCAGCCAGACTGAGCAGGAAGAACTCAGTCAGACTGAGATACCTAAAGCCTTAACCCGACTGAGCCCTTCAAGCCTCAGCCAGACTGAGCGCGAAGAACTTAGCCAGTCTGAGTTAAAACTGGCCTCATCCAGACCAAGTATGCAATTACAATCAGTCACTACCAGACTTGGTTAAAATCAGTTCATCATTATCCACTTTTACTATTCGTACAATTTGTGCATGATAGCTTGCTTGTCTATTTTTACCAAATTTACCAAATTTCATATTCTCAAATTTTTCTTACCCATTTTTATTCAATTCTACTCAGCCATTTTTACCATTTAAACTTTACAAATCAAAGCAACAACAACACTAACAACAATAAGAAAACTCGTCATTTTATTAACAAACTTGCACTTTCTACAATTCATTACAGACCTTGCATACAAAAAAAAAAAAAAAACACAAAACAAAACAAAACAAAACAAACAAAAACAAATTTTTTACATTTCGTTACAAGGATTAATCCCCCTCACTGGAGGCGAGATCTTCCTCTCCAATCCCCTCATCCAAGGGGGTCTGGGCAATGTCGTCTTCCCCTACCTTCACGAGACTGAAGTCCACGCCTGAGAATAGCTATTGTGCCTTATACTTGAAGCCCATCCAGCTGCTGTTCCAGTACTAGCTCATCTCGTGCTTGTAGAAGTCTGACTGCTGGAAACTTTGGATCACTTCTTCTTTGCTCTTACCTCCAGCGGCCACTCCCGACGACCCAACACCCCCTTCCCACTCCTTTGCTAAGCTTTTGGCAACCGCAGTATCAATGGCCATTTGGAATTCAACAGACTCCTTGAATTGCTCCACGGCCGCAACGCATAAGTCATGGTACGCCGCCCTCTCAGATGCCAATTTGGCCCTCTCTTCTGCCAGTGCTCGCCTGCCAACTCGAACTCTAGTGATATTGTCTTGTGGCATTCCACTTCCAGCTCTAATTTGGTCACGATGAGCTCGGCACCAGCACGCTTTGCCAAGTAGCTCTGCACCACTACCAGTACCTCTATCTTCTTTTCCCTTTGCGCATACTCCAGCCCCTTTGCGCATGCACTTCGAGCGGCTTTCCTCCAGCCCGCTATCTTAACCTTTAGTTTTTGCAGCTGCGCTTTCACCCCTTCAGCCTCCACCTTCACGCGCGCTGCCTTATTCATTAGGGCAGCCGCCAAGGTCGTCCCCTCCATCTGCACTGAGCAGAACCCTCTTAGGAGGTCGGCCTATATTAATCGCGCCATCGATCACACGACCTCATCCTCCACTACTTCAACGAGAACCCTGGCTTCCCCCCTTCTTCTAACGACCGACCTGCCAGCGCGCGCATGCGGTACATGGCGGTCTGCAACGCAGCACTCATCTCTGGTTTGCTAACTCCAGCTTTCCTTTCACCAGGACTAGGGGATACTTCTGGCGCAGGCCCCACCATCGTCACCACTTAGGCACTTGGGCCCATGTCTTCTTTCACCACTTGGGCAATCTCCCTTTTTGGAGCTTTCTCCGCCCTCCACTCCTTCATCTTCTTTAAAATAGAGGAGCCCTTACTCCCCTCTGCCGTCGCTCTATTTTTTTTCGTCTTCTTTAACACCGCCTCCACCTCCTGTTTGCCCCTCTCCTTCAGCGGGTCCACTGGGGGCAGCAGCGGGGCAAAGTCAGTTAGATCTTTGTCTCCCAACGGTTTGGGCCATGGTCAGACCCGCTCCCTCATCACGAGTTTAGGTGCAGGCCCCAACTATGTTTTCTTATATCGGTTCGCCTTGGCAACGCTCTCCGCTCTCCGCTTTTCCGCCTTCATCCTTGTCTCCAACTCCTCTCGTGCATGATCCTCTTCCGTCAGCTGCGGCCCCAGGCTCAAGGCAAACAGGGTTGAAGGTCGGATCAGGTCGTTCCACTTCTTTTCCTCCTTCTCCCTCGGCGTCTAGCCTTGGCTCCATTGACTTCGTGGGGACTTTTCACATTGTGCGAATCCTCCTCCTACCATTCACCAATACATAGAACCATCTTGGCCTCCACCCCTTCACCGAAGATAGTAAGCTTGCCACTAGACCTCGGCCCGCCGCTACTTGTAAGGTCACCCACGTTTCTTGTTGGCCGAAGGCCTTGTAACAAGAGAAAAATTCCTCCACTGTCATAGCCGCCCCCCTCCCCCCGGGTCGCCTGTGGCCATGCGATCGGGCAGGCCATTAGTATTTTCCATGCGTTGGGCATTAGCTACCCTGGCGCCACCTCCAGCCGGTTCAGTATGTCCACCACTATTAGGGGGAGCGGCAGCCTCAGCTCCTCCGGCGCGCAATGCCTCTTCATACAACGTAAATTCCATCAATCATGCATCCGACGCCCTCTCCTTAGACGTGGGCAACCTCAGCTCTATCTCCGCCGGAATTTGGTACTTTTTTTATATCAACTCCTACGCTGTGAACGTAGACTTGTCAGCCTTAGTGTGCTAATGGTCTAGTTCCATTTAGCTAATCGGCCTAGCGGCTACGATCATCATCGCTGGGCGAGCCAGCGCCGCTTGCCCAGCCCCCCTTTCTTCCCTCCTCTCTGCTCTGGATTGTTCAGCCAACTCCACTGCATCGTCCTCTCCCAATGCCTCTAGCGTCGTGGCTGGCACTTCATCTCGAGCCATCCCTTCTATGTATCTGCATATCACTTTGGACATTGGCACAAAGAAGTTCGCAAAGTGTTGCAGAGGCATGTCACACGAAACAAATGAGTCCAACACTTTCGCGCAAAGATAAGTAAAATGAATAACTTCAAATGCCCACAGTTTGCCTATATTCCAAGGATCGAGATTCAATTTCACCAGTTTGAAAATTTTCGAAAGCTTTTGCCCCCGCCTTTTCCACGCCCTATGTTAGTCATACCCCTTCATTTCCTGCCAACGCATCATCTTCCTTATTACAGGATCATATCACGTGTACGACCACGATTCACTACCCTTTTCCCCTTCCTTGTCTATTCCACTTCACATCACCACGTGCCCCGCCACTCCTCGAGCCCCGTGTGCCGCCAGTTTCTCGCTCGGTAACCCTTTGTGGTCGGCCCCTCTCTCGGTCGGCCTTCTCGCTCGGTAACCCTTTGCGATCGGCCCCCTCTCAGTCGGTCGGCCCTCCTCACAGTCGGTCTTCTCACTTGGTCCCTTTTTGCGGTCGGCCCCCCTCTCGGTCGGTCTTTTCCCTCAGCCCTCCTTTTGCGATCAGCCCTCCTCTCGGTTGGTTTTCTTCCCCGATCGCCCTTTGACGTCGGCCTTCTTCACTCGGCCACCCACAATTCCCATCTTCTTCCTTCTTCCCCTCGTTGGACTGAAGCTACACTTGGGAATGGGGGACTACTGACATAGGGGGGCCCACAGAGGTTTTTAGCCCACCACTTAGAGCCCAATACATGTTTCAAACACTAAAGCCCAACATTACTGGAACCCAACGTTACACCAAGAGCCAATGGCATCTAAACACTTGTCAAGAGAAGAACCAGCCACGTAAGCAGACAAAGATCCTGCAGAGTTTTTGCACCACACATCAGCCATTAATGACGCCACTGCAGCATTAAATGCGATAATCCTTCCACGTTGGAGCAGGCAGCCTCACCATGAACAAGGCAAGCTAGAGTGTAGACTTTCGGCCAACGTAACAAGTCGGAGTGGACAAGAAAATGATGAACGAAGGATATAAGAGGCTTCCAAGACACAAAAAGGTTAGGTGCTCTATCGTTATTCTCCTATCATTCGCCATTAACCCCTCTCTCTTCTATCTTGACCGTCAGAGGGTCTACTAAGGGACTCTCGTTTCTCGCTGGGCTTGTGTGCAGGTACCCTAGTGGATTCAGTGATTTGGGAACGATGTTGGAAGCGTGGGCCTACGATTATCAGTACTATCAATAAGAATTATTTTAATTTATATAGACAGTTAACGTAAGATTGTAGCCAATAAATGTCCTCATTTTAGTTTTGAAGGGTATTTTGAATAATATAAATAAATATATTTTTTAATTTTTATGAAAAGATATATAAATAAATAAATAAATAAAAGTATGTTGTTTTAGTTTATGCAAATAATCTCTTGTTTTTTGATTTGGGCGGTTTGTGGACACGCATCTTCTAGAAGATTCATTGAATTTTAATTGTTGATGCAATCACTCGATGTGGCGATTCTCCCAGACATCTACGCATTGTTGTTGCTAGCAAATTCCTTAAAGCTTCCAGTTCAAAAAAAATAAAAAAATTCCTTAAAACTTTCTCTATTTCACGTGTTTCGGTAATGGAATCAAGTCAAGTGGCACATTAATTTTAAACTAAATTATAATAATTTTTTTTAAAATTTTAAAAATTATATAATTTTAATATAATTATACTGATATCTATTTTAATAAAATTAAAAAGACTAAAATTAATTCAAACCTACTCTCATAGCTGCCCATAACATTAGTTTTTTTTATAAAATAATCATTTTTTTACTACTTTTCATCATTTCATTAGTGAGTCAAATATAAAAATGAATATCTATAATAAAATAATTATTCCATTTCCTTCATTCAAGTGAACCAAAGACTATCTTAATTTACTAAAACATTGATAAAAAAAAATATAGGATAAATTACAAATACACCCCTGACATTTGATTAAAATACGAATCGCTCCTTGTAGTTCTGGAAATTACATTCCACCTCTTAGATTTCTAATTTCATAACAAATCGCTCATTTTATTAATAAATTATCAAGTCAATTAACAGTTTTTAATGATATTAGAAATATGTTTCAATTAATAATTTAAGTAATTTTATTATTGTATAGGAGAGAAATTATGAATTTCATTTTTTCAATTAATTCTGTTAAATAAAAAATTATGACAATGAGGTATTCGTAACTTTTCAAATCACATAGGACAATCTGTATTTTAAGAAAATCTCAGGGAATATATTTATAATTTATCCAAAAATATATTACAAATATAATTATAATTAACTATGTAAGACAATGATTATTAGAGCATTTCCTCTCACATTCATTTTTTTTTATGTTTTCCATTATAACTGCACAAAAAGTGGGATTATATATCCTCTAATATTGTATATCCTCCAATCAAACACAATTTAAGGGACAGTTAAATTAAGGGGTAAGAACTTAGTGTTAGTTACTAATTTAATAATTAACAATTGTTCCAGCAAAAATAAATAACAACTGATTTTCGTGAATAAAAAAAAATATTAAAAATATAAAATAAATAGGACCTCCTCTACCTGGGGGCCTTAGATAAGTACTTAACTTATTACCTTACCCTTAAGCCGCCACCGTAAATCACTGCAAATAATTTTAAGGTGAGTTATGCTAGAGGCTTAAATAAAGTATCAATTTTTTTATCAAAATTTTCCTATCAGTATGGGACCATACACATGGGATTTGTGTGGGTTCTACACTCATGTAAGAAATTTAGTAAAAAAATAATAATTTATTTGAAATTCATAGCATTTTTCGTTATCAATAAGTTTTAATAGTTAGATTTAATTCCTATTAAATCTTATTAAAAACAAATCTTAGTAAAATCATTACTAAAAATAATTTTTTGTGATTTTTTTTGCATACATCACTAAAAATTGACAATTAGTGATTTTTTTTTATAATAATTTTTATAAATTGTCGTTAACGCTTAAAATTATGTTGGCACCATAAATCTATAATTTTATTATTTATTATTTATATAATTGCAGGACATGTGGCATGCTCTTACTCATTTAGAAACTATAAGAAATTATAAAATGTGAAAAGATGATAGAGAACATGGAACATGAAGTAGAAGTGGAAGGAAGTTATGGAAGATCATTGAGTATAAAATGGAGGAGGTGGAAGAGTGGGTAGTTTTAGGTAGTTTTTTTCCTACAAATGTTTGCTTATAAATAGCCATTCATGGATATATCCAGAACTCAAATCAAAGACAATTGATTTCTATTTTTCTTGTCATTTATATTTTCTACATTTTATTTTACGCACTTTCTTTTCGAAAAATTTATTTTCAGCACTTTCTTTTCAAAGCATTTTATGTGCTTCCTTTTCAAAGTATAGGAGTAGAAGTAAGTAATTGTTATTTGATTATTCACTCAATCATCCCAATTGTTCACTTAATCATCTTTCTCCGTCTCCTTCATTCTTCTGTTAATTTTTCTTTTCTCTACACTTAACAATTTTGAAATCCTCTTCATTGATGCAAAAGAATCGTCAATACAATTACTTGATAATTGGTTTAAATTTAATCTGTAAGAATTTTTTAATCCTTACTGACACACTAACATTTATAATATTTTCCTTTATAAGAAAAAAATTAGTGACTTTTTTGTGATAAATTTTTTAAATTGTTGTTAAAAGTTGAAACTTTAGTGATTTTTTTATGACAATTTTTTTTAAATTGTCATTAAAACTTATAATTAGTGACTTTTTTGTGTGAGAATTTTTAAACTTGTTGGAAATGGTTGGAAAATTCTGGATAAAATCATAATTTTTTTCCTAATTTTGGTCTATTATTTAGGTGGGACCCGAGCGTCAAAGTTGGCAGGTCAAAGTGGTAACGCGTTCTATGCCGCATTGTGATTCACGTGGTATATTTGGTTGCTCAAAACCATTATCAAGTGAATGGAAAATTGAAGCCAAAACATGCTCCATGGAAATAGAGTTTTTGTGGAAAACCCTTAAAGGTTTGAATAAGGCTTGTCCTACATTGATTTGGTGGGAAGTTTTGAATGGGTTTATAAGGCATGGGATTGGAACTTGGGGTGTGCCCCAAGGGGTACCCAAGTGTTTTAGAGAGGGAGGTTATGGGCAAAATGGGCTAGACCTATTAGACCCAAAAATCACCGCATGCGCGCGCCGCCGTCATCCGGTCAGGTGGGCTAGGCTTCGGCGCTAGTGTGTGGTTGGGCTTGTTCGGCTCAATACTAATCTTTTTTGGTCAAAAACATTTGAATTAAATTTTATTTTTCCAAAAAAAAAAAAATCCAGAATTCAAATTAATTTCGGAAATAAACTGGTTCGATTTTTCCTGTACACCCAAACAGGGTCCTTCTCGTTTTTATCTGTTCAAATTTTGAACCCAACAAACTTGTATCTGTTTATTCAAAATGAACAGGTGTCATACCTGTTCAAACAGGTTTTGCACCTGTTTAATTCAAAACTACAGCCACAATTCTGCCTATAAATAGATCAGCCCTTCATTTGATTTAAAGATTCAGAAAAAATCGTACTTCACCTCTGCAAATTTATTCTTCATTTTGCTACATTTAATTTTTTGTAAGAAAGAGTATAAACACTTAGTGTGTTCGTTAGGCAAACAATTTGTAGTGCTGCTATTGTTTGTAGTTGATCATTTCATCATGGGAGATAGACGTCCACATTCTGAAAGCACCGTGGAGATGATGAATCTATCTTAAGGACACAGTGTTAAACACTGGACTTGATCAGATATTTATTAGAAGAAATTAATCAAGTAAGTTGTTTAATTTATTATTCTATTTTATTTGTTTATTAAATCAGATTTTAATTTTGTTTTTATAATAAAATAAAATCTGTTTTTATTTATTTATCTATTTATTTCTAGTTTGATTTTTGTAATCAAACAAATTCTCTCATTTCCTTTATTTCTTTATATTCTTGTTGTTGTTTAGTACACAACAGAATTTAATCTATTTAAATACAATGAAGATTGTCCAACAATCTTAAGACATAATTTTTTTTTGGTATCTTCATTGTATTTAATTTTCTGTGATTTCATAAAAACATATTCTGATTGGAAAAACAAATAGTGGTTTATGCTATTTGACAGATAGTAGTAATATACTGTTTCTTTTCTTTGACAACTAGTAGTAGTATACTGGTGTCATTAACAATTGCAGAATATTAATTTGTGTTACAGAAAATTATTGTGGTATTTTATTTTTCTAGTTTTAGTAACAAGGAAAATAAAATTATTTTGTGTAATAATTTATTTTCTAGTTTTAGTAACTAGAAAATTATTTTGTGTTTTAATTTTTCTGATTTTTGTAATCAGAAATTATGGCTACTGCAACTGAAACTGCAACTGGAAGTGGCACTCCGATTGTTACACCAACACCGGTCCCTATCTAGAACCATGTTCATATTCCAATAAATCATGGAGAAAAATCGAAAAAATTTAACGGTACTGAGTTTAAGAGATGACAGCAGAAGATGCTGTTCTATCTTATAACTCTTAATTTGGCCCGGTTTCTCCATGAAGAGGCTCCAGCACTTAAAGAGTGTGAAAGTGATCGGCAAGTTGTTACCGTTGTAGATGCTTGGAAACATTCAGATTTTCTGTGCAGAAACTACATCCTCAATGGCCTTGACAACATGCTGTATAATGTTTACAGTCCTTTGAAGTCAGCAAAAGAATTGTGGGATTCTTTGGAGAAGAAATACAAGACAGAGGAGGCTGGCACGAAGAAATTTGTTGTCGGTAAATTTCTGGACTTTGTTATGGTAGACTCCCAAACGATAATTTCTCAAGTTCAAAGTTTTCAATTAATTTTACATGATATTCATTCTGAGGGTATGTCTCTAAACGAGTCTTTTCAAGTCGCTGCTTTAGTGGAAAAGTTACCACCGACTTGGAAAGATTTCAAAAATTATTTAAAACATAAACGCAAAGAGATGACAATGGATGGACTTATTGTAAGACTGAGAATTGAGGAAGATAACCGAAAGGTTGAAAAGAGGAATGAAAAAAATTCCATTGAGTCCAAGGCTAATGTGGTTGAACAAGTTCATAAACCACATAACAAAAAGAGGAAGTTTACTGGAGATGGTCCTAAACAAGGCGATAACAACAAGAAGTTCAAAGGAAAATGCTATAACTATGGCAAGACTGGACATCGAGCTTCTGACTGCCACCGCCTTAAGAAGGATCATTGATTAAGGCCGAAATGTACATCATTGAGGCCGTTAATTAGAATCTCTTAATTTCACTTGCTGGTCAAACCGTGTATTTTATGTGTGTTGAATGTCAATCAGGTTGTACATCGTCGGAGCATAAAATGGGCAAAAAGACAAAATTTGGAGAGAGTTGACTTTTTCTGGAAAAGTCAAACTGATGTTTTAAACCTGTTTGGAAGTGAGTAGAAGTATAAATAGAAAAAGAAAAGGCTTTTCTAGGGTTCTGAAATTGTTTTGACCTAAAGAGAGAGGCTAGGGTTTGGAGAAGAGAGGGAAAACAAAAGCTCCAAGATGTCTTCCATGGTGGTTCTTTCTCCATCTTCCTCCTTCCACTCCTCCATGAGTGGCTAGTCGTCTTTTCTAGGGTTTTGATGAAACCCTAGCCATGTAACTATTTTGTTTTCCTTTTGATTCTCAATCATGTAAAGGTTTGAACCATTGTATGGTGTTTTAGAAATTCTTTATATATAATTTTCATTATCTTTTCAAATATTTGACTTTCTGTGATTGTTGAATGTTATCCATACATGAGTTTTCTATTCTTTCACATTCAAGGTATGAGACGAACCATACTACGAGGGACGAGTCGTGTCACTACCCTAGTTTAGAGTGAACGGTTCGTACTACTTGAGATGGTTCGTGCCCGTACATTGAATGTGATGATTTTCTTGTTAAATGCTTTGAACTTGTAGTTGCAAAGCATTAATCTGTTCAAACCCTAGGATAATTGATTTCAATTGGAAACCCTAATTACGTGGCTAGTGGTGGATTCTTTGCCCTAGTTTTTTCCCCAATTCAGTAAACCAATTTCATTTATTATTAATAGTTTAATTCCTTAGTTTAATTTATTCATTATTAAATTAGGTTATGATCATTCAATCTTTTTATCAAAATTAATTTAGGAATTTAACAATTAAATTAGTTTAATTTCACAATAGTCCATGTGGATCGATACTTGGACTTGCCATTATTCTAAAAGAATTTGGTATAGTTTAGTGTTTAATTTTGGTGTGTTCAACGACTCATCAAATTTTGGCGCCGTTGCCGAGGACTTCTAGCGAGATTAGTTAATTTAAAGTTACATTCTTACTTTAATTTTTAGTTTAGGATTTTATGCTTTTGGTGTTGCTAAGTGTGCAGAGCGTTTGAAATTGGAGCTATCATTGAAGTGCAAGCGGAGCGCAGCCGAGCTTAAAAAAAAAACCGCAGCACTAAAGTGAGTAAACAGAAGCAAACACTCACAAGCAAAGCACCAAAGTGCTAAAACAAAAGCCAAAGCTTAATTGGGGATTGGAGACAACGTCTACACGTCAAGCATCCGCAAGACGAGTAAAGCGTTTTCGTTAAACCGCTATGAGTATTTCTTCCTTTGGTATTTTGCTTTCGTAACTTAGTGCATCGAGTCGAACTTATTGTGTGTTTGGATAGTGTATGCACGGGCGTCGTTCTTGTCGCCCTAAATTGTGGAGTTTGGACCTTGAACTAGAAAGGACCCTTAGGAGACTTAGGACCTCTGCCCGTATTCCTAGGCTTGAATATTCATACATTGAGCCATTAGAGATGGCAGATCCTAATGTCCCAAATGTGCCCAACCGGACACTTAAGGATTACTTTACACCCACCGCATATACATCATCATCATGCATCCAATTGCCCAACACCACTGCTGCTCATTATGAGATTAAGTCCAGCACCATACAAATGCTCCCATCATTCCATGGACTAACTCATGATGACCCTTATAAGCATTTGAATGAATTTCTGGAAATTTGCTCGACAATGAGGATCCAGAATTTCACAAATGAGGCCTTAATGTTGCGATTGTTTCCATTCTCGTTAAAAGATAAAGCCAAACACTAGCTAAATTCTTTACCTGCTAATTCAATCACAACTTGGGACCAATTATAGCAACGGTTCTTAGAGAAGTACTTTCCCATAGATAAAACCAACCAACTTAGGCGAGCCATCACAAACTTTGCTCAAATGGATGGCGAGCAATTCCATGAGACGTGGGAAAGACTTAGAGACCTTCTCCAACAGTGTCCCCACCACCAAGTGCCTGATTGGCAACTTATTCAAACATTCTATTATGGCTTAACTGAGCCACACTGCCAAATGGTGGATTCGTCCTGTGGTGGGACATTATGTCTAAAAATGATGCCGAGGCATGGCAATTGTTTGAGAACTTAAGTGATAATTTCCTTCACCATGCCTCCGCAGCCCGGCAAGTCCGGCAACCCGTAGTTAGAGCCCTGAAAAGAGGGGGCATTTATGAGGTCGGGCAAAACCTAGAGTTAGCCCAACAAGTAGAGGCATTGTCCCGCAAGATGGACCAATTATTAGCTACGGGACATGTCCCTACCCGGCGAGATCAGCCTCAATTTCATGAGGCATGTGTTATTTGTGTGAGCCCTGCTCATGACTTGAGTGAGTGCCCTTCGGCATCACAATTTCCGGAGTTAGTCCAAGAGCATGTGAATGCAGCTCAAGGATTCTCCAACCCGGGTAATGATCCATACTCCAACACATACAATCCGGGATGGAGAAATCACCCTAATTTCTCATGGAGACCCCCTTCACAAGGCATTTCTTACAATCCTCCACCACCAAGGCAGAATTTCAATAATTTTGCCAACCAATCATCTTACCGACTACCGCAACCTTATAGACCCCCACAACCATACCGACAACCACAACCACAACCCCCGCCTGTTCCTCAGGGCAACTCTGCCTTTGAGACTTAGGTGTTGGAAGTTCTCTCAGAACTTAAGGGGTTAGCACCGATAGTTCACTCCCATACTCACTCTTTTGCCAAGATAGAGACCCAATTGGGTCAAATAGCTAACAACATGAATCGGAGAGAGGAGGGAAAATTACCAAGTCAAACTGTGGCCAACCCTAAGGGACAATACGGGGCAGAGAGTTCGGGTGGGAATGGAAAGCAACATGAGCAAGTGCAGGCGGTGGTTGCTTTGAGAAGTGGTAGGAAGTTAGAGCCTCAGTCAGTTGCGTCTGATGCAACTAGAGTTAGGAGGGGTGACCACGGTGGTACACCTAGTGAGAGTAAGGGTGAGGGGGCAACATTTAAGAGGGATGACTTAGTCCCTAGTACTTCACTTGAGCCCAAGGCACCATATGTGCCTAAGGCACCTTTTCCCCAGTGCCTAGATACACCGTCTCCTTTTAATAAAAAGGCGGCATCTATGGAGGCAATGATGGAGGTCTTTAAACAGGTAAAAATCAACCTCCCCCTGTTGGAGGCTATTAAGCAAGTACCATCATATGCCAAATTTCTGAAGGATCTTTGTACGCAAAAGCATAAATCTAGGACATATGTGTCCCAAAAGATCCTACTCACAGAGCAAGTAAGCTCCATCTTGTTAAATGACACACCTCCTAAGCTTAAGGACCCGGGAGCCCCAACCATTGCATGCATTATAGGGGACTATTTCATTGATAGGGCCTTATTGGATTTAGGGGCTAGTGTCAATTTGTTGTCGTACTCTGTGTACGAGGAATTTGGGCTTGGCGAGTTGAAGCCCACTACTGTCACTCTTCAATTGGCTGACCGGTCCCTCAGAGTGCCACGTGGCATGATTGAGGATGTACTAGTTAAGGTTGATAGGTTCTACTTCCCTGTTGACTTTTTGGTGTTAGATATGGAACCGGTAGCCAGTTCTAAGAAACAAATCCCGGTGATCTTAGGTCGACCTTTTTTGGCTACGGCTAATGCATGCATCAATTGTCGGACCGGGGTTATGGAAGTTTCATTTGGCAACATGCAAGTGAAACTTAATATTTTCCAAGCATCCCAACAACCTCATGAGAGAGAGGAGTGCTTATTAGTGGATGTTGTGGATGAGATTATGGAGGAGGCTTTGCCCTCCATTCTTGTAGAGGACCCTTTAGAGGCTTGTCTAGCTCATTTTGGGATTGAAAATTTTGATATTGATGGGTCAGTTGAGGAGGTATTAAAATTGTTGGATGCGGGTATTATATACCCCATCTCAGATAGCAAGTGGGTGAGTCCCACACAAGTGGTGCCCAAGAAATCGAGCATCACCGTTGTTGAGAATGAGGGAGAAGAGTTAGTCTCCACACGAACCACTACTGGGTGGTGAGTGTGCATTGATTATAGGAGACTAAATTCCTCGACTAGGAAGGATCATTTTCCTTTACCCAGGGGTTTGATGGACCCATTTTATTATGCTTGATAGATTGGTTCCTTATTTTTTTTATTTTTCCCTTCTATGTTATTATGTTTTTCTTTATTCTCGTTATGCTTTATTTGCGTCTAGGAGACTTTAAATCCTCTAAAGGTGTAATTCCTTTGGTGTTAGCCGTGCCCGAACGGCATTTGACGGTCTGGTATAGCCACCTAACCGTGTTTGTAGTGAGTTCCTAGGAGACCAACTGAGACGGTGGAAACTAGAGTTCGAATGGCAAAGCCTAGAACACAAAAGTTTGGGATTTCCGAGACTAGAGTCTGGTTTAAATACCCAGGGGTGTGGAGATTGCTTCAAAACTACCTCGGCTTGAACTCTGTATGGCAGCCCCATAGGTTGAGGTAGCTTTATGCGCCTCGATTCTGGATACCAAATCAACCTAGTCTGTCACCCTGTTGGAAAATAGGGAAAGTTACAAACACAGTTAGGGAGAAAAGTAGTACCCGTGGTTTTCGTGTGAAGATTATACCTTTAGTAGGCATTCTGTTTTTTTCTTATTTGTTATATTTATTTCGGATGTCAATTGGAGGTAGAAATGGTTAAGTATATTTGGGTTGTACTAGCCCGAAGGCTATAAACTACGCTGAGTTTTATTACCTGGGAGATTCTGAAGTGGCAACTTTATGCCATAACTCTGGTGCCTTTTGTTAGGTACAAGCAAGAAGACATCCAATCAGGCCAATGTAACTGAACTAGATTACATCTCTGACGGAGTAAATGACATCAACCTCTCTGCTGTGGTGTCTGAGGCTAACTTGGTTGGAAATCCCAAAGAGTGGTGGGTTGACACTGGAGCAACTCGTCACATATGTGCGGACAAGAAGATGTTCACTACCTAGAATGAAGCTGCAAATGGTGAACAACTTTTCATGGGAAATTCTTCTACTTCTACTATGGCTGGACAAGGGAAAGTGATCTTGAAGATGATATCAGGAAAAGAACTGACCCTCAACAACGTACTGCATGTACCTGACATCCGGAAGAATTTAGTTTCTGGTTCTTTGTTAAGTAAAAATAGTTTTAGGCTTGTTTTTTAGTCTGATAAATTTGTATTAACAAAGAGTGGTATGTATGTTGGTAAGGGATACATGAGTGATGGTCTCTTTAAGTTGAATGTAATGATAGTTGTACCGAAAGTTGCTATAAATAAAAATAACACATCTTTTGCTTATATTCTTGAGTCGAATTTATGGCATGGTAGATTAGGACATGTGAATTTTGGTGTTTTGTATAGATTAATTGGTTTAGATTATATACAAAAGTTTGAAATTAATCCTAATCATAAATGTGAAGTTTGTGTAGAAGCGAAACTAACTAAGGCTCCATTTAAATCGGTTGAAAGGAAAACCGAACCTCTAGAATTAATTCATACTGATGTATGTGATCTAAAATTTGTTCAAACTAGAGGAGGCAAAAAGTATTTCATAACATTTATCGATGATTGCACAAGATATTGTTATGTTTATTTACTTAGAAGTAAAGATAAAGCCTTAGAAATGTTTAAACTCTACAAAACAGAAGTTGAAAATCAACTTGGTAAAATCATTAAAATGGTTAGAAGTGATAGGGGTGGTGAATATGATGCACCATTAAATAAATTTTGTGTACAACATGGCATTATTCACCAAACTACAACACCTTATTCTCCTCAGCAAAATGGAATTGCTAAAAGAAAGAATAGAACCCTGAAAGAAATAATGAATGCCATGTTACTAAGTTCAGGCTTACCACAGAATTTGTGGAGTGAAGCAATATTGTCTGCTAATTATGTTCTTAACATAATACCCAACAAGAAAACCAACAGCACTCCTTATGAATTGTGGAAAGATCGACCACCTTTCTACAAATAGTTAAAAGTGTGGGAGTGTTTGGCAAAAGTTGAAGTTCCTATTCCTTAAAAGACCAAGATTGGACAAAAAACAGTAGATTGTGTGTTTATTGGTTATGCTCAGAATAGTAGTGCATATCGGTTTCTGACTTATAAATCAGAAATACCTTATATAAATGTGAACACTATTATACAGTCAAGGAATGTTGTGTTTTTTGAACATGTCTTTCCTTACAAGAAAGGACATGAATTAAGTTCACAGAAAAGAACTTATGATTGTACACAAAGTCAAGAGAGTAATGACAATCAAACACAAGAGACTAGTAATGGTCTCGACCAACAGGATTTAACTGATGATGAACACAGAAGAAGTAAGAGAGCGAGAACATCAAAATCCTTTGGTCCAGATTTTTTGACATACCTGTTAGAAAATGAACCTCAAAGCTTTAAAGCAACAATGACAGGTCCTGAAGCACCTTTGTGGAAAGAGGCTGTTAATAATGAAATTGAATCCATTATGCAAAATCATACTTGGGAATTGGTGGATCTTCCACCAGGTTCTAAACCTCTTGGATATAAATGGATATTCAAGAGAAAAATGAAAGCAGATAGTTCAATTGACAAGTATAAAGCAAGACTTGTAGTAAAAGGTTACAGAGAAAAAGAAGGTTTGGATTATTTTGACACATATTCTCCTGTGACTAGAATAACATCCATTCGCATGCTTATTGCTATAGCAGCATTGTTTAATTTAGAAATACATCAAATGGATGTTAAGACAGCTTTCTTAAACGGTGATCTAAATAAAGAGATCTATATGGAGCAACCCAAAGGGTTTGTAGTGTCGGGGCAAGAAAACAAAGTTTGTCGGCTTGTAAAATCTCTTTATGGATTAAAACAAGCACCTAAGCAATGGTATGAAAAATTTGATCATGCAATGCTTACTAATAGGTTTAAGATAAACGAATGTGACAAATGCGTCTATGTTAAAAACACTGACCAAAGATATGTCATAGTTTGTTTTTATGTGGATGACATGCTTATCATTGGAAGTAGTCAAAACATGATCAAATCAACTAAGCAAATGCTTAACAAAAGATTTGATATGAAAGATATGGGAGTCGCAGATGTTATATTAGGAATGAAAATTGCTAAAACATCTGACGGACATGCATTATCTCAATCTCATTATATTAAGAAAATTCTTGATAAATTTATTAAGGATGATTTGAATGTAGCTAGAACACCTGTAGACATCAGTCTTTATTTATCAAAAAATAAAGGTGATGCAGTGTCTCAGTTAAAATACTCCCAAATCATTGGAAGCCTAATGTACCTAATGAATTGTACTCGTCCTGATATAGCTTGTGCTATCAATAAAATGAGTAGGTACACTAGTAACCCCGGAGAAGACCATTGGAAGGCCATCATTCGGGTTCTTAGATGTCTAAGATTCACCCGTGATCATGGTTTGAATTTTACTCGATATCCAGCAGTACTCGAAGGTTATTGTGAAGCCAATTGGATATCGGATACTAAAGATTCAAAATCCACTAGTGGATATGCCTTTACTCTGGGAGACGCTGCTGTTTCTTGGAAATCCACGAAACAAACATGCATCGCACGATCCACAATGGAATCTGAGTTCATTGCTTTAGATAAAGCAGGAGAAGAAGCAGAATGGCTTCGTCACTTCTTAGAAGACATTCCAATGTGGCTTAAACCTGTGCCAGCTATTTGCATTCATTGCGATAGTCAATCTGCAATAGGCAGGGCACAAAATCACATGTATAACGGTAAGTCATGACATATTCGTCGTCGACATAATACCGTAAGGCAATTGTTGTCAAACGGAATAATCTCAATAGATTATATAAAATCTAAAGAGAATATTGCGGATCCGTTAACAAAATGTTTGACAAAAGAGTTAGTGTATAGTTCATCGAAGGGGATGAGATTAAAGCCTATTATATAAGAGTCGTCATAATGGTAACTCTACTTATATGACTGGAGATCTCAAGAACTAAGTTCAAAGGGATAACTAAGTTATGTATGGCTCGCCAAAAATCACCAAAGGATTAAAATTCCCTACCCATTCCTATAGTGAGAGTGATATCTGCAACATATGTTGTATGTAGGGGTGTAAGGATAAGCTTTACTTTTAATGATTACTTATATCTTGATTTAGGTATAAAAATCAAGACAAGTATAAAGAGATACTTACAATAAGAATCACCTATATGAGTGTTGAACTGGGGCCGGTTCTATAAGAATATAAGAAGCTAAATTCTCTAGAAACACTTATGAAAACTAGGAGCGTTCAAGGCCAAAATGAACACAACAGAGAGAACCACGATGTGTTAGAAGATATTTTGTGTGAAATCTATTATCTTGGCTTACACAAACCGCTGAACAATTCAAGGCATCGCGTCCATTGGTTAGCCAGTAAGTCCGATAGGTTATCACTAGGGAAGGTTCAAGGCCGAAAGCTATCTATCCTGATGCAAGATATTTTCGACTTATACTCTTTCAATAAAGTCTGCATATTGTTACATTTCCGTTGTCATCAAATTCCATTCATGTGGGGGATTTGTTGGAAATGGTTGGAAAATTCTGGGTAAAACTAGAATTTTTTCCTAACTTTGGTCTATTATTTAGATGGGACCCGAGCGTCAAAGTTGGCGGGTCAAAATGGTAACGCGTTCTATGTCGCGTTGTGATTCACATGGTATATTTGGTTGCTCAAAACCATTACTGAGTGAATGGGAAATTGAAACCAAAGTATGCTCCATGGAAATGGAGTTTTTGTGGAAAATCCATAAAGGTTTGAATAAGGCTTGTCCCACATTGATTTGGTGGGAAGTTTTGAATGGGTTTATAAGGCATGAGATTGGAACTTGGGGTGTGCTCCAAGAGGTACCCAAGTGTTTTAGAGAGAGAGATTATGGGCAAAATGGGCTAGACCTATTGGACCCAAAAATCACCGCACGCGCGCGCCGCCGCCACCGTCCGGTCGGTCGGGCGGGCTGGGTTTGGGCGCGGGTGTGTGGTTGGGTTGGGCTTGTTCGGCCCAATACTAATATTTTTGGGTTAAAAACATTTGAATTAAAATTTTTTTTTTCCCAAAAAAAAAATGAATCCAGAAGTCAAATTAATTCCAGAAATAAACTGATTCAGTTTTTCCTGAATACCCAAACAGGGCCCTTCCTGTTTTTATCTGTTCAAATTTTGAACCCAAAAAACTTGTATATGTTTATTCAAAATGAACAGGTATCATACCTGTTCAAACAGGTTTTGCACCTGTTTAATTCAAAACTAACAGCCACAATTTTGCCTATAAATAGATTAGCCCTTCATTTGATTTAAAGATTCAGAAAAATTCGTACTTCACCTCTGCAAATTTATTCTTCATTTTGCTACATTTAATTTTTTGTGAGAAAGAGTATAAACACTTAGTGTGTTCGTTAGGCAAATAATTTGTAGTGCTGCTATAGTTTGTAGTTGATTATTTCATCATGAGAGATAGACGTCCACATTCTGAAAATACCGTGGAGAATACGAATCTGTCTTAAGGATACAGTGTTAAACACTGGACTTGATCATATATTTATTAGAAGAAATTGATCAAGTAAGTTGTTTAATTTATTATTTTGTTTTATTTGTTTATTAAATCAGATTTTAATTTTATTTTTGTAACAAAATAAAATTTGTTTTTATTTATTTATTTATTTATTTCTAGTTTAATTTTTGTAATCAAACAAATTCTCTCCTTTTTTATTTTTTTTATATTCTTATTATTGTTTAGTACACAACAGAATTTAATCTATTTAAATACAGGAAAGATTGTTCAACAAAATTGTCACTGAAAATTAACAATTTATGACTTTTTTTTAATAATATTGATAAAAAATATCATTAATTCTTATAAAATCTATAAAATAATAAATCTATCTATTAAAATCGGAACTGGGGTCATTGCTGTGGCCTTTGGCATAGCAGTGACTGTTGTGCCTCATTTTGTGGTGTATTGTGCATTTATTTTTATAATCTGAACCGTTCATGTTGTAGGGTTTGTTGAGTACTTCATGCCTACCAAAAATCATATTAATCGGATATCAATAACTATATGATTGATAACCAAAAAAATAAACAAGAAGTTTTTCTTTTGAAAAATAGTAGAAAAATATGCAATTCGATCATATAGTTATTGATATCCGATTAATATGATTTTTGGTAGGCATGAAGTACTCAACAAATCTTACAAAATGAACGGTTCAGATCATAAAAATAAGCCCATAATGCACCTCAAAATGAGGCACAACAGTCACCGCTGTGCCAAAGACCACAGCAGTGACCCCAAATCCATTAAAATCCGTACCTAAGTCACTCATAATTTTATTTAAATTTGAGTTTTGGGGTTGGCCAACAAATCTTTTGTTGTTTCTTCCGCGCACACTTTCTCTCTCTTGTTTCCTTCTTTCCAATTCCGGCGCTGCCCTTAGCCTTCAATGAGGGCTTCATGTTCCTATAACTTGAGGCTCAATTGTGTAAAGACCAAACTTTTTTTATGGTTACATTTCAATTTTTTTTTTTTTTTTATCACATAAAAATTACTGGAAAAAATTAATTTTCAAATGAGATCTGAACTTTATAACTTATACGTGAATAAAGAGAAAAAATATATATAGGATTCGTTTAGGAAGTGAGTTGGCTTTTGACTTTTTAATTGTTTTAGCCTAGGACAAAAAAGTTTCATTTGCGATAGATTTTTTTGACTTTTTTAACTTTTATAAAAGAAAAAATATAATAATTATGAATATATTTTATCTTATTAAATTAAAAAATTTATTTTATTTTTTTATAACTATTTTAGCAAAAAAAAAACTCCAAAGTCACCCTTTCCAATCGAGCTAATAATAAAAACATCCCACATGCAACACACTTAGCATAAGTCATTATTACAATTTTCTTGGAGAGGAATCTCAGAACAAACTGATAGGACAAAATGCTAAGGGGCGTCGTGTTCGCTGTCGGTATGGTTGATTTTTTTGCTGGGACCCGATGGAGGAATATGCTTATCTTTTTAGAGAGATCGACACATACTGGAATCTAGATTTGATACTTAGGGTGAAAATAGAGAAATTATTCAATAATTTCAAAATATCACGTGATTATATTTTAAGTCAATTATTAATTACTTAGACACATTATTTCTTCATCTCTAATGTAAGTCGTGGGTCCCTATCACTCTTTGTCAATCAAAACCTTGTGACGCACCACGTGTCCATATTCCGAGAATACTGAATAATCACTCGTGAAAATATATGTAATTTTTCATTGAAAAAAAAATCTTATAAAATTTTAAATTTTAATTTATATGAGTACAAAAAAATAAATAATGTTATTATGAATCGGATATTTTTTGTCAACATAATTAAAAACAAAAATATAATTAGACATATTTCTTATTTGCATTAACTTAATAAAATATTAACTATTATTATGTCTCTATCTAGTAAAGTTAATTATTTAAAAATATTGCAATCGTCACTTTTTATAATATATATGAAAACATTTATGATAAACTTAACATCAAAATCATAATTAGTATCTATGATCAAGTAACTTGTTACAA
The DNA here is from genome assembly GCA_030407325.1 of Camellia japonica. NCBI lineage: Eukaryota > Viridiplantae > Streptophyta > Magnoliopsida > Ericales > Theaceae > Camellia > Camellia japonica. The sequence goes on along the minus strand of JAPPVO010000016.1, from coordinate 45,438,840 downwards.
AATCATATTTCATCTTATTACGCAATTTAGTTTTGAAATTTTTTTTTTTTTAAATGTATGTTTTTATGAGTATAATGATAATCCGTTTTAACAAGCGGTATTAAATTTAATTAACTTATTTTAAAAATGTCATGTTGAAGTACAAATATTTTTATTTCAAGATAATATTCTTATTTCGAGAGAATGAACAACTAAAAATGAATGCAAATTAAAGTGTAATTTATAAAAGAAAAAAAAAAAACATAAATGATAGATGAACAAAAAACAAGAATAGTTACAAATAAAAACAAATAAAAGAATACAAGTGGCTTTAAATAATATAGAAATATAACAAATAATACAAATAACAAATAGAATAGATTAATATTTGATAAAACTCAATTAAAAAAATATTTTTTAAAATTTTGTAACGTAAATAATTTAGAGGGTGTGAACTACTAAAATTTTGAAAGTGTAAAATATTTCATTTTAAAATTATTTTACTAATTAATAATATAATATAATATACATAATTTTTAACCACCCGTCCCGCCCCGAATCCGCTAGAGCCATCGATGAATGGACAAACCACTAAAATTTATTAAAAATTCTATATGCCAGACAAACTAATGCTCCCCCCTCCCGGCTGAAATTTATTAAAAATTTTAACCCGCGCAATCCGCTAGAGCCATGCATGAATGGACAAACCACTGAAATTTATTAAAAATTCTATATGCCAGACAAACTTATGCCCCCCTCAATTTAAAAAATATTTTTTAAAATTTTGTAATGTAAATAATTTAGAGGGTGTGATCTACTAAAATTTTGAAAGTGTAAAATATTTTATTTTAAAATTATTTTACTAATTAATAATATAATATAATATAATATACATAATTTTTAACCACCCCCGGGCCCGAATCCGCTAGAGCCATCCATAAATGGACAAACCACTGAAATTTATTAAAAATTTTAACCCGCGCAATCCGCTAGAGCCATCCATGAATGGACAAACCACTAAAATTTATTAAAAATTCTATATGCCAGACAAACTTATGCCCTCCTCCCCCCGCCCCCGCCCCCGCCTCCGCCTCTGCACCCGCAATCCGCTAGAGCAGTCCATGAATGGACAAACCACTGAAATTTATTAAAAATTCTATATGACAGACAAACTAATGCCCCCCCTCTCCCTGCAATCCGGTAGAGCCAAATTCTATATGCCAGACAAACTAATGCCCCCTCCCCCTCTCCTTGCAATCCGCTAGAGCCATCCATGAACGGACAAACCACTAAAATTTATTAAAAATACTATCCCCCGCAATTTGCTAGAGCCATCCATGAGTGGATAAACCACTGAAATTTATTAAAAATTCTATATGCCCCCCGGACGGCGCCATCCATGAATAAACAAACCATTAAAATTTATTAAAAATTCTATATGCCAGACAAATTAGTGTCCCCCCTGGGCCGGCGCCATCCAATGAATGGACAAACCATTGAAATTTATTAAAAATTCTATATGCTAGCCAAATTAATGGGGCTTGTATATATAAAATTATTTTATATTTAAAAAATATTTGATACATTTAATTTATTATTTTTAAAAATAATTTTTAACGATATATTTGATAAGTATTAAATTTTAATTTTGTTAAACATTCCATCCTATAGGGTCTAATTTTAATGTCACATTGTTAGGAATCATTTAAGAGTGATAAATTAAAGGCATATAGTATTGTTGTTTTAATTTAAATCGTCCAATTATTCCTTTAAACTAAGAGATTGTTTGAAATGGTTTAAATAAGTATATTTTGTTACTTTTTATAATAAAAAAAAATTATATAATATAATAGAAAGGTGATATAATTTAAATAAAAAATGATATAACCAAAATAAAATAAAAAGATAAAAATTTGTGCTAAAATAGTATATCCTAAATAACCCTTAATTGTAGTGGGTCTCCGTTCAAAAAAATTGTCGTGAGTCAATTTTTATAACCTAGTGGGCTCAATTTTACCTAGAAATAATTGAACCTACTCTCAATTACGTAGAGATGCCCATTACATTAGGTTTTTTTATTATTTTATTTATAAAATAATCATTTTCTTATAATACATTTATCATCATTTTATTAGTGAGTTAAATATAAAAATAAACATTCTGATAAAATAATCATTCTATTTAGGTCATTCACATAAATCAAATACTATATTAATTCACTAAAAATTGATAAAAAAATATATATTACAAATAAATTATCATTTACCATGTAAAACAATAGTCATTCTGTAAAGAAACTAACAAATAATAATTCTATTTTGTTCTACGACAATGCTACGTAGCTCAAATTTTGTGGCTCAAAAGTGGCTCAAATGGCCAAAACGACGTCGTTTTGAGTACAGAACAACATAAAAATGGCCAAAACGACGTCGTTTTGGCCATTTGAGCCACTTTTGAGCCATAAAATTTGAGTTACGAGACATTTTCCTTTGTTCCATTGTCATTCTAATGAACTAAACCCTGCCTTACTATTATTATCTCAAGGACCCCTTCAAAATCTTTTGATTCACATAAAGTTGTGGGATGAATGACCATAATTCCGTTTGATTGTTTTTTTCCGGTTAGGCATTTACCTTTTGCTTTTCTTTTTTTCTCTTTTTTTCTCGGGTGTGTTTTTTGGTTGTACTCATTTGTCTCAATTTTATAAAGTAAAATTAGGTTTTGGGGGGAAGAACATTATTTGTGGTTAACTCTGGTATGCCTAATCTAACTTGAATTTTTTTAGAATTTAGACAATATGTATTTAAAATAAAGCCAAATTAAATGTAATTTGCAACTCCCAATTAAATTCAAATCATGTGCATATATATATATATATATATATATATATATTAAAGATTAATGTAAATTATAAGAATTATTTTAATTTATCTGGACAATTAACATAAGATTGTAGCCAATAAATGTCCTCATTTTAGTTTTGAAGGGTATTTAGAATAATTTATATAAATATATTTTTTTGATTTTTTATGAAAAATATAAAAAAATAATATGAAAAAAATAAATATATAAAAATATGTTTTTTTTAGTTTAGGTCAAATAATCTCTTGTTTTTTTGATTTGGGCGGTTTGTGGGACACGCATCTTCTAGAAGATTCATTGAATATTAATCGTTGATGCAATCACACAATGTGGGGGATTCTCCCAGACATCTAGGCATTGTTGTTGCTAGCATGTCCCTTAAACTCTCTCTATTTTCACATGTGTTTCGGTAACGGAATCAAGTCAAGTGGCACGTTAATTTTAAAGGACTGCTAAATGTTTCTATTTTTCTTTTTAAGACCTCTCATTTTTTTAAAATCACAAAGAAAAATTCGTAATTTACCATAAAAAGAAACATCTTCTTTTAAAATCACAAGGAAAAAAATCATAATTTAGCGTAATTTACCACACTTATGAGAGTAACATCTTCTTTTGAAATTTGAAAATTTATATTGAACGAAAAAAATGAATATGTGGAGATTTGCTTACAAAATCAAGATTACTTACTAGGTCATATCATCGATTGAATTATAATTTAACACAAAAGTTAGCAATTATAGTCTAAAGAATACTCAACAGGATTAATACTCAATTTGTTTATTTAAAATCATTTTTTTCATTTTTGAGATAAAAATTATTAATTAATATTTTTTTAAATATTTGTGGCGAATTGATTTTTAAGGTATAGTTTAAAGGGTAAAATGAAATTCTAAATAAAGTTTGGTGTCATGTCAGCACATTTCGTTTGATTGTAGACGAATTTAGATGATGGTGGTAAATTGATCAAATTTCAAAAAGTTTAAGTGTCAAATTAAATTAAGATGAAATATGAATGCCAAATTAATTTTCTGATGATAATTTAAATGACAAAATAATATTTCCTCTATTTTATTCGGATGATTTCATACTGCTTTTACTTTATGGTCCACGCTCATTGCTTGTGTAATGCAATGCAAAGTTGAGTTATCCGACACAGCCTTCCTGCTCAAACAAAGTAACAGTATAAACTTTTTTATTTTTTTAGTGATTTTAAAAAAAAAAATTTTTTAATCTTTTTTAGATGATGCCAAACAAAGGTTAGTCTTCGTTCGGAAAGAGTTAAAATAGCCTGATTTTTTTATTTTTAGCTATTTTAGCTTGACTTTTTTAGTCTCTTTTGGTTTTTGTTTTTGGTTTTTTTTACTTTTGTGAGAAAAAAATTGTAATGATTATGGTTTAAATGTGACATTTTATTTTATTAACTTATGTAACCAATTTTATCTTTTGTGTTTTTTAACCAAAAACCAAACATTATATTAATATTTTTAAATGAGATTAATCACTCACAGGTCATGTGATAATAGGATCTGTGCATCCACAAATATTTATCTAGACTAAAAAGTCCTATCAATTCATTATTGAAAGTTAGTTTTGTGTGAATCATCGCGAAGAAAAAAAAACCAAAAAAAAAAAGAGACTATTTTTTGAATTTATCGTTAAAAAATTGATAATTAGTGATATTTTTCTTTAACAAATTTTTTAACTATCATTAAAAATTAAAAATTAGTGATACTTTTTTTGAAAACGCCGCAAAAAAATATAAAAAATAAAATTTTATGATAACAAATTAAAATAGAAAATTTTGGTATACCAAAAAGTCAAGAAGACTTATTAATATACCCATCTGCTAATGTTAAAATCATCAAATGTATTCTATAGTCGTGGGATTATCATTTGGATTGTGTGCCATATATTTATGTTTGGAGTGGTTATGAGGAGAAATTAATAAAACAATAATGATACATTTCGTAATTTATCATCTTTAAATGACAATTATGATATGATATTGGGGTTATATTCCACATGAAAATATGTTTGTTGAATCAAAATTTAACACTTATCAAACACATCATTAGAAGAGATTTTTGAGAGTGATAAGTGTCTTGAGTATTTTTCTTAATCGATTAATTTTATAATTTATAATCAATTAGTTTGAATTTGCCCTTCGTTCCCATTTTGTGTCCCACCTCCTCTTGCACAAGTATATAATGTTTGAGTGGACTATTAGCTCAAACTCCAATTTTCTAAGTTAAATATAAAATTATGTATTTTATTGAATTTTTAATTCAATCCAAAGTCATATCCATAGAAACAAATAACAGCCTTAATATAAGATTAAAAAACATATTGAGGTTTATACTCTATTAATTATCCAAACACTCGCCAGATATCATATAACTAAAAATGAGATTGTTAAGAATGAGATATCAACTCCCGATCTTTGATTTCTTCCATCCAAACACATCTTAACGGCAGAATTGCAGACTAGCAATTTTTTTTTTTAAATAAAACAAAAAATTGAAAATTTGGTTTGATGAGAATGGAAAATGGATCACTGGCTTATTAGATGCAGGGTGGGCCGAGTGATTGGGTGAAAATAGAAAGTCCGGACAACTTTGGGGCAAAGCATATTTAGGCAATTGCGTGTGTAAATAAATAAATAAGGAGAAATTCTAATATACATCCATTTAAAAATAGTATATCATATTCACCTTTAATTATATAATTTTTTTTTTAGTTATAACCAATTTTCTTCTTTAATTATAACATTATTTTAGTTATGACTCATGAATTCCTTAATTATGGCTCATGTTGTGTTTAGTTATGATATATATATATATATATATATATCTATATATTTTAGTTATGACTCAGAATATTAAAGTTATGTAATTTTTTCCTTTTAGTTATAAGCTATATATGATGTACACCCACCATGGAGTTTCCCATAAATAAATTGTGGACAATAATTTTACAGTAATACTACGAATCCAGATTTAACTATTCAGAAATTATTTATAATTATCATATTGTAATTTAAATTTATTTTATATATAAACTCTCATACCATACAAATTTAATCTCTACCACATAACTATCCACCTAAAAAAATCTGGTTGGATAATAATTTTGAGGACATGGACACAAATAAAATTGACCAGAGAAAATTACGTGATCATGCACATGAAATGTCTATACTTCTCTGCCATAAAAGGGCTACTATTGATCTTACTATGTCAACAAACAGGAAATGGGGTCGGTGATGTGTCTTATGGCATAGCATCGTCTTGTGAGTCTGTGAAGTCACGTCCTAAATTTATTTTAATGATCCGAAATGTTCATAGTGTAGGGTTTATTGAAAAGATCATTTATGAAAAAATTCAAGTTAATCAGGCATCGATAACTTACAACAAGACTACGTTTATGTTTAAAAAAATAAACGGTTAGTATGATTTTTGTTAAGGTTATTATTCGTTTTGATTATGTGATTATATTTGTTCGATTAATTTTATTTTTTTATAAGAATAATATACTTGACAAATTTTATAATATAAATAGTTTAAATTATCAAAATAAAATTAGAATAAACCATACGGGGTGTGACAGCATAGGTGTGACAGCATGGGTGCTGTCACAGCACCCACTCCCAATCCCTATAAAATGTATGTAAATGTCACTAAAGTTAGAATAAATGTAAAATTTCAACATCATTTGAATTAAAAAAAAAAATGTCTTACGAACAAATGTAATTAGAGCGCAAGATATAGATCAAATAGTGTGATCATTATGCTGAATATTTTTAACTACCTAATCACATTTATCAATTTTTAGTGATAAACACCACATAAAATAGTGTGATGATTATGCCAAATATTTTTTTTTCTCCAACAGTGCTACCAATTCCTAAAAAACACAATCTCTACAACCTCACTCCACTACAAAAAAAGTAGTTTTTTGCGACGGTAACGACCCGTCGCAAATGCCCCCGTAACCCATCGCTAATACTTTTTGCGACGGTAAGTTGGCTTTTTGCGACGGTAAGGGGGGGTCGCGACAAAGGGGGTTGCAAAAGAGCTTTAGCGACGGTAAGCACCGTCGCTATTAGTTTCTGCGATGGTAAGTTATGTTTTTTGCGACGGTACATTTACTGTCGCCAATAGTGGGAAAAAATACCATTTTTCGCGACGGCACGTAATTCCCGTCGCTAAAAGTGACTTTTTGAGACGGCAACTTTACCGTCGCTAAAACTCTGGCATCTTATAAGCATTGGCGACGGCAACAGTTACCGTCGCTAAAGGTGTCTTCTAAATTCTAAATGCCCAGCTTTTGCGACTGTGTTGGTGCCGTCGCAAAAGCCCATTATTGGTTTTTTGCAACGGGATCTGCTCCCGCCTCAAAAAAAAAAAAAAAAAAAAAAAAAAACCTGCTGAAAAATTATTAAAAAAATTAAAATAACCTGTATTAAATAAAAAATAACTATAATAAAATTCAAAAATTACAGAATAATATAAATACGTACATAAACAAAAGTTGACAAATAATGAAAATTAATAATATTGTTCCATTCATAGCAATACATAAATAAAAATTCATAACAATAAAAATTATGCCACTACATAACGTCGCATAATACATACATAATGTTGCTCACAAATTTAAATAACATAAATCAAAATCAAAACCAAAAGTTTTCGTCTTCATTCGTTCGTGTGTTACAAAAATAAAAATTTATCATAATCTTGATACGCCCGCATTCCAGAAGAAGCCAACTGCTACTCAGGAAATATCTGAAAAAAACAAGATAAAAATAATTAAAAACCATATAATGGTGTTAATATTTTAATTGTAGAAAAAAAAATTGACTACTATATAATTAGAAAGATAGTTTAGTAAATAATTTTGACTGGACCGAAATCTGGCTCTAACTCCCAAACCGGGAACCCGATTCGAGCCCCGTCTTCTCCCACAAGTCTCCGTGCCTAGGCGGTCATGTGTGCCAAGTTTCGTGCTAAACCGACGCCGTTTGGTGATTTTGGGGCGTGAACTCCTCGAATTCAAATTTCTTAAGGAACTAATTTGCCTAAAGCGAAATCCGGCTCTAACTCCCAAACCGGGAACCCGATTCGAGCCCCGTCTTCTCCCACAAGTCTCTCGTGCCTAGGCGGTCGTGTGTGCCAAGTTTTGTGCTAAACCGACGCCGTTTGGTGATTTTGGGGCGTTAACTCCTCGAATTCAAGTTTCTTAAGGAAGTAATTTGCCTAAAGTGAAATCCGGCTCTAACTCCCAAACCGGGAACCCGATTCGAGCCCCGTCTTCTCCCACAAGTCTCTCGTGCCTAGGCGGTCGTGTGTGCCAAGTTTCGTGCTAAACCGACGCCGTTTGGTGATTTTGGGGCGTTAACTCCTCGAATTCAAGTTTCTTAATGAACTAGTTTGCCTAAAGCGAAATCCGGCTCTAACTCCCAAACCGGAACCCGATTCGAGCCCCGTCTTCTCCCACAAGTCTCTCGTGCCTAGGCGGTCGTGTGTGCCAAGTTTCGTGCTAAACCGACGCCGTTTGGTGATTTTGGGGCGTTAACTCCTCGAATTCAAGTTTCTTAAGGAACTAGTTTGCCTAAAGCGAAATCCGGCTCTAACTCCCAAACCGGGAACCCGATTCGAGCCCCGTCTTCTCCCACAAGTCTCTCGTGCCTAGGTGGTCGTGTGTGCCAAGTTTCGTGCTAAACCGACGCCGTTTGGTGATTTTGGGGCGTTAACTCCTCGAATTCAAGTTTCTTAAGGAACTAGTTTGCCTAAAGTGAAATCCGGCTCTAACTCCCAAACCGGGAACCCGATTCGAGCCCCGTCTTCTCCCACAAGTCTCTCGTGCCTAGGCGGTCGTGTGTGCCAAGTTTCGTGCTAAACCGACGCCGTTTGGTGATTTTGGGGCGTTAACTCCTCGAATTCAAGTTTCTTAAGAACTAGTTTGCCTAAAGCGAAATCCGGCTCTAACTCCCAAACCGGGAACCCGATTCGAGCCCCGTCTTCTCCCACAAGTCTCTCGTGCCTAGGCGGTCGTGTGTGCCAAGTTTCGTGCTAAACCGACGCCGTTTGGTGATTTTGGGGCGTTAACTCCTCGAATTCAAGTTTCTTAAGGAACTAGTTTGCCTAAAGCGAAATCCGGCTCTAACTCCCAAACCGGGAACCCGATTCGAGCCCCGTCTTCTCCCACAAGTCTCTCGTGCCTAGGCGGTCGTGTGTGCCAAGTTTCGTGCTAAACCGACGCCGTTTGGTGATTTTGGGGCGTTAACTCCTCGAATTCAAGTTTCTTAAGGAACTAGTTTGCCTAAAGCGAAATCCGGCTCTAACTCCCAAACCGGGAACCCGATTCGAGCCCCGTCTTCTCCCACAAGTCTCTCGTGCCTAGGCGGTCGTGTGTGCCAAGTTTCGTGCTAAACCGACGCCGTTTGGTGATTTTGGGGCGTTAACTCCTCGAATTCAAGTTTCTTAAGGAACTAGTTTGCCTAAAGCGAAATCCGGCTCTACTCCCAAACCGGGAACCCGATTCGAGCCCCGTCTTCTCCCACAAGTCTCTCTCGTGCCTAGGCGGTCGTGTGTGCCAAGTTTTGTGCTAAACCGACGCCGTTTGGTGATTTTGGGCGTTAACTCCTCGAATTCAAGTTTCTTAAGGAAGTAATTTGCCTAAAGCGAAATCCGGCTCTAACTCCCAAACCGGGAACCCGATTCGAGCCCCGTCTTCTCCCACAAGTCTCTCGTGCCTAGGCGGTCGTGTGTGCCAAGTTTCGTGCTAAACCGACGCCGTTTGGTGATTTTGGGGCGTTAACTCCTCGAATTCAAGTTTCTTAAGGAACTAGTTTGCCTAAAGTGAAATCCGGCTCTAACTCCCAAACCGGGAACCCGATTCGAGCCCCGTCTTCTCCCACAAGTCTCTCGTGCCTAGGCGGTCGTGTGTGCCAAGTTTCGTGCTAAACCGACGCCGTTTGGTGATTTTGGGGCGTTAACTCCTCGAATTCAAGTTTCTTAAGGAACTAGTTTGCCTAAAGTGAAATCCGGCTCTAACTCCCAAACCGGGAACCCGATTCGAGCCCCGTCTTCTCCCACAAGTCTCTCGTGCCCCGTCTTAAAGAAGTAGTTTGCGTAAAGTCTCTTAACTTAGAATGTAAAGAATGCAAAGATACATTTTAGCTTAGCATGCAAAGATACATTTTATACCTGATCTTCTGGTGGTGGTGTATATGGATTCTCGTCTTCTGCAGATTCCCTAAATGCCCGGTGGCCACTCGATGCATCAGGAACCTATGTTAGTCAGTGCATAATGTGTTAATCATATTCGAATTTCATACATAATTTTGAGTGAAAATTGAACTATCAAACAATTGTGATGTTTATATGGAACCTGTCTGTTGGGATCCACACTCGCCCCCTGTGACACAAGGGCCATCATCTCAGCTCTCATCTGCTGCAACTGTGTAGAGAACTCTGCTCGAATCTCCTCCCTCAACTCATCCCTTAGATCAGCACGAATCTGATCAATAGTCGATGGCTGGGGTGTTGACTGTGATGGCCCAACACCATCTTTATACACCACTCTCCGAGACACAATTCTCCCGTATGTGCGACAATATCCATGTCTGTCATGACCTATCAACTCATGGAAAATGGCATTCCTAGCCTCCAAAGTCCGACCATCCTCAGGTAGCATAGAGAGTTGACGATTAAACTCATCCTGTATTGAATAAGACACACAAGTATACGCCAAATTAAGATGGTTGACACACAAAAAATAAACTTTAAATACAATCACAGGTGTTTGGAAACTACCAAGGTCTGGATAACCTCTGGGTCATCTACTCTACGTGTCATAAGCCAAACATTCATCTTATCAGTAGACTCTCCCTTACTGGTCATCTAAATTTTTTTTAGAAATATGAAAATTAGAATCCAAATAATTTGCAAATATACAATGTTTATTTATATACAAAAATAAAACAATAAAATGTAAACCTCATGCCGTATCTGAGAGAAAGTAGTACGCCCTGTGGTATGAGCTATGCCGTGAGCTCGCCGATTTTTAGCGTTCCTACTTGCAATTTTCTATAACAAGTTCAACAAATGTAAGTATGTAAATATGATTTGTATGTTTACATATCATAAATATAACGTAATTGTATACCTCAGCATCGGAAGTACGCCAATACTCCACAAGTTGTTCCCACTGGCTTGGCACAACGTTCATAGGAACATCATCCTTCAGATTAGGATCAGAGCTTCTAGGCTTGAAATACTTAGCCTTAAGCTTGTTCTTGTGATCCTTCCATATGCTGTTGCAGTTTTTCATGCAGAGTGGCTTGTACTCCTCTGGACATAGATTCAAATTGTCCTATAAAACACAAAGTTTAAGGCTAAGTATAACACAAATTTGGAATTCGAATTTGTGGACAAAAATATACTTTTACCTTCACATCCTTCCAGATAGCATCAATAATATCATCAGGCACACTGTTCCAGTCAACAAAAGTAAGAGGAACAATGTTACCATTCCGGACAATAATGCCAAGTTGAGTAGTTAACTTGGCCACGTTATCCCCTATTGGGCAGTAATTTCCATCAAATTGTATGTCCAGCTTTTTACCAGTACCCCACTCTTTAATGCCCTTGGCACATCCTCTACCACGCCTACTCGAGGTTGATGAAGAACAAACATGACCTGCGATATACAATAATAATAAACAATATACAATGGTAACAACCAAATACAAATTTAAATAATGTGAATACAAATCATATCAAATAAACCTGATGTGGGCTGTGAAGAAGTCGAAGGGTCTGCAAAATACAATGAGAATAAACAAGTTATATATAATGAGCATAAATAAATGTATGTGTAAATAATTTTCATGCAAATCAAAGCAAATTTATATACCTGCGGATGGCTCATAAGCTGATGATGATAGCTGCTGTGGTGCCACTGATGGTGGACGCACCGATGGTAGGCGTGGAGGCTGAGTACATGGTAGCTGCTGTGCTGCCACTGATGGTGGTCGATACGGTGGTAATGGCCCCTCAGATGGTGGTGGCACTAATGGCCCCTCCGATGCTGGCCGATGTGATGCCTCCTCTAATGGTGGTGCTACTGATGTCCTGTTATGTAGCACATCAGACATCATGCGCCGGGGATGATCAAGCTTCCTCTTCCTTCCCATAATAATCTGCAAGCAATATAACATTAATTGACATTAGAAACATAGACAATGGTTTGTCATCAACTATAATATAACATGAATTGAACTAATACAATTACAAAGACAAAGTAAATTAAGAAATTGATGATTAACTACAACCTTGGCCTTAATTGAATTACTAATTGATTACATATCAGCCTATTTGAACATCAACTGTTTCCCCTTCTGCGGCTTCCCTCACCCAACCAACTTCTTCATCACGAAGCATTATATTTTCTTCCAATTGTTGGCTCATGTATGGCTCGATTTGTGGATCAGTTGAACTCATATCAAATAAACCTCTTTGAGACATCTTCACTACGACTTGCCAGTCTGGTTGTAACGGGTCTGCAACATACCAAACTTGCTCTGCTTGGGACGCCAAGATGAAAGGTTCATTGGTAATTCGATCATCTCGGTACAACAAATGATTGAAGTTCACCAACGTGAAATTGAAGACATCTTCTTTCTTTCCGTGAATGTTGTCAATCCAATCACACTTAAACAACACATGTTTCTTCTCATTGGAATATCGAATCTCAACAATATCTGTCAATTGTCCATAATAGTACACAGACCCCAGACGAGGATTCTTGTCTTTTCGACTAGCATAACTTATGGTATCTGCCTTCAAAGCTACACCACAATTTTGTGTGGCTCGACGATCATCCATGGCCTTTACTCGATACCGAAACCCATTCAGTATATACCCGTTGAACCTCCTTGCCAGGTTATGAGGACCATTTGCCAATAGAATAATCTCTTCAGAAAGTATGACATCAGTAGTCCTTCGCAAAGTTTGGACCTATTTAACACGAAAATGTAAAATTTAAAATGTAGATCGACTTAAGTAACTAGAATCTATAGAGTTAAATACATACATGTTCCTTGAACCAAATGTGAAATGTTTCAAAATGTTCACGCCGAAGTTGATGATCGTCGACACGAGGCATTTTGAGCTTAAGTACTTCAAGGTGTTTGCTGTGTAGATTGAAATTTTAGCCATACAAAAAATTTAGTTGAAAATTCAATAAAACATAATAAAATATTGAGTGAGTGACTTAACCTACTTTATGAATGGTTGAACCGCGCTTGTATTGCATAAGATGTACCGATGAGCTTGTACCCAAGAAGTATTATCAAGATAAAAGCTTGTGTTTTCACCAGTAGCATGACCCAAATTATCAGCACCACTATAGTTCCTCACGGGTCGACTAGATTTGGTTTCCACATCACTGAGATATTGTGCACAAAAATTCATGCATTCTTCCATAAGATATCCTTTAGCAATTGATCCTTCAGGACGAGCTCTATTACGCACGTATTGCTTCAAAGTAAGAAGATACCTCTCAATTGGATACATCCATCGAAACTGAATCGCTCCACCCAATAACGCTTCATCAGCTAGATGTATAGGCAAGTGCTCCATTATATCAAAAAAACTCGGAGGAAATATTTTCTCTAGATGACAAAGTGTTACAGCGATACGATCTTTAATATATTGCAAATCCGTCGCACGATTCACTTTCGAACACAATTGTCTAAAGAAATTGCTCAATTCAATCAAGGGTTCAATTACATTCTTCGGTAACGATCTGCGAATAGCCAATGGAATAAGTTGTTGCATCAGAATATGACTATCGTGGCTCTTAAGACCCCCAATGCTTCTATCATGTAAGCGCACACGACGTGATATATTGGATGAATACCCGTCGGGAACTCTTACTTCCTTCAACACTTTCAAGAACAAATCTTTCTCATCCTTGGTCATCGTGAATTGTGCTGGTGGTAAATAGGCTTTATTCGACCCTCTTAACTGCAAATGTAGGGGTTTTCTAATATTCATATCTTGTAAATCACGCCGAGCATTAACACCATCTTTCGATTTTCCTGCAACCCCTAATATTGTCCACAACACATTGTCACAAACATTCTTCTCTATATGCATCACATCGAGGTTGTGTCTTATTAGATTGTGCTCCCAATATGGCAATTCATAAAAGATACTCTTTTTCTTCCAACTATGGGTGCGATGTCCAGCTTTCTCCTTCTCTACCTGTCTCCTATGCCTCTCCTTAAGGTCATCCCTATTGTATTGGGTTAAAATACCCTCAGATTCTAATTGTAGCAACATCTCAGTTCCAGACAACAATTTTGGTTTGAGTCTGACTTCCCGACTACCATCAAATGATACTTTATCCTTCCGAATTTATGGCCAGTAGGTAAAAATCTGCGATGACCCAAGTATGATTGTTTCTACTATGCTTCAACCAACACGATGTAGTTTCCTTATTGCAACAAGGACATGCATATTCTCCTTTAGTGCTCCATCCTGACAAGTTTGCGTATGCAGGAAAATCACTAATTGTCCACAGTAAAGCTGCATGCATTTGAAACATTTGATTTGTTGATGCATCAAATGTTGACACACCCTCATTCCATAGTTCTTTCAACTCCTCAATCAACGGTTGCATATAAACATCAATCTTGTCACCAGGTCCTTTCGGGCCGTCAATAAGCACGGATAAAATTAGAAATGGTTGCTTCATGCACATCCATGGCGGCAAGTTGTATGGAATGAGCACAACAGGCCAAGTGCTATGAACTATGTTCATCGTCCTGAATGGGTTAAAACCATCAGATGCTAAGCCAAGCCTTACACTTCGGCAATCATTACTAAAGTCAATATTCCGACGGTCAAAATCTTTCCATGCAAGGGAGTCAGCAGGATGCCTGAAGACACCATCATCAGTTCGTTCCTCTGCATGCCATCTCATTAACTTGGCCGTCTTGGATGACATAAACAACCTCTGCAACCTTGACTTTAAAGGAAAATACCTCATCTGTTTTGCAGCTATTTGTTTGCCACCTGTGTTAGGACCATTTGAACCACCATCACCATTTGATTTCCATCTAGAACTGTTGCATATGACACATTTATCAAGATTGGCGTCCTCGTTTCGAAACAACATGCAACTGTTGGGACATGCATCCCACGTCTCATACGTGAAGCCCAAATCTGTTGTGACCTTTTGAGCTTTATAATATGAGTCCGGAAGTTTCACACCCAACGGAAACGCCTCATTCAATAACTCAAGCAACATGTCAACAGACTTGTCCGTCCACTGATTAAGCACCTTCAAATGTAGAAGTCGAACAATGAATGACAAAGATGTGAACTTCTGACAACCCGGATACAATTCACTTTGTGCATCTTGAAGAAGTTTGAAATACTTTGCAGTCTCTGCATTTGGACCGAGCTGGGGTTCAGATGCATGGGGATCAGGCCCCTGTGGTTCATCACCCTCAACACTTGTACCGGCATGTGGATTTCCCATAGCCCCTTGTATCATTCCAATCATATCATCTCCTATGTCTAAATTAGCTAATGTTTCATTCTCTCGATTACTATGCAGAGATATGTAAGATTCCCCATGATTAATCCAATGTTTGTATTTTTTAAAAAACCCATTCAAAATCAGATGCTCCCGTACACCATCTCGTACAAAATAGTATCGATTCTCACACTTCCTACACGGACAACTGATCATCGAACCTTCAACCCTATTGGTGTAGGCAAACACAAGGAATTCATCAATCCCATTAATGTATTCACTCGACATCCTATTTGGCAAATCAATCCAACTCTTATCCATCATCTGTACACATCCACAAAAATATCTCACCAAAGTAACTCTAAATATAATACCTACACATAAATATTCACTCGACATCCTATTTAAAGTACTACTACTTAAATATGTTATATTTTTTAAGTACGACTGGTTAAGCATATTATTTCAACTATTAATTTAAATAAACTACAAATAATTTAAAAAATTAATAGTAGCATGAAAATTAATAAACTACATAAACTTAAACAAAAAATTAAAAATTAATTAATAAGGGCTATGAATGATATGTAGCATGTTATGCATGATGGTGAGTAAGAATGATTTATATTTTATCATCTCTTGTCATAATTCCACATGCAATGCAAGGTAGTGAACAATCATGAATTGGTCTTTCTCTTCATCTTTTGTCTGCAATTTTTTTATTTTTTAAATTATACTTACTTATTTCTTATAGTTAAACCTCTCTCACTCCAACAAGAATGAGTTCTTCAATGCTTATTTTATGAACCAAAAAAAAAATATTATTGAAACAAATATTATTGAAACAATGCTTATATATATATATATATATAGACAGATTTATAGACAGATTGAAACAAAATATATATAGACAGATTTATATATATATAGACAGATTTCAGATTTATATATATATAGATTTATATACATTGCATATATATACAGATTTATATATATATCGACATTCATCAAATTAAAACAAAATATTATTGAAACAATGCTTATATATATATATATATATAGACAGATTTATAGACAGATTGAAACAAAATATATATAGACAGATTTCAGATTTATATATATATAGATTTATATACATTGCATATAGAACATATTTATATATATATATCGACATTCATATATATAATATATATATACAGAGATAATATATATAGAGACGATAGAGAGAGAGAGAGAGAGAGAGAGAGAGAGAGAGAGAGAGAGAGAGCATACGCAGAGCGAGAGAGAGTCGTCGCCGGAGCCACACCACCGCACCACCGCACCACCGCTGTGTCTTGCTCGTAGCCCGTTTGAGAAATTTGGGGGTGAAGTTAGGGATTTGGGAGGAAGGATCGAGCGGCAAAGGGAAAAAGAAGAGGGGGGCTTTTTTTATTTTGAGTTTTTGCGACGGTATGCTGTAGCCGTCGCAAATAGAAGGCATAACTTCCTAAAAACGGCGCCGTTTGACTTAATAATTTTTTGCGACGGCACATTTCCGTCGCAAATGAGATATGCCGTCTCAAAAAAAGGTGCTTTTGCCACGGTTTTTTTTACCGTCGCTAATACTTCCGCATTTCCGACCCCTCCGCTAAGTTTCATTACCGACGGGTAACTACCGCCGCTAAAGGACATTATTTGCGACGGGTGACGCTACCGTCGCAAAAAACCGTTTTTCGCGACGGGGGCGCGGCGTCGCTAAAAGCTCCGTGTTTTTTGATCCCTTGTGTTTCAACCTTTAATGATATCAAAAAAATAATATTTTGTCATTTTTTTCAGTTTTAAATTTTTTAAAAAAATATTTCATTAATAAAAGTTAAATAAGTAGTATTAATTAGTATCAATTAATATAAAATTGATACATTGCAAAAATGAATGGACAGTATTATGTTGCAATTATTTTCGATTATATTTTAATTAGTATCAATTAATTGAAATAGTATTAATTAATATAATTAATAATAAATATTTAATTTTTATTAGTATCAATTAATATAGAATCAACAATTGATATTAATTAGTATCAATTAATAATTAATTCATTACAAAATTATACGATATTAATTTATTAAATAATTAATACCAATTAATATTGATTTTTTAATTAATATAAAAATATAAAATATGAATTTATTAATAATTAATACCAATTAATATTGATTTTTTTTTTCTTTTTCTTCAGAAATATACAATTTTTACTTTTTTAATTAATATTATATTAGTTAATAGAATATTTGGGTATTGACGAGGGCATTTAAGTAATTTTAGCCCCCCACACCCGCTGTGCGCTTAAGTCAAAAATTTAAGCACCCCCTGACCAGCTTTTGAGATAAGCTGAGAAATAGCTTAATTTAAGCTATAACCTGGTTAACTTAAGCTGCACCAAACACAATATTTTAGCTTAAATTAAGCTAAGAGCTGAAATAAGCAGCTTATAAGCTCTACCAAAACAGGCCTAGTGTTGGGTAGGATTTTTAAATATAATTTAATAATAGAATTGTATTTGAATTTGTGATTTTGAATTATGATTTGAGTGTGAAAAATTTATTTGATTATGAGTTTTGAAAAGAGTTTTGAATTGAATTTTGGAGGGAGTTTTGATTCAAAAATTTATAACTCATAACTAAACACACAATTTAAAATTCTATTCAAAATTCATATAAAAATTTAAAAAATTCCGAAAATATTTTTTATTTATAATATAAAAATAACAGCTGCCCAAGAAAAAAAAATCGAACAATGTTTCGATCAACCGGCCAGACGTTTGGGGGACGTCCGGGAAGACGACCAGGTTAGCCAAATTTTTCCGCATAGAAAAGAGTTTTCAAAAGTAAGTGTGGAATTATAATTTGAAAGCTCAAAACAAATACCACACTTAAATGAGTTGGTGGAAATGTGTTTGAAACACATAACCAAACACAGCCTATTTTTTTTATAGTACAATTATTATATTTTAAAAAAATTAAATTTTCAAAATTACTCTTTGATAGTATATTTTTTTTTAGAGAATATCAATTATCATAATTATGCTTTTTATGTTGTTAATAAATTAAAAGAAGGGTAAAATAAAAAAATTATATTATTTTTTTCCTTGATTTTTAAAAATGAACTAATGTTTTGGGATAATGAAAAATAAAATAAGAGTTTTTAATTTCATTTCTCTTTTTGAGATTTTTAATTTTATAACAAATCGATCATTTTGTTAATAAACCATTAAGTCAATTAACAATTTTTAATGATGTTAGAAATATGTTTCAATTAATAATTTAGGTAATTTTACTATTGTATAGAAGAACAATTATGAATTCCATCTTTTTAGTTAATTCTGTTAAATAAAAAATTTTAATAAGAAAATATTTGTAAGTTTTCAAACTACAAGACTCAATCTATACTTTAAATAAACCACATGAGTGTAATTATAATTTATCCATAAAAAAATAAGTTTAATGAGAACGTTTGTTGCACCAAGTTTTAGCTTCACTGTTGAATCTTTTAAGTAAAACAAAATTTACATTTCTTAGACTGATTTATTTGTCACTAAAATTTTATATTTATTTTAATTTTATGGTAAATTACAAATATAATTTTTAATTTTTTTTTAAAATACAAATTTTTCTTTGTGATTTTAAAAATTATATCATATATTTTTAAGTTTCTAATCGTATAATAAATAGCCCATTCTATTAATAAATTATTAAGTCAATTAAAAATTCTAAAAAATGAATATTTATAATTTATTAAAAAACTACCAGAATAATTTGTAATTTAAACAAATCTCATAAATGTATTTGTAATTCACCCTTAATTTTAATATTTTATTAAGGAAATATTATTTTGTCCTCCAAATTATTATACAAAAATTAATTTGACACCCATATTTCGTCTTATTTTAATTTGACACTTAAACTTTTTGAAATTTGATTGATTTACTAACTGCTGTCTGATTCCGTTTATAATTAAACGGAATGTGCTGACATAGCACTAAATTTCATTTGGAACTTCATTTTATCCCCCAAATTATACCTTAAAAATCAATTAGCCCCCCAAATATAAAAATATTAAATTTAAATATTTAATAAATAATTTTTATCTCAATAATGAAAAAAAATAAATTTTAAATAATATAGTTCGCAAAAAATAATTAAAAAATATATAAATTCTCATTTAGAATTGTCTCTTTAATTCTCAAATTATCTCGAGTCGATCTTGGAGAAACTAATTGATCAGAAAATTTCTTGGCTAATTATTTCCCAAATTAATTTCAATTGAATTGATTGACTAATAGTAATTTCAAAATTCAATAAATAAAAATTTAGCCCACACTTATGAGAGTAACTTCTTCTTTTGAAATTTAAAAATTTATATTGAACTAAAAAAATGAATATGTCGAGATTTGCTTACAAAATCAAGATTACTTACTAGGTCATATCATCGATTGAATTACAATTTAACACAAAAGTTGGCAATTATAGTCTAAAGAATACTCAACAGGATTAATACTCAATTTGTTTATTTAAAATTCATTTTTTTTCATTTTTGAGATAAAATTATTAATTAATATTTCTTTTAATAGTTGCGGCTAATTGATTTTTAAAGTATAGTTTAAAGGGTAAAATGAAATTCTAAATAAAGTTTGGTGCCATGTCAGCACATTTCGTTTGATTGTAGACGAATTTAGATGATGGTGGTAAATTGATCAAATTTCAAAAAGTTCAAGCGTCAAATTAAATTAAGATGAAATCTGAATGCCAAATTAATTTTCTGATGATAATTTAAATGACAAAATGATATTTCCTCTATTTTAGCTATTTTAGCTTGACTTTTTTAGTCTCTTTTGGTTTTTGTTTTTGACTTTTTTGACTGTTGTGAGAGAAATTTTAGCTATTTTAACTTGACTTTTTTAGTCTCTTTTGGTTTTTGTTTTTGACTTTTTTAACTTTTGTGAGAGAAAAATTGTAATGATTATAGTTTGGATGTGATATTTTATCTTATTAGCTTATGTAACTAATTTTATCTTTTGTGTTTTTTTAACCAAAAAATCAAAAACCAAAAATTATATTAATATTTTTAAATGAGATTAATCACTCACAAGTCATCTTATAACAGGATCTGTGCATCCACAAATATTTATCTAGACTAAAAAGTCCTATCAATTCATTATTGAAAGTTAGTTTTGTGAGAATCATCGTGAAGAAAAAAAAAAAAAAAAAAAAGACTATTTTTTGAATTTGTCGCTAAAAAATGATAATTAGTAATTTTTTTTTTGATAAATTTTTTAACTGTCATTAAAAATTAAAAATTAGTGATACTTTTTTTGAAAACGCCGCAAAAAAAATATAACAAAATAAAATTTTATGATAACAAATTAAAATAGAAATTTTTGATATACCAAAAAGTCAAGAAGACTTGTTAATATACCCATCTGTTAATGTTAAAATCATCAAATGTATTCTATAGTCGTGTGATTATAATTTGGATTGTGTATCATGAGGAGAAATTAATAAAACAATAATGATACATCTCGTAATTTATCATCTTTAAATGACAAATATGATATGATATTGGAGTTATATTCCACATGAAAAAATGTTTGTTGAATCAAAATTTAACACTTATCAAACACATTATTAGGAGAGATTTTTGAGAGTGATAAATTAAGTGTCTTGAGTATTTTTCTTAATCGATTAATTTTATAATTTATAATCAATTAGTTTGAATTTGCCCTTCGTTCCCATTTTGTGTCCCACCTCCTCTTGCACAAGTATATAATGTTTGAGTGGACTATTAGCTCAAACTCCAATTTTCTAAGTTAAATATAAAATTATGTATTTTATTGAATTTTTAATTCAATCCAAAGTCATATCCATAGAAACAAATAACAACCTTAATATAAGATTAAAAAACATACTGAGGCTTATACTCTATTAATTATCCAAACACTCGCCAGATATCATATAACTAAAAATGAGATTGCTAAGAACGAGATATCAACTCCCGATCTTTGATTTCTTCCATCCAAACACATCTTAACGGCAGAATTGCAGACCAGCAATTTTTTTTTTAAATAAAACAAAAAATTGAAAATTTGGTTTGATAAGAATGGAAAATGGATCACTGGCTTATTAGATGCAGGGTGGGCCGAGTGATTGGGTGAAAATAGAAAGTGCGGACAACTTTGGGGCAAAGCATATTTAGGCAATTGTGTGTAAATAAATAAATAAGGAGAAATTCTAATATACATCCATTTAAAAATAGTATATCATATTCACCTTTAATTATATAATTTTTTCTTTAGTTATAATCAATTTTCTTCTTTAATTATAATATTATTTTAGTTATGACTTATGAATTCCTTAATTATGCCTCATGTTGTGTTTAGTTATGATATATATATATATATATATTTTAGTTATGACTCAGAATATTAAAGTTATGTAATTTTTTCCTTTTAGTTATAAGCTATATATGATGTACACCCACCATAGAGTTTCCCATAAATAAATTGTGGACAATAATTTTACAGTAATACTACGAATCCAGATTTAATTATTCAGAAATTATTTATAATTATCATATTGTAGTTTAAATTTATTTTATATATAAACTCTCATACCATACAAATTTAATCTCTACAACATAACTATCCACCTAAAAAAATCTGGTTGGATAATAATTTTGAGGACATGGACACAAATAAAATTGACCAGAGAAAATTACGTGATCATGCACATGAAATGTTTATACTTCTCTGCCATAAAAGGGCTACTATTGATCTTACTATGTCAATAAACAGGAAATGGGGTCGGTGATGTGTCTTATGGCATAGCATCATCTTGTGAGTCTGTGAAGGCATGCCCTAAATTTATTTTAATGATCCGAAATGTTCATAGTGTAGGGTTCATTGAAAAGATCATCTATGAAAAAATTTAAGTTAATCAGGTATCGATAACTTACAACAAGACTACGTTTATGTTTAAAAAAATAAACGGTTAGTATGATTTTTGTTAAGGTTATTATTCGTTTTGATTATGTGATTATATTTGTTCGATTAATTTTATTTTTTATAAGAATAATATACATAACAAATTTTATAATATAAATGATTTAAATTATCAAAATAAAATTAGAATAAACCATACGGGGTGTGACAGCATGCTGTCACAGCATCCACTCCCAATCCCTATAAACATGTATGTAAATGTCATTAAAGTTAGAATAAATGTAAAATTTCAACATCATTTGAATAAAAAAAAAATGTCTTACGAACAAATGTAATTAGAGCGCAAGATATAGATCAAATAGTGTGATCATTATGCTGAATATTTTTAACTACCTAATCACATTTATCAATTTTTAGTGATAAACACCACATAAAATAGTGTGATGATTATGCCAAATATTTTTTTTTCTCCAACAGTGCTACCAATTCCTAAAAAACACAATCTCTACAACCTCACTCACCTATGATTAGCACCTATGATTAGTCCAGAAAAGAAAAAAAATAAAAATAAATTATTAGTTGACATCATTTTAGGAGTTCCCAACTTTGGGAGTCCCAACCATTTTTGTTTTTTCTCAGGTAACTCCATGGCCCATATGATTTTCCCAAAACAACAATGTTAACTGTCAGGTTCTTTTCTCTGAACATTTCGCTAAGATGAAGATTTGTTAAATTGTTTTTTGCACAACACATTGAATTGAAATTGGATCGCTGGCTTACTTGATTGTGCAGGCTGGGCCAGGGTAATGGGCCAGGGAAATGAAGCATAAAAGTTTCAGAAAAGTGGAAGATTATCGAAGTATTTGTCCTTTTTAATTTATTTATTTTGAAGATAAAGAATGTGAATGTATAATTTTTTTTAAAAAAAAAAATTGATGTGTTTTAATTTGTTTTAAATGTACACGTTAATAAAATTTATTTAATAATATCAAACTATATCCTTAATCGAAGTCCTTTTTCTTTTTTCTTTTTTAATGAAGGTGAATACTTCAGTAGATAGGTAATATTAGAAACTAAAAAAATTAGGAGAAATTGTTTTTAAAATTATTTCAAAGTTTGACTTTCGTAACAAAATAAATCTTAAATTTTTAATTTTACCAATAAAATCCTAATTTTGTACCCTAATACTTAAGTAGATAGGTAATATTGGAAACTAAAAAAAATTGGGAGAAATTTAAAAAAAATCCCAAATTTTGACTTTCGTGACAAAATAAATCTTAAAATTTTAATTTTGCTAATGAAACCCTGATTTTTATTTATTTATAATCAAAATCATAAGCCTATTTATGTTGAGTAAAATTGACAGAACAATAATATTTTAGTCATTAAACTCAATATAGATATATATAAAATGTCTAAAATATTCTTCAAATTAAGTTTAATGACTAAAATATTATTTTTTTATATTAATTTTACTTAATGAAAATAGACAAATGATTTACATTAAGAACACTACAATATGAATAATTCATATTACCGAACCCGAATTTGTAATAGGCTCCACAAATCTCCCAAGTTCTCTCAAATTGAGATATGATCTTAGGAGAAATTTAACCCTAAAATAAAATTAAAAAAAAAAACTGCAAAAGCTATTCCAGGATTTGATTCTTACAACAAAATAAATCCTACGTTTTTAATTTTGTCAATTTAAATCCTACCTTTTTTTTTTATTTGTTTTCAATATAAATCATTTATTTATTTTTAGTCATTAAACTTTGAGGGCAAGTTTGAGAAGTTACAATAACAATAAAAAAATCAATAAAAAAAGTTTAAAAGCCAAATAATTATGTAAAATAGTCAAATATTTTATTTTCTCTATACTTGTTGCACATTTTGACTTCTGTCATGTTGGTCATCTTAACTTCAAAGAGTGTTTGGCCTTCGTAGGCCCATTTTTGGACCAATTTCGATGATCTAAACTATTTGCTTTTTAAGACTCGTTAAGTAAAAATTTTTATGTAAAAAATAAAGATGATTGGATATTGCTAGTTATATGTTTAAATTAAATTTGCATTACAAAAAAAATGGATGGCTATTCTTGAAATTGATATCAAAATGGGCTTACAAAATGCAAACACTATTTTAAGTTGAGATGGCAACTTGAGAGAAGTCAAAACCTTGTACAAAAACTTAAAAAATATCCGAAACATATTGATTTTTTTCAACTCATATTTTAGTCAAAAAGTTATTAAAACAATCTATTCTCAAACCATGATATACATAAAATATCTAAAATATCATTTTTCGTTGAGTTTAATAATTAAAATATCATTTTTGGCCAATTTTACTTTATAAAAATAAATAGATAATTTACATTGAAAACAAATTTAAAAAATTATAATTTAAATTAATTAAATTTAATATTTATTTTATTATAAAAAGGTCAAACCTTGCACGAAAAAAAAAAATTATTATGCTTCCCAAAAAAAATTAATCTTCAGAACTTCTTACCGTCAAGGTTGTGCCTCACAATTGGTTGTCTTCCCTCTAACCTGATCTCCAATAGGTCTTAATTGTTAGATTTAATTTTTATTAAGTTTTAGTATCGTTAAAAATAATTTTTTGTGACAATATTTTACACATGTCTCTGAAAATTGATAATTAGTGACTTTTTTTATCATGAGTTTTATAAATTGTCGTTAAAACTTACAATTAGCGATATTTTTCTGTGATAAATATTTAAACTGTCACCAAAAATTGAAAATTAGTGATTTTTTTTGTAATGATTTTTTTAAATTGACACAAACTTATAATTACTGACATTTTTTGTAACAAAATTTTCAAACTGCTGCTAAAAATTAAGAATTAGTGACGATTTTTAATATTATTTGATAAAAAAAATCATTAATTATCATAGGACCTATTAGATAATAAGTCCATCTATTAAAATCTACACGTAACTCCCCTAAAAGTGGGAGCTTCTTAAATACATTTATCATTTGTTTAAAAACAATAATTTATCTCCCTAATTTTACTCTCGCAATTTCATTCCAATAATGTGATATTAGAGAGATTAAAGATGAGAGGGAGATGAATATGGAATCACTCCACATGAGAATGTGCCACGTCATTAGAGGTGGAATTGGTCAATATCCCCTAATTGAGGTCCCACATTTCCATCTCCAATGATGTTGTTAAGAATTATATGAAAGTGTCACACACTCTCCTCTCCCATCTTTAACCCCTTAATTTCACATCATTAGGGTGGAATGGAGAGAACAAAATTAGGGGATGAATAATTTTTTTAAGGGTAAATTATATTGACACTCCTTGAGATTTCTGTTTAATATAAATCTCTCCCTCACATTTGAAAAATTACAATTATCTCACTGTCAGATTAAAATGACATATTTCTCACTTAGCCTTTATACATATAAAATATTAAAATAATGCAAATACTTTGTTCATATCATTTCAAGGGAAATAACAATCATCTTCTTTGTATTAATTCACACAAAAATTTGATTTTTTTTTATTTTTCGTGTTTTTTTATTTTTATTGAATTTTTTTAATACTTTAAGCAATTTTTTTTTTTTTGATTTTTTTAGATACATCTAATCTAGATATACTTAAGAAATATAATATTTTTTAATTTTTTTTAAATTCACCAAATACAAATATATATATATATATATATATATATATATATATATATATATATATAAACTCAATACACTATTTTATTTTGTTGTATTCAATGATTTTTTAAAAAAATTTTTGTATAAATTTTATCATTTTTAAATATATCTAGATTAAATTGATCTAATCTAAATATAATGGTGAAAATAAAAATGAAAAATTATATTCATATATAAAAATTTATACAAAAAATATTGTGATAGTAATATTATTGTAAATATAAATTATGTTTATGAATGTTTTGTTTTAAAGTGAAAGATTATCATTAAGTTATGTCATTGTGTTTGAAAATTCTATATAAAATTTATATTTGTATATCATCACTCAATAAGAATATATTAAGGTAGAATTTAATGATGAAAATTTGTAAAATGTAATTATGATGATAGATAAAAGAAATGGTTGGAAAAGGGATAAGATGGTCATTTAGAAAATTTTAGGACATGACATCAGCCATCCAAGGGGGTAATTTGTAATGAGATTACAAATCCGAGGAAATGAAATGTCATTTTTCAAATATGAGGGGGATCTGTATTAAACAGAAATCTCAGGAGGTGTCAGTGTAATTTATTCTTTTTTAAAAATATATTTTATTAATGTATACTTTTAAGACACATTAAAAAAAAAAAATTAATATATTTTATGTGAAAGTACATATTATAATATTAAAAAAAATAATAATCATTTTAATATATATACACTAATGATACTCTTTTTATATTTGTCTATTATAATTAAAAAATATATTACATTTTTTTCAAATTTTGTTATTTTTAGTAAAAAAATTTTTTCAAAATTATGTCATTTTTTTTTCCCAATCCACCATATGTAGATGAATCTAAAAGTTAGAATATATATATATATATATATATAAAAAAAAACTAAAAAAATAAAAAAAATTTACTTATAAATCTTATATGGAAAGATGTTGATCAATTTAGACCTAAGAGTTTTTTTATGAACCAATTTAGGTGAATGCCTTATTTATTAGATTTGATGTTATTTGAATTTAGGTGAATGTCTTTTTTTGATTCATTTTTTTTTTTATTTTTTGATTCATTTTTTGGGATGAGAATGGAAAGGTGAGATGTAAAATATTCTTTTTGGGGGATTGGTGGTTGAAGTGTTGATTGTCGAGCGTAGAAATCTACATTTCTGTTAGTGTGATTTTTTGGTGTTACATTGAAGTGTCACATTAAAGTGGTACATTTGGAAAAAGTTCACTAAGGAGTTTTTGTGTTACATTGATTGGAGTGTTACATTTGAAAAAAAAAAAAATATACATGAAGGAGTTTTTTTGGAATATTATGTTATTACGTTTGAGAAAAGTATACTAAGGAGTTTTTTAGTATGTTATATTGGAGTGTTACATTTGGAAAAAGTACACTAATTTTTTTTTGTATTTTACATTGATTAGAGTGTTATGTTTGGAAAAAGTAAACTAAATTTTTTTTTAGTATTACATTGATTGGAGTATTACGTTTGTGAAAAATACGTTAAGGAGTTTTTGTGGAATGTAACGTTGTTACATTTAAGAAAAATACATTAAGAAATTTTTTTGAAGTATTACGTAAAGTAATTTCAATATTATGAAAAAAATCTATATTTGTCCCTCAATACATAACACATGCATGTTTATATTTTGCCATTTATGTAATTCACATTAGAATAAAACTTTTAGATTCATTAAAAAAAAAAAAAAAATAGACCAAACAATTAAATTGGGTGAATTACACTTTGCTATCTTAAAGTTTCACCAATTTCCTATTTTGGCCCTTTAAATTGGATTTTTCCCATTTTGACCCTTTATGTTTACAATCCTTCCCATTTTGGTCTTTCATGTTTGCAATCTTTCCCACTTTGACCCTTTAAATTTGATTTTTCTCACTTTGGCCCTTCATATTTGTAATCATTCTCACTTTGGCCCTTTATATTTGCAATTCTTTCCACTTTACTCCTAGACTAACTTTCATCCAAAAAAGTAACAGAATTTGCCACATCACTAACATATCAGCTCCATATGTGATGTAAACAATTCACTAAAGATGCAAAAAATAAAAAATAATAAACAAAAAAATTGAATTTTTTTTTTAGTCTCTAGTGAACTTTTTTTTTCAAATTTATTCATAAACATTATTACATTATAGATGCATCTAGATTAGATGCAACTAAAACATATAAACAAATTTAACTAAAAAAAGAAAAAAAGTGCAGTAAAGACGAAAAAAAGATAGTAAATTTTTCATTTCAGAATTGACAATACAGATATTTGAGTCGATATATTTTCATTTTTTCATCTTTAGTAAACTTTTTTCGTTTTTTAGTTAAATTTGTTTTTATTCTTTTAGCTACATCTAATTTAGATGCATCTATAATATAATAATATTTATGAATAAATTTAAAAAAAAAAGTTCAACAAAGACTAAAAAAAAATTCTAATTTTTTTTTTATATTTTTTGTTTTTTTGTATCTTTAGTGAATTTTTTACATCATATTGAGCTATGTGTTAATGATATGACAAATTGTGTTAGTTTTTTTGAATGAAAGTCAGTTTAAGAATAAAGTAGAAAATATTACAAATATAAAGGATCAAAGTAAGATGGATTGCAAATATGAAGGGACAAAGTGAAAAAAATTAAATTTAAAAAGTTAAAGTGGAAAGAATTATAAACATGAAATGTCAAAGTGAGAAAAATTAAAACCAAAGAGTAAAATTTTAAGTGGATAAAATATAATTTATCCAATTAAATTCACCCTTTGCCGGTAAAAGGGATCTAGAACACAAAAAAGCAAGTATTAAAGTTGATCCGCTTGTCCAGACCGTCTGATTCATGATATCTATAATCGATCTTGTGGTCATTCTGCACCATGCGTTTTTTTTTTTAAAGGGTAAAGGCCACATGCCTCTAAGTCATATTTTATCAAGTTTGCCACCACATTCCTACAGGCAAATCACCTCTAAATCCAAAACAAGAAAAACATATACAAAAATAACTTCAGTGCACAAATGATTTTCACATAATAGATATATATAGAGAGACCCATTTATAGGCCCATTTATGTAAATTTTATGTATTTATCCCACATCTGTACCTTATTCTGTAAATATTTTTGTTGGCTATATATTTTGTACAAGCCAATCACGATTTAACACGTGGCAGGATGAGGATAAAACGGGAAAGCAATTCAAGTCTTCAATCATAATCATGCATGTGGCAGTTAGTATTGGTTTTGTAGATCTGCGTAGCATTGGATCAACAAAGAAATGCAAGTTGACGTGGCTTCAGCGGTTATTCGTATATTTGAATTCAAAATCGAAAGGGAAGCCTAACTGCAGATATGACATAGTGAAACTAACTATAAGGCAACATGATCAGCAATCATGGAAGCATGGTTCGACGGTTAGAAATGTAGTTCGATGGTTGCCATTGAAAAATATAAATAGTAGAGAAGGCAGAAGAAAGAAGCCCCCAGACTCAGATTTAGAAAGTCAGTTTATATTTACTTTACTTTATTTCCAGTTTTTTACATTTCTTGTTCTTTACATTTCTGTACTTCAAATTCCTACACTGCACTTCGTTCATAGGAGTAGTTTCAAATAGATTGTTGCTGTAAACCTCTACGAGGCTGATTTGGATCTTGTAAGTCTTTCATTTTATTTAATGAAATATTACAATTGTCCTTCCTTTAATTGTTGTTTACTTAATTTTTTCCTAAACAAAGCCACCAGTAAAAGTCCTCTTCATTGAGACTGAAAGAACTAAAACACAATTGCTTGATAATTGGTTGGCCATTAACATTCTATAAGGACTGATTGATCCTTGCTAGCACGCTCATAATTACAAATATAACCTTCGAAAGCCAAAAAAGCCAACATATATTTTTTGCACGCCCAGTGGGACCAATTAAAATGGCTAGACGTAGAAGACAAGGAGAAAATGAACGCCTGGAAGAGGGCGTGAAAGGAGAGGTAGAAATGCCTAATCCAGAGGATAATGTGATGACACATCTTGTGGAAGTACCTATTTTATCAGAACCCATGATCGAACAGACCAGCACTTTGGAACAAGTACCGTATGTTCAAAGTATTGGACGAGGCCAAGGAATTGGACCATCTACTATTCCATCTACTCAGCCAATGAATCCATGGGGAGGCTTAGTAGATGCCATGGGACAGCAGTTAATGAACATAATGGAAAGATGGGCAACATCCTTTTTGGATCGAATGAGTACTCATCAACCAACTAATGCAAGGCATATAGAGGAAAATTCAAATGTCCCTCAGCAAAGATTGGCTAGAGATAAACAGCCTATGCAGAGTAATGGACATACTAATGGTCAAATTAGTAACCAGAACCATGAAAGACCACCACCTCAGTCTTAGTACGAGCCTCTTTCAAGGCCTATGGCAAATCAAAATGCCTCATTACTTAACAGTGAAGCCATGCAAATTGGTGGATCTGGCCCAACACAAGATAATGGCATAAAGATGTTTCCAAATCCTATGTTCAAAGCCATACCTGGCATGAGGGGGTTCACTAATCCTTTGTTTGAATTTATACTCGGAGGGTTGGAAGGTTTTCCTATAACTAGAAGAGACACAACACCTGTTCCAGCACATTTCGCAGGTCTTTTCGCAGGACAGGCTCAAACATACCGCCCGGGATTGAATTTAGACGTCCCCGAACGTCCCGTGAGGAAATCCCGTTTTGTTTATTGGGGCTTACTACAGTTTGGACTCAATGTCACGGTCTTGTATCTAATCTCGCAGAGTGCAATGCAAGACCGATGAATTATCAAAGAGTCCAAATCCGGCAAATCGTTTTTGAAAACATATTTTTTTGAAAGAAGTGCCAAACATGGACTGCTTTGCCAGATACAGAGTCGCCACCTAAATATTTTATTTTGAAAAATTTAGGAAACCTTGACTCGTGCCTAAGGCCACGTGTCCGTCATCACCAAAGTTACCTCGGCTCGGGAACTTGTGTACGATTGGGGAAGGTCACTTCGTGAGCACCCCTGCTCGCCCGATCAAAGATCAGCCTCTACTAACCATGATATCGAGTTTTGAAAACATTATGTGCTCTTATTCCGGTTATTAGCTTAGAATTACTATGTGATGCACACATCATACAAGTATAGACTGGATCGTTTGAGTGGGAACAAAACATTTCATGTTTCTTTATTTGAAAGATGGTTTGATGGTGCTACTCGCAAGTAGGCTAAGATGTGGATTTGCCACCCTCAAGTGGGCTTAAGAAAACATGATTTTGCCACTCTCAAGTGGGCTTAAAACTCTCAATTGGTGAATTGTTCCAATTCAAATAACCCAAGCTTCACCCACAGGCATTCAGGCAGTTATATCACATAAGCAAATAGCCTCATGGTAAGCATGCTATCATGGTAGTCACTCACACGCATGGCAAGGATGCTAAAGCATAAACACTCACCGAGTACTCCAAGCCAAAGAAAGAAGCTAATTAGAAATCATGCATGAATCCTAACTATGCTGAAATGCCTAATGCAACACATGCAAAAATGCAACTAAGATAGGCTCGGCTATTCTAAAATGGCATATGAAATGCAACAACTGATACACGTATTCAACTCGGAATTGAAATACAATGCAGTTAGTATAATGCGCCGAGCCCGGTGCATGCAAGACGGATAAATGGATGCAAACATGCGAGCATAAGTATGCTAATTGAAATGTGCCCTAAACTAACCATCATAAGCTGGTAAATAAAAGGGAGAAAGACGTGGGGTTGGAAGACATGCATCACACACACAAGCACACTTATTACAACATTGTCCTCCTCGGAGGGTCCGAATGAATAGTACATAATAAACTAACTAATCTAAGCTAATTAAACTAATTATTACACAACATTAATTAATTAACGAATTAACTAAGTAAGGAAACTAGCATGCAAATTAAACAAAATGGACTGCCTCAGCTCTGTTCCGAATGATAGGGATGCATGCATGCTCAAGTCGCCTTGTCGGGAAATCCATCGCGATGCCTCGATTTGCCTCTGTTTGCAACTGGTCCCAGAATACTGTACAAAGCTCCAGAAGGCTGCTGACCAGTTTTTGTTGCTGGTTTCTGGTTTGCTGCAACAGAGAGCGAGAAAGGGGCATGGCAAAGTATTTTCAACATATGTGTGCATGACCACTCTCCCCATCATTGCACAAGCTCCAGGGAGTGTAGTCCTCGATCCTCGTGCTGCCAATCACGCATCTCGATGCATGATGGCCGAGGAGTCGGATTGCACGACTCGATATAAAATGAATGCACATATAAACACAACAAGGCCTAAACTCCTTCATGGGTAATCCGGAGTGTCAGCGATCGAGAATCGAGGCACGTTTCGTCACTTGGAGTACGAAACGTCCCTCGTTTCCCGTGTTTGGACTAAACCCTATTCCAAACACGATGCAATACACAATGCAACTCTAGCATGCAACCTAAATGCAATGCGACTAAATGATGCAAACATGCAAGGGTGCGACTAGCATACGCAATGCTATGAACTAAGAATGGCATACGCAATGCACATATGAAGACTATCAATGAGATGATCGAGGCATACACAATGCAATGGTCAATCATGTAACAACATGGACTATATGGCATATGCAATGCAAGATGGACTTAAACCAAGATGGATGGACCTCAGCCACATCCAAATCAGTGGCCAATAGGATGAAAATGAGACAACAAAAATACGTGCAAACATGCACAAATGTAAGGGACCAAACCTGAGGCACAAAGTGCAACTCTACCAAAGCATGGCAAGCATGAAATATGGCATACAATGACACAAGTTCCAGCTCTGAAATGGCATACAAGGCGATCCCAAATCATGCAAACAACTCACCCGATGCATGTTGATGACTCAAGTACCAAAATTAGTGAAGTGCATTACACTAGAGGTATGCAAAGCGATGCACAAAAGAACAAACCAGCCCCAAACAGTCCCTATGCAGGCCCAAAACAGTAGGAAAATGGACTAAAATGGTGGCTCAAAAGGCACGGAAATGAAGCTCATGCAATGGTCCATAAATAAGGCATACATGCACAACCCTCAAATGCATTTAAGGAGTGGAAAACATGGGAACATGGCAACCTTAAATGCTCTGAAATACCATGCACAATGACCCAAAACATGCAAACACCTCAATATAAGCATGCAATAGGCTTCAAAACTCAAAGCTAGGCAAGGTATTGCACTACAACCATGCATAGCAAACATCATTCGACCATGAGGCCTAAAAATAGAGCTAAGGCAGTCCAAAACATGCACAAAATCAGTTTAGAACATGGCCAAA
This sequence comes from Camellia japonica, assembly GCA_030407325.1. Taxonomy (NCBI): domain Eukaryota; kingdom Viridiplantae; phylum Streptophyta; class Magnoliopsida; order Ericales; family Theaceae; genus Camellia; species Camellia japonica. Next base: position 45,405,437 of record JAPPVO010000016.1, on the reverse strand, counting down.
ATATGCTAGAATCAAAGGCCAAAACAACATGCATTACAAGCTAGTGAAGAGGATTTACACTACAAGCATGTGAAACATTCAAGAGGCCACTAAACCAGCATAAGACAGAGGTATGACATGCCAAATAAAGCCCAAAAACCCACTGAAACATGGTCAATGCATGCAAGAATGACATGCTCCTTTGATAAGCTATGAAGAGGATTATTCTACACATGCAAGGTGGACATCCAATATGACAAAATCAGCTCTGGAGAGAGCTTATGCAGGTCCTAAAAACCATCAAAAATGGCCTGAAACATGGCTTGGAAGCATGCAAATAAGGGCTCATTTGTAAGGCCAAAAATGCTAGAAAACAAAACAAGGAGAGAGAGGGTCACCCCTCTCTGATTTTGGCACTCAAAACAGCATTCTAGCCACTAAAAATCCACTGGATTTCAGTGGCTAAAAGGCCAAACAAAGGCCAACACAAATGCTCTAAGGCATGGCTCAAAACAAGGTAAAATGAAGCATGCAAGGGGGTAGATGACCCCCAACAGAAAAATGATCTTAAACAAACATGTTAAGGGCCTCAAAATAAGACTTTTTTTAGTTTACACCAAAGCTCAAATATGCTTTCAAGTATGGCTAAAAGATGGAGCAAAATAAAACTTAAAAGAGGGAATAGTGTGTTACCCTTGTAGCTCAGCCAAAACCAGCAACTTCTAGACCAAAACCCCAACTCTTTGAACCTTCTCAAGACCTCTAGGAACCTCAGAACAATGGTGGAGGTGTGTGCTTAAGAGGTGGTGTGCAATAGGCCAAGAACAAGACCCTTTTGAAGCCTAAGTGTAGAGATATAGAGAGGGAGATATATTTTTCCTTCTAAGAAGTTCTGAACCCCTACAAAGGAGGGGGAGGCCCTCCTTTATAGCCAAAAGGGTCCAAAGCTTCTCAAAGAAGCTAAAAACCAAGGTTGAAGATCCTCCATACACGTGTATGGAGGATCCATTCTGTGCCTTCCAGCTGGTATAGCTGGCAACAACTCACAGAGACAAGACAAGGGGAGGCAGGCCGACCAGTTCAGGTGGTCGGCCAGCCACTTTAGGTGGTCGGCCGACCAGTTCAAAAAGCTCAAGTGGTCGGCAGCCATATTTAGTGGTCTCCCAACTGAATGCAAGCTAGTGGTATGGTGGGAGACCAGTAAATGTGGCCCAAAAACCAAGGAGACCAACTTCTTGTCAAGAAAATCGGCCGGCCAAGAGAAAGGTGGTCTTCCAGGAGAAAAGGTGGTCTCCCACTCTTGTACCACCTTCCAAACAATGAAAATAGGGTCCATGCCAAAAATGAACCAAGACGGATGCAAAACGAGGGTTCGGGGGCCAAAACATACAGCCGGTTGCCCCGAAAACTGACTGTTAAGCATCAAAAGTGGCGTACGACCGCAAAGGTGGTCTCCCGGGCCACAGTGTCCCTCCAGAGAGAGAAAACAAGGTGTGTGCCAAAAACCGAAGCAAACGGAGAAAGTTAAGCGGTCCCGAACCGAGGCGCACGGCCGATGGCTCCGAAAACCAGAAATTGGTCTCCAAACGGGAACAGTGGTCTACGACCATGAAAAGTAGCCTACGGCCACTGAGAGATGGTCTACGAGACCTCTCCCTCCCTTTAGGAAGAGAAAACAGAATTTGGTTTGCAAACCGAAGCAAAGCACAAAAGAGTCCCGAAGTCCGGAGGCTAGGCTCTCAGCTGAGACTCCGTAACCTCAGAACGAGCACAACATGCGTCATCACCGAGCGCTCAATCGATAACGTCTGAGTCTTAAGGTCGGTCAAAAATGGGGTGTCTACAGTTGCCCCTTTTTGACAGAACTCGGAAGTCATAAGTGACGGGAGTGAATGTCAAAGCCCAGAGACGACCCATTTTTGACGAGGCCGAAGACTTAGACAAACAGGTGAGATAAACAAGAGATGTGCCCGCAGGCAGGGGCAAAATGCAAGAGACATGCACAAAGCCGGTCATAACTTATGATCATGCAAAGAAAGCTGTAATGAAGCAAATAGATACAATAAATGCAACAGTTTAAGTAGGAATGCAAAATGTTATGCAGGAAGATTTTGATAATTGGACTTATATGCTACGCGAAGCCGGTTTGAAAATTGGACTTATACGCTACGCGAAGCCGGTTTGATATTTGGACTTATACGCTACGCGAAGTCGGTTTGATATTTGGACTTATATGCTACGCGAAGCCGGTTTGATATTTGGGATTTATGCAATGCAATGAAATGTAATAGCTAGGAAGTGAAGGCACCTTACAAGGGCAATTGGCAATGACCTACCTCAGGCTGCTGGGGACCTTTCCCTTCTTCTCGGTTGAACCGCAGGTACTACTTTTCTCCCTGACTATGGTCACAGCTTTCTCTATTCTCCAACAGGGTGACAGACTAGGTTGGTTCAGTATTCAGAATTGAGGCGCATACACATGCTATCTCAATCTATGGGGCAGCCATACAGATTTCAAGCCGAGGATATACCCCTGGGTATTTAAACCAGACTTTAGTCTCGGAAATCCGAAACCTTTGCGTTCTAGGCATAAGCCATTCGAGCTCTAGTTTCCACCGTCTCAGTTGGTCTCCTAGGAACTCACCGCAAACATAGGCAGGTGGCTATACTAGACCACCGGAAGTCGTTCGGGCACAACAAACACCAAAGGAATTGCACCTTTAGAGGATTTAAGGTCTCCTAGACCAGAGAGTGCACAAGACAGTGCAAACAATGTAATGCAGGATTTAAGGTCTCCTAGACCAGAGGATTTAAGGTCTCCCAGACCAGAGAGTGCACAAGACAGTGCGATGCCATGCACTAACAAGTGCTAGTGAGGTGCACAAGAAAGCGCGAACAATGCAATGCACTAACAAGTACAGGTAAGATGCGCAAGAAAGTGCGAACAATGCAATGCACTAACAAGTGCAGGTAAGGTGCGCAAGATAGCGCGATAAAATGCATGCACAATGCAAGTAAGGTGCACAAAATAGTGCGATACGCAAAATAGTGCGATAAAATGCATGCACAATGCAAGTAATGGTCACGGCGCAAAATAACGCGATGCGCAAAATAGCGCGAGTGCACAAGACAGTGCGATGTGCAAGAAAGCGCGAGTGTAAACTGCACAAAACAGTGCGATGCACAAGAAAGCGCGAGTGTAAACTGCACAAAATAGTGCGCTGCGCAAGAAAGCGCGAGTGTAAACTGCACAAAACTGTTCGATGCGCAAGACAGCGCAAGAGAGCGCGAGTGTAAACTGCACAAAACTGTTCGATGCGCAAAAGAGCGCGAGTGTAAACTGCACAAAATAGTGCGATGCGCAAGAGAGCGCGAGTGTAAACTGCACAAAACAGTGCGATGCGAAAAAAAGAACAAAAGAGTTCAAAACAATCAGGTACAAGGTCACAAAAAGAGAGAATAAAAGCCGGCATGTTGAGACATGTCTGTTTAACAAATGAGGGTTAGGTTTCGCCTAACATACCTTCCTGTTCCAAGATTCTCAACATCTTGAACTAGTGCTTCCACTTCATAAACAGAAAAAGGTCAACGAATTCGACGCTGCACAGCATCAGATCGCTTGGATTTCCTTATGGGAACCACAGCCAGTGCCTCGACATTCATTGCTGGAACAGCAACCAATGCTCTAGAATGTGTTGGGCTTTTGTCTATTAACATGTCAGGAGGAGTTTGTAGACGTCCCCGAACGCCCCGGGAGGGTTAAGTCCCGTTCTGTTCATATTGGGGTCACTACAGTTCAAGGACTCAAATGTCACGGTTCTTAATCTTGAACCAAAGAGTCCAAATCCGGCAAATCGTTTTGAAAACAGATTTTTTGAAAGAAGTGCCAAACATGGACTGCTTCGCCAGATACAGAGTCGCCACCTAAATATTTTTTAATGGGAAATTTAGGAAACCCTGACTCGGTGCCAAAGCCACGTGTCCGTCATCACCAAAGTTGCCTCGGCTCGGGAACTTGGGTACGATTGGGGAAGGTCACTTCGTGAGCACCCCCGCTCGCCCGGTCAAAGACCGGCCTCTACTAACCATGATATCTGATTTTGAAAACATTGTGAGTTCTTATTCCGGTTATTAGCCTAGGTTACTATGTGATGCTCGCAGCAAACAAGTATAGACTGGGCCGCCTGAATTGGAACAAAACATTTCGTGTTTGTTTGTTTGAAAATGGTTTGATGGTGCTACCCGCAGGTAGGCTAAGACGCGGATTTGCCACCCTCAGGTGGGCTTAGAAAACATGGTTTTACCACTATCTAGTGGGCTTAAAACACACATTTGATGAATTGTCCCAATTCAAGCAACTCAACCTCCACCCACAGGCATTCAAGGCAGTTATATCACATAAGCATATAGCCTCATGGTAAGCATGCTATCATGGCAGTCACTCACACACACAAGGATGCTAAAGCATAAGACTCACCGAGTACTCCAAGCCAAAACAAAAGCTAATTAGAAATCATGCATGATCCTAATTATACAAAATGCCTAATGCAACACATGCAAAAATGCAACTATAGCAGGCTCGGCTATTCTAAACATGGCATATGAAATGCTTCAACTAACACGTATTCAATTTGGAATTGAAATACAAATGCAGTTTGTATGATGCGCCGAGCCCGGTGTGTGCAAAACAGATGAATGATGCAAACATGCTGTCATACTGTATGCTAATTGAAATATGCCCTATATCTAACCATCGTAAGCGGATAAATAAAAGGGAGAAAGAAATGGGGGTTGGAAGACATACATCACACTCACCCACACTTATTACAGTTATGCCCTCGCGCAGAGGGTCCGAATAAATAATACAGTCCGAAATGAAAGAATAATACAGTCCGAAATATACAGTTCGAATAATATACAAATTCCTAATTAATTAACAAATTAAGCTAAGAAAGCTTTAAACTGGCATGCAAGCCAGGGGCTGCCTCGCTTCTGATGAATGATATATGCTGGGCTGCCTTGCGCAGAAATCCACTAGGATGCCCAATTTAGCCTCTGTTTGCAATGTTCTCGAAATGCGCGCCAGACTCCGAAAAGTTGTTGATTCCTCATTTTGCTGCAACAGAGAGCAGGAAAAGGGCATAGCAATGTATTTCACAAATATATGCATGTCTCGATCCTCGTGCCACCAATCACGCATATCGATGCATGATGGCCGAGGAATCGGATTGCACAACTCAATATTGGGTGAAATGCAGATGAATGCTACAACAAAACCTAACTCCATCATGGGTAATCCGGAGTGTCGGTGACTGGGGAATTGAGACCCGTTCCGTCACTCGGAGTACGAAACGTGCCTCGTTTCCCGTGCCCGGGCTAACTTCTATTCCGAACACGATGCAATATGCATGATATGCATGAAATGCGACTAATATGCAATCCTAACATACACAATGCTACGAAAATGAGATGCCTCGAAATGTGTGCACGCGGGCACGCAAACCGGGGCAATGATCCTAAGGCATGAAATGGCATAAGCAATGCAATTGGATTTACACTAACATGAGAGGGCCTCAGCCACACTCACATAAGAGGCCGTCGGATAAAAAGAAGAGGTGCCTCGAAATGCGTGCACACGGGCACGCAAACCGAGGCGATGGCCCTAAGGCATGAAATGACATGAAATATGATATACAATGAGACTAAAATGAGATGTCTCGAACTGCGTGCCCACGGGCGCGCAAACCGAGAAAATGGCATACAGAATGCAATGATGCGAAAATGGCATACAGAATGCAAAATGGACTTATACCAACATGAGAGGGCCTCAGCCACTCTCATACGGGAGGCCGTCGGATAAAAATGAAGTGCCTCGAAATGCGTGCCCACGGGCGCGCAAACCGAGGCGATGCATACGGAATGCAAAATGCAAATTGGGCTTACACTAACATGAGTGAGCCTCAGCCACACTCACATAAGAGGCCGTCGGATAAAAAAAGAAGTGCCTCGAAATGCGTGCCCGCGGGCGCGCAAACCGAGGCATGATCCTAAGGCACAAAAATGGTATGCAAATGAGATGTGGCATATGGCATATGAAAAATGCAAATTTCAGCAGCCAAAATGATGCACAAACAGCCCCTGAATTATGACAAAATTACAACCGATGCCCGAAATGCTATGCTAAGCACCCGAAATGGCCTACAGCCCTACTAAACATGCATAATTGGTACATGGCATGTAAAACAGTAGCAAGGCAGTCCCCAAACTAGCATTTTTCCAGTACAAGGCATGGCCAAACAACAACCACAAGTATGGCAAAAATAGCATGCAAAAATGGGGGAAAAGAGGGGAATAATGAAGCAAGTGGTATATGCAATGCTCAAACTGAAAAATACAGTTCTACAACATTGAAGAGGGATAAAAAATATGCACATTTACAGTAGATGACATCCTCCAATTCAGTATGTAGATATGCTTAACATAGCATGCAAAATATGAGCCAAAAGAGAGCTATAACATGAGGTATCAAAGGAGGCCCAAACAGCCTTGGACCCTTAACAAAACATGACAAGAAGGCCAAAATAAGACTCTTTCCTAGCCTGATGAAGGATCAAAAATAGAAGCATGATGAGCTAACAAGACATGCAAAAATAAGGGACCAAAGAGAGGTATAACATGAAGTACCAAAAGTATTCACCAAATAGCCTAAGACCCTTAACAAAACATGACAAATGGACCAAAATAAGGCTCTCTTCAGGCCTGATTAAGGCCGAAATCAGAAGCCAAATAAGCTTAAAGAGGCATGCAAAATGGGGCCAAAGAGAGGTATAAAGAGAGGTACAACATGGAGGCCCCAAACAAGATTGGTCCCTTCTTCAATGTTGTAGAGGGACACAAAATAAGCTCAATCTCAGTTTATATCAGGCTCAAAATCAGATCACAAGTAGGCCAAATAAATCATGCAATTTTACGGTAAATTGGAAGAATTACAAAACAAGCGCAAGATAGAATCACCAAACATGGTCGAGCCCTTCTACAATGTTGAAGAGGGGCTCAAAATAGGCCCACTAAAATTTTATATCAGGCTCGAAAATGGATCACTCATAATCCAAACAAAGCATACAAAATATTGGCATAAATAGTGACATTGAAAGAGGTGCATGATAGAGGTATCAAACAAGGTTGAGCCCTTCTACAATGTTGTAGAGGGGCTCAAAATAAGCCTAAAATCAGTAGGGATCAGAGCCCAAAACAGTGAGCAAATAGGGTAGAAAATTGATGCAAAAATGTGCTCAAAAAGGGGAAATAGTGACTTACCCTTGAAGATCAAGCTCTGGTTGCTTCTTGGCTTGAATTTGTTGCTTCTTAGCCTTTGAAAAACCTTCCTTTGCTGCTAGAATGGAAGTGGTGATGATGAGGCTTAGGGTTGATGAACAAGTGGTGCCAAGACTTGAAGCTTTTTAGGGTTTTTGGAGGTGAAAATGGAGGCAAAGGGAGAGAAGCTCTTGAGATGAAATTTTCTAACCCTAACAAAGGAGAAACTCAGCCCCTTAAATGGACCAAAAAGGGGTGTAAAAGGGGAGGGAAATGCACCCAAGCTTTCCCTTCCAAAATATCCCTCGGAGGCAGAAGATATTTTGAAAAACAGCTGGACAGCTGTAAAGGGGTCAAAAGGGGGAAGCAGGCCGGCCAGGTGCCTTTCTTGAAGATGGCCGGCCGGCCACCCCCACTGGTCGGCCAGCCACTCTCCATGGCCGGCCGGCCATGGCCAAAAATGGAACAAAAAAAATACTGGCCGACCACCATTTTTTGGTGTCCTCCCAGGTCTGTAGAACAAGGCCCCATGGTTGGAATTTGGCAACTGTGAAACAGGAGTCACAACAATGCACTTGAAGGAGAGACTCAAAAATGAAAATAACAATTACTGGCCGACCAGTATTTTTTAGGGTCCTCCCAGGTCCCCTCATCACAAATATGTAGTTTCGGCTCGAAGAAAATAGCCCTAGGGTGTTCAACATTAGCCCGGAAGTGAGGAAAACGGGCCCGGAAGAGCAGAAATGGTTTTCTGAGATAATTGCTGGCCTCCCGCCCTCCAGTGATCTTCCTGGTGCTAAAACAGAGGTACCTGCCAAAATTGAACAAAAACTAATGCAAAATGAATGCTCGGGGGCCAAACCGCGAGGTTCGGGGCCCGAAAATGGGCTGCAGGCACCGAAAGTGGCGTTCGGCCACGAAGTGGGCATCTGAGGCCCCAGTGTTCCTCGGTATGACAAAACAGAGGTACCTGCCAAGAATGAACAGAAATCGATGCAAAATGAATGCTCGGGGGCCAAACCGCGAGGTTCGGGGCCCGAAAACCGGTTGTAAGCACCGAAAGTGGCATTCAGCCACGAAGTGGGTATCTAAGACCCCAGTGTTCCTCGTTAAGGAGTAAATGAGATGCATGCCAAAAACCGGAGAAATCGGAGATGGTTGGGCGGTCCCGAACCGAGGCATACGGCCTGACGGCTCCGAAAATCGGGAACCGGGCTCCGAAAAAGGCAAAATGGCCTACGGCCACGAAAAGTAGCGCACGGCCACCGAGAGATAGTCTACAGGACCACTCCCTTCCCTCAGGAAAGAAAACAGAGAAAACCGAGTCTGGTTTGCAAACCGAGACAAGGCACAGAAGAGGGTTTGGAAGTCCGGAGGCAGGGCGTACGGCCGCGACTCTGAGACTTCTGAACGAGCACAACATGCAACATCACCGAGCGCTCAATCGGTGACGTCTGAGTCTTAAGGTCGGTCAAAAATGGGGTGTCTACAGAGTTTTAGGGAAAATATATAATTCCCTACAAGTAAATCAATCAATGGGAATAAAAACTAATGCAAAAAAATTAAATAAAAAACAACACAAGAATTTTTACGTGGTTCCCTCAATGTGAGGTACGTCCACGAGATCGAAATCCGATTCCACTATCAACCAAAGAGTTTCCAAACGATTACAAATGAGACACGAATGGTCTCACAAAATCACCCTTAGGTGAAATCCAAATAATTACAAATAAACAAGAGAAAAGACCTTACCAAATAGATGAACAAAAGTCTTCGAAACAGAGTTGTAGAAGACCCAAAATAATAATCCAAATTGCCTTCCAAGCATCATCCGAAAGCATACAAATAATGCTTCAAAGCAACCAAACCTTAAAATCAATGAAACTTCCAAACATTAGGATAAAAAACCACACCTACCGAATTTTGCTGCTACCGTGGAACCATTTAAACCAATATATATAAATATATATATATATATATATATTGTGAATCTAGGGTTTTTTTATCAAACACATAATTGTTACCAAACTGAATTAGATCTCCACAAATTAGATATAATATATATAAAATATATTATACCCAAACCAAACTAAACTAGAATTCTTTTAACAAACCAATTGGGTCTCAAACTCTAATAAGGAGATATATCCCAACAATTCTCCCCCTATCGACTTAGGTGGAGACATCAACCATACCCGGCAAAGTTCGACACTTTAAATGTTTGTCCCTCGACAAAGTCTTAGTCAACATATCTGAAATATTATCATCCGTGTGAACCTTTTCGAGTTGCAACAACTTCGAATCTAACACATCACGAATCCAGTGGTATCTCACATCAATGTGTTTCGATCTCAAATGAAAATTAAAATTTTTACTCAAGTGAATAGCACTTTGACTATCACAATAAAGCACTTATTTTTCTTGCTTCAAACCCAACTCTTGCAAAAATTTCTTTAACCATCACTCTTCTTTGCAAACTTTTGTAATAGCAATAAATTCAGCTTCGGTAGTTGAGAGAGTAACACATTTTTGTAATCTGTGAACCCATTAAGCATCGGCTTACCATCCCCAAAACACAAACATACCTTTGAAGTCCCTCAAAGATACCTTAGAATCCATTTTACCGCTGCCCAATGTTCTTTACCCAGATTAGAGAGAAAATGACTCACCACACCAACGGCGTGAGCAATATCCAGCCTTGTACAAACCCTGGTGTACATCAAAGAAACAACTGCTGAAGCATAAGGAATTTTCAACATCTCTTCCTTGTCTTTCTCACTTGTAGGACATTGATTCAAACTAAGCTTGAAGTGACCCGCAAGTGGACAACCAACCGGCTTTGCTTTATTCATGTTGAATCTCTCAAGAACTTTCTCAATGTAGCTTTCTTGAGACAATCAAATCAACCCCTCTTTGCGATCACGAACAATTTTCATACCAAGTATTTGCTTTGCCGATCCCAAATCTTTCATAGCAAAAGATTTACTCAACTCCAACTTCAACTTCAACCTGTTAATCATGGTAGAATCTTGACCCACAATTAACATGTCATCAACATAAAGTAAAAGAATAATAAATTTACCATCTGGGAAATTTTTCACAAACACACAATGGTCTGAAGTGGTTTTAGAAAAATCATTATTCATCATGAAAGAGTCAAATTTTTTATACCATTGTTGCGGGACCTGCTTGCGGCCATACAAACTTTTCTTCAATTTGCAAACAAATTTCTCTTTCCCTTTTTCCACAAAACCTTCTGGTTGCTCCATGTAAATTTCTTCTTCAAGATCACCATGAAGAAATGCGGTCTTCACATCAAGTTGTTCAACTTCAAGGTTCATACTTGCAGCCATGCCAAGCACAACCCGAATAGAAGACATCTTCACAACTGGCGAGAAAATCTCATCAAAGTCAATACCTTTCTTTTGCCCAAAGCCTTTCACAACAAGACATGCTTTGTACCTCAGATTCTTGCCATCATTCTTCAATTTGAAGACCCACTTATTTTTCAGAATTTTTCTCCCCTTAGGCAACTTCACTAAATCATAAGTGTGATTTTCAAGTAAGGAATTCATCTCCTCTTCCATTGCCTTTTTCCAATCATCTTTATTTTCATGCTCAATTGCTTCTTGGTAGCTCTCAGCTCCCCTTGATCGGAAATCAACACAAATTCATTGGGAGGATACTTTCTTGAAGGTTGTTTGTCCCTTGTAGATTTTCTCAACTCAAATTGTGGTGGCGGTTCTTGAGTTGGATGCTCTTCCTCAATTCGGGCTCAACTTCATTTTGAATAGTATCATCATCTACATCTTTAAGAGATTGCTGCACATCTCCCCTATTTTCATTATCCACTGAAGACGAAGGAGATGGATCGATGTCAATGAGATCACTAGTTTTTGGCTCCGGTTGATCATCTTTGCCAAAGTCTTCAATTGTTTGGTCTTCAAGAAACACAACATCACGGCTTCGAATGACTTTCTTGTCGACCGGATCCCACAATCTATACCCGAATTCATTACGCCCATAGCCAAGAAAAATACATTGTCTTGACTTACTATCAAGCTTGGACCTCTCATCCTTTGGAATGTGAACAAAAACTCGGCAACCAAACACTCTCAAGCACTCATAAGACACATCTTTACCGGTCCAAACTCTTTCTGGAACATCACCATTCAAAGGATAGGAAGGAGACAAATTGATCACGTCAACCGCTGTCTTCATTACCTCACCCCAAAAGGATCTTGTTAATTTAGCTTGTGAAAGCAAACACTTTGTTCTTTCCACAATGGTGCGGTTCATTCTCTCGGCAATGCCATTTTGTTGAGGAGTCTTCTTAACTGTCTTTTGGTGCCGAATACCTTGGCTGCGACAATACTCATCAAATGGCTCAATGTATTCACCACCATTGTCTGATCGGATGCACTTCAATTTCTGCCTTGTTTCTCTTTCAACCATGGCCTGAAAATGCTTAAATACTTCTAGAACTTGATCTTTAGTTTTTAGTAGAAAAGCCCAAACTTTCCTTAAATAATCATCAATGAAAGTAACAAAATAAAGTGCACCACTATGTGTTCTAACTTTCAAAGGACCATAAACATCCGAATGAATCAACTCCAAAACATTTTCTTTTCTAGAGGCAACATTTTTATGAAGAGAAACTCTATGTTGTTTACCTGCCAAACAATGAACACAAGTTTTAAGATGTGTACCTTTCAAACCGAGTAGAAGCTCTTTCTTGAATAAAACTTGTAGCCCTTTTTCACTCATATAGCCAAGCCACTTGTGCCACAATTCGGTAGAAGTATCATCTTCAAGTGCATTGACAACACCTTTACAAATTTTTCCTTGCATCGAATAAAGTGTATGAGTCTTTTTGCACTTAGCCACCACCAAAGAACCCTTTGTGAGCTTTCATATTCAATCACCAAATTTGTTATTGAAGCCTTCATCATCTAGCTTCCCAGTAGAGATCAAATTGAGGTGAATGCCGGGAACATGCCTCACATCTTTAAGCAACAACTTACAGTCCAAATTTATTTTCAAGCAAACATTACCCATGCCGATAATCTTGGACAAACCTTCATTACCTATTCGAACAGAACCATAATCTCCTTTGGTGTAGGTAGTGAAGAAATCAACTTGAGAAGTCACATGAAAAGAAGCACCAGAATCAATCACCCAATTACTCTCTTGGCCCACAAAATTGATACAATCATCTTCACAAACGACCATGAGATCATCGGTAGTAATTGCCATTGTGTCTTCTTGCTTCTTATCCACACTTTTGTCACGCCTTTTCTCCTTGTTCTTGAGCTTTCGACATTCTCGCTTCATGTGCCCTTTCTCATGGCAATAATAGCACTCAATGCCTTTCTTTGAAAAAGAACCATCTTTTGATTTGTCATGGCTTTGATCATGACCATGAGGAGTCTTACTCCTCACTTTTGTTTTGCTTTGGCCTCTCATAACAAATGCTTCCGAATGAGAGGAACCTGCTGATTTTCTTCTAGTTTCTTTATTCAACAAGCTACTAGTGACTTGACTAATTGTGACAACTCCATCGGGCGCCGAATTACTAACTGTCACAACCAAAGTCTCCCAACTTTAGGGCAAAGAACTAAGTAGCATCAAAGCCGGCAACTCATCATCAAAAATAATTTTCATAGAAGCAAGTTGGTTAACAATACTCTTTATTTCATTCAGATGTTCCGGAATAGGGCTGCCCTCTTTATATTTTAAATTAACCAACTTACGAAATAGAAAAACTTTATTTGTGGCTGATTTCCTATCATAAAGGCCTTCTAATTTTTTCCATAAATCATGTGCCGAAGTTTCAGTAGCAACATGATGAAACACACTGTCATGAATCCATTGACGGATAACACCAACGGCTTTTCGATTAAGCCTATTCCATTCATCATCTTTCATACCCTCGGGTTTGCCACTATCACCCTCAATGGGTCCATACAAATCTTTACAAAATAATAGGTCCTCCATTTTAGTTTTCCAAGTTATCCAATTGCTTCCATTGAAGCTAGACATACAACCCACATTCCCTTCTATTGATTTACACAAATAAATAAACCCAAATAAACCGTAAGCTCTGATACCAGTTGTTAGGGAAAATATATAGTTCCCACAAGTAAATCAATCAATGGGAATAAAAACTAATGCGAAAAAATTAAATCAAAAGCAACACAAGAATTTTTACGTGGTTCCCTCAATGTGAGGTACGTCCATAGGATCGAAATCTGATTCCACTATCAACCAAAGAGTTTCCAAACGATTACAAACGAGACACGAATGGTCTCACAAAACCACCCTTAGGTAAATTCCAAATAATCACAAATAAACAAGAGGAAAGACCTCACCAAATAGATGAACAAAAGTCTTCGAAATAGAGTTGTAGAAGACCCAAAATAATAATCCAAATTACCTTCCAAGCACCAGCCGAAAGCATACAAATAATGCTTCAAAGCAACCAAACCTTAAAATCAATGAAACTTCCAAACATTAGGATCAAAAACCACACCCACCGAATTTTGCTACTACCGTGGAACCACTTAAACCAATATATATATACATATATATTGTGAATCTAGGGTTTTTTTATCAAACCCCTAGTTGTTACCAAACTGAATTAGGTTTCCACAAATTAGATATAATATATATAAAATATATTATGCCTAAACCAAACCAAATTAGAATTCTTTTAACAAACCAATTGGGTCTCAAACTCCAATAAGGAGATATATCCCAACAAGGAGAGGGTGCCGAATCATGATCGCTTTCAATAAAGTTTCCCAAACTTGATAATGGAGGATCTAGTAAGGTATCAGCAGTTCTCTGTTGAACAACGTTATGTACTACACTAGGTGCAGATGGGTACCTGATGACACAGCATTACATCTTATCAGCTTAGAGACAATTGACCTAAAAAAAAAAGTACGTGGTGCAGGAAGAACCCGAGAGCTTGGATTCCAATTTCCAATTAAAATTTAAAAGTACCCTTTAAAGCTCTGTACACTTAGGATACCACATATCATAAATCAAATTGAAGGAAAAAAATGAAAAAGGTGGCAGATCCACAAAGCAAAAAGATTAATGATCCAAATTATGTATAACACCAACATGGAAACAACTAAAAAGCTATGAGCTAACATTAACTGAAGTCATGGTACATCTAAATTACCTTGTTAGAGGCTGAGGTGTGCCACAAGCCAGTAAAAATGGACGATCTTCATGACACAGAGATGGGGGAGCTTGCGAAGGGTTAGGCTCTAAGGAAAAACCTAAAGCATCAAGCTTGTTATTGTGAGATATTCCAGTCTGCAGTAGAGTTTTGTTATCATCTCTAATCTTCTTTTCCTGAAGAAGTACACCAACTCATAGTCCACCCTCGAGTATAGCAGTCACTGCATCCATAACTGTTCTCTGCAGAACAACAAAGACGGAGTTCAGCGTGCTAAAAGCAGAATTCACTACGATGTTTGGGTTGAGGTAAAGAGAAGATATTTAAATCAAAATTAATGTTCATATATGGCATAACTTCAGTGAACCAACAGTTGCAGATTCTGGAATCTTAATAACAAGTTCTGGAACTTGAAAGACTTGATCCTAAGCTTCACTGAATAAAAGGAAAGGTATCTTCATGTAAGAAACTCTTCGAATGACAGACACCAATCAAGTCAAAAGTGTAAATATGAATCACGCCATCAAAGGCTCTCATACCATGGGAATTCCTCGATTGGAAGGATGTGTGTTGACCTGCTACACAAGCTGATATCCCAGAGGCTACATGAGGAGTTAGAAATATTAATAGAATATACTAAATCCCAGGGAAAAAATTAAAGAAGAAGAAGAAGAGAAAATAAAGGGATGGAAATAACCTCCACGTGGTGTTGCACTTGAACCAAAAGCATCACAACTAAACCCCTTCCTAGGTGAACTAGATATTCCCTCACTACTAATTCCTTCAAAATTTGATACCGAGCTACGGTCATAAAATCTCCTCTTTTTGAAAGGATAATCCCTTTGAGACCTTCGGTGTTTGTAACAAATCTTCCTATTATGGTAGACAGGCTTTATTTCTGAATCTGGAGACATAATCATAATGTTCAACTAAATAAGAGTCATAAAAATTAAAATCATGATGTATCCAATTAAATTGAGAGGGAAACTAATACAATTAAATAATAAGCAATTACATACCGGCATTAAAATGTTCCTCATCCTTCAGTTTTGGAGTTACTTTCCAATATTTGGATAAGAATAACTTCCTTATTCTTCGGTTGCCAATACATATTGGTGATCTGAAGGTCTTTGTTGTGGTGCTAGGTTGAGAGCACCCGGAAGGGTTTTTGTCATCATCTCTAATAACTAACTTTACATCATCCCGACATGTATCAAAAGAACTACTAGGAATTTGATCAATGCATGAAGGCAACTTCACCCTATTGTTTACACTAACTAAAGCAGGAGGTTTCCTATCCCTAATTGCCAGATCATCCGAACTGCAGATATCAGCCTTGGTAACATTTAATGCATTTCTAGTCTTTGGTGACTCTATTTTTATCTGTTTCTTATTTTCATTCCCTACTGTAAAATCACAGGACTCCTGGTACCTAGAGGAAGCTACTTCTAATTTGCTGGCAGAGCTTCCAAGTTGAATCTTGTTTTTTAACTTCTCAGCAGAACCAACCTTCTCCGAGCAATCAAAGTTGTTATTACAGAGGCAAGTCCCCAACAATCATCAATATGAGCATGTGAAAATTCCTTTAAACTATGACGTAGAGCAGGAGCATGAGAAGCAAGCTCTGAAAAAGAAAAAGCTCCTATCACAGCTTCCTCAATCACAAGGTTCAACCTTTGAAGGATTATCTTCATCCTTTTGCTCTTTCTTGAATGAATCTTTCACAATTGTGCACAGTTCTTTTCCAGTTAATGCATTACCAGAACTAGGAGAATTTTCTCCCTCCAACAATAACTTGCCAGCTATAGTAGCCAATAAGTCAAATGCGCACATTTTGATTGTCATCAACATTCTTCCTAAATGGGACCCTCCTCTAAAACAAGAGAAGGAATTAAAATTAGAAGTCAAAAAGTAGAGCAGAAGAGGAAAAAATTAGAAGGGTTAATGGGCTAGATTGGAAGTTATATTTACCCTAGCTGATCTGGTAGCTCGAGGTGTGGGAGGCACCTGATAACCATTAAATCCATAGTCTAGTCTCTTCTGCAACACCATATCTCAGAGATCATGCTAGAAACTCAACAAATGCAAAACATAAGCATTACCAAATATCTTTCACGGTCCAAAATAAGCCTGGACAAATGAACACCTGCCAATCACTTAAGCTCAGGCACTGCAAGAATTAGAAGAGATCCTGTCGACAAACAAAGATTACTAGTAAGGGTAATGCTAGGGAAAGGGAAAGATTAAAATTAAATGGGGTCATAATAATGAGAAAAGACATTATAGAATGGTATATTGGGATAATAGACTAGGTAAAATGGCAAGACAGTATTCAGGGAAAGGCTTTATTGAATTGAGTATAATAAGTTACTCTATTTATTCATAACAAACAAAAGAACAATAATGCAATTTCATAAGCCACAAAATATATATATACACACATATATGGTTCAAAGCGCTTACATTCAAGTCAAAACAAAAAAGGGAAAAATAAGTGTATACTCTATCACATTGAAGCGCAAAGGAACACAGATTGAAATCAACCGAAGGGAAAAAAAATGCAGAATTTAAAATGGCAAAATCCTGCAAGGTACTCAAGTTCATGGAGAAAACAGTGAAAGTAACACAGCAACATTCACCATGTTCCCCACAAGCCCCATATCCCAGTACAAACACAAATCAAAACTTAGGCAATCATATCCTTGCTATAATTTTCAGATTGCAGGAATTATTTGAAACTAATATTTTACCATTAAGATATCAAAATCCATTAATCAAATATTGTCAATTCCCTAATTGAAGAAGTTATTATGGTCAAAGAGAACAACACCTTATAAAGTTATATAGCCATTTCAACGGCAAACCACCAAAGAGATGAAGAGAAGAAAAAGTCGGAGTCTGAAGACCATTTAAACCATGAAAACCCATATTCGATTCCAATAAAAGAAAACCTTGGAGTTTTATAAATGTCCATTCCAACTGTAAGGCATCATTGTTAATGATATGAAAAGCACTTATGGGTATGCATTTTCTCTTCCTCTTCCTTGGGAATTAAAGGTGCTAACATTAAGCTTGGATTGAAAGGCACTTTTTATTGACTTTTCAGATTACCTACTCAACCTTTGCTCAAATGTTTTAATTGAACACATCAAATCTTCAATACTCAAATCAGCAAGATCTTTAGTTTCTTCAATGACAGCAATAATAGGATTGTATTTCTCGGCAAACTTATCAAAATTTTCTCAACAACTCTTTGATTAGTAATATTATCCCCATAAATTTTCATTTGGTTTACAAGTTCCATAACCCTAGAAAAATAATCCTTCAACAATTCCATATCCTTCATTTTTAAAATTTCAAAATCTCTTTTCAATGATTGAAGTTTGATGGTTCTTACCTTCAAGCTGCCTCTATACTCTTTTTGAAGAATATCCCATGCCTCCTTCGCTTTTGTTGCATTGATAATTCTTGGAAAGATTGCTTCTGAAACTCCTTGTTGAATAAAAGAGAGAGCCTTTGAATCCTTCTTCCTTTGTTTTTTAATTGGTTCTTTTGAGGATTTGTCAAAGCTCCTTCACCTTCAGGTTCCTCGAACCCATTTTCAACAAGATCCCAAAGATCCGTATAGACAAAAATAGTTCTCATTTTCACATACCAAAAATCAAAATTTTCACCATTAAAGATAGGAGTAGATACATTTTGGTTGTTAGGATTCGCCATGGACGTCGGTTTGTTCTTGTTTAGGGCTTGTTTTCCCGTATCCGATCTCTACGCCTAACTTGTTCTTGACCCAACCAAAGCTCTGATACCACTTCTGGTACCTTTTGATAAAACTCTCTCTAGAATGAACTATTATTTTGTATTGAATTTTTCTCTCTTATTATTCATATCCTTTTATATAGAGAAGGTTATACATAAGTTCAATGAATAAGATCCATGAACCTAAACAACCTTGCAATTAACTAGGTATGAATATAATCTAGACAATGTACTTAATAAATATAAAATACATGAATATAAAAATACATGAATACAAAGAATGTATGAACCCAAGGCATGCAATGTATCCAATGTATCTAATGTAAATATGGCATTAATTTTAACAGGTACTATTGCTATAGAAACCAAGATGGGTACAAGATTCATTTCTGATGTTCTCCAGTTCCAGACTTGGAGCAAAATTTGCTAAGTGTTGGACAACTTATGGAGCATGGATATCTTGTTCACTTTGAAGATGATTTTTGCAAAATTTTTGACAAAGGGGGAAAAGCCAAGTTGTAGCAAAAATCAAGATGGAGAAGAATAGAAGTTTTCCTCTCATTTTTCGGTATAGCAAAAAATGCGGCTTTGAAGATGGATGTGATTGATAATTCATAGCTTTGGCATAGAAGATTTGGGCACTTGAATTTTCAAAGCTTGAAGCATCTACAACAAAAGAATATGGTTTTTGTGTTGCCAACCATTCATGAAGTGCAACATATTTGTGAAGGTTGTGCCTTGAAAAGCGTCACCGGGAGTCATTTCCAAAGGAGAAAGCATGGAGAGCTAAAGAACCATTGGAGCTTGTCCATACCGATGTGTGCAGATCTATGGATACACCAACTCATGGAGGTAATAAGTACTTCATTATCTTTGTTGATGATTTTACTAGAATGACTTGAGTGTATTTCATGAGACAAAAGAGTTAAGTTTTCTCTATCTTCAAGAAATTTCAAAATCTTGTTGAAAGACAAAGTGGTTGTTTGATGAAAGTATTGAGAAGTGATAGAGGCGGAGAATACAACTCAAACGAGTTTATGAAATTTTGTGAAGATATTGGAATAGAAAGGCAATTGACTGTTGGGTACACTCCACAACAAAATGGTGTGGCGGAAAGGAAGAATCGAACCATAGAGGAGATGTCCAAGTCTATGCTACATGAGAAGGGGCTACCCAAAACTTTTTGGGGTGAGGCCGTGTATAAAGCAGTTTACTTGATGAATAGATGTCCTACAAAAGCTCTTAAGAACAAAACTCCATTTGAAGCTTGGAGTGGAAGGAAACCATCGGTGAATCACTTGAAGGTGTTTGGTTGTATTTGTTATGCTCATGTTCCAAAAGAAGTGAGGCACAAGCTTGATGAAAATAGTAAGAAATGCATCTTTGTGGGTTAAGCTCGAAATCCAAAGGCTATAGATTCTTCAGTTTGGATCAAAAGAAGGTGATTATTTATAGAGATGTTCTCTTTGATGAGAAGGCGTCTTTTGATTGGAAGGAAAAGAAAGTCCAAGATCAAAGCATTGCTTTCAACGAAGAATCGGAAAGTCCACAAGTTGAAGATGTTGCAACTCTTGAATCTCCACAAAGAGGGTCACCAATTGCTAGTTCACAATCTTCTCCAAGTTCAAGTTCAAGTACAAGTTCTTCATCTCCAAGTTCAACTCCAAGAAATATAATGAGTCTTAGTGATGTGTATGCAAGATGCAATTTATGCATTGTTGAACCTGAAAATTTTGAAGAGGCAATTAGAGATGAAGCATGGAAGAAAGCTATGCAAGATTAAATTCATGTGATTAAGAAGAACAAGACTTGGGAATTAGTGGAGAAACCGAAAGAAAAAGAAATAATTAGTATGAAGTGGATTTTCAAAACAAAGTTTAATCCGGATGGCTCTATTCAAAAGAACAAAGCAAGACTTGTAGTAAAAGGGTATTCACAACAATCTGGAATTGATTTCTAAGAAACTTTTGCTCTTGTGGCTCGACTTGATACAATTAGAGCTATCATTGTTTTGGCGGCTCAAAAGGGTTGGTTCTTGCACCAACTTGATGTAAAATCAGCATTTTTGAATGGAAAATTAGAAGAAGAGGTGTATGTTGATCAACCTCAAGGCTTTGTTGTCAAAGGCAAAGATGATAAAGTGTACAAGTTGAAGAAGGCTTTATATGGCTTCAAGCAAGCATCTCGGGTATGGTATAGTGAAATTGATGCTTACTTCAATGAAAAGGGTTTTCAAAGAAGCAAAAGTTAGCCAACTTTGTACATCAAGAGGCAAGGTACACCCGGTATTCTCATTGTTTCACTTTATGTTGATGATTTGGTTTTTACCGGTAATGATGAAAAATTGATTAAAGATTTTAAAAGGGAGATGATGAAGAAATATGAAATAAGTGATTTGGGGCTATTGCATCATTTTTTAGGCATTGAAATCTACCAAAACAATGGTGGTGTTTTTATTTGTCAAAAGAAGTATGCTCAAACACTTCTTGAGAAATTTAAAATGAAGAATTGCAAAGCAATTGCTACTCCCTTGATTGTGAATGAAAAGTTGTCAGAGAAAGATGGAAGCAACGAAGCTGAAGCATCTTGTTATAGAAGTTTGGTTGGAAGTTTGTTGTACTTAACTGCTACAAGACCGAACATCATGTATGCTACAAGTTTATTGTCTCGGTTCATGCACAGTCCAAGCCAAATTCATTTTGGGGTTGTAAAAAGAGTATTGAGATACATTCAAGGTACACTTGATTATGGAATTTTTTATGAGAAATTTGTTGATGCAAAGTTACTTGGATTTTGTGATAGTGATTGGGTTGGATGTGTTGATGATATGAAGAGCACTTTTGGGTATGCATTTTCTCTTGGATCGGGTGTAATTTCATGGTCATCCAAGAAACAACAAACTGTGGCACAATCATTTGCTGAGGCTGAATATATTTCAGCATCATTGGCAACTACACAAGCAATTTGGCTAAGAAGAATTTTGGATGATTTTGGTGAGAAGCAAGGTGAAGCTACTCCAATTATGTGTGATAACAAGTCTGCTATTGCTATGACAAAGAATCCCGTCTACCATTCTCGTACCAAACACATTGCTATCAAACATCATTTCATTAGAGAACCTGTGGAAGATGATGAGATTCAAATCAAGTATTGCAAGACTGAAGATCAAGTTGCAGACATCTTCACCAAAGCTCTACCAAGGGACAAATTTGAATTTTTTAGAGAAATGTTGGGTGTCAAACAATATGGCATTAAGGGAGATTGTTAAAATTAATGCCATATTCACATTAGATACATTGGATACATTGCGTGCATTGGATACATTGAGTTCATACATTCTTTGTATTCATGTATTTTTATATTTATGTATTTTATATTTATTAAGTACATTGTCTAGATTATATTCATGTACCTAGTTAATTGCAAGTTTGTTTAGGTTTATGGATCTTATTCATTGAACTTATGTATAACCTTCTCTATATAAAAGGATATGAATAATAAGAGAGAAAAATTCAAAACAAAATAATAGTTCATTCTAGAGAGAGTTTTATCAAAAGCTAACATTAATAAAATTCATCTTTTCCTTTTATGTTCTAAACAGTGAAAAAAAAAAAAATAAATTTTAAAAAACGGAAATTGTACAACAGGTCCATAAGTCCAATTGCTATTTGCAGAGATACACTTCGAAGCAATTATAAGCTTTAATGGCCGTTCTTACGGTTTTCTTGTTCCATTCACAAAATAGCTTCCTCCCAAAATAACAGATGAAATTTATTCTTGAAACACCGGAAGAAATGGCTAAATGAATAAAAAAAAATTCGATATAGGCTCAATGGGCTAACAGGTGGTAATTGAAACAAGAATTTTTATTTTTTATTTTTATAATAAGACTCAAACAAAAAAAGATGGCCTAAAATCATTTCTCAAAATATAACATGATCTATATATTACAAGGACAAAATGGCATAAAAATGATGATTTCAATGTTTTTTGACCAATTGAAAGAATAATGAGAATTAACAACAACATAATAAGCTATCAAAGAAAATTAAGAGCAAATATGAAATAACCCTCCAAAAAGAATGATAGGCTCAAAATCCCACACGGGTTATAGTCTCTGCATTAGACATTAAGATTTTCAAATGTTGTGATCCCAAATCAGTCAAGTAATATCCGTGTAGTAAGTGCACGTGATAAGACCCAGTATGAAGTAAATGAGCATTATAATGAGAAATAGTGTAACAGACTAAGACACAATTATAATTCTAATGTAACAAAAATACAACTAAATTAATAATCTCCAGCACAGAATGAGGAAGAAACAATACAATCACAGGTCCAAAATTTTATATATATATATATATATTTAAAAAGAAAACAGAAAAATTTTATACACACAAGAAAAATAATTTTTTTTATAAATAAAAAAACACGAAACAAAATAAATAAATAAATAAAACATAAAACATAAAACATAAATGGCAAAAGAAATAGTCTTTTAGAGCCGATCCAAGGCTTATTGTGATAAAGTACCTCAATAAAAATTGTCAATTGCATCTTACCGTAACACGTCTCAAACAAAATTATTTTGCTTTACTCAGCTGTTCTGGGAGCAAAGTTTGTTTAGATATTTCACCATATAGATACTTATATCATTTTACTTGCAAAAAGATTAAAAACAAAACATAAATATACAATTCAAAAAAAGAAAAAGAAAAATTATACATACCATTTTTTTTAACAAGCAACCCTTAATAGTGTCTACAGTAAACAGGAATGCTGCAAGTGATTTGACAACAATGGCACGTTCCTTTATCCCTAATCCAATTTCCCATGATCTCCATAACCTTATAGCTTAACAATAAAAAAAACGAACGTCTCAAAGCCAAATTCATGGGTTTTACTCTGCCTCGTTTCAATCCATTCATCAATTTCTTTTGAAATTAGATTTGTTTGGTCATGTGAAATTCTACCTTCCAAACAATAAGATTTTTTTTTTTTTTTTTTTTCAGCAAATGAAACCAAACTCAAATTTTTTATTTATTTATTTATTTTATTCACCTACACAATTAAAAACTATACAGAAAGAAAAGTTAGATATAAGAAAAACTAATTGAAATTTCTAAATTAAACAACTTACCAGTAATCTCCAACAACGGCGCCAAAATTTGATATCATCGTTTGCACAACAATATATATTGATTAAAACCAAGTAATAATTACTACTTTGAAATATTGCGGTTGAGAACGGATGTCGAACCATAGAGATTATGAAAGTTGACTTTAATTTAAAGATTTTTGGCTGGAGGATGGAAAATAATAAAGGGAAAACCTTAAGGTTTAGAATCCACTACTAATCTTGTAATTGGGGGTTGTTCGTATTTAGATTGTAGAAAATCATTGTAATGGATACTACAATGTGTCTTGGTCAGAACACATTACTTAAAAGATTTGTGTTTTAAAATTAGAAAGTCATGAATCATTTTCGCTTAGTACGGATTGTCACCACTAAACTAAGGTCAATGCACGACCCGTCTTAATAGATATGACTCGTCTAACAATATTATTATACAGGCATGAAAATCATTTGTATAACATGTATTCATGACCAATGAACACATAATTTGATAAAACAATATTTGCACAAAAATTTAAGTTATATAACAGTACCTAAATCAATTAAAATTCTACAAAACTAAATAAAAACTACCCCAATCAATTAATTAGAGTTTCATCTTAATCCTAAAATTAGAAAATTAGTTCTATACAATTGTGAAACTATTACTCTGCAAAAAAAATACTCTAAACTGATTTTTTTTTTCCGGTTCTCTTGCTGTCCTCTTCTCCCTCCGTGTGTAGCTTCCCCTCTTATGAGCTCCTCAATTTATAGACCTGGAAAAATTAATAAAATAAGTAAACAAAATGGGGTTGGCTTCCCTATAGTTCGTGATTGGACTAAAGAGTGTTGTTGGGCCCGTGGGGGTTTATCATAAGTCCCGTTTTGATAATCTTAATCTTTCAATGTGCAAAACTCGTCTATTATTATATACCTGTAAAAAATCACGTTGATCTGATATTAATAACTACGTAATGAAATCAATTTTGTATTAAAAAATGGACGGTGAAAAAATAAACGGTTGACAGAAATCTGATCTGATAAGATTGCTATTAATATATAATCAATATGATTTTTTTATGTATATAATACTTGACGAATTCTACACATTGAAGGATTCGAACTATCGAAACGGGATCCGTGATGAACTCTTACAGCACCTTTTGATCCAATCACGGATTGAAAAAAAGCCCATTCCAAATAAAATATATAATAAATGCATAAGGCGCTGATGGTGATAATTATGTTTTGTGATGATGGATGGTATAGTATGGTGTTAAGGATGAGGATGAGGATGAGGATGATGTTGGATATGATGATGATAACGGATACCTATCGAAAGGTGACTATTATATATATATATTTTAAATTTTATTTATTTAAAATATATTATTTACATTAATTTATGTATAACACTAAAATATATTTCAACACATAAAATCACAC